>AP025048.1:28097225-28201566 GCA_036186865.1 Eustoma russellianum
GCCAATCAAGAGGTGCCAAGTAAGCAATGACTAAATGATGGTCCAATGAAGTGATGCCAAGTAAGCAAAGCATTGTCACTATGATGTCTTACACTCTCTCAAGCACTTAAAAGGAAATTTTCAAGAGGAGGAGAGGCATAGGGGTGGACGGCTGTACATGCTATAAGGAAGGAAGAGAAGAGCAAACAAAAACACCACCAAGATTTGCATTCTAAAGTGATCAAAGTGCCAAGCCTCTTTTCTCCTACATCTTCTTTCTTTCTTCTCTTGTAAAAAGCCTATTGTATTTTAAAGCCATTGTAAACACCTCATCAATCTTCGGCAATGGTGACATTACAAATACTTGAGACTTACCTGGTTCAAACTATTCATTTAAGCCTTTCAGGAATTTAATGACATAATCCGTTTCAACAGACTCATGCAACTTGACTCCAATATTACATCTACAACCACGGCAAGCACACATGGGGAAGAGGTCTCAACACCATCATCTCTTCCCACTGAATTTTCACCTTGGTGAAATAATCGTTCACTGAATCATTTTCTTGCTTGACAGAATAGAAATTTCAAGAAGATCTGACATTCTAAAAGCATCACCTGTACCATACCTGCGTTTCAAATCGTTCCAAACTTCCTGCGCACTATCATACCACATCATGCTCTGAGCAATTGAAGGCATCACACTGTTCATGATCCAGAATGTACCATCGAATTGACCTGCCTCCACGCACCATACTGCGGATCAGTCACACCTGGTTGCTCGATAGTGCCGTCAATAAAGCCTATCCTGTTTTTAACAAGAAGTGCCATCTGGAACATCCTACTCCACGAATGAAAATTATGTGGATTCAACGGGGGCTGAGCAAGGATAATCGCCAGACTATCACTGGAATGGAGGTAATACGGACTACTGGTGGCGTTTTCAACTGGTTGTGAACCACCAGTCCTCTGGCTACCAGAAGTTGAAGCCATGATCGAAAAGAAAAATTCAATGGAGTTCAACTGATATGAATCAAAGATCAAATACCAAACACAGCACGCAAATCAGCAGCGAAGGAATCGCTCTGATATCATGTTAAAATTGATACAACGAAACTAGGTGCAGAAATCAAAGAGCACCAAGGAAGAATTGAATAACTACAATATTATTGAGAGAAAAAAATTATAACCAACTCTCAATTTCAATTAGCAACCAACCGGGTAAAGAAGATGATCCCAAACCCGTCTTATACAAATATGAAAGAAAGTTGACTGGAATAAGTGCGCAGAACTCTCTTTGTAGTAATCCAACTGCACTTATGGTTGAAGAGACTGCTGAAAACAGTATGGTGGTAGCAGTAAATTCATATGCAGGCAGAGGAGGAAATACTGGTTACAGGAGAGGAAATGGAAGATTCTTTCCAGATGGTGGAAAAAGGCCTCAGTGCACACATTGTGGCATGGTTGGGCATGTTGAGCAGAGGTATCGTAAGCATGGTTTCCCTCATGGATTCAAGACAAGGAGTCAAGCAAACATGTCTGAGGTGGTGAGTAGTGATGGTCAGGCATCACAGATGGAGCAGGGAAATGGGATGTACCAAGCTCCGTTGCTCACACCAGAGCAGACTCAGAAGCTGTTGGCGTTGCTTGCTGTTAATGATGAAAGCAAGAATGTTCCTGGTCAAAGTCAGATGGCTGGAAGTCAAGGGGCAGCGATGTCTGCACTCTCAGGTTTTGATCAAGGTGAGAGTCACTCTAATAATTTGAGCATTTGGATTATAGATTCAGGTGCTACTGATCATATAGCCTGCAGCCTTAAAATCTTCCAATCTTATCATTCTGTTGAACATGTTTCCATCAGATTGCCCAATAATTTCTCAGTAGTAGCCACGCACATGGGAACAGTGGTTATCAATCCTCATTTGGTTATTCATAATGTTCTCTTTGTCCCTACCTTTGCTTATAATCTTCTCTCTCTCAGTAAATTGCTATCTGTTCCTTCTGTTCTTATTCAATTCCTGGGTAAATATTGTACCATTCAGGAACGTGCATCCCTGAGGATGATTGGTTCAGCTGAGCAGCACAATGGCTTGTTTTACCTCAGTGGCACTCACAGACAGTCCAGTCAAGTCTCTTCCTCAGTTAGTTGTTTGTCATCCACAGCTCAAACTATTGATCCATCTATGCTATGGCATTATAGATTAGGACATCCTTCTCATTTTAGAATAAAGGAGATTCGCAAAGTAGATGATTCAGTTTATGACTGCAATGATATTCATAATTGTACAATATGCCCTTTGGCAAAGTTGAAGAAAAATAGTTTTCCTGTTTCTGAGTCTGTTTCCAAATACCCCTTTGATCTTATACACGTTGACATTTGGGGTCCATACAAACACCCTACTGTGCATAGTCATCGCTATTTCTTAACCATCGTTGATGATCACACAAGATATACTTGGGTGTATCTACTGAAACAAAAGTCAGAAGCTAGACGTGTCATTGCAAGCTTTTGGCACTATGTCAACACACAATTCTCCAAAAACATCAAGTGCGTGAGAACAGACAATGGCCTTGAGTTTAAGATGGAACAATTCTTTATGGCTAAAGGCATTATTCACCATACATCATGCGTATACACTCTACAACAAAATGGAGTGGTAGAGAGAAAGCACCTGCATATATTCAATGTGGCCCGGGCACTTAGATTTCAAGCCAACATACCCATACCTTATTGGGGATACTGCGTCTAGCATGCTGTTTATCTCATAAACATCATTCCCACTCCACTTCTTAAACAACAAACTCCTTATCAGTGCCTATATAACATTCCCCCATCCTATCAGAACCTGAAAATCTTTGGTTGCTTAGCCTTTGCTAGCAATGTGTCTCCTCATAAGACCAAATTTGACCCATGAAGCGTGCCATGTGCATACCTAGGCGTGCCTCATCATACCAAAGGCTTCACTCTTCTCAACCTAGCGACTAAAGATGTCTTTGTTTCAAGGGATGTCCAATTTCATGAGCGTGTCTTCCCTTTTGAGTCATCATCTTCTTCTTCGTTCAGTGCACCCTTGCCCTCAGCAGTTCAACCTTCCTTTCCTTCCTGCTCTTCTGAGCCATCACATCCTGATTGCATCTCAGCACCCATAACATTTCCTTCCCATCTCATGTCTAGTCATAATGATTCTGAAACCTCACTTCCTTCAGAATCTTCCTCTTCCGTTCCTGCCATGGACGTGTCTCCTATGAGTCATCAACCCTGCACTGGTCTTGAGGTGCATCTGCCTCCCATCCTTCTAATACTTCAGACTCATCCATGTCAAAACGAACAAGACATCTACCTAAATACTTGCAAGAGTATTATTGTAATCTCCTTACTGGTGCTTTACCATCTTCTGGTCCCTCACAGAGATATTCCACTCCTTATCCCATTGAAAACTACCTATCTTATGACTCATTAGCACCTAACTATAAATCATATGCTCTCAATATTAGTGTGCAACAGGAACCAAGATCATACCAAGAGGTAGCCAAAACTGCTCATTGGCAGAAGGCAATGCAGCTGGAGTTGGCTGCTCTTGAGGCTAACCATACCTGGTCACTGGTTCCCTTGCCTGCTGGAAAGATACCAATTGGGTGCAGATGGGTCTATAAAGTTAAGTATAGACCAGATGGCAATGTTGAGCGGTATAAAGCCAGACTTGTGGTGAAGGGTTACACCCAGCAGTTGGGAATTGATTATACAGATACATTCTCAACTGTAGCCAAACTTACCACTGTGAGATTGATCTTGGCTGTGGCTTCCATACGTAATTGGCATGTGCATCAGATGGACGTTAATAATGCGTTCTTGCATGGTGATCTTACTCAAGAAATATATATGTCTTTGCCTGATGGAGTTCCTGCACCTACACCAAACACAGTATGCAAACTACACAAATCCCTTTATGGCTTGAAGCAGGATAGTCGGGAATGGAACATCAAACTCACACAGTTTCTTCTTAGCCAGGGTTGTGTCCAATCCAAACATGACTACACCATGTTTACTCAAAGGACAGTAGATGATTTCTTGGTTCTCCTAGTCTACGTTGATGACATTATAGTGGCTAGCAATTCCATTTTCCTGATCACTTAGTTAAAACATGCTTTACATCAAACCTTCCAGATCAAAGACTTAGGTCCCTTGAAATATTTCCTAGGCATTGAGGTGGCAAGGTCCCACGGGGGGGCTTATGATCTGTCAGAGAAAATATACATTAGAACTGGTGGAACAAACGGGGTTTTTGGGTGCTAAACCAGCTAAGAGTCCAATAGAGCAAAATGTGAAGCTGGCGCATAATGATTCCACACTCATATCAGATGTGTCAAGCTATAGGAGGTTAGTAGGCAAGTTATTGTACCTCACAATAACCAGGCCTGATATTTCGTTCACAATACAACAATTGAGCCAGTATCTTGATGCGCCAACTGAATTACACCTGAAAGCAATGCATAGGTTGCTCAGATACCTTAAGGGTACAGCAGGGCAGGGGCTTTTCTATCCTAGCGAAGGGAAACTAGAGTTAAAAGGTTATGTTGATTCTGATTAGGCAGGCTGTGTGGAATCTAGGAGATCAGTCACAGGGTACTGTATGTTTCTTGGTAATTCATTAGTGTCATGGAAGGCCAAAAAGCAAAGCACAGTGTCCAGATCTTCGTCTGAAGCGGAGTACAGAGCGTTGGCATTGGCAACATGTGAGGTACAGTGGCTTCTGTATCTGTTAGGTGATTTGGGCATAATTCACTCCAGACCTGTTGAGTTATTTTGTGATAATAAAAATGCAATCTATATAGTTGAAAATCCAGTATTTCATGAGAGAACAAAGCATATAGAAATAGATTGTCATGTTGTGAGGGACAAATATCAACAAGGTGTTATCATTCCTATGCTAATCAAGACGGAGCATCAGTTGGCAGACGTGTTTACGAAAGCACTTGATTCAATAACACTTCAGAACCTGACTTCCAGTATGGGTGTGTGCAACTTGTTTAAGGCGTTAGGTCTTGGGGGGGGGGGGGGTGTTGAAGTATCACCTCGGACGAAGGCAAATAAAGAAGCACAATCCAAGTTGGAGTAGCATTGCAACAAAGAGAACCCTTGGATAAAGTGAGGAATCAAGGGCTATGATGATGAGATTAGTAAGCTGGCAGTTATGTGTGGAGTTAACTGCCAAGCGCACGTGGGTTGCGAGGGAGGCAAAGTGCGAAGCAACCTCAGGTGCAAAGGAGAGCTGGAGAAGAAGGACTCTCCCTACGGGAGTTTTTAAATGTGTCGAAATGACCATATTGCCCTTGTAAACTGACGGTTATAGTAGTATAAGTAAGGGTAAAGTAGTCATTTTAGTCTTTTTGATTTTTCCCTCCACTTGAATTGTATAAGACGGGTTTGTGATCATCTTCTTTACCCAGTTGGTTGCTAATTGAAATTGAGAGTTGGTTACAATTTCTCTCTCTCAATAATATTGCAGTTATTCAATTCTTCCTTGGTGCTCTTTGATTTCTGCACCTAGTTTCGTTGTATCAATTTTAACATACATACATATATAAGTGTGTGTGTGTGTATGTGTATGAATAGAATGCACGTAAGAAAAGGCTCTGGCGAAAGGCAGCGAAGAGCAAAATTTTCTTGGCAGTTTTCCGATGATGGCCAGCAAGAAGCTGCCGTAAGGACTAGCCATGTCCTTTGTGGCAGTGGTGGCATCGGAAGTGGGCGGTGGCAACGGTTTCACATTGCATGAAATTAGGAGATACAAGAGGGTGCGGGTGGTCTCTTTTTCAACGCCGAAGATACAGACATTGGCCGATCGGTTTCATTTTGCGCTTGTGGATATGTTTTGGTGTGGCCGTCTGACAATGGCTGTAATACGCCACGCCAAAGAGGTGATCAGTTTTGCTGGGTCAGATACAGTAGGGTTGATCGATGATAGCCATGTCTCGTTCAATTTTGCAAAGGAGGAGGATTATATAAGATGTTTTTACCCCGACATATGGCGTATAGTGGGGTATAAAATGAAGATTACCAAATGGACACTCGACTTCAATCCCAAATATGAGATACTAGTGGTGCCTTTATGGATTGTGCTAGAAGTTCGCTCATACATACGCATGATCAACGTGCCTTTCATGAAATAGCATGGGCGGTCGGCCTCCCGATCAAAGTGGACATCGCTACACTCAACTTCCAATGGCTGTCGGTGGCAAGGGTTTGTGTGAAGGTGCATGTTACGTATGACATATTATCAAAAATATATATTGATTGTGGGGTGAATTCTTTTTTCCAATCAATTGTATATGAGGATCTCACATTTGAACGCAAAACGGGCAAATCCACACTAGCTTTGTCTGGGCAGTGGAGTGTCTGAGACAGCAACGGTGAGGAAAGGTACAGCAATGGAGCGTCAAGGAGATGCGGTGTCGATGAAAATTTGGTAGCTGAAAGCACAACCAGTCCGTCAGAATGTTGGGCCATCAGAATAGCCCTTAGCCGAGATGCCTCAGGATGAGTTGATTCAACCGAGTAGGGTGTAGGATATTGCACGATTGGGGATGGTTCCAAATATCATCCGTCTGCGGCGTTAGAATCAGCATAGGATGTGGAGGATGGTCATTGTTCAGATACGGATGTCACCCACTCTGCCTTTCGGGAGCGTGTTGATGTTGCATTAAAGACACAGTTTCACGAAGCTTCCAAGGCTATTACACATCGCATGAGCTCTTTTCATCTCTCTCCATCTGATGGGGAACTACTGGCTCGTTTTGGAGCAGCCCCCTGATAGAGACGGATTTATTACAGTATTTTTAAAAAAGCGTCATTGTCCTGCCTCCTCGTCCACCTTTCACCATTCTTCCACTCATGGTACGTTGGGCTCTCTCTTCATATGAGCATATCCCTATCTCTCAAAGAATATACTTACATAGAATGTGCGGCCTTGACACCGTCGTTGTCAAGGCTAAAACATCTTATAAAGGTTCATCAGATTACTTTACTTGCAGTCATTGAACCTAAGCAACGGGGAGCCGCCTTTACCTATTTTCGGCTCCAGTTGGGTTTCTCTAATTCATTAGTGCATGTTGTGGTAAGATTTTGTTGTTTAGGCGTGGTGTTTCCTTTCGACTAGAAGACATACGTGGGTTTAATCAGTTTGTGCATGTACGTTTACACTATATTATGACCAACGTCGGTTTTTGGTGGATGGTGGTATATGCTTCTCAGACCATTGCATCCTGTAGACCTCTATGGCAGGGTATTCGTGACCATGCTGTTGTGATTGGGGATCCATGGATTTTATTGGGGGATTTTAATACATTTCGGGCTCTCGATGATCATCAAGGCCGCTCAACCCCTGCTTTGACGAGTTTGGTGGATTTAATACGTGTCTTGAGAGTTGTGTCTTGATGGATATACCCTATCATGGCATGAGATTTACTTGTGCAGAGGGTAGAGGTCTCGGTCAGGTGCAAAGAGGCCTCGATTGGGTATTCTGTAATGATGGTTTTGGTGATCTTTTTGTGGACATTCAGCTAGACATTTTCTGTGTGTAACTTCGGATCATTTGCCCTTATTACTCAAGTGTCGTGATAATAGTCTGGCTGCCCTAAAATCCTTTCGTTTTCTTGATGCATGGCTACATCTGACTTTTTCACCTTTATGCAGGATGTATGGTCATCCTATCCTACCGTGGTAGGCATGTATAAACTATGTGATAAGCTGTGGAGGTTTAAATAAGATTTGAAGAAGTGGAATTAGAATAGTTTTGGCAATATTTTTTGCAGACTTGAGGTTGCTGAGTGGGCGGTTTAAGGTGGCGGAGGCACACTTTGATGTCGTGAACACTCTGAAGCATCGAGCAGAATACCACCGAGCCAAGGCTAAGTATGTGGCTGTGGCGAAAAGCGAGCTTCTCTTTTGAAAGCAGAAGGCACACGTTCTTTGGCTGTTAGATGGGGAAACCAATATGAAATATTATCACTCGGTTGTGAAAGGGTGACGTAGTCGGCAGCAGATTCACCAGTGATGGTTGCAGATGGTACCACATGCGGTGCACAGTCTGCTGTCCAGGATGAGGTGGTTTCTTTCTATTCGGCATTGTTTGCGAAGGAAGAGACGGAAGTGTATTCCTTGATCATATACCTTCCTTGATGACCGAGGATGATAATGAGCAATTGATATACCTTCTTACGAAGGAGGAGGTCCGACAGGCGGTGTGGCAGCTGGACCTCAGGGCGCGGCTGGCCTAGATGGTTATCGTTCGTGTTAGTGTATGATTTATTTTGAAGTCTATAAGACAGTGTAGGAGTTCTTCTTGGGTGTTCCTTTACCGATTGTTATGTCGAGTACGCTCATTATGCTTATTCCCAAGTGTGATGCGGCTTCCTCATTTGGGGATTATCGTCCTATCTGTTTATCTACTTTTATGAATAAAATAAATACTCGTATACTTGCCACTCGACTTAGTTGCTTTCTCCCTCACCTTATTTCCCTAGAGCAACTGGGTTGCATGAAAGGTTTGTTGGACCGAGCACCTGCAATAAACACCACTAGAGGAGAGGGGTGAATTGTAGTTAGTTAAAATTACACTACTACCCTTTGTAAAAATCCCCTTTGAAAACAGAATCTGAGACCACCTCAGATTCAGAACCCGTTTTTGAAAAATTCAAAAATAAGTGTACACAACTCCAAAAATTATGAAACTTTCCAGAATTTAACTTCAATGTGTTAGCAAGACTCTGTCCAAAACTCAGACAAAAATAAAATCGTTTGGACCTTCAAACAAATAAAAATATTCAGATGGTCAATCGGGACAGAATTGGACAGAATGTTGCTGATTTTGAAAAACGTGTTTCTCTTTGAATACTCAACCAAAAAGGTTGATCTTTATATCAAAACACTCCTTAGGATGTGTAGATGATGATTCCAAAAGGCCCTGATCTTAAACAATTCTTTATTAATAAAAATTTAAGTTTTCTCAAAGCTGTCAGATTGCAGCAAAATTGGAGCAGTTATCTTGCAAAGACTGAAAGGCTAACTTTCCCTTGCTCAAATCAAGTAATTCTTATTGCAAACAAAAGCTAACAGTCTGAAGTATAACTCCACCAAAAATCACGAATTCGGAAAGTGTTTAGCTATTTTTTCAAAACGTGAGAAATTGTGTAAAAACAGCAGTAAAAACGGGTAGAATGCATAAATGAAGAAACAAGAAAAGAACACCGAGAATTTATCCTGGTTCGGTCAATGTGACCTACTCCAGTCCCAAAGAACACCTTTCCTTGGATTTCACTATGAAATGAATCACCTTACAACAAGAACCAAGCTTGATCCTTGGGTTGTACACCAACCCTATTCAAGACTTGGATGAACACCTTCTAAGCAACACTTAGTTGCAACACCTCTACCACTATTGATGTAGCCTTATAGAAATGGCTAATCAATATTACAAATGAAGCTCAAGAGGCTTGTAGCTCAACAAATACAACAAGAACACCTTTGCTACAAAGAATGGAACAAAAATAACAAGAAGAAGATGATAGTTAGACAATTCAACAAATGCTTCCAAGTGAACTTCAAGTGTGTTTCATCTTCTTCACCATTGCCTCCTATTTATAGTGTGAAGTGAGCCCTGGAGATAACAATGCACATGTGTCACCATCTTCATCATCAAGTCTAAGTGTCTTCTCATCATTGGTTGGCCTTGTAAACTTGGCAAAATAAGACAACATAATTGGTCCATCTTTCGTTGGCCGATTTTTAGCTCAAAAAATGACTTGGAATTATCTTGAAAAATGTGAAGATAATATGACCATAACAACTCCATCATCTTCTCAACTCATTGACAAGATGATAGGCATGTGAGACTTTGACATTTTCAAAGCACAAATTATCTCCAAAAAGCCTTAGTAGTCGTTGGCTACTTTGAATTTTTTCCAAAAAAATAATCTTGATTATACTTTTTAAAATATAGATAATAAGAGAGGATATTACCACCAAAACACCCTCAACTCCAAGCACAAGAATAGGACATGTGAGAGCTTCATTTTGACCAAAAATCTGATGAAAACAGCCATGTAGCCGTTGGCTACATTTGAAATATCTGAGATGGCAATTTTTGCCAACTAGCTCCTTTTTTATTGTTCCACTTGTCACCAACTCATAAAATATGTAAACCATCATATCCACCTGATTATACACATTTTTGAGCATATGTATATGTATATCAACTCAAATGTTTGAAGAAGAAATCAATAGATAATAGTTGACAAGATTATGTCAACTTGTAACACCAAAATTTCCAATATTTCTTTTTATATGTCGTGATCATTTCCACACCTTTAACACCTTGAAAACCTCTGAAAAATGATGAATAATAACCTCCAATAACATATAAAATAGAGTCTTCAAGATAGAAATAGAATGTGACATCTCAAATCGTCACATATTCCGCTATAGTCAATAATATCATCATTTGAGAGAATAAGATAAAGAATCACCAAAATAATCTTCAAGATAATAATAAATCAACTCCAGAATGAAGATAATAATATGCTCAAGAGATTCCTTGAGTGAAAATACCAAAAATACCCTTGGGGGTAAAATGACCAAAATACCCCTGGTATGTGAAAACTCCAGAAATGACCCGGATGGTCAGAAATAATCATGATATCACCTTTGTCATGATAAATAGGATGAGAATAAGTCCTTGATATATATCCACCATATCATGTTCCTACAAAACTCAAAATACCAATTTTGCCCTTTTTGGTAAGTTGTAGAAACTTCCAAGGCACGTTAGTTCACAATACATTTAAAATCATCAAAACACATAATAAAATCACAATATACATACATGAAACATATATAAATGAAAAACAATCATTTTATCACTTTTTAGAAAAATTTCACCAAAAACGCTGGACATCGATCGATCTATGTCTCAATTTTAGAGACTGATGTATACATCGATCGATCGATGTACCTCTGGTTGAGAGATCTATGTCTCATAGTGAGTTTCAACTTTTGCCTCTATGTGACATCGATCGATCGATGTACATCGATCTCTGACTGAGAGATCTATGTAGAGATCTATGTATACATCGATCTCTGGTTGAGATATCTATGTAGAGATCGATGTCACTTTTTCATTTCTTTCAACTTTATTTCAACTTTTAATCTCTTATAATACCATATGTGACATTTTAAGAATTCACCACTTAAAATCATGTCTTTGACAATTTTCCAAACATATTTCTCAACAAGGTTATGATATCTCCACCCAGGTACTTTTGGCTAATGAGATGATACATATGCTCGATAAGGGTGGGCAGGGTGTGCAGGTGTGCAGGTTCTTGAAGCTAGACGTGATGAAGTCTTTTGATTGGGTAAGCTGGAGTATTTAGACCAGGTGATGTTTCATGTGGGCTTTACAGGTTTCTTCATCCTGTTGGTTATCAACCAGTTTGCAGCGAACCTGTCTATCCATGTTGATAAATGGAGTCTCTTGTGGTTTTTATTAGTCTAAGCCGAGGTGTTAGTAGGGCGATCCTTTGTCTCCCCTATTATTCATATTGGCTTCTGAAGGCTTTAGATGGGGCTACGTGCACATGTGGAGGTTGGCGGAATCCATACTTTTCGGTTGGGGAGGATGCCCCTTTTCGTCTCTCATTTGGCCTATGAAAATGATTATTGGTTTTTGTGCATGGTGATGTTAGAAATCCGTTAGCGTTTAAGGGTTTTCTGGCACAATATGAAAGAGCCTTGGAGCAAAAAATTAATTTTGCCAAAAGTTGATTTGTGCCATCCTCGGGCACTTCCTTGTTGCGGCTTCGTTGAATGGAGACTGCTTATGATGACCTCCACCACTTTGCTTATGCGTTGCTTAGGTTCATATTTATCGTGCGTGGTATTGTGTGACTTTGCTCCAGCATTTTCACAGGCGCCTAAATGGTTAGCATCATCAGTTGCTTATGTAGTCAGGCCGGTAGATACTGATATGCCAAGTTTTGCGCTCTTTACCTTTACATATGATGGCAACAGCTGGACTCCCCAAAGCGGTCATACATGAGTTGCAGCGGAAAATGGTGAACTTCTTTGGTGGTGGCCAATCGTTGAAGCGTCACTGGGTTTCCTAGAGGCGCATATCCTTCCTACGGGATGAAGGAGGATTGGGGGTGCGGGACTTGCCTGTGTTGCAAGATGCTTTTACTTGTCGGCTATGGTGGCAATATCATCATTATAGAGCCAATATATGTGGCATAAATATGGTCGTCGGGGGAAATACCAGCCACGCAATACGAATTCAGTCATGTGGCAAGCTATTTGCTGCTTTCACCAGATATGTTCGCCTCATTGCATAGAAGAGGGGGGAAATGAGTTGGTCACTGGTAGTTGTAGGTCATTTTACGCTGCAATCCACGTATGACGTTTGTCGGGTGTCTCGTCTGAAGATAATCTCCCATACTTATATTTGGCGTAATCGTCAATGATCGGCAGCTAGTCTTATTTTATGGCTCTTGTTTCATGGAGCCTTACCGATGGAAGACTTTTTATGTCGACTAATGACCATTATGCCTACTCAATGCCCTTTTTTCATGTGGCATCGGTGGTCATAGACCATATATTCCTGCATTGTCCTACTATACAGACCATCTATAGACATTTTGCAGATTTATTGGATATTTCGTCATCACGCTTTTCTCCCATTCACCCTTACCTAATGTCTTAGTGGTTATCATCTAACTCCTGCACACTATGTGGAGTGTCACGCATTATAATATTTGGCATCGTAGTGCTTAATATTTGGCGTTCTTATACAGCTGTGCTATATGATGATCGTTCATGGAGTGCTATGGCGCTCTTGGCGGCAATACGAGCGGATGTCTATATTTATGCTGGAGTATGAATGGCATTAAGTTGGTGACCAATTATCCAGTGTTGATTCAGGCTGGCCTTATGCATATTATGCGCGCCCGAAGATTGCGCATAGTGCGATGGTTGTTGCCTCCCTTGAGTTGTATGAAGCTCAACACGGATGCAGCCGTTGGACGTGCAAGAGCAGCAGGGGGTGATTCTCAGGGATTCGGGTGGTGTATGCTATACTTCCGTTTGCCACATGTACCACCATTGGAGGCGACGGCCCAAGCGGCTCTCCTAGGTCTGATATACTTCCTACCATGACATCATACGTTGCTCTTAGAGACGGACTCTTTTGAGCTAGTGCAGATGATGGCCATGACTTCTCGGCCACCACGCATGCGTGTCTTTTGTGAACTGTGGATTATTCTTCAGGCGTCTAATATTGAGTTACTATATGCACAGCGTGAGACTAACAGTGCTTCACATTTGTTGGTGAAAAACGGATTGGCGGATGATGTATGTTGTGTTTCCATGCAACTTCTACTTTACCATCCTTAGTTTGAGGTTGTGTAGCTATAGATCTCTCTATTAGGTCTTTACGTCATAAATAGTAGGCCTATGATTATATTTTGAATAACGAGTGTCATTCTGTATTGATCATGGTTTTCCTCTGCCACACGTGAGGGTATCTACTATTTTATAATAAAATATCAGAAGGCGTGGCCTTCTTTTATAAAAAAATATATGTATACATATGAAGACCATGAATACAATAAATAAGAAATCTATACAATAAACATTTTAGCATTACACAAAAATAAGCTTGTGTGAATGACCAAAATACCATTGTCTCCAATAACGAAAATGCCCTTGAGAGCCAATTATGTCAAATAAACTTGAAATGATACTCTATCTTTGTATCTTTTTTTCTTATATATCATTCAAGAGATATTGCTCTACAAAACTCAGAAATATTTTTTTGCTCTTGTGATAAGTTATCAAAACTTCCGTGGCAAGTTAGTGATACACACAGACACACACCAAGTTAAAGCATAGAATCATGATGAACATATATGAGATGTTTACAAAAATTTATCATATGTAAAGGAAATAAATGTGCATACCGAAAAATGCTTACATGCTCATAACATATTAAAAGATTTTTTTAAATTATATTGACATTGATCAATCTATGTCTCAAATTTAGAGACTGATGTATACATCAATCGATTGATCTTGCTCTATTTAAATGATCGATGTTTCACAGTGTGGTTTTAGTTTTAATCTGTCCTATCGATCGGTCCATGCAATGAATGATGTTGACTTCGATCGGTCTATGTAATGAATGGTATGGACTTCAATCGATCCATGTAGGGAATGATGTTACATCGATTGATCTATGTATTTCAGGTTGAGAGATCGATGTCTCTCAGTAGGTTTTCAATTTTTATGATGTTACCTCGATTGATCTATGTGTTTTAGGTTAAGAGATCGATGTCTCTCAGTAGGTTTTGAATTTTGATTTCTACATACATCGATCGATCTATGTCTTCTTTGAGAAACTAATACACACATTGATCGATCAATGTGCCTTAACCTTAGAGATCGATGTTATTTTTTTATTTGTTTCAACTATTTCATGATATAAAGTGTATTTTATAAATATTTTAACAATTAATAAAATCATACTTTTAGAATCATTCAAACCTATACCTAACAAAAAAGGGGGGAAAATTACCTTTTGTCCCCCCTGTTCTTTGGCTAATTTGTTGTTTGATACTCTGATGTTTGAAATTACATACTTAACACCCCTATACTTTTGGACCGATGGTGAAATGGCATTTTTGTGCAGAAATTGGCCGGACGTGAAGCACACACGTCTGTTAAGTGGGTAATTTAGACTTCTAACTTAATCTTTTTTAAACATAGACAAATATACCCTTGCCCAACATAACGGTCATGTTAAGTGAAATCACCCATGACTTAATAAATCCAACCCCTTCTTCTTGATTTCTTCCTCTATGAATTTCTTCTGCAGCATGACATGTTAAATTTAATCTCCATCTCCTGATTGAACCATGGACAGATCTTCTTCTAACAGCTATGGTGGATATATGGGTGGTGGGTGTAAGTACCCGAGGTATGTTCATATAAGATGCAAATGTGGAATAGATGCTGATATCAGGATTGTTAGGACAGAAAGACCTTCAAAAGACTGGATGTACTTCGTATGTGAGGTAGGTAAATGTGATTTCTAGAAGTGGTGCAACCCAATAGGCATGGAAGGTGCTATGAAATCTAGTGTTACACGCAATCTGGACATAGAGGAGATGAACAGCTCAAGAGGATCTGGTATTGAAGTATTGCTGATAAAGCAAAGCATCACAAATATGAAGATGATGATGTGTGTGTGTGTATAAGTGTTTCTATGATTTCCCTATTTGTTTCTATATGTTTAAGATGATGATGTAGTGTTGTTACGTGCAAGTATGGTGATGTAGTGTAGTAATTGTGGTTGTCTGTGAAGTGTTAGACTGTGTCATTAATTTGGTGTAATGATTTGTCTTGGGGGAATACAAGGGTTATGTTAGTGGTGTGTGCAATAAAATGATGTTCAATGTAATTTTCTTGAGCTGTTACAAAATGCAATAGACTGCGTCTGATGTTTACTAGATGTTAGTAATGACACTGCATTGTATGAGAATAATAGACTGTTGGTATGAATACATGCATTCCTCCTTCTCTCAAATGGCTTCTTGAGAATGGTAAACATCTTCTTGAGAATCCCAAAATATTTGATCATCTCTTTGTAACCTCACATTCTTCTTTATAAATAGCCCTTTTCCTCTGACATCATTCATTGCACACAAAGTATTACATTTTTTTTTGAGATTCCTTCTTATACGCAAATTTCAAAGAATGTCTTCGAGGAACCCACATCCGTCGAAGAAACGAAAGAAAAGTCCTGCTGCAGGTATGAGTGCACCAAGGATTCCAAATAAACAACAGGATCCAAAAGAAATTGTTGAAGAATCGGTTGTATCTGCTGCAAGGAAAGTTGATGGGCTTGAATATGATGAACGAACGGAAATAGGTAAGCTTTGGGATAATTATTACCGGATAAGTGAAAAAGCAAGATGATGAGGCTTCCGGAGTTGCCGACGTGGATGCCAGACTGAGAAAAATGACGGAGAAATACAAGAAGATGAAGGCAAAGCTGAAGGCCTTGGGGGATTTTTTCTTTTGACGATGAAGCTTGACTGCTATTGTTTGGTGCTATCTTTTTTGGTGCTGCTGTTTGGTCTGGGTTTTTTTGCTGCTTCATTTGATCCCTGATGTTTTATCCTAACTTTTTTTGGTGATGGCTTTTTGGTCGATTTTGGTTGTGTTTAGGTTTGTTTTATTGTAGATATGGTGTTGGTGAGTCTGCTTTGGAGGTTTTGGCTATGGTGATGGTTGTTTGGTCAGGTTGCTACCTTTTTTGATGTTGGTTTTGTTAGGCTGATTTGTAAAATGTTTGATGTATTTAATGACATGGAACGTTAAGTGTTTGATTTTCTAGGTGTTTGATGCGTTGACAACAATTGTTTTGTGTTGCATGTTAAGTTTATTTCAGCAATTGTTCTACTGATGTTTGTTGTAACAGAATGTGTTGAATGAAACAATTTTGAAGGGCATTCATTCATTGCACCAAGCCCTCCTGCAGCATTAGACACCAACTGTCTACAGATTGCATCAACACACATATGATGTATACAGAGTGCATCAGAGTGCATCAACAAACACCATCTGCAAACATGTACTATCAAAAGTAAATCTCAAAATGCAAAACAAGCATTTCACTGAATAGAACAGTATAATCGGCCAAACAGCAGCAATACATTCCACATTATAAATATTGGTGTCAAAATAGGTCATTACACCACAATAACAGCACTCTAATTGACAACTTAGACTAGGCTTAGTTACATAGTCTATCCTATTACATATCAACTTGCATCGTAGCCTATGATATCATTCTTCCTGAGCAAAGGTTTAGTTTAATAGGGGTTGACTTTTCAGCTGATACTTGTGATAAACTTGCCACTGTATTGGCTGCAACTTCATTTGTCTTTTGATACCAAATTTGGGCACACTGAACCCTCATAAGAATTTATCCCAGCCCTCTTGCAATGCATCCTTGACATTGTACTCTTTCATATGAACTCCATGCTGGACCGTGCACCTATAGTAAACACCACCAGAGGAGAGTGAATAGTGATTAGTGGAAATTACACTACTATCCTTGGTTAAAATCCCTTTTGAAAACAGAATCTAAGACCTCCTCAGATTCAGTACCCGTTTTTCAAAAATTCAAAACTCAATGTACACGACTCCAAAAATTATGAAACTTTCAAGAAATTAACTTCAATGTCTTGACTGGATATGTCCAAAAATGAGACAAAAATAAGATTGTTTGACCCTTCAACCAAATAAAAAGATTCAGATGGTCAATCTGGATAGAATTGGACAGAATAGTGTTGAATTATGAAAATATGTTTCTCTTTGAATACTCAACCAAAAAGGTTGATCTTTATGTCAAAACACTCCTTAGGATGTATAATTTATGTTTCTAAAAGGCCCTGACCTTAAACAATTATTGATGAAAACAGAATTCAAGTTTTTTCAAAACTGGTCAGATTGCAACCAGATTGGAGTAGTTATATTGCAATGACTGAAAGACTAACTTTCTTTTGTTCAAATCAAGTTATTCTTGTTTCAAATGAAAGCTAACAGCCTGAAGTATAACTTCACCAAAAATCATAAATTTTGAAAGTGTTTTGCTATTTTTCAAGACATGAGAAGTTGTGTGAAATCTGCAATAAAAACGGACAGAAAGATACAGAAACAACAACAACAACATTACCCTATTGCCTTAGAGGCTCCCACCTATGGCGAGGCATGGGGGGTCGGATGTACACAACCATACCCATGTGTTAGAAACAAATAGAGGTTGTTTCCTGATGACCTATAATGATGCGTCAAACTGTGTCGATCAACTGCTACTTCACATATAGGAAGCGCAGCCAATTTAGTGAGTCATTTTGCTTTATTTCATCATATTCCAAAGTCAAAGGAAGAGTGTGTCCTTGACTCCATTGGAAATGGAAACAAAACGGACAGAAAATAGAAAAGCGAAAAGAAGACAAGAACACCAAAGATTTATCCTGGTTCGATCAATGTGACCTACTCTAGTCCCAAGGAACACCTTTCCTTGGATTTCACTACGATATGAACACAATTACAACAAGAACCAAGCTTGATCCTTGAGTTAAACACCAACCCTATTCAAGATTTGGATGAACACCTCTATGCAACTCTTGGTTGCAACACCTCTATCACCTATTGATGTAGCCTTATAGATTTGGCTAATCAATCTTACAAATAAGACACAAGAGTCTTATAGCACTACACCAAATATCACAAGAACACCTTGGCTGCACAAAGGATAAAACAAGAATGAAGAGAAGAAGATAGCAAGACAATGAACTTCAACTTTTGATTTCAAGTGTGTGTTCTTCTTCTTCACCTTTGCCTCCTATTTATAGTGTGAAATGACCCTTGAAGATAAGAACCCCAATGTGTCAATGTCTTCATCATCAATGCTTAGTTTTCTTCACATTGTTGGTTGGCCACATAATCATCTTGTACACTTGGCAACATAAAAAGAATGATTGGTCCACCATAAAATTCAGTATGTCCGGTTTTTATGTCTTGAAAAATGAGGATAATACCACCAAGAAACCATCAACTCCTTGCAAAGATAATAGCTCATGTGAGGCTGAATTTTGACTCAAAAAATCTACCAACTTCAGCCATATAGCCGTTGGGCTCAACTTTGAAATTTCCTAGTTGGAAAAATTGTTCTTGGTTGGTCCACATGGCATAATATCATAAAATGAATACACTATCATTTCCACCTGTAAATGCACGTTTGGAGGGATGTATATATGTATATCAACTCAGATTTAATGAAGAGAAATCTACAAACATTAGTTGACAAGATTATGTCAACATATAATATCGAAATTCCCACAAATTCTCCTTATATGTTGTGATAAATTCCACATCAATAACACCTTCAAATTCTCTGCAAAATGATGATTGAGACTCTCCAATAACATATATAAGAAAGTCTTCAAGAAAAAATAGAATGTGACATCGAATACCATCACATAATGTAATCAAATAGAGAAATAAAATAGAGAACCACCAAATAATCTTCAAGATGATCATAAATGAACTTCAGAATGAAGATAATTATATACTCAAGATATTCCTTGAGTAAAAATACCGAAACTACCCTCAGGGGTAAAATGACCAAAATACCTTGGTGAGATAAAACTCCAGAAATGACCTCGATGGTCATAAATCGATATAATAACACCTTTGTGATGATAAATAAGATATGAATGTGTCCTTGAAATATTTTCACCATGTCATGTACCTACACAAACTCAAAATACCACTTTTGCCGTTTTTGGTAAGTTGTAAAAACTTCCAAGACATGTTATTCACAAGACATTTATAATCATCAAAAACACATAATAACAACATAATCAACATGTATAAATCATGTAAAAATGAAAACAACCATTTTATTACATTTTAGAAAAATATTTCTAAAAACCCTAGACATCGATCGATCGAAGTGCCTCTGCTTGAGAGTTTGATGTCTCAAAGTGAGTTCCACAGTTTGTTCCTGACCTACATCGATCGGTCAAAGTGAGAGTTCGATGTACATCTATCGATCGATGTGTCTTAAGTTTAGAGATCGATGTCTCACAGTAAGGTCTTGGTTTTTCTCTGCCCTATATGGATCGATCGATGTGAGAGATTGAAGTACATCGATCGATCGAAGTGCAATAACCTAAGAGATCGATGTTATTTTTCTTCACTTTTTCAACTTTTAATCATTTATAACATTATATGTGACATTTTTAAGTATTCACCACTTAAAATCATGACCTTGAAAATTATCCAAACGTATTTCTCAACGTTTCTCCCTTTTTTGGATGATTTTCAAAATAACTCAATATGATTTTAATGTCACAACTCTTTACCAATTGTTTATCACATATCTACCGATTTTATACCAATTGAATTGTTTTGAAAACCTCATCAATTCTATAACAATTGTTTTCAAACTTTCAAACCTCTTTTTAGATACATGTCTTCAAGCCAATTTAACACCAATTAAAACTTATACCAATTGAACTTAACATATTATTCAATTCAAATCATGACTTAACAACTAAAATCATGTTCCTATTTATATCTCTCCCTTTATTTTGCAAATCATGCAAAAGATAGAATTACGCAAATGTATCGTCGTCATCATACCTAACTTGGCTCGTAAAGTTTCAAAAGTGGCTTGATTAAGGGGTTTGGTAAAGATGTCAGCTATTTGATGATCAGTTCTTACATGATCTATGGGTATATCCCCATTTTGAACATGGTCTCGAAGGAAATGGTATCTTACCTCAATGTGTTTGTCCTTAGAATGAAGTACCGGATTCCAAAAAAGATTGATTGTACTCGTGCTATTGCAGAAAATTGGAATCTTATTCATTTTAATGCCAAAATCACTAAGTTGTTGTTTAAACCAAAATATTTGGGTAGTGCATAAACTCAAGGCTATATACTCGGCTTCAGTGGTAGAGAGTGCTACACTAGCTTGTTTTTTAGAAAACCAAGAGATCAAGTTGGCTCCTATGAATTGACATGTACCACTAGTGGATTTTCTATCTATCTTGCAACCACCATAATCAGCATCACTATAAGCATACTGTTCCAACTTAGCGTGTCTATTATACCAAAGTCCTGAGTGAGGTGTGTGTTTAAGATATCTAAATATCTTTTTCACCGCATTGTAATTTGAGACTTTAGGACAAGATTGAAACCTGACACACATACACACAATAAACATGATATCAGGTCTTAACGTGGTTAAGTATAATAATGATCCAATCATAGACCTATATAGTGTGTCATCAAAAGGTTTACCATTTTTATCTTTGTCTAGTTTGTTCACAAGGACATCACATTTACTTGTAGAGGAGAAAAAGGCCTTTGACCACAGAATGGAGGGAATGTTCTGCAACGACTTTGCAGCATCCTCATTTAATGTAGTTAGGGATACCATGTGCCTGTTGAAATCACCTGGATGTGAGGCAAAAGCACATGCCCAGAGAATATCACCCACATCCTTACCACTGAACCTTTACTTAAAGTTCTGGAACATATGCCTCACACAGAACCTTTGCTCACATGATGGAAAAACTGTGTTAACAGCATGGACAAGCCCCTTTTGCCTATCACTTATGATTGTGTATTGTTGTCCGTCTGGCTTTTCACTAATACACTCGGATAGATGTTCCAAGAACCATTTCCAACTGCTACAGTTCTCTGCTTCTACAACACAAAAGGCAATTGAGAACATGTTATTTTCATCTCTTCCAATAGCACTAAGAAGCTGAACCTTTATGTTACCTTTCAAGAAACTTCCATCAAGCCCAAATATTAGTATACAACCATTAAGAAACCCTATCCTGTAAGCATTGAAACACACAAATAACCTCTCAAACTTTGAAGGTGACCTCTTATCCAATAAAGTGTTTTTAATCGTAACTTCACTACCAGGATAGTCCTTCTAATCATCTCAGCATAGTCCCATAATTGCAAACTAGTCTATCTCCACACATTCAATGTACTCCTTAGCCTTGTGTTTTGCCTTATACGACTGTGCCCTGCTAACATCAACCATAAATTCTCTTCTCACTTTGTTTTTAAGAGTTTTACTGTTTGTATTAAGGTTGTCCATGAAGTGTTGCTTGTATTTTTTTGCTCAAGTACCTAGATGTACAATGTCTCTTGCTATAGTCCCTCCCACAGTTATGTTCACCCTTCAATGTCTTAATCATAAAGGTTGACTCATTCCCAATCTTATAACCATGAATCCTCCAGGTACAACCCCTAGGATATGAAGCTGTGACCCTTCCTTTCATTTTTATGATAATTTACTTCATACCCACCCTTATATTCCACTCAGTAAGTGCATCCCTAAACTTCTTAGTATATGCAAATTTCTGCCCAACCCTCAGATCAAATGTTATCTTACTAAATTCTTCCTCAAAATCAAAATCACAGAATCCATTCACCTCATCATCTTCAGTCCTATGCAACAGTACTAGTTCATCTTCTACTTGTTCATTCCAATCACCAACCTCTATGCCTCCAATTTCAGCTTGTAGTAGAACTTCATGGCTTTGATCTTCAACTTCATGGCAAACAGTAAATTACATGTACAATGCACATACTTATGAAGAAAAAGTAACTAAATAGTTTCAAATGACGAAATTAACAAGATCCTAACCTTGATCTTTAATTGGTTCATCATTTCTTTGTGCTTCAGATTCACCTGAACAGTGAGTGGGTTCTTGGATCTGTGTAGAAGCAAAATCCCAGAAGATGTCATCATTTAGAATGTATTATAGGCCCTCAAAGGTACCAACTGGATCTGCATCAACTTGAACGTTTACAGATGCACTACCACCCTCACTACCTACAGTTTTTCAGCATGCACACCCACATCTATAACTGTTACGACCCGCAATTCCGGGCTAGTGGAAAATAAAATAAAATGATAGAAAATAGAATGCAAATGCGACGTTAAAAAAATAAATAAATTCGGTAAAATTTAAATTTCTATTTAGAATTAATAAAGACATCGACATTAAATATCGGGGTTAGAAACGTTCAGAAAAATAACTAGAAGATAAGTTGACGGATATAACAAGACTGGATGGGGATAGCTAATGAATGTACCGAACATACAGTGTATTCAAATAAATTAGTCAGTATCAACATAAGTCGATAAATATAAATCCAACCAAATAATAATACCCGGTACGGTAACTAAAATACACACTATTATCACATTTTCTTCCATTTTATCCTACATGGCAATAAAAGACAAACCCCTCCTATTACCCCTCACATGGCCGGCCCCCACTACCCTCAATCCAATATTTCTCTTTTATTATACATTCTTCCACTTATCACATATACCCATCATAACCCATGCCTACTTTTCTCCCACTATCCCCACATACCCACAAAACAACTATTTTTTTCCCTCTCCCTTTGAATTCTTGGTTGCACACCAAGAAAAGAGGACAAAGATAATTTTGTTTTATTCTCCACTTTACATAATATTATCCTACTTTTACTAAACAAACCCGTACTACCTACCCCACTCCACAAAAGAATTCTTCCACCTCATTTTAGTCCTATTTTTCGGCCAGGAATGTGTAAGAAAGCACATTTGGTATCTCCTTATTTTATACATAAATCATTCATCTCCTTGCTACAAGAAAAACACTCAAACTCATCTTCTTTCTACTACATTCAGCCGAGACCTTCAAGTGAAGCAAGAAGAATAGTTTTCTTCATACCTACACCAATAGCAACTCCTACACTAAGGTTAGACAAATCTCCATCATTCAAGTAAGGATCCAAGAGATGTAACATTTGGAATAGAAGGAAACCAAGGAAATCAAGGAGGAAGAAGGTATCCTTCCTCATAGTGAAGTGAAGATATCCCAATTAAGAGTAAGAAAGTGATTTAAGACAAGTACTCTTCCTAAATCCCTCATGAATTTCAAATTTAATACTTATGTTCATATTAAAATGGGATCATCATGTAGTCTGTTCAAGTTTTATTCATAAGAATATGAAAGATCTAAGACTGTAAGTGTTATAAATATATATATATATATATATATATATATATATATATATCACGTCTCATCAACAGCAGACATTTGCAAATATTCTGGGTATGCGTCTTTCCAGTCTCCCATTCTGTTATCTTGGCTCTTATTTGCATAAAGGCATTCCACGATCACATCACTGTGTTCCGTTACTTCAACATATTGATGATAGACTCCAAGGGTGGAGCTCCAAATTATTATCTACAGCTGGACGGCTAGTCTTGCTTCAATCAGTCATCGCTGCATTACCTATTCACATTATGTCAGGTGGAGGAATACCAAAATCGGTTATTAAGATCATTCATCGTAAGATGGCCACTTTTTATTGGGGTCCTAGACATCATTGGGTCTCCTGGTCTAAGCTCTCTAAACCTCAGGCAGAGGGAGGAATAGGACTTCGCGATTTAAATAGTTTACAACAGGCTTTTTATTGCCGCATCTGGTGGTTATATCATCAGAATTCTACTCTATGGAGCAGATACATGCATGCAAAATATGGTCATCGTCATGATTATTCTCCTCGTTTGCCAGACTCTCCTATTTGGAAAATTATATGTCGGATTCATTCCTTTGGCTTAATACACGTTGATCAGCAGGCTGGTCAATTCTTCTGGGTGCCGAACCAGCTAGGCGACTTCATCATAAAAAGTGCTTATGAGATATGTCGACCGGCCTCTCCCAAATTGCTTTCTGCCTCATTTATCTGGTCGAAACATCATTCTCCGACCATAAGGTTATTCTTATGGCGGATTTTTAATTCTGCTTTGCCATTTGAGGATTATATTGGTTCCTACATCCAGACTCGACCAACACAATGTCCATTCTGCAAAAATGAGTCGGCTACGGTGGATCATGTGTTTTTATACTGTTCTTTTGTGCGTTCAATTTGGTTCTATTTTGCCAGTGAGCTCCATTGTCCTCTTCCTACATCCATACAGCTTCGTCAATATCTTCTTTCGTGGTGGTATCGCTCGTCCCTTTCCACACTTACTGGAGTTTATAAAATCGCCATCCCAGCGATAATTGTACATCGTATCTGGTGTGTTTATACCTCTATGGTCTATGGTGGAAGCACTCATCTCACAGCGTCTTCCATTCGATTTTCGATACAATATGAGATTTCATTGTGGCACAAAAAGATTGCAGGTACTAAGTTGTCTGCTACATCACGACATGTGTTTAGTTGGCTACCGGTAGTTCGGCCTTCTCGTCCGCTTATTGTCCGATGGTTCACGCCGCCTGCCGGGAGATTGAAATTAAATGTTGATGCAGCTGTGGGTCGTAATTATGCGGCTGGCGGAACATTACTACGGGATAACAGGGGATCCTGCATTGGTGCGATTTCCTTTCGTCTCCCTTTAAGCCCACCCTTCCAAGCGGAGATTCAAGCGGCAGTTTTTGGACTTCTTTATTTTTTACCACTATACCGGCCCATCATACTAGAGTCCGACTGTTCCCAGTTGATTGATCGATTGACTCGGCCAACACCTGTTCATGGTAATCCACATCTCCACCGGCTACACTCTCTTGTTCATATGCATCGTCTCCCTTGCTATCACATTTATCGTGAGGCAAACCTCCCAGCACATTATTTAGCGCAGTATGCGATGGCACACCCATGCACGGAGTGGTTCACATCGAGCACTCTACCCTCGTTAGTCCGTGCGGCGATTACACTGGACCTTACTTCTGTTAATTTACGAGTGCCATGACTACAGTCTTCCATAAGGATTGGCCAGAAATCTATTCTACTGCATGTTATCTTCGTGTAACAGGCAGGCTTGGTATGGCCAACAAACCATTACTCTATGTTTTATGCTTTATCATGTTCATGTATAACGTGCTTTTTTGTCTCATGCGCACGCTTTGGATATGTCATCACCTATCTTCTTACTTAACGGGGATGTCCATACTAAATGTCGGAGCTCACCGTTGCGTGCGACTTGTTTTTCTTGGGCTCCTAATAGCCGATATTTTATCATTGTCGCCTTGGCCTCCTGGTCAGGGCGACCCGGGTACGCATTTTCATCACTGGTTAATGTCTCTTCATTTGGAAAATGATGATTTATTTATGTCATATTCATGTTTATGCGAGTTTCAAACCACAATGGCAAGTGTTAGTCCGAGTGTCAACGCAACATCTTCGGCCCTAATGATGTGGCAGGCACTGGCTTTTATTTCTTCCTTGTCACCTTGGTACTTCAACTGCCAAGGTGGCCCCAGTACGTGCTTGCTCTATCAGTCTTTGCTTGTTCAATTCAATACTCACATTAATCAATTTTTGCTCTGGATGTCTTCTGAGGTTGGGATTCTCAAGAATATTCCAAGACAAGGAAGCGGCCACAAAAGCTCCATCAGCACTTTACTGTTTATGCTAGCGACATTCATGGATTTGTACCACGGGATATATTCTCATCATATCAATGACAGTCATATAAATATGTACGTTTTTTCCTTCGCCAAGGTTTTATCCATAAGGGTGGTTTTTCTTGGCAAGGTTTTAATGCGGCATATCATATATGACTGGAGATATATCATTATTGTTTCGTTATTTCATTATTTCGAGTACTCTGATAATGTAATATGGTTTTCCTCCGCCATAAGTGAGGCTTTGCTTTAATAAATAAATTTCGTTTTTAAAAAAAAAATATACTATGCACACAGCTATGTATATATTTACATATAAATTTTGGACAAATGATATGAAATGAAGAATCTTAAGAAAAGTGTATAAAGAATACAACTCTAGTTCATTTGGTTATGTTTTCTTTATGATGATCCTTAAGTTGTACTTTTATGTATTCTTTGTATTCATATTGTTCAAGATTATGTTTTAACATATTTTTGTATGCATCTTCAGCATGTTCTATATATATGAATCCAATGATAGTTTAAAGATTATCATCTTCATAAAAAAACGAGTTTTTTATTATGTGTAATGAATTATATGGAATCTGCTTTAACATGTTGAAACATAACTATTTTATATAAGTTATATGTACCTACAAATGTATTATTATGAGAAGTATATATATTTAAAGAATATATACATACACAGCTTTAAGAATATGGGCATATACATATTAAAATAATATATACACTTGTACATGACCATGTGTGTAAGACCTGCAAGGCACCACTAGAAGGGAGGGGGTTGAATAGTGGGTGCGGAAAATGTGGTTTTTAAAATTTGTTTTAAAACAAACAACTCAACTTCTGAAAACAGTTTCTGTTTTCAGGACCAGTTTTAAAACGTTTTGAAATCTAGGTTGCAGGTCTTCAAAAAATTCTGAAATTTGGAGAGAACTTAGCCTCAGATGTTATGAGTGTCCTAAAAATTTCAGATTTAAATTCAACCTCTAACCCCTTGAAAATTCGTTGGTGGTCAGATTGCGCAAATCTGCCAGAAACGGTACACTGATTTGAAAAATTAATTCCTATTTGTACACAACTCCAAATGATCTGAAAACTTAAATACTAACCCCTTATAAGTTGTATTTAAATGGGTTGAAACAGTTTTTAAAAATGCTTTTGGGAAGTTAGTCAAATACGATCAAAGTCTCAACCTTTGCAAACCTGAAAATCAGACTGCACTAGTCTCAGAACTTTGGACGTTTGGATGACTTATACTTGTCCAAAAGGGTTGAAACTTGTGCCAAAAGAACCTTAGAATATGTGGCTATGTTCCCTGAAAGTTTCGTGACTTTTGAAATTCGTTTACTATTTTTACAAACGTGATTAAAAACAGTAAACAGTGCTGAAACAAAAAATCAGTGCTGAAAGTAAATGACACCAAGAATTTTATACTGGTTCGGTTATAAACAACCTACTCCAGTCTTCGAGGAACACCTTCCTCGGTTCACGCTAGTCACACAATGCAAATACACCTTACCACCGGGTTTGATGGAGTTACACATCAGCTCCAACCCTTTACAAACCTTGTACGATGAATACAATTAGCACGAACACCACCACCTGCAAGAATGAAGATTGATCACACCTTGATCAATCTTTTACAAAGATATAGAATGTGTGGTGGTCCAAGATAAGCCTATTCAAGAATATGAATATAAGTACAACAGGCTTTCAAGAAGAAAGAAAGAAAGAGAGTATAGAAGAAGAAGGCTAGAACACTTTTGATCTTTGAATTTCCAACTCTTGTTCTTATTCTTGTTTTTGCTCTTCTTCCTTCTTTTTAACATGTGTTGGCCGCCTCCTTGGAGTCCTTCTCCTCTTGAAAATTATCTTCTAAGTCCTTGGGAGAATGTGTGGCATCATTGTGACATGATCTTGCTTACTTAGCATGTTCTCATTGGATGATCATTTAACTTTTGCTTACTTGGCACTCATTGATAGGTTGAATGTTGTCATCATTTGATGACTTGGAAAATCTGAGAATTCTACTAAAAACATGTGCCAAAATCAACATAGAATAGTTGCCATAACTCATAAGATTATCACATAAATTAAGCAAGATAATTTCTCCACAAAAACAAGCAAGAAATCGGCCATGAATGAACTTGACAAGCTGAAATTTCACCATGTGATACATGGTGCTTTTATTCAAATTATTTCCAATTTTCTTTGACTTTTCTCTTTGAAATAAATCACCAATTAGTAGAAAATAATCTCATCATTTTTGGAAATTAATTTGGACACCAATATGGCCAAGAATTCGGCCAAGATACATTACAACACATGCTGAAATTTTCAGCATGTGTGATATTAACAATATCACCATTTTAATTTCATATTTAATTCAAAACATTACCATAACATCCTCAATTCATCCTCATGATTCAAGATAGTAAAATATGGCATTTCTAAGTGATAAAATCGGCCACTCAAACTACACATGCTGAAATTTTTAGTATGCGTTTCAAATGAGATGAAATTTGAAACATTACCTTTTGTAGCTTCTTTCTTTAAGTCAACAACATTGTATGATTGATTCTTGACCAATCAATATGCCAAAAAGCTCCACATATGCTCCATTTCAGCTGTATAGGCATGTATGATATGTATATACATGTGCTGAATTTTATTTTTTCAAACTTTGTAAAATAGTGCACATTTAATAATACACACATGTTATATTCCAATCAGCCCTTAATTTAATTTTCTAGAACACTTTAAGATGTATGACATATTTAAAAAATTGTCTAGATATGTGTCGTATGATGTGCCAAAAATGTTCCATGTATTGTGTACGTAGAAAACCGAATTTTCGATGTTTATCGATTATCCGATTTTTCTCTAATGAAATTCCAACTTTTTGCACATGTTATATATATTATGTTACATATAATATAAACTTTAATTTTCAGCACTTGGCTGATTAAAGTGGCGCCATTAACATGTGACAAAATTGAAATTAGAATCTCCACAATTTGGCCTTAATGTGGGGTGATTTGTGTGTGCCAACATGGAATGATTTTATGGCTGAAAATAACATCATAGGAACGAAAATTGTGGTGATTTTTGAGGTGTAGGGGCTGGCCATCTATTAATGGCAAGTACGTGACACATTGGCGAAGTTTCGGTATTCGCCCGATACGACAAATTTCGGTTTAGACCCTTTTAACGTGTCGTATTTAATTTGTCATCACCATGACTTATATCATATGATATAAGGCCTAAATATACTCATAAATTATGAGTTAAGTATGGTGGTGTGACGTTAACGTACATACATAAAATATATAACGTGTCGATAGTACGTTGGAATACATGTGTATGTGCCTTTTCAAAAAATCTGAAAATATATATTTTTGTATATATATATATATATATGCGTGTATATTGATGATAAATGGAGGAGGAGACTTTCCTTTCTTAGTCTTGTTGCCTTTGTGCCTTGTTCAAATGTAGCTTCCTTTTATGAGCTACTTAGTTTAATTAACTAAGTACTTCACTTAATGAACTAGTTTAGTTCATTAATGGTGGCACCTGAAAATAGTATAAACACAACAAATATTTGCCATTTGATGTAAGCTTTAAAGCTTCATGGCTCGTTAGTACGGCAACATTATATATGAACTATATAAGGCAAGTAATATGCAACATATCATGCACATTTATCTTATGCACGTTTTTAGGCTCATTTAAATCATATACTTTGAAATCACTCAAACCCCTTTTTCTCTACAATCTCCCCCTTTTGATGATTTTCAAAATAACCTATACTCATGATTTAAATCCTATCGCTCCCCCTTCAATCATGCATAAATTCAAAATTTGAATTTTAAATTTCAAAAGCCGCTCCCCCTTGATTTATGCAATCAGTATCTCTCTCCCCCTTAAATCATGCTATCTCTGCCCCTTTATTTTGAAAAGTAAATCAAAAGATGACTGTAAAGATGAAGAAGAAAAAAATCATGCATTTCATATAACGTGCGTTCGTAAGGGTTATTTATTCAACCCTTTGAAAATGTCCCTTTTGGTACCCAAATTTGGGTGACCCTTCTAGGTCTTCCAAAAGGTGAGAAAGGTGATAAAAGCACAACATAATATACTTTAGGTGCAACTGTATCTGGCCTTTGGCCAAGAACTCCTTTATACGCATTATATGCAGGACGTTTTTGATATGTCCTTGTGTTTGTGTGCGTAGTGTGTGGATGGAATGAATGCCGTGTATGCATCACTCTTTTATTTTCATATCTATATGGTACAAAATTGTATTTCGCATGATATGATGAAGAAGTGGGGCGTGATGAGGGAAGAGGTCTTTGCGTCATCTTAGACGCCGTTTTTGGCTTTGGGGAGTCTACTTTCTTAGATACAACGAACTTAGTTGGTTTAGTGGATGCTTCATTTGTCTCAATGTATCCTATACCTGTTTTGTCACTATCATGCTTTTGTGATAAGATAATACGTTGCAGCATGTTAGATCCCGTGTCAAATTGTTTCACCTTTTTCTCTACATCCGCATTCCTTGATTTCAAGTTTGAAATCTCGGATTTCAATTCAGTGTTCTCGGATGTCAATGATGAAATTTCAGACTTTAATGAATTCATAATGCATGACGACTCTTCTTTTGAATCGTTTAATTGAGACACAAGATCTTTGTTAGAAGATTCTAACAATTTCTTGTCTTCAATTAATCGCTTCTTTTCTTTTGCAAGAGTCTTTGAAAACTTATGCAATTCTAAATATTGACTAAATAAATCATCATAGGAACATTCAGAATCGGAATCAGAGTCGGAAGATACCTCATTTGATGCTTTAGATGTAAAGCATACTTGTGCCTTGTGTTCTTCCGTATCATCAGTCTCAGAGTCGGATGTGTCACTCCAAGTGGAGGCTTTGAAGGCTCTTCTCCTTTTCTTAGGTTCTGAGACGAGTCTATTCCTGTTCCGATCCTTGTCAGGGTATCTGTTTGTTTGCTTTTCTTTATTAGAGCAGTCATATGATAGATGTCCAAGTTTGCCGCATTCATAGCACTTTATTTCCTCATTTTTATTTTTATGATCCTTAGATGAGGTAGACTTATGTTTAATCGATTTTCTCAATATTTTTCTTAATCTTTTAGCCATCGTGATTAAGTCACTATCATCGGAATCTATGTCACTATCATCTACGATGTATTCATTTGATTTAAATGCTATAGCCCTATCATTATTAAAAATGGACTCAGAATGTCTTAAAGCACGTTTGTTTTCATATACCTTAAGTTATCCAATTAGTTCTTCCATCTTAATCGATTTAGTCTCTTTGCTTTCTTCTATGGCCGTTACTTTAGAGTCCCACTCGGATGGAAGGCTTCGCAAGACTTTCTGTACTTTTTCCTGCATGGTAATAGCTTTACCAAGAGACTCAAGAGAATTGTAGATGTTAGTCAGACGAAGATCCATATCAACAATAGATTCATTAGGCAATAGTTTAAACGACTCAAGTGTGGACATAAGCATGTTTATCTTTGACTCTTTTACTTGACTCGTGCCTTCGTATTTCATTTCGAGTATCCTCCACATTTCTTGTGCACTAGAACAGTTTGAGACATAACTAGACTCACTCTTACTTAATCCATTTAGGAGCAATTGCATAGCCCTAGCATTCATGCTAAGTTTCTTTTTATCATCACTTGTATATTCTTGTCTAGGTTTAACAACTTCTAGTGTGACTCCGTCTATGGTGGATAACTTAGATGGAACAAACGGACCATCTTCTATAATCGACCAAAGATCAATATCTATTGCCATAAAGAAAAGTTTCATTCTTACCTTCCATTGAACAAAAGACTCACCGTCAAAGAGAGGAGGCCTTATGGTTGACATTCCTTCTTGCACGGTGCTATAACTAGTGGATGCCATCTCACGTAGATCGTTGGATCCTGTTGTTGTGAGTGTTCCTGTGCTCTGATACCAATTGTAGGATCTGCAAGGCACCACTAGAAGGGGGGTTGAATAGTGGGTGCGGAAAATGTGGTTTTTAAAATTTGTTTTAAACCAAACAACTCAACTTCTGAAAATAGTTTCTGTTTTCAGGACCAGTTTTAAAACGTTTTAAAATCTTGGTTGCAGGTCTTCAAAAATTCTGAAATTTGGAGAGAACTTAGCCTTAGATGTTATGAGTGTCTCCTAAAAATTTCAGATTTAATTCAACCTCTAACCCCTTGAAAATTCGTTGGTGGTCAGATTGCGCAAATCTTCCAGAAACGGTACACTGATTTGAAAAATTAATTCCTATTTGTACACAACTCCAAATGATCTGAAAACTTAAAGACTTACCCTTTATAAGTTGTATTTAAATTTGTTGAAACAGTTTTGAAAAATGCTTTTGGGAAGTTAGTCAAATACGATCAAAGTCTCAACCTTTGCAACCCTGAAAATCAGACTGCACTAGTCTAAGAACTTTGGACGTTTGGATGACTTATACTTGTCCAAAAGGGTTGAAACTTGGGCCAAAAGAACCTTAGAATGTGTGACTATGTTCCCTGAAAGTTTCGTGACTTTTGAAATTTGTTCACTATTTTTACAAACGTGATTAAAAACAATAAACAGTGCTGAAACAGAAAATCAGTGCTGAAAGTAAATGACACCAAGAATTTTATACTGGTTCGGTTATAAACAACCTAATCCAGTCTTCGAGGAACACCTTCCGCGGTTCACACTAGTCACACAATGCAAATACACCTTACCACCAGGTTGATGGAGTTACACACCAACTCCAACCCTTTACAAACCTTGTACGATAAATACAATTTGCACGAACACCACCACCTGCAAGAATGAAGATTGATCACACCTTGATCAATCTTTTACAAAGATATAGAATGTGTGGTGGTCTAAGATAAGCCTATTCAAGAATATGAATATAAGTACAATAGGCTTTCAAGAAGAAAGAAAGAAAGAGAGCATAGAAGAAGAAGGCTAGAACACTTTTGATCTTTGAATTTGCAATTTTTGTTCTTATTCTTGTTTTTGCTCTTCTTCCTTCTTTTTAACATATGCTGGCCGCCCCCTTGGAGTCCTTGTCCTCTTGAAAATTATCTTCTAAGTCCTTGGGAGAATGTGTGGCATCATTGTGACATGATCTTGCTTACTTGGCATGTTCTCATTGGATGATCATTTAACTTTTGCTTAATTGGCACTCATTGATAGGTTGAATGTTGTCATCATTTGATGACTTGAAAAATCTGAGAATTCTACTAAAAACATGTGCCAAAATCAACATAGAATAGTTGCCATAACTCATAAGATTATCACATAAATTAAGCAAGATAATTTCTCCACAAAAACAAGCAAGAAATCGGCCATGAATGAACTTGACATGCTGAAATTTCAGCATGTGATACATTGGTGCTTTTATTCAAATTATTTCCAATTTTATTTGATTTTTCTCTTTGAAATAAATCATCAATTAGTAGAAAATAATCTCATCATTTTTGGAAATGAATTTGGACACCAATATGGCCAAGAATTCGGCCAAGATACATTACTACACATGCTTAAATTTTCAGCATGTGTGATATTAAAAATATCACCATTTTAATTCCATATTTAATTCAAAACATTACCATAACATCCTCAATTAATCCTCATGATTCAAGATAGTAAAATATGGCATTTCTATGTGATAAAATCGGCCACTCAAACTACACATGCTGAAATTTTCAGCATGTGTTTCAAATGAGATAAAATTTTAAACATTACCTTTTGTAGCTTCTTTCTTTAAGTCACCAACATTGTATGATTGATTCTTGACCAATCAATATGCCAAAAAGGCTCCACATATGCTCCATTTCACCTATATAGGCGTGTATGATATGTATATACATGTGCTGAATTTTATTTTTGCAAACTTTGTAAAATAGTGCACATTTAACAATACACACATGTTATATTCCAATAAGCCCTTAATTTAATTTTCTAGAATACTTTAAGATGTATGACATATTTAAAAAGTGTCTAGATACGTGTCGTATGATGTGCCAAAAATATTCCATGTATTGTGTACGTAGAAAACCGAATTTTCGATGTTTATCAATTACCCGATTTTTCTCTAATTAAATTCCAACTTTTTGCACATGTTATATATATTATGTTACATATAATATAATCTTTAATTTTCAGCACTTGGCTGATTAAAGTGGCGCCATTAACATGTGACAAAATTGAAATTGGAATCTCCATAATTTGGCCTTAATGTGGGGTGATTTGTGTGTGCCAACATGGAATGATTTTATGGCTAAAAATAACATCATAGGCACGAAAATTGTGGTGATTTTTGAGGTGTAGGGGCTGGTCATCTATTTATGTCAAGTACGTGACATGTTGGCGAAGTTTCGGTATTCGCCCGATACGACAATTTTTGGTTTAGACCCTTTTAACGTGTCGTATTTAATTTGTCATCACCATGACTTATATCATATGATATAAGGCCTGAATATACTCATAAATATGAGTTAAGTATGGTGGTGTGACGTTAACGTACGTACGTAAAATATATAACGTGTCGATAGTACGTTGGAATACATGTGTATGTGCTTTTTTCAAAAAATCTGAAAATATATATTTTTTTATATATATATATATATATATATATATATATATACGTGTATATTGATGATAAAGGGCGGAGGAGACTTTCCTTTCTTAGTCTTGTTGCCTTTGTGCCTTGTTCAAATGTAGCTTCCTTTAATGAACTACTTAGTTTAATTAACTAAGTACTTCACTTAATGAATTAGTTTAGTTCATTAATGATGGCACCTGAAAATAGTATAAACACAACTAATGTTTGCCATTTGATGTAAGCTTTAAAGCTTCATGGCTCGTTAGTACGGCAACATTATATATGAACTACATAAGGCAAGTAATATGCAACATATCATGCACATTTATCTTATGCACGTTTTTAAGCTCATTTAAATCATATATTTTGAAATCACTCAAACCCCTTTTTCTCTACAATGTGTATTAGTGACATAAGATTTCTTTATCTAGATTATATATGTATACAAGTAAGGGTATTATTATGATATATATATATATATATATATATATATATATATATATATATGCAGCTTAAAGTAAGGAACTAGTATATATATATATATATGAATATAGTATATATGTAGAATTTTCGTTTTTTTCCGTTTCGTTTCAATCGGAAATCATGGCATCAGCGGCGCCGACTTTCGCCAACATCGTCACAGGCGCTAGCACTTCCTCGGCTCAGTCCATCAACATTTCACCCAAAACGGTTTCTCGTTACAAAGGTATTCCATTAATCTCTTTTTCAGATTCTGAGATTGATGAACTTGCTGCACCATTCAAATATTCCTTAGTGGGTACATTCTGGTATGGGAGACCTCCATTGAAGGTGATTAGAGATGTATTCGAGAAAATTGGCTTTCATCAGGATCTTCGTATCACTCTTATTGATCAGGCACATATCTTGTTAAATTTTAGCAATGAAGCAGACTATTTACGATGTTTTTATCGACGTTCCTGGCTTGTTTCTGGCTGTCATATGCGTATCACAAAATGGACAGTTGATTTTGATCCCTTCACAGATGTGCCAATAGTTCCGATTTGGGTTGCCTTTCCTGGTCTTCCCGTCCATCTTCATAGAAAGGAGGCTTTATTTGAGATTGTTAAACCGATAGGTAATCCCCTCAAACTTGATGTTGCAACAATGGATTGTTTACGACCTTCAGTTGCACAGGTCTGTGTAGAAGTTGATGTTTCAAAGGACTTACCACAAAAGATTTATCTCCAAGCGAAAGGACGATTTATTCTGCAAAGCATAATCTATGAGGACTTGCCATTGTTTTGTACTTCTTGCCGTCGGTTAGGCCATGCGGCTGCGTCATGCACACCGCAACCGATGTCATCAATTCCGCCGCCCCCGCCACCCCCTCCGAGACGGCCACCAGCTCAGCGTTGGACGCCAGTTAAGAAACGTCCAGCTGCGCCATCGGATCAACCTGAGGCTGAGCCCCCATTGCAACAACCAGAGGCGCCCCCATCGATGGATCTCCCAGTACCGCAAGGATCCCCTACCCCGGTTGCAGCTCCAACCGCAGATAATATTGCGGAGCCAGTTGAACCTCAGCCGGATAGTCTTGAATTCGGTGATATAGGCCATTCGTCTGATAATGATCTACCAGAGACACATAATCAAGAGATACCTATTGTTCCAGCAGAGGTTGCCTGTCGCATCCAGTTGTTACCTCCCTCTCCTGATACCGATACTTTGATCTCGCACTTACAGGATTCAACAGAGGATTTTATACAGGTGGTTCCTCGTAGAAAACGTCGAGCTAAGAAGGATCTTCCTCCTCTACCTCCATCATCCATTCTTACGCGCAGTGCATCGCATGCGATACAGGGAAGTGACTCTTCACTTTTACAATGAATTTTTTAATATGGAATATAAGAGGTTTGCAGACCTCAAAACCACGACTGCATCAATTAATACATGAGCATCGATTGAACATACTTGTTATCATAGAACCTAAACATGCATCAGTAGCTATTTCTCGTTATGCTTTGGATTTTGGTTTTTCTAACTCGTACGCATCTCAGTCTGAGCGCATTTGGTTTTTCTGGCGTGACTCTCATTTTGAGCTGGCCACAGTACAGGATGAAGAACAGGTGGTGCACTTTACTTTGACATATCGGCCCCTACAGTATACATTTGTTTTGTCGGCAGTCTATGGCAATCATACTCCATCTCTACGTCAATCTTTATGGACTTCTTTATGCACTTTCTCTGCGAATACAACATTGCCTTGGGTTCTCGGTGGAGATTTTAATACATTCCGATCTTTATCGAATCATGAAGGACGTTTGCGGCCATCATTATCAGTTTTACAAGACTTCAATGATTGTATAGAGTCATGTGCTTTGATGTCGCCACCGTTTCAGGGCTCCAGATTCACCTGGTCAGATGGTCGCGGTCTCGGTCGAGTTCGTCGGCGGCTAGATTGGTTATTTCTGAATACTAATTTCCATGATAAATTTGAAGATCTCCAGCTTACACATCTTCCCCGCATTGCTTCAGATCATACTCCGCTTTTGCTCAAATGCCGAACCATTGTAGCTTCTTCTCATCGATCGTTCCGCTTCTTGGACTCTTGGCTTCTACATCCAGATTTCTATAGTTACATGCGTGATGCATGGACTTCATATCCTACAACGGGTGGTATGCATGGCTTTTATACAAAGTTATTCAAGTTTAAAAAGGATGTGCAACAATGGAATAAAGATATATTCGGCAATATCTTCTCTAGGGTTCAGCAGGCTGAAGCTCTACTTACTTGTGCGGAAGACCGTTGGGACGCACAGCCCACAGAGGACAATCGGATGGAGTATAATCATGCTAAGGCTGACTTCCTTCAGGCTTCTTCTTATGAGATGCACTTTTGGAAACAAAAGGCAAGAGTTAGATGGTTAAATGAGGGAGACGCAAATACTCGCTATTATCATACTATTGTTAAGGGCCGCAGGCTACATCTTCGGATTCAACAAATACAAACATCTGATGGCTTGGTTTGTACAGCCCCTGCAGATATCAGCGCAGAAGCTGTGTCATTTTATACAGCCTTATTTGCACAAGAACCTGCTGTCAACTGTGAGCACATTATTCGGAATATTCCAGTACTTGTATCTGCAGATGATAATGCTGCCCTAACACAGCTTCCATTACCGGATGAGATAAAAGCTGCAGTTTGGCACTTGGATCCCCTTAGTGCCGCGGGGCCTGATGGTTTTGATGGGAATTTTTATAGATCTTGCTGGTCTATCATTCATAAGGATGTTGTTTTAGCAGTACATGAATTCTTCCTGGGTGTGCCTCAACCTAAAGTTATGGCTAGCGCTTTGATCACATTGATTCCAAAGAAATCCTATCCTGTAACTTTCAGAGATTATCGTCCAATATGTCTCACTAATTTTATCAGTAAAGTCTGTACCAGAATTGTTGCTAGTCGCCTGTGTAAAATATTGCCAAGACTAATCTCTCAAGAACATACAGGATTTCTGCCAGGTGCTGACATCTCAACGCAGGTTTTATTAGCTCGTGAGATGATCCATATGCTTGACAGAGGTGGCTCACAATTATGCCTCAAGTTGGATATGATGAAGGCTTTTGATAGAGTTAGCTGGGAATATTTGGAGCTCGTATTCCAAGCGTTCGGGTTCTCAGGATTTTTCACACGTATAATTTTGAATCACTTGCGGGCTACAACATTAGCGGTGTTAATCAATGGCCAGCCCTCTTCCTACTTTCGGCCATATCGAGGTGTTAAACAGGGTGACCCTTTATCTCCTTTATTATTTATTTTAGCAGCAGAGGGTTTTAGCAGGGGCTTGAAAGCCTTGACAGCAACAGGAGTGTTGCAACCTTTTCGCTTAGGCCGCATTCCCTTTACCATTACACATTTAGCATATGCAGATGACTTACTGATATTTCTTCGTGGCACTCAGCGGAATTTACAGCATTTTCACACATTTCTTACGCAATATGAAGCTGCTTCTGGCCAGAAAGTGAATTTTCATAAAAGCAGTATTATTCCTTCTGCTACGGTTACTCCACATCAGCGGCAGACTTTTGCGAATATTTTGGGCATGCGACTTTCCAGTCTACCGTTCTGCTATCTTGGCTCTTATCTGCACAAAGGCATTCCACGTTCACCTCACTGTGTTACGTTACTACAATATATTGATGATAGACTTCAAGGGTGGCACTCCAAATTATTATCTACTGCAGGCCGTTTAGTCTTGCTTAAATCGGTCATCGCTGCATTACCCATTCACATTATGGCAGGGGGTGGTATACCAAAATCAGTTATTAAGGTCATCCATCGTAAGATGGCGACTTTCTATTAGGGTCCTCGACATCATTGGGTCTCCTGGTCTAAGCTTACTAAACCATATGCAGAGGGAGGAATCGGTCTGCGCGATTTGCATACTTTACAACAGGCTTATTACTGTCGCATCTGGTGGTCATATCATCAGAACTACACCTTGTGGAGTAAATACATGCATGCAAAATATGGACATCGTCATGATTATCTTCCTCGCTTGCCAGACTCTCCTATTTGGAAAATTATATGTCGGATTCATTCCTTTTGTTTAATGTACACAGATCGGCATGGTGATCAGTTCTCATGGTTGCCATCTCCGCTGGGGGAATTCACTCTTAAAAGTGCTTATGAGATATGTCGAACTACATCTCCAAAGCTGCTTTCTACCTCCTTTATTTGGTCAAAGCATCATTCACCGGCTATAAGATTGATTTTGTGGCGTCTTTTCAATTCAGCTTTGCCTTTTGAAGATTTTATTGGTCACTACATAATGGCTCGACCAACACAATGTCCTTTTTGCAAGATTGAGTCTGCTACGGTGGATCATGTTTTTTTATATTGTCCTTCTGTGCATTCGATTTGGTGCTATTTTGCTAGTGAGCTGCATTGTCCTCTTCCCACATCAATACAGCTTCGCCAATATCTTCTTTCATGGTGGTATCGCTTGTCCCTTTCTACCCTTATAGGAGTTTACAAAATCGTGATCCCTGCGATTATTGTTCATCGTATCTGGTGTGCTTATACTTCCCTGATCTATGGAGATAGCTCACATATCACAGCGTCTTCCCTTCGGTTCTCTGTACAGTATGAGATTATTTTGTGGCACAAAAAGATTACAGGCACAAAGTTGTCTGCTACATCTCAGCACATTTTCGGTTGGCTGCCTGCAATTCGGCCACCTCGTCCACTGATTGTTCGATGGATAACACCACCTTCTGGGCGTCTGAAATTAAATGTTGACGCAGCGGCGGGTCGCAGTTACGCATCTGGAGGCGCAATACTGCGAAATCATAGAGGTTCCTGCATTGGTGCACTTTCTTTTCGCCTTCCTTTAAGTTCACCCTTACAGGCAGAGATTCAAGCAGCAGTTTTTGGGCTTCTTTATTTCTTACCACTCTACCGATCCATTATCCTGGAATCCGATTGTGCCCAATTGATAGACCGGTTGACTCGACAAACCCTTATACATGGTAATCCACATCTTCAACGGCTACATACGCTTGTTCATTCTCATCGTCTCCCATGTTATCACGCTTATCGAGAGGCAAACATGCCGGCACACTATTTAGCGCAGCACGCAATGTTACACCCAAGCACGGAACATTATACATCAAACACTCTGCCTTCGTTGGTCCGTGCGGCGGTGATACTGGATCTTACTTCTGTTAACTTGCGGATGCCATGACAGTAATCTTCCATAAGGATTGGCCAGAGTTCCCTCCTACTGCCTGCAACCTACGGGTGGCAGGCAGGCGTGGTATGGTTACACATCTACTACTCTATGTTTTATACTTTATAATTCACATGCATAACATACTCTTTGTTTCATGGGAGTGTTTTGGATATATCCTCCACTATCCTTTTCCATATCAAGGATGAACAAGCTACGCCGCTGGGTGCATTGCTGTGCACGGTTAACGCTAAAGGTGGATTCTTTCAGGCTTCATGTGGTGAGATTTTTACCATTGTCGCCTTGGCCCCTTGGTCAAGGCGACTCGGGTATGCATTTTCACACTATGTTGATGTTTCTGCTTTTGGACACTATTGCTCTATTCATGTCCTATTCATGTTTGTGCGAGTTTCACATCAAAATGGTGAGCCTTATTTCAGACGTGGATCCTGCATTTGCGGATGTCAAGACGTGGACGGTCATGGCTCTTATTTCTTCATTGTCGCCTTGGCACTTCAAATGCCAAGGTGACTTCGGTACGTGTTTGCTCTTCCAATCTTTTGCTGCTCAGTTTTGTACTTACATTGACCGTTTCTCTTTCTTGCCATCTTCTGAGGTCTGGATTCTCGAGCATATTGCACGACAAAGATGCGGCCGCCTCAACTCCATCAGCTTTTTACTTTTCATGCCGAAGACATTCAAGGATTTGTACCACATACTATATACTAATCATATCAATGACAGTCATATAAATATGTACGCTTTTTCCTTCGCCAAGGTTTTATCCACAAGGGTGGTTTTTCTTGGCAAGGTTTTAATGCGGCATATCATATATGACTGGAGATATGTCATTCTTGTTTCGTTATTTCATTATTTCGAGTACTCTGACAATGTAATATGGTTTTCCTCCGCCAAAAGTCAGGCTTTCCATGAATAAATAAATTTTGTTTTTAAAAAAAATATAGTATATATGTATATACACGGCTTTAATATTAAAAAAAATAGATTACTTATATGAATTAAACCTATATATGTAGATGTATTATGGAAATATGTATATATATGGGTTATGTATGTATGGGCTTTAATGCATGTAAATGACTATGCATATTTTTTTATAAAAGGAGCAGCGTCTCCTTAATTTTTTTTAATATGCCCTCACTTATGACGGAGGAATACCATTATTACAAAGAAAATCATGACATAATCAAACGAAAGAAGATAATGGTCGAAAAACAACACAATTACATCGGCGATAACAATTGGAAAAACAATGTTCAAAAGGTGTATGATATGCCTCATTAAAACCTTGGCAGGCAAAACCACCCTTGTGGATAAAATCATGCACGAAGGAAAAAGAGTACATATTTACACCCTTTGAAACAGTAAATGTGTCCTGTATGCGTTTGCGAATCTCATAAAGTTGAGGAAGTGTCCCGCGATCCGCCACATAGGTGTCTAGGAACATACATGCAAAACCAAGCATAGAAGTCGTAAGTATCAGGCACCATGCATACTATTAAAATTGTGGAATATCGATGAAAAAGAATCATACCAAGTCTGAGCACAAGATAACTAGCCAATCCATATGGAAGACTGTCTGTGAAGCCATCATATAATTACTCATGCCTGAGATGTCCAGTGGTGACATCCAGCATGATGCAACTGCGAACCAAAGATGGAAGAGTGGTAGCAGTAAAATAAGACGTTGTTGGTGTAGATAATCCATGTTGTGCCAAAAAGTGTGCCGCCATGTTGGCTTCACGAAATATGCGCTAAACCATTATGCCGGTGTGCGTGAACAGCGAATGAAGTAGACGGCAGTGAAACTGGCTCATCGTTTGTGTATGCTGGCTTATTGCACGAGTTACCTGTATGCAGTCAGTTTCTAAAATAATACTGCGATTTAAAGGCAAAAAATATAGGAGTGCAAAGACTGCAGCTTGTAGGTCAGTCTGAAGCGGAGTACTAGCCGGTAAACAAAAAGATAATGCGCCCATGTAGACACCTTCGCTATCACGTAAGATAGCGCCGCCAGCAGCAAAAGATCTTCCCACTACAGCATCCGTATTCAGCTTTAATCTACCTGTTGGAGGTACTATCCATCTCATTACCTACATCCTTCTGACCCGAAGAGGAGGGAGAATACCCAACGCATGTACCGCTCGATAACCAGAAGCCAGCTTAGTATTATCTATTGTTTTTGCACACAAATAAATGTCTTACCACAAAACTGCCATAAGAGAAGCCGTAGTGCAAGAGGCTGCATCTCCATATATAAGTGAAGCATAAACACGCCAAACATTGAATATGATAATGTCGGGAATGACTATGCGCAATACACCTACAAGTGTAGATGAGGAGCCGCGAAAAAACCAAGATAACAAATAAGACCACATATGCGGTACAACCAGATTTGGACCATCCATCGTTGTTGAGTAAAACGTCCAGAGTCGTCTAATGATAGGACAATGCAGGAAAATGTGATCCATCGCTGCTGACGCCTGCTTACAGAAGGGACATATCGTGGGACGAGATGCGGTGCGTTGGCCAATATAGTCTTCCAATGGAAGAGCACGATGATAAAGCCGCCATAGAAAAATAGAGATAACTGGACGATGGCGCTTATGCCAAATAAACTGAGCCAATAATATTGTCGGACGCGAATTGCGGAACAAATCATATGCAGAGCCTGGTGTAAACTCTCCCAACTGAGTTGGTTTCCATATCACATGGGCTCCTTCATACTCACAATACTCATCACAAAATGAGTGAGTCCGGCAAATAAGTTTCTAGATAGGAGAATCTGGTAATCTAGGGCGATACTCACCCCTTATTCCATATTTGGCATGCATAAACCTACTCAAGAGAGTTTGATCCTGCTGATATTGCCACCAAATTCAACAGTACCTATGCATTCTGTAAGGCGCTAATATCATGAATACCCAAACCTCCCTTCAAACAAGGCTGCCAAATTTTTGACCATGAAACCCAATGTCGCCTTTGACCCTAATAAAAACGAGACATTTTCTGCTCTATAATTTTAAGACATGATTTTGGTAGGCCTCCAGCTGCCATAATATGTAATGGTAAAGAAGAAATAACATACCATAGTAAGACTAGCCAGCCTGCCTGTGATAGTAACTTGTTATGCCATCCATGTAGTCGTGTGTTAATATGTTCTAGAAGTGTCGTACAATGACCAGCTTGAGTTATTCCATTATGCAGCATAGATCCAAGATAATGGAAAGGGAGATGAGTCAGAAGCATACCCAGAATATCAGAAAAAACCGATTGTCGATGCGATGAGATATTTGTAGACGGGATAAATCGGCTCTTATTAAAATTAACCTTTTGGCCTGAAGCTTTCTCGTATGAAGATAAAAGTTCTGAAATCTGCGTAAAGTCCATTTTGTACCCCGAAGAAAGATAAGTAAATCATCTACATATGCGAGATGTGTGACATGAAAAGGCATACGGCCTATACGAAAAGGTTGCAATGTATTTGCTACCACCAAAGCTTTTAGGCCACGACTAAAACCTTCCGACGATAATATGAACAACAGTGGAGAAAAAGGATCACCTTGCTTTACACCTCTATAAGGCCGAAAATAGGCAGAAGGATTACCGTCAATCAATATAGACAATCTCGTACTGCTCAAATGATTTGTTATGATTCGGATAAAGAAAGCAGAAAAGCCAAATATCGAAAGTAACAATTCCAAATATTCCCAACTGACACGATCAAATGCCTTCATCATATCCAATTTAAGACATAACTGACTGCCTCCCTTGTCTAGATGATGTATCATTTCCTTTGCTAACAAGACTTGGGATGATATATCATAGCCTTTCAAGAATCTAGTTTGTTCGGGTGAGATTAATTTAGGAAGTAAAGTGCTCAAACATGTGGCAATTATACGAGTGCAGACCTTGCTAATAAAGTTTGTCAAACACATAGGTCTAAAATCACTGAATGTATGTGGTGCTGTCACTTTCGGAAGAAGTGTTATTAACGCGCCTGCCATGATCGAAGGTTGTGGCACTCCAAGGAAAAATTCCTGCATTGCAATGACCACATCCGTATGTATTATAGACCAACAAGAACGAAAGAAATTACCGTGATAACCATCTTGTCCTGCAGCACTCTGGGGATCAAGCTACCAAACCACATCCTTAATCTCCGTCGCTTTTGGGATTTACGTCATGTAGAGATTATCAGCGGCGGTTATCAGGTGTGGTATATATTGCAAAATATGATCATAGTCGCCCGTTGGCTCCTTGGCAAATAACGATGTATAAAAAGAAACTGCCTCATTCTGAATAGATTGCGATGTATCACATAGGATCCCCTCTGATGTATGTATTTGTTGAATGCGCAGATGCGAATGACAACCCTTAACAACAGAATGGAAATACTGTGTATTGGCATGCCCATCACGAAGCCAGCGAATCCTTGCTTTTTGCTTCCAAAACTGAAACTCGTATTTTGTAGCCTGAAGATATTCTGACTTCGCACGATGATAGCACATGCGGGTGGCTTCCATTGGATCCTGATCCCATGCAGCTTCAGCACGTCGAACTTCAGATTCTGCATGTTCCACCTGGCTAAAAATGTTCCCAAATATGTTCTTATTCCAGATTTGTATGTCCTTCGTCAGACGAGATAACTTGATAAAAAACCATGCATACCCCCTATTGTGGGATAGGAATTCCATGCTTCCGCAACATAAGAATGAAAATCAGGATGAGTGAGCCAAGCATCTAGAAATCGAAAGTGACGGCGCCCAGCGTCTCGTGCCTTACCACACATGAGCAGTAAAGGAGTGTGATCAGAAGAAATATGCGGTAGATGCGTAAGGCGTAGATCATCAAATACATCCTGAAAAGGAGAGTTTATGAAGACCCAATCAAGCCATCGTTTTACAAAGCCTAAGCCCCGCCCATCTATCCAAGTATACTGGGGTCCATAAAATGAAGGACTCATCAACAAACAGTCCTCAATACAATCATTGAAATCCTGTAAAGAAGATAATGAAGGCTGAGAGCGACCATGATGATCATCAAGAGAACGAAAAGTATTAAAGTCGCCACTTATCAACAAAGGAGTGTTTATTTGTTATGAATAAGCCCATAAGGACTCCCATAGCTGACGTCGAAGAAGAACAGTGTGATGGACATAAACCACAGAGTAAGCAAATACCAAGTTTAGCGAAATATTACAAAACTGCAGATGAAGAACTTGATCATCATCTTGGATGGACAATAATCGCAATGTGTGTGATTTCCAATAGACCCACATTTCTCCGGATGCAGATGCATGTGAATTAAAGAAACCCAGATCCAATCCATATCGAGTGATACTATCTGAAGGGTGTTTAGGTTCAAGTAACGCCAAAATGTGTAATTTATGCACATGTACCAAGTGATTTAAACGAGCAAAAGAGGTTCGAAGACCTCGGATATTCCATGCCATGATATTGATTGGGAAAGATGAGAGTCACACCCTTGTGAATAACGAACCGCACTACGAGTGAGAATTGTTGAGGGTGGCGACGGAGGGAGATCCTTGCAAACCCGACAACGGCGACGAGAGACCACTAGAATAAAACCATCAGCAGCCGAAGACTCGACCATACGAGATATCAAAATCTCTTTGGATGGAGACGGTGGCAGCAAATTGATTTTACATGTAATATCATCAGAAACCGGTGGCAGATTAAGAGGAAGATTAGCTACATTTACCTCAGTGTCCGATGAATGTTCCATATCCACAACATCGGTATCTGCCTGCACAGGGGGGTATTTAGCATCTGAACCTAACCTGGAGTTATCATGTACATCATCTGGAACTGATAAACGCACATCAGGGGGAATAGAAGCGGTGGCCTCTGGAGTGGCGGACCGCATCATAATAATCGGTGGCTCCTCTGCAGTATCAATGGTTCCATGAGAGATAGTTTTCTTTGGTGTCCAGCGGGTCTGTGGACGCTGTATAGGAGCCGGAGGTGGAGATGATTTCTCACAATCACATGTTGCATGGCCTAAACGTCGACAAGTCGTGCAGAACAATGGCAAATCCTCGTAAACTGCTTGTTGCGGGATCATTTTTTGCTTAGCATGCAGATATATTTTCTTTGGTAGTTCTTGCGAGACATCAACTTCAATGCAAACTCGAGCCACTGAAGGTCATAAACCATCCGTTGTAGCAATATCCAGCTTAATTGGGGTACCAATCGGACGGACAATCTCAAATAGGGCTGGTTTATGATGAAGATGAATGGGAAGACCCAGGAAAGCCACCCAAACCGGTACAATGGGCACATCTTTCGATTGATCAAAGTCTACGGTCCATTTAGTAACCCTCATATGACACCCAGAAATACTCCATGAACGACGATAAAAACAGCAGAGATAATCAGGTTCATGGCAGAAATTCAAAAGAACATGGGATTGATCAATCAGGGTTATACATAAATCATTACGAAAGCCAATGCGTTCAAACACATCTCGAATAACTTTCAATGTTGGACGTCCGTACCAAAAAGTGCCACAAGCGAAAAACGATATGGAACCGCTAATGCATCAATTTCTTCATCGGAGAAAGAGATCATGGGAATACCTTTATATCGTGAAACTGTTTTGGGAGAGATGGCCAGAGTAGTGGCATTGGCGACTACCGCGGCAAATGATGGAGATGAGGCAATCGTGGCTGAAGGTGGCGCATCAGACATGGCAGCGATCGCAGAGTATATATGGAAGGAATGCAAGACGAATGGAGATTGAATAGCAGCAGAAAGGAGAATGGTTGGTGATGCGACGACAGAAGTGCCGTCATCGAGAATGCAATCTGAAATCGCCGGAGCTCATAATCTTTTTTACTTTGTTCATTCTTAAATGACTATGTATATATGAAAATAGTTATATATATATATATACACGGTATATGTATATGTATATTGAAGACGAACTTTCAGCTATATAGATTTAAAGTATATATGGGTACATATGTATATATAGGTATTCGGCCTTAAGGCCATTAAGAGTAAAAAAATTACTTAAGTTATATGTTATGGATACTTATATATATAATGTGTAATAAGGAATTAAATATGGTATAAGCTAGATATTTCTATGTGACAAGTTAAAGGAATTAGGAACTAAGAGTTTAATTTCTTTAAGTGTTGGAGTATGAATTGTATTTGGAAAATACAAATTAAGAAAGTAGTGTTGGATGAAAATGAGGAAAAAGGGGTTGTTGTGGATGCCATGGCCGAATGGTCACTTGTGAGGGTAAAAGTGGTATTTTTTTTAAGTTATGATATGTAGGATGAAAATAAGTAAGTGATGTATAAGTTGTAGTCCTACCATAATACTTCATATGACCAAGTCTCATGTTGCATGAAAATAAAGTTTGAAAAGTGAGTTGTTGCGTTTCATGTTTTAAAAGTTCATATGCATGTGAATAATAAATGGGAGATGATCGATTCCATCGACACACAATATGTTATGTTATGTTCATGATTATGACTATGTTATGTTCGCCGGCCTGACATCGGTACCGGGGTGGTAGATGTCAGGGGCATATGATTACGTTTATGGCCAAGTGTAACATCAGGTCTGACACACGGGATCTCCGTCATAGTGCGTCACCGTTAGCACATGTACATATGTTTATGATGTTTTATGTCATACATGTACTGTATGGGGAATCGATCGATAAGTCGTGTATTATTATTCTTATGAAAAGTGCTATAGCCAATGATGAAAATGTTATGTCTCTATGATTATGAAAATGTCAGTCTACGCATGTTATGAAAATCACGTTATGTTTATGAAAAGTCATCTTATGAAGAATCATGTTATGAAAAGTCACATTATTAAAAGTCATGTCTTATGCATCATGTCATAGTCATGTCCCTTAGGTTAGTGTTAGAATATCCGTAAGTTTATTATGCCTTGAGATGATCAAGGAAGATTATGCATGTCGATGTGATGGTTCTAAGTGATGACTTTAGCATGACATGGATTCGTACGTAAGTATAGAAAGGTATGCTAGGGATGTGCTAAGGAAGAAAGATATGATCTCTAAGGTATGATGTAAATTCTTATGTTCTATTTTATTCTTGTATCATGCCATTATTTGTAAACGGATACGTGATTATTTATGTTCGTTACTGTGCTATTATTATATGTCATCCCGTCTCCCCATGTATGATCCACATAAAGTATCTAGAAGGAGTACTTGATGAGCAATTAAAAGATTGGCTATCGCTCATACTTGCCTCATTTATCACTTTCAAGATAACAGGTATCACTATGCATGCTTGTTGAGGACAGGCTGGATAGATCATTGATAATGAAGAAACCTGTCGAGAGATTTGCTTCGAAGGCGTTAGGTCTTGGTTTATGATGTATTTCAGAAGGTTTCAGTATTCTGTATATTATGACTGGTACAGATTATGATGTAGTGCATTGTATGTCGATGATGATTTGTTTATATTATGTTGCTTCTACTTATCGATTCATTATTCATGTCGACATGAACATGTATAGTATCGACACCTTGTACTCTTTGAAGTAGAGTACGGTGGGTGCACTGAGCCAGAACCATGGTTTCGGGCGGGGCGCTACTGTTGGTATCAGAGCGAAGGCTCTAGATCCATTGCGGACACATAAAGTAAACAACGACATGAATTTAAGAAGTGATCTTAGAATTTAAGAAATGATCATAGAGGTATGAAACGATCTTAGATGAAAGCGACAGCCTTAGCATAACAGAAATAGAACGGTATTAGGCAGATACGAGAAACTAGAAAGTATAAGTAGGTCGTTTAGGCTTTCCGACATTTGTACAGATCAAGTCACTAGAATACCTCAATGCTATTTTCTGGTTAGTAACATATTAGTTATAAACTGTAATTTCCACAATTTCAGATTTAGCTCTAATTGGGATAATATTTGGAGATAGTGACAGAATATCGTAGGCTGATTAAGACATGATATGTAGTAGAACTATAAGCAGTGATTTATAAGAATTATGACGATTAGAGTTTGGCAAATATATTGCACAAATAGTATGTGTACAAATAAGACGGGGAAATTAGAAATTTTCAGAGTAGTCCAAAGATGTTAGTCGCATTAGGGATGTAAACTCATAGTGATAAGAGTACGATTATATAAATAGATATAAGGATATAATGAGTCAGGCCACATCGGGAGCTAAATTATGAATTTAGAAAGTCGTCGGATTGTCTGATTGGAATTAGTATGCGTAAATTGAATCGGAGTAAGCATGATTTAACCGAACTAGGGTTAGCGGCTGAAATTGGTAAGTATAAAAGTTATTGTAACGCAAAGAAATATGAGGTTGTAGAATACCTAAACGGATTAATATGAGGTATAAAAAAAATTGTGAATTAAGGGAAATTTTATAATAAGTCGGTGAATACTAAGTTGAATCATAGGCGATTAAGAAATGACGTTAGAAATTAAGTGTTTAAATCATTAAGGACAAAATCGATACAACCCCCAAGTTTCGTGGACGGAACTTCTTATAAGGGGGAAGAATGTTACGACTCGCAATTCCGGGCTAGTGGAAAATGAAATAAAATAATGAAAAATAGAATGCAAATGCGATGTTAAAAAATAAATAAATTCGGTAGAATTTAAATTTCTATTTAGAATTAATAAAGATATCGACATTAAATATCGGGTTAGAAACGTTCGGAAAAATAACCGGAAGATAAGTTAACGGATATAACGAGACTGGATAGGGCTAGCTAATGAATGTACCGGACATACAGTGTATTCAACTAAATTAGTCGCTACCAACATAAGTCGATAAATATAAATCAAACCAAATAATAATACCCGATACGGTAACTAAACTACACACTATTATCACATTTTCTTCTATTTTATCCTACATGGCAATAAAAGACAAACCCCTCCTATTACCCCTCACATGGCCGGCCCCCACTACCCTCAATCCAATATTTCTCTTTTATTACACATTCTTCCACTTATCACATATACCCATCATAACCCATGCCTACTTTTCTCCCACTATCCCCACGTACCCACAAAACAACTATTCTTTTTCCCTCCCCCTTTGAATTCTCGGTTGCACACCAAGAAAAGAGGACAAAGATAATTTTGTTTTATTCTCCACTTTACATAATATTATCCTACTTTTATTAAACAAACCCGTACTACATACCCCACTCCACAAAAGAATTCTTCCACCTCCTTTTAGTCCTATTTTTTGGCCAGGAATGTGTAAGAAAGCACATTTGGTATCTCCTTATTTTATACACAAATTATTCATCTCCTTGCTGTAGGATCTGCAAGACACCACTAGAAGAGGGGGGTTGAATAGTTGGTGCAGAAAGTGTGGTTTTTAAAATTGTTTAAAACCAAAAACTCAACTTTTGAAAACAGATTCTGTTTTCAGAACCAGTTTTAAAATGTTTTTAAAACTAGGTTGTAGGTCTTCAAAAATTCTGAAATTTTGAGAGAACTTAGCCTCAGATGTTATGAGTGTCTCCTAAAAATTTCAGATTTAAATTCAACCTTTAACCCCTTCAAAAATTGTTGGTGGTCAGATTTCGTGAATCTGCCAGAAACGGTAGACTGTTTTAAAAAAATTTATTCCTATTTGTACTTAACTCCAATTGCTCTGAAATTTTAACCACTAATCCTTTATATGTTTTATTTAAATGGGTTGAAACAGTTTTGAAATATTGTTCGGGAAGTTAGTCAAATACACTCAAAATCTCAACCTTTGTAAGCCTGAAAATCAGACTGCACTAGTCTCAGCACTTTGGATGTTTGATTGACTTATACTTATCCAAAAGGGTTGAAACTTGTGCCAAATGAACCCTAAGACGTGTGGCTATGTTTCTGGAAATTTTCGTAATTTTTGACTGTCGTTTACTATTTTTACGAACGTAAACAAAAAGAGCAAACAATGCTGAAAGTAAATGACACCAAGAATTTTATACTGGTTCAGTTATCAACAACCTACTCCAGTCTTCGAGGAACACCTTCCTCGGTTCACACTAATCACACAATAAAAAAACACCTTACCACAGGGTTGATGGAGTTACACACCAACTCCAACCCTTTACAAACCTTGTACGATGAATACAATTCGCATGAACACCACCACCTTGCAAGAATGAAGATTGATCACACCTTGATCAATATTTTACAAAGATATAGCATGTGTGGTGGTGTAAGATAAGCCTATTCAAGATTATGAATATAAGTACAATAGGCTTTTGAAGAAGAAGAAAGAAAGAGAGAGTAGAAGAAAGGAGCTAGGCGTTTTTGATCACAAGAGTGTAATGCTTATTCTTCTTTTATTTTGCTCTTCTCCTTTCCATTTATGTAAAATGGATATCCCCCCTAGGTGCTCTCCCCTCTTTGAAAATTGTCTTCTAAGTCCTTGGGAGAATGTGTGGCATCATTGTGACATGGTCTTGCTTGCTTGGCACCTCCTCATTGGATGATCATTTAACCTTTGATTACTTGGCACTTCATGATTGGTTGAATGTTGTCATCATTTGATGACTTGGAAAATCTCAAAATTCCACTAAAAGCATGTGCCAAAATCAATATAAATTAGTTGCCATAAATCATAAGATTATCATCCAAATCAAGCAAGACAAAATTTCTCCAAATAAGGTGAAAATTTCGGCCATTAAGACTACTTGACATGCTGAAATTTCAACATGTGATACATGGTGCTTTTATTCAAATTATTTCCAATTTTATTTGATTTTTCTCTTTGAAATAAATCAAAAATTAGTAGAAAATAATCTCATAATTTTTGGAAATGAATTTGGACACCAATATGGCCAAGAATTCGGCCAAGATACATTACTACACATGTTGAAATCTTCAGCATGTGTGATATTAAAAATATCACCATTTTAATTTCATATTTAACTCAAAACATTACCATAACATCCTCAATTAATCCTCATGATTCAAGAAAGTAAAATATGGCATTTCTAAGTGATAAAATCGGCCACTCAAACTACACATGCTGAAATTTTCAGCATGTGTTTCAAATGAGATGAAATTTGAAACATTACCTTTTGTAGCTTCTTTCTTTAAATCACCAACATTGTATGATTGATTCTTGACCAATCAATATGCCAACAAGGCTCCACATATGCTCCATCTCAGCTGTATAGGCGTGTCCAACATGTATATGCATGTGCTGAATTTTATTTTTGCAAACTTTGTAAAATAGTGCACATTTAATAATACACACATGTTATATTCCAATCAGCCCTTAATTTAATTTTCTAGAACACTTCAAGATGTATGACATATGTAAAAAGTGTCTAGATACGTGTCATATGATGTGCCAAAAATGTTCCATGTGTTGTGTATGTAGAAAACCGAATTTTCGATGTTTATCGATTACCCGATTTTTCTCTAATTAAATTCCAACTTTTTGCACATGTTATACACATTATGTTACACATAATATATATAATATAAACTTTAATTCTCAGCACTTATCTGGTCTAAAGTGGCACCATTAACATGTGACAAAATTAAAATTGGAATCTCCACAATTTGGCCTTAATGTGGGGTGATTTGTGTGTGCCAGCATGGATTGATTTTATGGCTGAAAATATCATCATATGCACGAAAATAATAAGTATTTTTGAGGTGTAGGGGCTGGCCATCTATTTATGGCAAGTACGTGACACGTTGGCGAAGTTTCGGTATTCGCCCGATACGACAATTTTTGGTTTAGAACCTTTTAACGTGTCGTATTTAATTTGTCATCACCATGACTTATATCATGTGATATAAGACCTGAATATACTCATAAATATAAGTTAAGTATGGTGATGTGACGTTAACGTATGTACGTAAAATATATAACGTGTCGGTAGTACGTTGGAATATATGTGTATGTGCCTTTATTAAAAAAATTTGAAAATATATATTTATATATGTATATGCCGTGTATATTGAGTGAGGAGAGGAGGAGAAGACTTTCCTTTCTTGGTCTTGTTGCCTTTGTGCCTTGTTCAAATGTAGCTTCCTTTAATAAACTACTTAGTTTAATTAACTAAGTACTTCACTTGATGAACTAGTTTAGTTCATTAATGGTGGCACCTGAAAATAGTATAAACACAACAAATGTTTGTCATTGGATGTAAGCTTTAAAGCTTCATGGCTCTTTAGTATGGCAACATTATATATGAACTATATAAGGCAAGTAATATGCAACATATCATGCACATTTATCTTATGCACGTTTTTAAGCTCATTTAAATCATATATTTTGAAATCACTCAAACCCCCTTTTTCTCTACAATCTCCCCCTTTTGATGATTTTCAAAATAACCTATACTCATGATTTAAATCCTATCGCTCTCCCTTCAATCATGCATAAATTTAAAATTTGAATTTTAAATTCCAAAAGCCTCTCCCCCTTGATTTATGCAATCAGTATCTCTCTCCCCCTTAAATCATGCTATCTCTGCCCCTTTATTTTGAAAAGTAAATCAAAAGATGCCTGTAAAGATGAAGAAAAAAAAACATGCATTTCATATAACGTGCGTTCGTAAGGGTTATTTATTCAACCCTTTGAAAATGTACCTTTTGGTACCCATATTTGGGTGACCCTTCTAGGTCTTCCAAAAGGTGAGAAAGGTGATGAAAGCACAACATAATATACTTTAGGTGCAACTGTATCTGGCCTTTGGCCAAGAACTCCTTTATACGCATTATATGTAGGACGTTTTTGATATGTCCTTGTGTTTGTGTGCGTAGTGCGTGGATGGAATGAATGACGTGTATGCATCACTCTTTTCTTTTCATATCTATATGGTACAAAATTGTATTTCGCATGATATGACGAAGAAGTGGGGCGTGATGAGGGAAGAGGTCTTTGCGTCATCTTAGACGCCGTTTTTGGCTTTGGGGTGTCTACTTTCTCAAACACAATGAACTTAGTTGTTTTGGTGGATGCTTCATTTGTCTCAACGTATCCCAAACCTGTTTTGTCACTATCATGCTTTTGTGATAAGATAATACGATGCCGCATGTTAGATCCCGTGTCAAATTGTTTCACCTTTTTCTCTACATCCGCATTCCTTGATTTCAAGTTTAAAATCTCGGATTTCAATTCAGTATTCTCAGATGTCAATGATGAAATTTCAGACTTTAATGAATTTATAATGCATGATGACTCTTCTTTTGAATCGTTTAATTGAGACACAAGATTTTTGTTAGAAGATTATAACAATTTCTTGTCTTCAATTAATCGCTTCTTTTCTTTTGCAAGAGTCTTTGAAAACTTATGCAATTCTAAATATTGACTAAATAAATCATCATAGGAACATTCAGAATCGGAATCAGAGTTGGAAGATACCTCATTTGATGCTTTAGATGTAAAGCATACTTGTGCCTTGTGTTCTTCCGTATCATCAGTCTCAGAGTCGGATGTGTCACTCCAAATGGAGGCTTTGAAGGCTCTTCTCCTTTGCTTAGGTTCTGAGACGAGTCTATTCTTGTTCCGATCCTTTTCAGGGTATTTGTTTGTTTGCTTTTCTTTATTAGGGCAGTCATATGATAGATGTCTAAGTTTGCGGCATTCATAGCACTTTATTTCCTTATTTTTATTTTTATGATCCTTAGATGAGGTAGACTTATGTTTAATCGATTTTCTCAATATTTTTTTTAATCTTTTAGCCATCGTGATTAAGTCCTCATCATCGGAATCTATGTCACTATCATCTACGACGTATTCATTTGATTTAAATGCTATAGCCCTATCATTATTAGAAATGGACTCAGAATGTCTTAAAGCAAGTTTGTTTTCATATACCTTAAGTGATCCAATTAGTTCTTCCATCTTAATCGATTTAGTCTCTTTGCTTTCTTCTGTGGCCGTTACTTTAGAGTCCCACTCGGATGGAAGGCTTCGCAAGACTTTCTATACTTTTTTCTGCATGGTAAAAGCTTTACCAAGAGACTCAAGAGAATTGTAGATGTTAGTCAGATGAAGATCCATATCAACAATAGATTCATTAGGCAATAGTTTAAACGACTCAAGTGTGGACATAAGCATGTTTATCTTTGACTCTTTTACTGGACTCGTGCCTTCGTGTTTCATTTCGAGTATCCTCCACATTTCTTGTGCACTAGAACAGTTTGAGACATAACTAGACTAACTCTCACTTAATCCATTTAGGAGCAATTGCATAGCCCTAGCATTCATGCTAAGTTTTTTTTATCATCACTTGTATATTCTTGTCTAGGTTTAACAACTTCTAGTGTGACTCTTTCTACGGTAGATAACTTAGATGGAACAAAAGGACCATCTTCTATAATCGACCAAAGATCAATATCTATTGCCATAAAGAAAAGTTTCGTTCTTACCTTCCATTGAACAAAAGACTCGCCGTCAAAGAGAGGAGGCCTTATGGTTGACATTCCTTCTTGCACGGTGCATAACTAGTGGATGCCATCTCACGTAGATCGTTGGATCCTGTTGTTGCGAGTGTTCCTGCGTCCTGATACCACTTGTAGGATCTGCAAGGCACCACTAGAAGGGGGGAGTTGAATAGTTGGTGCGGAAAGTGTGGTTTTTAAAATTGTTTAAAACCAAAAACTCAACTTCTGAAAACAGATTCTGTTTTCAGAACCAGTTTTAAAACGTTTTTAAAACTAGGTTGTAGGTCTTCAAAAATTCTGAAATTTTGAGAGAAATTAGCCTCAGATGTTATGAGTGTCTCCTAAAAATTTCAGATTTAAATTCAACCTTTAACCCCTTCAAAAATCGTTGGTGGTCAGATTGTGTGAATCTGCCAGAAACGGTAGACTGTTTTAAACAAATTTATTCCTATTTGTACTTAACTCCAATTGCTCTCAAAATTATAACCACTAACCCCTTATATGTTGTATTTAAATGGGTTGAAACAGTTTTGAAAAATTCTTTCGGGAGGTTAGTCAAATACACTCAAAGTCTCAACCTTTGCAAGCCTGAAAATCAGACTGCACTAGTCTCAGAACTTTGGATGTTTAATTGACTTATACTTATCCAAAAGGGTTGAAACTTGTGCAAAATTAACCCTAAGGCATGTGGCTATCTTTCTGAAATTTTTTGTAATTTTTTAAAATCGTTTACTATTTTTACAAACGTAAACAAAAAGAGTAAACAGTGCTGAAAAAGAAAATCAGTGTTGAAAGTAAATGACACCAAGAATTTTATACTGGTTCGGTTATCAACAACCTACTCCAGTCTTCAAGGAATGCCTTCCTCGATTCACATTAATCACACAATACAAAACCACCTTACCACAGGGTTGATAGAGTTACACACCAACTCCAACCCTTTACAAACCTTGTACGATGAATACAATTTGCATGAACACCACCACCTTGCAAGAATGAAGATTGATCACACCTTGATCAATCTTTTACAAAGATATAGTGTTGTACCCCAACGATCATGTACATGAAAACTATGAATATGAGACAGAATGAAAGCGACAATTTCTTTTAGCGCATGTTACTTAAGTCAACTTAACCCTCTTTACTTAATAATTCTTCAGGTGATACCAAGCCAAATTAAATAAGGGAAACTTCAAGAAAGTATTACATGAAATATAGAGTGATATGAACCATACATACCACTATGTAAGTATGTGCGTGTATAAGATATATGTGTACGAAATGTATAAATACCTACATGCGTATACATAGGAAGATATATATATATATCTATCTATATATATATAGTGCACATGGCATGTATATGTATGTAAACATACACATGTTAATCTTAGAATATGATAAAATAAAGGAAACAATATAGTACATGAATTAAAATTTCAAGAAATATCAAGATGCCCAAGAAGCTCAAAATTTCGGCCAAAACATGTAAGGGTTCTAGAATTCTCTAGCCAATTTTATTAGTTAAAATAATTACTTAAAGTCTACTACACCATTAAGACAAGAAGTTATTATGCAAAGAATAAATAGAAAACAAAGTAGACATGCATTTAAGGAACAAGTAAGACAACTCATTAAAGAAGGAAGTAGTATGGTTGAGGTCATAAAGACCCCAACCAAAATTCGGCGCCTACATGACTAACCATGTAGGATTTTTAAATCCTACCATGGTTACTTTTTCCTTCAACCAAGGTTAAGATAACCATGATTTGATAAAGTAACTTGGGTTAGCCCAAAAGTAACCATAGTTGGAATAAAGTAACCAAGGATATACTAACTTAACCTTGATTAGCACTCAAGAAAGCCCTAAACCTCACAATTATCCCTCCAAAATCGGCCAAGCCCTTCCCATCTCTTAGATTTTTAAATCTTGCAAGACTAAACCCTACATTCATCTAGAAAATTCTTCCCAAGCAAGCCAAGCAACACTTAGCAAAATTCTCTCCTACCCTCACCAATATTTCGGCCACCATCCTCTTGAAGGATAGGAGTTCAACTTCACTTCAAGACTCAAGAAGACATCTAGGTAAGTCTTGTTCCAAGCTTCCTTAAGTGAATCCTTATTTGGTGAAGAATGAAGCTCATATGAACTCCTTCTCTCCATGACAAAACCGTGACATTCAAGGTCCAAATAGGTGAAAGCCATCAACTTTCTTAGGAGGTGATACCTTGGAGTGCTTGCATCTCCATTCCAAGCTCATTTTGGTAAGATGCTCTAACCTTAAATGTATCCTATCTGCTCTTTGTATAAAGACTAATCTTTCCTTCCATTTTCCTTAAAACCGTATGCTTAAGGTGAAGAAGGTGAAGGATTCCAACACATCTCACACCATAACCAAGCAAAGACAAGAGCTTTAGCTTGAAGAGGCAAGTGTACAATGATCTCTCATGATTTATTTAAAGAGTTTGTGACTTGAATGCTTAGAGGTTCTTAAGATTCAATCTTTAGTTGAATATCTTAAGTTTGAGACTATATCTTAGTGATTCCCTAAGAACAATGCCTTGCATGTGATTTATTCCTTTAAAGATGAAGTCTTTTCTATATGCTATATGAAATAAGGCTGACCTAGAGTGAAATAAGGTTCACCTAAGTAGGTCTAGACAAGATTGACTTGTGAATGTAACACAAAAGGTCTTAAGGAAAGAATACATGTGAAAGCTAGGAGCTTTATGAGATTGTTGGTAAGTTTAGATTAAGATGACTCTTGAATATGAATGCATGCTTGAATATGTGTTGTGAAATGTGGATAAGGCAACATACAAGTTTCGGCCCAAAGTATTAAGTGAAGACATGGACACTTGACTTGGATAGATGACAAAATAGCAAACCACTGGAAGTGGACAGAATAGAGTGATGTTTTAGTTGGTTTAAGAACTGACCTTACAGACCTTCAATGAAGCTAATTTTTGGTACAAAGTTAGCCTTACAAGTGTTTCCCAAGTGAGATTTGGAATTTCGTTAAAATAAGCTAAGGATTATTTTTAAGAAATTATGCGGTAAAACTGCTCCAGTAGAAAATTCTGGAGCTGGACAAAATTGATCACTGGTTTCAACGAATTAAAAGAGGACCTTGTAGACCTTCAATAAATCTGATTTTTGGCACAGAGATATTCCCATGAGTCTAGCAGAGATGAGAGTTGGAATTTTGGTAAAATAAGTTATGGTTAATTTTTAATAAAATATTTGGTAAGACTGGTCAGACTTTAAAAATGGGAATTGAGCAGAGTTGTAGCCTCTTTTGGTTGGCTTGAAAAGAGACCTTGTAGATGACCAATAAAGCTGATTTTTGGCCTGGTAATAATCCTATGAGTGTAGTGAACACGCCAGCTGGAATTTTGGTAAAACAAGTTCTGGATTATTTTATATGAATTAATTAGTCAAACTGCTCAACTGAAATCACTGGAACCAACCTGAAGTTTAGTAACGATTTTATGGACTCAGAAAGGGGACTTAGTGATATGAAAATAGGCTAAATTTCGGTAGGATACTAGTTCCACATGTTTATGACTTGTGCAAGTTGGAATTTCTGAGAAACGAATCACGGATTTGCCGCAATTGAATTTTTGGTAAAATAGGTCAGATCAGTTTCAGCATCTAACCCATTTCGGAAAATAAGTAAATAAGCCCCCTTTATGATTATCGAAATAATCTGAAATTTTTACGATATGTATCTAAGATTCCACCAAACGTATTTGTGACAAAAGATTATGGAAATGGACCTATTTGGTTAGCTTAACCGCCCCATGAATACGAAGTAAAAGTCTGGAAGTATTTAGCTTCCAAATTCATGCATGTTGACATGTTATAAGGTATGCATACGATTATCCATGTCATGACTTGCATTGCATATCACTACATGTATCACGCATGATTATGAAACTGATTTTCATGGATTTTATGATGCAAGCAAGTTTTACAAGCAACTATGTTTCGATATGCATGAAAAGTTTTTACGGTCCCATGTTTTTAAAGAAAGCTTCATGATTCCTTTGCCGGCCAAGCATGCGACTAAACCGACTCCAAACCCGAGGTTAATTGGTCTGATGACATGAATATGTTCTGGACCCGTTCAGATCCAGTGTTAATTGATCTGATATCTGTTCTGGACCCGTGCAGATCCGGGGTTAATTGATCTGATATCTGTTCTAGACCCGTTCAGATCTGGGGTTAATTGATCTGATATCTGTTCTGGACCCGTTCAGATCTGGGGTTAATTGATCTGATATCTGTTCTGGACCCGTTCAGGCCCGGGGTTAATTGGTCTGATGATATGTTCTGGACCCATTTAGATCCGGGGTTAATTGATCTGACACTCTGTTTTTACGACATGTTACTTTATGGGACCAAAATGATGTTTTGACATTACATGACATCATGCATTGCATCTTGCATAATTCACGATCATGAGGACATGTTGCATGTTACAGTTAATGGTTATAAGTTATTATTGGTATAACATTACCTAAAAACATGCTTAAGCCAAACGCCAAGTAAGTTCAGGATCTAAGACCAGGTATGGTATAGCATTCTCTAAAAATATGCTTAAGCCGAACGTCAAGCAAGCTCAGGATTTAAGATCAGGTATGAATTATGATTCTTTGAGGTTTTTGGGGTAATACATTCATGTTATGATTCTTTACGTATTTCATGGTCGTTTATTGTATTCTTGCTGGGTGATTTTTATCACTCACACTTTATTTTTCCCCCCAGAGCCAGATAATGCCAAGGTAGAATGGATCGAGGATGAGCCGAGGGTACCTTATCCATAGGCGAGAAGATATGAAGGGAGCTAAGCTTTAGGACTTCTGTGCTGCCAAGACGTTTTGTATCATGACTACGTTTGAACTCTCTGGATTTCAGTTATGTTATTTTGTGGGACTACTACCTTTGGGAACTTAGTAAATTGGTGATGCATGTTTGATTTGAAAAGTTTTAATTCTGCCTAAATTTTACTACCATGTTGAATGTTAGCATGAGAGTCCACGACTTATGTTATGGATGTTCGCATGTTATGCATGACGCCTTGTACTCTCCTCAGTGAATTACGGCGGGTGCACCGTATCTGGACGAGGCCGGGTGCGGGGCGCTACAGGTGGTATCAGAGCCCAGGCTCTAGATTTCGGGCAGAACGTAGGACTAAGTTATGATCTTAGCAATCTAAATTTGATCTTAGACCTAAGTCATGATCTTAGATGAGTGATTGCCTTAGACTAGGACCACGTAGACTGGGTTTAGGATGTAACTTAATAAAGAATCCTGAACTATGAAGCTAGGTCTATGACGTAAGACATGCCCTTTCCTTCCGTATTTTAAAATTTTGAATTATGGTCCTTGGTCAAATAAATTGATTTTATTCCGATATCCTAAATAGACGTTAAACCATAAGTGCAGATGGTGAGGCCACGTGGCAGACCTCCGAGAGCACGACTAGCCGCTCAGGAGCCCATCCCTCCACCACCAGAACAGGTCCCGCCGCCACCTCAGCCGGACCAGGATCCTCCAGCACAGAATAATCCACCACCGGCTCCACAGGCACCTGTTCCTCCAGTCATCCCGGATATGAATGCATTCCAGACCTTTTGCCAAGTTGTTACTCAGATAGGGCAAGGCCTAATTCATCAGAATGTTCCACCTCAGCCACATCAGCCAGTAAGGGATGCCCAGTACTATTTTGAGAAGCTCAAGAGAGCTAAAATACCACCGTTTGAGGGAAAACCAGACCCAGATACTGCGGAGAAGTGGCTAGATGAAGTTGAAAATTGTTTTGAGCTAATTCAAGCCCCAGAAGAGATGAAGGCTTAGGCTATCAGACCCTTCTTAATCAGTGAAGCTAATCAATGGTGGAAGACGAACCTGCAACCTTTGCCCAGACCTATCACTTGGGAAAGATTTCTGCAAGAATTTCATAATTTCTATATCCCTCCGTCAGTCAAATTACAAAAGAGGCATGAGTTTGAATCTCTGAAGCAAGAATCGGGCATGACAGTAGCTGAGTATGCAAATAAGTTCATTGCACTTGGGAGGTTTCAGCCTGTTACTATGAACGATGAAGAAACGAAGATGCTGAAGTTTGAAAGAGGTCTAAACCCAAGAATTAGGACATGGTTGGTAAATGCAAATCCTACCAATTTTGGAGCACTTCTGGATGCATGCTACCGTATAGAGAGAGATATTATACGAAGAGATGATGTGGGTCAAAAGCGAGAAAGACAAGGGACCAGAAATGAGAAGTATAGGAAAATGGCTAAGAAGAATTTCAGAGGATCCGTTCGTCAGGGACAATCTCAAGGACAAAGTCAGCGCCGCAAGCAAAATCAAAATAATCAGCCAAAGAATCAGGCCTCAGCTCAGCAGCCAGCAATACCAGTATGCCCTCATTGCCAGAAAAGGCACGTGGGAGAGTGTAGGTGGAAGACAGGTAAGTGCTTTGGATGCGGAAAGGATGGTCATATGATTAAGGATTGCCCGGAAAAGGGAGCACATCCACAACAACAGCAAAGGAACCAGCGGCCACGTGCAAATGCAAGGGTGCATGCTATGACTGATGCTGATGTTGAGGAGACCGCTGACGTAGTGACTGGTAAGATTTAAAGCTTTATGTAGCGCCCCGCCCGGCTACATCGTTCCGGGTCGGTTAGCCCGCCGTACTCGTCTAGGAGTACCAAGCGTTATTGTCACCGTGCATACATGAATAACACATACTCATGGATAGATCAACAAAACAGTGGATTTAAACATAACCGCAGTACATACAACATAGTCATAAAATACATACGGTACATTAGTTCATAAAACCCCAAAAGTTTTAGTTCAACGCGCATGGTACATAATACTGGAATGAACAGTACATTCTGCAGTCTAATATGTCTCCAGCACTAATCAAGCCTCGTTTTCTCCGGCAATGTACTCCACCTCAAAAATTTGGTCTTCTGAAAAATAATATAACAACAACGGTCAGACGAAATAAATTCGCCTGGCAAGTTAACCACTCGGATCCTCTACGCGGATCAAATAAGTGTGAACAGGCAGCAGAAGTAAACATTTATAGTATAAAGTAATACCTGTCTTTTCGCAACTGGTTTTAACAACACGGAACTAGCAAATCATATACTCAACAAGATGAACATAATAGCATAAATAAAAGATCTCCAGTCTACCTAGGTTACAAAAATGTAGTCGACAACTAACTTATACTACATGTCATCAACTTAGAATCTAATCGTTAAACTTAGGGTAGCTCTGAGGGTTGCGCAGAATGTACGTAACTGTAAAATAAATTCAGGTTCATAACTTAAAATTTGCCATGAAATGAAATCATCATAAAAATTCCTTGTCAAAGCTTTTTGTGTCATAATTTAGTACTTATGTGATGGCCATTGAAATGTAAGAACAATATCTAGCGACATCCGGAATGATTCTTCCGTAAAGTTACGTATACAGTAATCCGTACATCACTCGAATAGGTAACTTTATGTTGACGCGCTGGCCATGAACCCAAGCTCTTCACAAGGTGTTCAAGACTCAACACCAAACAATTCGGTAGCAATGTTCTTCACATGGTATTCACCCGACTCATCGTACATAGAAGGGTTCGACAGCCAAGCTCTTCACAAGGTACAACCCGATACCCCACATGTAATGTAAGGTTCAAGAGCCATGTTCTTCACATGGTATTCACAAGAACCTTACATTTGTCGCATTAAGAAACTTCCGTCTCGTAGATACAATTCTCTACATTTCCATACTCTTCATACATGTCATAAAATAATGTCGTGAATCATGTCATAAACATACTGTAAAACGTTGGTGTCTTTTAAATTGCAAATCTTTTGAAAAAGTCTATTTTACCATAAATCATGCTTTTCTTTTCGCAAAGAGGTAGAAAATGTCCAACGGTTTTAATTCCACATTTGCCGGAGAAAAATTCTGTTTTCGTAATGTTTCAAAATTTCGGTTCTTAGTTTGCTTGGAGTTCTCGTTTGGCGTTCTACGATCATTATCTTAGAACTATGTCTCATACTTAGATTGTACACGCTATAGACACAAATAATACACCGTGAATGCCCTTATAAGGGCCGGTTTTGAGGCCTCTCAAAACAGCCCGGATTTCGCCTAATATTGCAAAACAACCCCGAGTTGAACTTAATTCTTGAACGCTCTCATAAACAGCCCACTCCGGAGGCTAAGTAGCTTTCATCACCATCTAAAAACTTACACATCATATGAAATGATAAATAGGAGCATGGAACAATGTAATATATATTTCACATAATACATGTTCGTAAGTACATACTATACAACATTCATGGTATGCCTCATTAAGTATCATTTACTCTAAGTAGCAATTTATATATATATATATAAAGTAGTTCTTTACCCTTATACTGGGGGTAAACCGTGGGTTGCCAACCCCACTCAACCCAAATTTTAACTATTAAACATACAACATAATGTTCCTATCCCACTTGTGATAATTATTCCTTTAGCTAAACTTTATCTTACTTAATTCTTGATGATGAATTATATAATTTCAGCACTTGTTTAACAAACCCATAAGTGTGCCATACATCATTCAAAACAAGACTTTAAGATACATAGAAATCATAAGAACCTCCATGGAATGAGTATGGCATTAACATCTCCATTTTATAATTTCAAGTAGCATATTTGTTCACTTGAGACATAATCTTTTAATCTCAAATATGAGACCAAAACAGCCCCTAAACCGTTTATACATACAAAAATATCAAAGATGACCATCTTAGAGAAATCATAGCAAAACAAGTTCTAGAGAAATGTCAAGTTGTGATGCCTCACATTAACATTTTCAAGAACATAAAACATATGAACACCATAAAAATAATCTAACAAATGGAGAGATGGTCATATAATGTTCACATAAAACATAATAGAAAAATTATTTTAAGATATACAATGTCAAAGATTCTATCTTGCTCTTAAGAAACTTATTTTAACTTTTCAAATTCCATGTTCATGCCCCACGGTACCCCCTAGACATCACAACATATATTTTGCATTTATCTTACACATTCAAGAACATCTACATATTCAAAGATGACATATTTATATACTTTTTGAAATATGTTGAAACTAATCTCATTTGACCCATTTTGATAGCAATATAATACTAAGACTTTCACAAATAAACATAGTTGATCCAAACAATTTACTTGCCTTCTTGAGACTAGAATAGAGATATATGGTTGGAACCCCTTAGAGCTTGAGGTGTTGAGCTTGGTGGTTGCACGAAATCTTCACCTCTTAGAGATGGAATACACCTTGAATGGTCTTGAATCCTTGGATTAAGCCTTGGGTTGGAGAAAAATTCCTAAGGTGTTGAAGGATGGAAAGATACTCTTGAAATGTCCTTGATGTTGGTTGAAGGCTTCCTCTAAACCCCTATAGAGTCTCACGGTTGAGGCTTGAGAAAAAAAAAGAAGAGAGGAATCTCTTTTTAACTCTTGAAATAATAATGAAGAGAAGACATTAGATATGTTGAGGAAGATGATGGTTAAATTTTTGGTTGTTTCTTTTTTGTCTCTGCTGGCCGAAATGCATAAGGAAGAAGGAGGGTGGTGGTCAATTCTTGGAGCGGTGGGTTTTCAAAGGCATGCACTAAAGGGTTCAAATCTTTGGAGCTTTTGTGATTTCCTAAACCTACATGCAGCAGGTGGTCTCTTTTTGTCTAGCATGTGGGAATAAAATATGTAATAAGAAAGAAGCTTTTGTCTCATTAGGGGGGGGCGGCAGTTTGGGGTAGTATTTAGGTGATGAAATTTGATTATTGTGCTAGTCACTAATTCCTATTAGGTATGTTGTTGTATTTTGATGTACTAGGTTGTGACTCTATTGACCTTCTCTAGACATTATAAAATTCTTGAATGTTTAATTCCTTAGTTACATTCCCATGGTATGTATAATTAAACATATCATGTAGAGTTAAGCGAACGTTACGACGTAGGGTCGTAACATTCCCCCCTCCTAATAAAAAGTTTCGTCCTCGAAACTAACGTACCTCAGGTGAATAGTTGGGGAAATTGCTCGCGCATTGATTGTTCCGGCTCCCATGTCGCTTCCTGTTCGGAGTGATGGCTCCACTGGACTTTCACGAACGGAATCGTACGCCTTCTTAACACTTGCTCCTTTCGGTCAACAATCTTTACCGGAATCTCTTCGTATGATGCATCGCGCTGAATCTCAACTGTCTGTGGTTCTAATATGTGGCTCGGGTCGGCAATGTATCGTCGAAGCTGGGATACATGAAATACATCATGCATCTGAGATAATGTAGGAGGTAATGCCAGTCGATATGCAACTGTCCCTACTTTGTCCAAAATCTCAAACGGCCCGATATACCGAGGACTTAGTTTCCCTTTAACGCCAAATCTCATGACTCCTTTAAATGGCGAAACTCTTAGATAAGCTTTTTCACCAACCTCAAACTCGAGAGGACGCCTTTTGGTGTCCGCCCACGATTTGCCGCGATCCTGTGCTGCCCTCAATCGACTCCTGATCAATTTTACCTTTTCGATGGTTTGCTCTATTAGCTCTGGTCCAATAAGGGTCTTCTCACCCACTTCATCCCAGTACAGTGGGGATCGACATTTCCGCCCGTAAAGTGCCTCAAACGGTGCCATGCCGATCGAGCTATGATAGCTGTTGTTATACGAAAATTCCATCAACTTAACTGTCTTATCCCAACTACCTTGGAAGTCCATGGTACAAGCGCGAAGCATATCTTCCAAAGTCTGTATGGTACGTTCCGATTGACCGTCGGTCTGAGGATGGAATGCCGTGCTCATCTTGACTTCCGTTCCCATTGCTTGTTGAAAAGCCTGCCAGAATCTTGCGGTGAATCGAGAATCGCGATCGCTGACAATGCTAGCTGGAATGCCATGTAAACACACAATGCTATCTATATACATTTGTGCCAACTTCTCCACTGGGGCTTTAATCGGCATTGGTAGAAAATGTGCTGATTTAGTGAGACGATCTACAATTACCCAAATTGTGTCATTACCATTTCGCGTCTTAGGAAGGCCTGTGACGAAGTCCATGGTGATATGATCCCATTTCCATTCAGGAATTTCCAATGGTTGAAGTAATCCAGCAGGTCGTTGATGTTCAGCCTTGACCTGTTGACACACTAAACACCGCTCGACAAAACTTGCGATCTGACGTTTCATTCCGTTCCACCAATAATTTCGTTTCAAATCCTGATACATTTTGGTAGCTCCTGGATGAATGGACAGTCTTGAGTTATGAGCTTCCTTCATCACTTCCTTCCTTATGTCCTCACTGTTTGGCACGCATAGACGGTCCCGGAACCAAAGACTGCCATCCTTGTGAATCTGAAAGTCCTTATGCGTTTTGTCCTTTAGCTTATCAGAAATCTTGATCATTTCTTCATCGTTTTTCTGTGCCTCCTTAATGCGATCAATCAGAGAAGGTGTGATCATAAGAGTTGCCAACATATTAGCCGTACACTCGACTATGTCCAATTCAAATTCTGCCATATCCCTTTCTAATGGAGTCTGTCGGGCATGACTGGATTTCCGACTCAACGCATCCGCTACTCGATTTGCATTGCCCGGGTGATAGTGGATTTCTACGTCATAATCTTTGATTAGTTCCAACCATCTGCGTTGTCTCATATTTAATTCCTTTTGAGTGAAAAGATATTTCAAACTCTTATGGTCCGTGTAAATCTCACATCTTTCGCCGTACAGATAATGTCTTCAAATTTTTAATGCGAACACCACCGCAGCAAGTTCCAAGTCGTGTACTGGGTAGTTTCGCTCATATGGTTTTAACTGTCGGGAAGCGAAAGCAATCACCCGCTCATTCTGCATTAAAACACAGCCCAAACCATTCTTGGAGGCATCGCTGTAAACCACAAATCTATCCCCTGATACTGGTTGAGCAAGTACTGGTGCCGTGGTCAACCTCTTTTTCAGCTCATTAAAACTCTGCTCACATTCTGCTGTCCATTCAAACTTCATCTTCTTCTGAGTCAATCGTGTCAAAGGAACAGCTATGCGGGAAAATCCTTCTACAAACTTTCGATAATATCCAGCTAACCCGAGGAAACTCCGTACCTCTGTTACATTCGTGGGTCGTGGCCATTCTGTGATAGCTTCCACCTTTTTAGGATCTACAGAAATGCCCGCTTCGTATATGATATGTCCTAAAAATGCCACACTGCGGAGCCAAAATTCGCATTTACTGAATTTCGCATACAACTTCTTTTCTCGGAGTATGCTCAGAACTATCCTTAGATGCTCTGCATGAGAGTCTTCATCTGGAGAATAAATCAGAATGTCGTCGATAAATACCACCACAAACTTGTCCAGCTGCTCTCGAAACACCGAGTTCATCAGGTCCATAAAAGCAGCCGGGGCGTTAGTCAATCCGAACGGCATTACTAAGAATTCATAATGGCCATACCGGGTACGAAATGCAGTTTTCGCCACATCCCCAGTTTTAATCCGCAATTGATGATATCCGGAGCGAAGGTCGATCTTGCTAAACACTTTGGCACCCTTTAATTGGTCGAATAAGTCATCAATCCTTGGCAATGGGTATTTATTCTTGATAGTAATTTTATTCAATTCGCGGTAATCAATACAAAGACGCATGGTACCATCCTTCTTCTTGACAAAGAGTACCGGAGCGCCCCAAGGAGAAGCACTAGGACGGATGAATTTCTTGTCAAGTAACTCTTGTAACTGCACCTTTAACTCCTTTAGTTCAGCTGGTGCCATCCGATAAGGTGTTTTAGAGATAGGCTCGGCACCTGGCACGACATTAATCTCGAATTCTACTTCACGCTCCGGAGGCAACCCGGGAAGGTCATCTGGGAAAACATCTGAAAATTCTTTTACTATTGGGACGCTGTCAAGAGGTGGTAATTCGGTCTCCTGGTCAGCACTTATAGCATAGACAAGAAATCCCGTATTTCCTTTTCTCAAGGCCCGCCAAGCTTGAGCCACCGTCAGATAGGTCTTTTGTGGAACCTTCTTTATCTTTGAACTTCCCTGATATATAACTTCATCTTGTGCCGGTGTCTGAATAATGACTCGCTTCCCTCGACAATCGATCTGGGCATGATTTTCGAATAGCCAATCCATCCCCAAAATGATGTCGAAGTCCCTCATTTGAATCGGAATTAGATCCGCAGCAAAGTTCAGCCTCTCAAATTCTAGTTCGCAATTCTTATAAAGATTATGAGATACGATCACTTGATCGCCTGCGGCTTGAACACGATAAGGCGTCTCTAACCTCGTGGGACTCCCACTTAGGTTCTTAGCGAACTTCTTAGATACAAAGGAGTGGCTCGCGCCACTATCGAATAACACATTTGCTGGTATACTATTAACTAAAATAGCACCTGAGACGGCAATAAAACAAGCATGGAATTTCATACTAGGGTATTATGATCAGAACATAAACTAAGATGTCGTAACTTTAAATGGTACCTGTAACCACATCGGGTGTGTCCTCCACCTCTGCATCAGTCATAATGTGCACTCTAGCATTAGTTTGTGGTCGGCCTCGCTGCTGCCGCTGAGCGTTCTCCGTCTGCACTTTCTCGGTGCATCCCCTAGCGAAATGACCTTCCTTGCCACAACGATAACATGCTCCAGTACCCTTTTTGCACTCACCCCAATGCGGCCTTTCACAGGAAGGGCATCGAGGAATACCCTACGAAGTGTTCCGACTCTGAGACTGTTGTCCAAAAGGCTGCTGTCGCTGCGGCTGGGTGGTATGCTGAATCTGCTGTTGCGTACTTCCCTTACTAGAATCTCCCCCTCTCATAGTTTTTGCCCCACGGCCCTGCCCGGAACTGCTGAGTTCTCGTGATCTCTTACCTCGCATCTCCTCGTCTCTTCTCTGAATCTCCTCCTCAATCCGATAGCTGTCATCAAGCATCTCTGCAAATGTCTTGGGCTTGGAACTAACTATCCATGTCCTGATTCGAGTACTCAACCCACGCAGAAATTTAGACATCTTCAATTTTTCATCTGACATGATAGTGGGAACAAATCGTCCCAACGCAGTGAATCGACTCGCATAGTCAGCGACAGACATGCCCGCTTCTTGCCGAAGTGTCTCAAATGCGCTAACCTTTCTCTCAGTCACCGAGGGAGGGAAATAATACTTGTTAAAGTCCTCCAAAAACTTATCCCATGGTATCGGTCGAGGCAAAGACTGCATATTATTTTTCCACCACTGATTAGCCTCGCCGATCAGGAATGGACGTATCACCTGCGCCTTAAATTCGGTAGGAACCTGTATCAGTTCAAAGCAATTTTCCGTTTCATCCAGCCATTTTTCAGCTTCATCCGGATTAGAACCGCCCTCGAAAGATGGAACCCGAGCTCTTTTCATGGCCTCAAAGTAGTAGTGAGCGTCACGCGACTGATTACGTGGAGAGGAAGGAGGTGCAGCCTGTGCATGGAACGTATTCTGACTCATCTGAGCCATAGTTTGCATGAATGCCTGAAAGGCGCTGAAATCTGGTGTCGGCTGTGTCGGATAATACGTGTATCCAGGTGGCGGAGGAGGGTACTGCCCTGATGGAGGATACTGCCCAGATGGCTGCGGTGTCTGCTGAGGTTGCGCATGATAAGGTCCATATGAAGGAGGAGGAGGCGGCATCTGTGCCTGTGGGGGCGACATATGCGACTGTGGAGGAGGGGCCCGCTGCTGAAGGGGCTCTGGCTCAGGAGGAGAATGTGGAGTCTGCTCTTGCGCCGGAAGCTGAATAGCTCTGCGCGGTCTCCCACGGTTTCCACGAGGTCTATCAAACATCCTATAAGACATGTACACCACTAGGTAAGTTTAATAGAACATATAACTTAAATTCCCTATGCCAGGTTGTAACACCAAATTTTTAGTTTCAGAATATGATTCAACTTAGTCTAAGATCATATCTTAAATTCCTAAAGAAAGTGTTTAAATCCATTATCCTGCCAGTGATCTAGAGTCTTAGGCTCTGATACCACTTGTAGCGCCCCGCCCGGCTACATCGTTCCGGGTCGGTTAGCCCGCCGTACTCGTCTAGGAGTACCAAGCGTTATTGTCACCGTGCATACATGAATAACACATACTCATGGATAGATCAACAAAACAGTGGATTTAAACATAACCGCAGTACATACAACGTAGTCATAAAATACATACGGTACATTAGTTCATAAAACCCCAAAAGTTTTAGTTCAACGCGCATGGTACATAATACTGGAATGAACAGTACATTCTGCAGTCTAATAAGTCTCCTGCACTAATCAAGCCTCGTTTTCTCCGGCGATGTACTCCACCTCAAAAGTTTGGTCTTCTGAAAAATAATATAACAACAACGGTCAGACGAAATAAATTCACCTGGCAAGTAAACCACTCGGATCCTATACGCAGATCAAATAAGTGTGAACAGGCAGCAGAAGTAAACATTTATAGTAGAAAGTAATACCTGTCTTTTCGCAACTGGTTTTAACAACACGGAACTAGCAAATCATATACTCAACAAGATGAACATAATAGCATAAATAAAAGATCTCCAGTCTACCTAGGTTACAAAAATGTAGTCGACAACTAACTTATACTACATGTCATCAACTTAGAATCTAATCGTTAAACTTAGGGTAGCTCTGAGGGTTGCGCAGAATGTACGTAACTGTAAAATAAATTCAGGTTCATAACTTAAAATTTGCCATGAAATGAAATCATCATAAAAATTCCTTGTCAAAGCTTTTTGTGTCATAATTTAGTACTTATGTGATGGCCATTAAAATGTAAGAACAATATCTAGCGACATCCGGAATGATTCTTCCGTAAAGTTACGTATACAGTAATCCGTACATCACTCGAATAGGTAACTTTACGTTGACGCGCTGGCCATGAACCCAAGCTCTTCACAAGGTGTTCAAGACTCAACATCAAACAATTCGGTAGCCATGTTCTGCACATGGTATTCACCCGACTCATCGTACATAGAAGGGTTCGACAGCCAAGCTCTTCACAAGGTACAACCCGATACCCCACATGTAATGTAAGGTTCAAGAGCCATGTTCTTCACATGGTATTCACAAGAACCTTACATTTGTCACATTAAGAAACGTCCGTCTCGTAGATACAATTCTCTACATTTCCATACTCTTCATACATGTCATAAAATAATGTCGTGAATCATGTCATAAACATACTGTAAAACGTTAGTGTCTTTTAAATTGCAAATCTTTTGAAAAAGTCTATTTTACCATAAATCATGCTTTTCTTTTCGCAAAGAGGTAGAAAATGTCCAACGGTTTTTATTCCACATTTGCCAGAGAAAAATTCTGTTTTCGTAATGTTTCAAAATTTCGGTTCTTAGTTTGCTTGGAGTTCTCGTTTGGCGTTCTACGATCATTATCTTAGAACTATGTCTCATACTTAGATTGTACACGCTATAGACACAAATAATACACCGTGAATGCCCTTATAAGGGCCGGTTTTGAGGCCTCTCAAAACAGCCCGGATTTCGCCTAATATTGCAAAACAACCCCGAGTTGAACTTAATTCTTGAACGCTCTCATAAACAGCCCACTCCAGAGGCTAAGTAGCTTTCATCACCATCTAAAAACTTACACATCATATGAAATGATAAATAGGAGCATGGAACAATGTAATATATATTTCACATAATACATGTTCCTAAGTACATACTATACAACATTCATGGTATGCCTCATTAAGTATCATTTACTCTAAGTAGCAATTTATATATATATATATATATATATATATATATATATATATATATATATAAAGTAGTTCTTTACCCTTATACTGGGGGTAAACCGTGGGTTGCCAACCCCACTCAACCCAAATTTTAACTATTAAACATACCACATAATGTTCCTATCCCACTTGTGATAATTATTACTTTAGCTAAACTTTATCTTACTTAATTCTTGATGATGAATTATATAGTTTCAGCACTTGTTTAACAAACCCATAAGTGTGCCATACATCATTCAAAACAAGACTTTAAGATACATAGAAATCATAAGAACCTCCATGGAATGAGTATGGCATTAACATCTCCATTTTATAATTTCAAATAGCATATTTGTTCACTTGAGACATAATCTTTTAATCTCAAATATGAGACCAAAACAGCCCCTAAACCGTTTATACATACAAAAATATCAAAGATGACCATCTTAGAGAAATCATAGCAAAACAAGTTCTAGAGAAATGTCAAGTTGTGATGCCTCACATTAACATTTTCAAGAACATAAAACATATGAACACCATAAAAATAATCTAACAAATGGAGAGATGGTCATATAATGTTCACATATAACATAATAGAAAAATTATTTTAAGATATACAATGTCAAAGATTCTATCTTGCTCTTAAGAAACTTATTTTAACTTTTCAAATTCCATGTTCATGCCCCACGGTACCCCCCTAGACATCACAACATATATTTTGCATTTATCTTACACATTCAAGAACATCTACATATTCAAAGATGACATATTTATATACTTTTTGAAATATGTTGAAACTAAGCTCATTTGACCCATTTTGATAGCAATATAATACTAAGACTTTCACAAATAAACATAGTTGATCCAAACAATTTACTTGCCTTCTTGAGACTAGAATAGAGATATATGGTTGGAACCCCTTAGAGCTTGAGGTGTTGAGCTTGGTGGTTGCACGAAATCTTCACCTCTTAGAGATGGAATACACCTTGAATGGTCTTGAATCCTTGGATTAAGCCTTGGGTTGGAGAAAAATTCCTAAGGTGTTGAAGGATGGAAAGATACTCTTGAAATGTCCTTGATGTTGGTTGAAGGCTTCCTCTAAACCCCTATAGAGTCTCACGGTTGAGGCTTGAGAAAAAAAAAGAAGAGAGGAATCTCTTTTTAACTCTTGAAATAATAATGAAGAGAAGACATTAGATATGTTGAGGAAGATGATGGTTAAATTTTTGGTTGTTTCTTTTTTGTCTCTGCTGGCCGAAATGCATAAGGAAGGAGGGTGGTGGTCAATTCTTGGAGTGGTGGGTTTTCAAAGGCATGCACTAAAGGGTTCAAATCTTTGGAGCTTTTGTGATTTCCTAAACCCACATGCAGCAGGTGGTCTCTTTTTGTCTAGCATGTGGGAATAAAATATGTAATAAGAAAGAAGCTTTTGTCTCATTAGGGGGGGGGGGGGGGCGCAGTTTGGGGTAGTATTTAGGTGATGAAATTTGATTATTGTGCTAGTCACTAATTCCTATTAGGTATGTTGTTGTATTTTGATGTACTAGGTTGTGACTCTATTGACCTTCTCTAGACATTATAAAATTCTTGAATGTTTAATTCCTTAGTTACATTCCCATGGTATGTATAATTAAACATATCATGTAGAGTTAAGCGATCGTTACGACGTAGGGTCGTAACACTTTATGTCTTCAATACCTTTCACTTATGCATAACTATCATATTGCTTAGAAAAACGTGCCTGGTTCAGGAACTATCTTAGTGTCTAGCTTACCTGCAAACGTGTTGTTCGACAGTGGCGCTAGCCACTCATTTATCTCAAGGAAGTTTGCTAGTAATATCGATCATGATCCAGTCCGATTAGATTCACCTTATAGAGTACAAGCAGCTGGCGACCAGGTGCTTGTTTCCCGTCACATATTCAGAAATTGTGCGCTTGAGTTTAATGACCAGTTGTTTGAGGCCAATTTGATTCCCATATCTATGAGTGATTTTGACGTGATTCTCGGAATGGATTGGCTCTCCAAGAATCATGCTCACATTGACTGCCGAAGCAAGCAAGTTATCATTAAGAACCCAGCTCGAGAAGAGATGTCATTCCAAGGAGGAACTAAGTTAAAGAAACCATCCAAGAAAGTCTTTGTTAACGCAGCTCGTGCCAGCCAAGCATTAAAGAAAGGTCATGAAGGATTTTTGGTTTATGTTTTAAGTGCTGAACAAGAAAGCCCTACCCTTGCACAAGTTCCAGTTGTTAATGAATTCCCTGATGTATTTCCTGATGATCTACCTGGACTACCTCCTGATCGCGAGATTGCTTTCGAAATAAACCTTGTTCCAGGAGCTGAACCCATATCTGAAGCCCCTTATCGCATGGCACCTGCAGAACTAAAGGAGCTAAAGGAACAATTACATGAACTGTTAAAAAGGAAACTCATTCGCCCCAGTGTTTCACCTTGGGGTGCTCCGGTGCTATTTGTGAAAAAGAAAGATGGAAGTATGCGCTTATGCATCGATTATCGGGAGCTCAACAAGATCACCATAAAGAACAAGTACCCATTACCACGGATTGATGATTTATTCGACCAGCTCAGGGTAAGTAACTCCTAAGTTTTAACTTGACTAAGATTTAAATCCTTTGAAACCCTATCTAAAGCATTTTAATACAGGGATCTCGAATTTTTAGTAAGATTGACTTACGATCTGGATACTTCCAATTGAAGATTAAGGCGGAAGATGTCCCTAAGACTGCTTTCAGAGCCCGCTATGGACACTATGAGTTCTTAGTCATGCCTTTTGGTTTGACCAATGCCCCTGCTGCCTTTATGGACCTTATGAACCGAATCTTCCAAGAACAGTTGGACAAGTTTGTAGTGGTCTTCATAGACGACATCTTGATTTATTCACCCGACGAAGAGACTCACGCAGCCCATTTGAGGACAGTCTTGAATATTCTAAGAGCAAGACAGTTATATGCCAAGTTTAGCAAATGCGAGTTTTGGCTGCGAAGTGTATCATTCCTTGGCCATTTGATTTCAGAAGATGGGATTTCGGTAGACCCCAAGAAAATTGAAGCTATCACGGAATGGCCCAGGCCAACAAACGTTACTGAAGTGAGAAGTTTTCTCGGACTAGCCGGATATTACCGGAAGTTTGTGGAAGGATTTTTGAGGATAGCTGTTCCCCTCACTAGATTAACCCAAAAGAAGACCAAGTTTGAGTGGAGTGCCGATTGTGAAAAGAGTTTCTCGGAGCTAAAAGCCAAGTTGACATCCGCTCCTATCCTAGCTCAGCCCACTCCTGGTGAGAAGTACGTAGTGTACAGCGATGCTTCGAAGAATGGTCTCGGATGCGTCCTTATGCAAAATGATAAAGTGATAGCTTATGCATCCCAACAGCTGAAACCATTTGAGCAAAACTATCCTATCCATGATCTTGAACTTGCCGCAGTTGTATTCGCGTTAAAGATATGGAGGAACTATTTATATGGCAAAAAGTGCGAGATCTACACAGACCACAAGAGCCTAAAGTACCTCTTTACCCAGAAGGAGCTTAATATGCGGCAACGCAGATGGTTGGAATTGATTAAAGATTATGATCTCTCCATTCAGTATCATCCGGGAAAAGCTAAAAAAGTCGCTGATGCCCTAAGAAGAAAAACAAGCCACCCACGGCAACCACCTCTTCAGTGAGATATGGAAGAATTTGGCCTAGAAGAAGTTGACTCAATCGATGAGGTTCTTGCCAAGTTGGTTCTTGTTCCTTCATTAATTGATAAGATCAAGGAGACTCAAGGACTTGATGAAAACTTAAGAAAGGTCAAGGAAAGGATGGAAGAAAAGCCGCAAGATGACTTTGAGATTCGCAGTGATAGCAGTTTATAGTATCAAGGACGGTTATGTGTCCCCGAAAACAAGGAAATTAAGGATGAAGTTTTGATGGAAGCTCATAACTCTCGATTATCTATACATCCTGGAGCTAATAAGATGTATCAAGATCTCAAGCAAAAGTTTTGGTGGTCCGGTATGAAGAGATAGATAGCAGAATTTGTTGAGCGATGTTTGATCTGCCAAAGAGTGAAAGCCGAACACCAAAGAACTGCTGGATTGTTACAACCCTTGGAAGTGCCAGAATGGAAATGGGATCACATCACCATGGACTTTGTGACCGATCTACCCAAGACTAAGCATGGGAATGATGCTATATGGGTCATTGTGGACCGTTTGACTAAGTCTGCTCACTTTTTGACTATGACGATTAAAGCATCTATGGAGAAGTTAGCCTCTATGTATATTGATCAGATTGTTTGTTTATATGGAGTGCCCATCAGTATTGTATGCGACCGCGACCCCCAATTTACTTCGAGATTTTGGACTGCCTTTCAAAAGGCAATGGGCACAGAGATAAGGATGAGCTCTGCATTTCATCCTCAAACAGATGGACAATCAGAGAGAATAATCCAAACCCTTGAGGACATGCTCCGCGCTTACATTCTTGATTTTGGAGGAAGCTGGGATAAAAGTCTTAAGCTCGTTGAGTTTTCTTACAATAATAGCTTCCACAGATCAATCGGAATGGCACCTTATGAAGCATTGTATGGACGAAAATGTCGGTCCCCACTCTATTGGGATGAAATTGGAGATAAAATCTACACAGGACCCGACATTGTTGAGAAAACACAAGAGAAGGTAAAGTTAGTCCAACAAAGGCTAAGAGCAGCGCAGGATAGAACGAAGATATGGGCAGATGAAAGAAGGAGACCTTCGGAGTTTCAAGAAGGAGAGAAAGTCTTTCTGAAAGTTTCCCCGACCAAAGGAGTTAAGAGATTTGGCATCAAAGGAAAACTAAGCCCAAGATTTGTTGGACCTTATGAAGTGCTTGAGAAAGTAGGTGAAGTTGCATACCGCTTGGCGTTACCACCCTCTCTTTCCCAGTTACATGATGTATTCCATGTTTCTCAACTCCGTCGATATGTATATGACCCAAGCCACATCCCTGGAGATCAACAGTTGAAGGTTGAAAAAGATGTAACTTATGAAGAGGAACCCTTAAGGATAGTCGATCGAAAAGAGAAAGCTTTAAGGAAGAGATCCATACCCATGGTGAAGGTACAATGGAAGCATCATTCGGAAGAAGAAGCAACATGGGAAACGGAAGAAGATATGAGGAGTAGATACCCCCATCTTTTTGACTAGTTCCGAAGTTTCGAGGACGAAACTTATGATAAGGGGGGGGAGGATGTTGTACCCCAACGATCTTGTACATGAAAACTATGAATATGAGACGGAATGAAAGCGACAATTTCTTTTAGTGCATGTTACTTAAGTCAACTTAACCCTCTTTACTTAATAATTCTTGAGGTGATACCAAGCCAAATTAAATAAGGGAAACTTTAAGAAAGTAGTACATGAAATATAGAGTGATATGAACCATACATACCACTATGTAAGTATGTGCGTGTATAATATATATGTGTACGAAATGTATAAATACCTACATGCGTATACATAGGAAGATATATATATATATATATCTATATATATATATATAGTGCACATGGCGTGTATATGTATGTAAACATACACATGTTAATCTTAGAATATGATAAAATAAAGGAAACAATATAGTACATGAATTAAAATTTCAAGAAATATCAAGATGCCCAAGAAGCTCAAAATTTCGGCCAAAACATGTAAGGGTTCTAGAATTCTCTAGCCAATTTTATTAGTTAAATTAATTACTTAAAGTCTACTACACCATTAAGACAAGAAGTTATTATGCAAAGAATAAATAGAAAACAAAGTAGACATGCATTTAAGGAACAAGTAAGACAACTCATTAAAGAAGGAAGTAGTATGGTTGAGGTCATAAAGACCCCAACCAAAATTCGGCCCCTACATGACTAACCATGGAGGATTTTTAAATCCTACCATGGTTACTTTTTCCTTAAACCAAGGTTAAGATAACCATGATTTGATAAAGTAACTTGGGTTAGCCCAAAAGTAACCATAGTTGGAATAAAGTAACCAAGGATATACTAACTTAACCTTGATTAGCACTCAAGAAAGCCCTAAACCTCACAATTATCCCTCCAAAATCGGCCAAGCCCTTCCCATCTCTTAGATTTTTAAATCTTGCAAGACTAAACCCTACATTCATCTAGAAAATTCTTCCCAAGCAAGCCAAGCAACACTTAGCGAAATTCCCTCCTACCCTCACCAATATTTCGGCCCCCATCCTCTTGAAGGATAGGAGTTCAACTTCACTTCAAGACTCAAGAAGACATCTAGGTAAGTCTTGTTCCAAGCTTCCTTAAGTGAATCCTTATTTGGTGAAGAATGAAGCTCATATGAACTCCTTCTCTCTATGACAAAACCGTGACATTCAAGGTCCAAATAGGTGAAAGCCATCAACTTTCTTAGGAGGTGATACCTTGGAGTGCTTGCATCTCCATTCCAAGCTCATTTTGGTAAGATGCTCTAACCTTAAATGTATCCTATCTGCTCTTTGTATAAAGACTAATCTTTCCTTCCATTTTCCTTAAAACCGTATGCTTAAGATGAAGAAGGTGAAGGATTCCAACACATCTCACACCATAACCAAGCAAAGACAAGAGCTTTAGCTTGAAGAGGCAAGTGTACAATGATCTCTCATGATTTATTTAAAGAGTTTGTGACTTGAATGCTTAGAGGTTCTTAAGATTCAATTTTTAGTTGAATATCTTACGTTTGAGACTATATCTTAGTGATTCCCTAAGAACAATGCCTTGCATGTGATTTATTCCTTTAAAGTTGAAGTCTTTTCTATATGATATATGAAATAAGGCTGACCTAGAGTGAAATAAGGTTCACCTAAGTAGGTCTAGACAAGATTGACTTGTGAATGTAACACAAAAGGTCTTAAGGAAAGAATACATGTGAAAGCTAGGAGCTTTATGAGATTGTTCGTAAGTTTAGATTAAGATGACTCTTGAATATGAATGCATGCTTGAATATGTGTTGTAAAATGTGGATAAGGCAACACACAAGTTTCGGCCCAAAGTATTAAGTGAAGACATGGACACTTGACTTGGATAGATGACAAAATAGCAAACCACTGGAAGTGGACAGAATAGAGTGATGTTTTAGTTGGTTTAAGAACTGACCTTACAGACCTTCAATGAAGCTAATTTTTGGTACAAAGTTAGCCTTACAAGTGTTGCCCAAGTGAGATTTGGAATTTCATTAAAATAAGCTAAGGATTATTTTTAAAAAATTATGCGGTAAAACTGCTCCAGTAGAAAATTCTGGAGCTGGACAGAATTGATCACTAGATTCAACGAATTAAAAGAGGACCTTGTGGACCTTCAATAAATCTGATTTTTTGGCACAGAGATAGTCCCATGAGTCTACCAGAGATGAGAGTTTGAATTTTGGTAAAATAAGTTATGGTTAATTTTTAATAAAATATTTGGTAAGACTGGTCAGACTTGAAAAACGGGAACTGAGCAGAGTTGTAGCCTCTATTGGTTGGCTTGAAAAGAGACCTTTTAGATGACCAATAAAGCTGAATTTTGGCCTGGTAATAATCCTATGAGTGTAGTGAACATGCCAGCTGGAATTTTGGTAAAACAAGTTCTGGATTATTTTATATGAATTAATTAGTCAAACTGCTCAACTGAAATCACTGGAACCAACCTGAAGTTTAGTAACGACTTTATGGACTCAGAAAGGGGACTTAATGATATGAAAATAGGCTAAATTTTGGTAGGATACTAGTTCCACATGTTTATGACTTGTGCAAGTTGGAATTTCTGAGAAACGAATCACGGATTTGCCGCAATTGAATTTTTGGTAAAATAGGTCAGATCAGTTTCAGCATCTAACCCATTTCGGAAAATAAGTAAATAAGCCCCCTGTATGATTATCGAAATAATCTGAAATTTTTACGATATGTATCTAAGATTCCACCAAACGTATTTCTGACAAAAGATTATGGAAATGGACCTATTTGGTTAGCTTAACCGCCCCATGAATACGAAGTAAAAGTATGGAAGTATTTAGCTTCCAAATTCATGCATGTTGACATGTTATAAGGTATGCATACGATTATCCATGTCATGACTTGCATTGCATATCACTACATGTATCACGCATGATTATGAAACTGATTTTCATGGATTTTATGATGCAAGCAAGTTTTACAAGCAACTATGTTTCGATATGCATGAAAAGTTTTTACGGTCCCAAGTTTTTAAAGAAAGCTTCATGATTCCTTTGCCGGCCAAGCATGCGACTAACCTGACTCCGAACCCAGGGTTAATTGGTCTGATGACATGATATGTTCTGGACCCGTTCAGATCTGGGGTTTATTGATCTGATATCTGTTCTGGACCCGTGCAGATCCGGGGTTAATTGATCTGATATCTTTTCTGGACCCGTTCAGATCCGGGGTTAATTGATCTGATATCTGTTCTGGACCCGTTTAGATCCGGGGTTAATTGATCTGATGATATGTTCTGGACCCGTTCAGATCCGGGGTTAATTGATCTGATACTCTGTTTTTACGACATGTTACTTTATGGGACCAAAATGATGTTTTGACATTACATGACATCATGCATTGCATCTTGCATAATTCACGATCATGAGGACATGTTGCATGTTACAGTTAATGGTTATAAGTTATTATTGGTATAGCATTACCTAAAAACATGCTTAAGCCAAACGCCAAGTAAGTTCAGGATCTAAGACCAGGTATGGTATAACATTCTCTAAAAATACGCTTAAGCCGAACGTCAAGCAAGCTCAGGATTTAAGATCAGGTATGAATTATGATTCTTTGAGGTTTTTGGGGTAATACATTCATGTTATGATTCTTTACGTATTTCATGGTCGTTTATTGTATTCTTGCTGGGTGATTTTTATCACTCACACTTTATTTTTTCCCCCAGAGCCAGATAATGCCAAGGTAGAATGGATCGAGGATGAGCCGAGGGTACCTTATCCATAGGCAAGAAGATATGAAGGGAGCTAAGCTTAAGGACTTTTGTGCTGCCAAGACGTTTTGTATCATGACTACGTTTGAACTCTCTGGATTTCAGTTATGTTATTTTGTGGGACTACTACCTTTGGGAACTTAGTAAATTGGTGATGCATGTTTGATTTGAAAAGTTTTAATTCTGCCTAAATTTTACTACCATGTTGAATGTTAGCATGAGAGTCCACGACTTATGTTATGGATGTTCGCATGTTATGCATGACGCCTTGTACTCTCCTCAGTGAAGTACGGCGGGTGAACCGTATCCGGACGAGGCCGGGTGCGGGGCGCTACATATAGAATGTGTGGTGGTTTAAGATAAGCCTATTTAAGAATATGAATATAAGTACAATAGGCTTTTGAAGAAGAAGAAAGAAAGAGAGTGTAGAAGAAAGGAGCTAGGCGTTTTTGATCACAAGAGTGTAATGCTTGTTCTTCTTTTGTTTTGCTCTTCTCCTTTCCATTTATGCAAAATGGCCGTCCCCCTAGGTGCTCTCACCTCTTTGAAAATTGTCTTCTAAGTCCTTGGGAGAATGTGTGGCATCATTGTGACATGGTCTTGCTTGCTTGGCACCTTCTCATTGGATGATCATTTAACCTTTGCTTACTTGCCACTTCATGATTGGTTGAATGTTGTCATCATTTGATGACTTGGAAAATCTGAAAATTCCACTAAAAGCATGTGCCAAAATCAACATAAATTAGTTTCCATAAATCATAAGATTATCATCCAAATCAAGCAAGACAAAATTTCTCCAAGTAAGGTGAAAATTTCGGCCATTAAGACTACTTGACATGCTGAAATTTCAGCATGTGATACATGGTGCTTTTATTCAAATTATTTCCAATTTTCTTTGATTTTTCTCTTTGAAATAAATCATCAATTAGTAGAAAATAATCTCATCATTTTTGGAAATGAATTTGGACACCAATATGGCCAAGAATTCGGCCAAGATACATTACTACACATGCTGAAATTTTCAGCATGTGTGATATTAAAAATATCACTATTTTAATTTCATATTTAATTCAAAACATTAACATAACTTCCTCAATTAATCCTCATGATTCAAGAAAGTAAAATATGGCATTTCTAAGTGATAAAATCGGCCACTCAAACTACACATGCTGAAATTTTCAGCATGTGTTTCAAATGAGATGAAATTTAAAACATTACCTTTTGTAGCTTCTTTCTTTAAATCACCAACATTGTATGATTGATTCTTGACCAATCAATATACCAACAAGGCTCCACAAATGCTCCACCTCAGCTGTATAGGTGTGTCCAACATGTATTTGCATGTGCTGAATTTTATTTTTGCAAACTTTATTAAATAGTGCACATTTAATAATACACACATGTTATATTCCAATCAGCCCTTAATTTAATTTTCTAGAACACTTCAAGATGTATGACATATGTAAAAAGTGTCTAGATACGTGTCATATGATGTGCCAAAAATGTTCCATGTGTTGTGTATGTAGAAAACCGAATTTTCGATGTTTATCGACTACCCGATTTTTCTCTAATTAAATTCCAACTTTTTGCACATGTTATACACATTATGTTACACATAATATATATAGTATAAACTTTAATTCTCAGCACTTAGCTGGTCTAAAGTGGCGCCATTAACATGTGACAAAATTAAAATTAGAATCTCCACAATTTGGCCTTAATGTGGGGTGATTTATGTGTGCCAACATGGAATGATTTTATGGCTGAAAATATCATCATATGCACGAAAATAATAAGTATTTTTGAGGTGCAGGGGCTGGCCATCTATTTATGGCAAGTACGTGACACGTTGGCGAAGTTTCGGTATTCGCCCAATACGACAATTTTTGGTTTAGAACCTTTTAACGTGTCGTATTTAATTTGTCATCACCATGACTTATATCATGTGATATAAGACCTGAATATACTCATAAATATGAGTTAAGTATGGTGGTGTGACGTTAACATACGTACGTAAAATATATAACGTGTCGGTAGTACGTTGGAATACATGTGTATGTGCCTTTTTAAAAACAAATTTGAAAATATATTTTATATATGTATATGCCGTGTATATTGAGTGAGGAGAGGAGGAGAAGACTTTTCTTTCTTGGCCTTGTTTCCTTTGTGCCTTGTTCAAATGTAGCTTCCTTTAATGAACTACTTAATTTAATTAACTAAGTACTTCACTTAATGAAATAGTTTAGTTTATTAATGGTGGCACCTGAAAATAGTATAAACACAACAAATGTTTGCCATTTGATGTAAGCTTTAAAGCTTCATGGCTCGTTACTACGGCAACATTATATATGAACTATATAAGGCAAGTAATATGCAACATATCATGCACATTTATCTTATGCACGTTTTTAAGCTCATTTAAATCATATATTTTGAAATCACTCAAACCCTTTTTTTCTCTACACTTGCTACAAGAAAAACACTCAAACCCATCTTCTTTCTACTACATTCGGCCGAGACCTTTAAGTGAAGCAAGAAGAAGAGTTTTCTTCATATCTACACCAATAGCAACTCCTACACTAAGGTTAGACAAATCTCCATCATTCAAGTAAGGATCCAAGAGATGTAACATTTGGAATAGAAGGAAACCAAGGAAATCAAGGAGGAAGAAGGTATCCTTCCTCACAGTCAAGTGAAGAAATCCCAATTAAGAATAAGAAAGTGATTTAAGGCAAGTACTCTTTCTAGATCCTTCATGAATTTCAATTTTAATACTTATGTTCATATCAAAATGGGATCATCATGTAGTCTGTTCAAGTTTTATTCATAAGAATATGAAAGATCTATGATTGTAAGTGTTATAAATATATATATAGATATACTATGCACACGGCTACGTATATATTTATATATAAATTTTGGACAAATGATATGAAATGAAGAATCTTAAGAAAAGTGTATAAAGAATACAACTCTAGTTCATTTGGTTAGGTTTTCTTTATGATGATCCTTATGTTGTACTTTTTGTAGAAATATGAGGGTTTGAGTGATTTCAAAATAAAGAAATTTGAATATATATATATATATAAACGTTGGATATATATATATATATACACAAGTGTACATGTATGCATGATAACTTGCCTTATTTAGCTTATATATTATGTTGCCAAACTAACGAGCCATGAAGCTTTAAAGCTTACATCATATGGCGAACATTTGTTGAGTTTATACTATTTTCAGGTGCCACAATTAATGAACTAAAGTAGTTCATTAAGTGAAGTACTTAGTTTAATAAACTAAGTAGTTCATTAAAGGAAGATGCATTTGGAAAAGACATGAAGGCAACATGGCTATGGAAGGAAAGTTCTCTCCTCCTCCCCACATCAATTTCACACGCCATATATACATAATATATATGTATTTTCAGATTTTTTAAAAAGGCACATACACATTTATTCCAACGTACTATCGACACGTTATATATCTTACGAACGTACGATTACGTCACACCACTATACTTAACTCATATTTATGAGTATATTCAGATCTTATATCATATGATATAAGATATGGTGATGACAAATTAAATACGACACGATAAAAGGTTCTAGACCGAAATTTGTCGTATCGGGCGATACCGAAACTTCGCCAACGTGTCACGTACTTGCCATAAATAAATGGCCAGCCCATATACATCAAAATTTATTAACAATTTCGTGCCATACACTGTATATTGAGACAAAAATATTTTCCATGTTGGCACACACAAATCATCCCACATTTAGGCCAAAATGTGAAGATTCCAATTTTATTTTTGTCACATGTTTATGGTACCACTTTAAATCAGCCAAGTGCTGAAATTTAAAGTATATATTATATATATTATGTATAACATAATATGTATAGCATGTGCAAAAGTTGGAATTTAAATTAGAGAAAAATCGGGTAATCGATAAATATCGAAAATTCGGTTTTCTACGCACTTGACATGGAACGTTTTTCTTGAACATGATGTGGCACATATCTAGACACTTTTTACATATAATATACATCTTAAAGTGTTCTAGAAAATTAAATTAAGGGCTGATTGGAATATTACATGTGTGTAATATTAAATGTGCACTATTTTACAAAGTTAGCAAAAATAAATTTCAGCACATGCATATACACACTTAGACGTCACCCCAGCTGAGATGGAGCACATGTGGAGTCTAGTTGGCATGATGATTGGTCAAGAATCAATCATACAATGTTGATGAATCAAAGAGAGAAGCTACAAAAGGTAAGTTTTCAACATACACCTCTCTTATGTCACATGCTGAAAATTTCAGCATGTCACACATCTTGTGGCCGATTTCTTCAACATTAAGGGAGATATTTTGTTGATTTTTCATTAAGGAATAAATCAAAGGAGTTATGGAAATGATTTGAATTGTATGTAAGGTTATTAAGTGTGAAGTTGGTTATGGCCGAATGTGACTCTCCTTTGGTGTCCAAGTTCATTCTCAATCTTGTAGCAAGACTTACCTTAAATAATGGATGTATTTTTATGGAAGAAATTCAAAGAAAAATGGAAGAAATATTGATTTATCTCATATGGTAAATGCTGAAAATTTCAGCATTAACAATGTGATATGGCCGAATTTTTCAAGGGTGGAAGGAAGGATTTTTGTGTCTCACACTTTATGACAAATTGTGACTATTATGGCATGATTTAATAATTGATTATTTGGCATATATTTATTGTTTTTTTTCAGAATATCCATGTCATCAAAATGATGACAACATTGAGCCAATCAAAAGATGACAAGTAAGCAATGACTAAATGATGGTCCAATGGAGTGATGCCAAGTAAGCAAAACATTGTCACCATGATGTCTCACACTCTCTCAAGCAATTAAAAGGAAATTTTCAAGAGGAGAGAGAGGTGCATAGGGGACGGCTGGACATTCTATAAGGAGAAGAGAAGAACAAACAAAAACAAGACCAAGAATTACATTCAAAAGTGATCAAAGTGCAAAAGCTTTCTTCTCCTACACTTTCTTTCTTTCTTCTCTTGTAAAAAGCCTATTGTACTTTATTTCTTTCATTCTTGAATAGGCTTCATAGAAACCACCATTCATACATCTTTGTAAAAGATTGATCAAGGTGTGATCAATCTTCATTCTAGCAAGGTGGTGGTGTTCGTGCAAATTGTACTCACAATACAAGGTTTGTAAAGGGTTGGAGTTAAGGTGTAACTCTATCAACCCTGCGGTAAGGTGTACTGCGTGTGTGAAATTAGTGTGAACCAAGGAAGGTGTTCCTTGAAGACTGGAGTAGGTTGTTTATAACCGAACCAGTATAAAATTCTTGGTGCAATTTACTTTCTGCATTTACGTTTCAGTTTCTGCGCTGTTTACTCATATTGTTCACGTTCGCAAAAATAGTAAACGTTTTCTAAAAATTATAAAAATTTCCAGAAACATACATAAACGTTCTAGGGTTAATTTGGCACAAGTTTCAACCCTTTTGGACAAGTATAGGTCAGTCAAACATCAAAAGTTCTGAGACTAGTGCAGTCTGATTTTCAGACTTGCAAAGGTTGAGACTTTGGGTGTATTTGACCTACTTCCCAAAAGAATTTTCAAAAACTGTTTCAACCCATTTAAATACAGTGTGTGAAGAGTTATTGATCAAATTTTCAGATCATTTGGACATTCACACAAATAGGAATTAATTTTTCAAAACCATCTACCGGTTCTGGCAGATTTGCACAATATGAGTGCCAACGGTTTTTGAAGGGGTTAAAGGTTGAATTTTGATTTGAAATTTTTAGGGGACCCTCACAACATCTGAGGCTAAGTTCTCTCAAAATTTCATAATTTTTGGAGACCTCTAACCTAGTTTTTAAAACGTTTTAAAACTGGTCCTGAAAACAGAATCTGTTTTCAGAACTTGAATTGGTTAGGTTTAAAGAAATTTTAAAAACCATATTTTCCGCACCACCTATTCAACCCCCCCCCCTTCTAGTGGTGCCTTGCAGATCCTACAAGTGGTATCAGAGCGCAGGAATACTCACGACAAGGAATCCAACGATTCAGTGAGATGGCATCCACAAATCTCAAAACCGAACAAGAAGGTATGTCGAGCCAAAGGCCTCCACTCTTTGACGGTGAGTCTTTTATTCAATGGAAACTTAGGATGAAACTTTTTCTTATGGCTATAGACATAGACCTTTGGTCAATAATTGAAGATGGTCCATATGTCCCATCTAAATTGTCCATTGTAGATGGAGTCACACTAGAAGTAATTAAAACGAGACAAGACTATACTAGTGAAGACAAAAAGAAACTGAGTATGAATGCTAAGGCCATGCAATTACTCTTAAATGGTTTAAGTAAGAGTGAGTCTAGTTATGTGTCCAATTGTTCGAGTGCACAAGAAATGTGGAGAATCTTAGAAATGAAACACGAAGGCACAAGTCAAGTAAAAGAGTCTAAAATTAATATGCTCATGTCTACTCTTGAGTCTTTTAAGTTGTTGCCTAATGAGTCAATTGTAGATATGGATCTTCGTTTGACTAACATCTATAATTCTCTTGAGTCTCTTGGTAAGGCTTTTACAACGCAGGAAAAGGTACAGAAAGTCCTACGGAGCCTTCCTTCGGAATGGGATCCTAAAGTGACTGCTATAGAAGAAAGCAAGGAGACAAAATCAATAAAAATGGAAGAACTCATTGGTTCACTCAAAGTTTATGAAAACAAACTTATTATTCGGAAATCGGAATCAACCAAACAAGGTAAGACAATTGCTTTTAAATCAAATGAATACGTCTCCCCTCCCTCCGATCACGTAGATGATAGTGATTCCGAATCGGATAATGATGACTTAATTCTATTGGCAAAAGGACTAAGAAGATTCATGAGAAAATCATTTAGAAATAAAAACAAGGGCACTACATCTAAGAGAAATAAAAACAAGTCAAATGATAAGGACATTAAATGTTATGAATGTGGCAAACTCGGACACTTATCATATGACTGCCCAAACAAAGAAAAGCAAACTAATAAGTACCCTGACAAGGAGCGGAACAAAAATAGACCCGTCTCAGATCCTAAACAAAGGAAACGTGCACTAAAGGCCTCCACATGGAGTGACTCATCAGACTCTGAAACTGAGACCGAAGAGGAGACCGCTCAAGTTTGCTTCGCTTCAAAGGCGTCTAATGAGGTATCATCCGATTCTGACTCTGACTCTGAACCTTCTTATGATGATCTTTTTAGTCAGTATCTTGAATTACACAAATTTACTAAGACTCTCGCAAAAGAAAAGAAACGTTTAATTGAAGACAAGAAACTGTTAGAATCTTCTAACGAGAATCTTGTCGCTCAATTAAGCGATTCAAAGAAAGAGTCTTCATGTGTCATCACTGCATTAAAAACCGAGATCTCATCATTGACTTCTCAAAATAATGAAATGAAATCCGAGATTTCAAATTTGAAATCAAGGAATACAGACTTAGAGAAAATGATGAAACAATTCGATACAGGGTCAAACATGTTGCATCGCATCATATTATCACAAAAGCATGACAGTGACAAAACTGGATTGGGATACGTTGATACTAACGAAGTGTCAACCAAACCAACCAAGTTTGTTGTATCTAAGAAAGTAGACACCCCTAAGCATCAAGTGGCGTCTAAGATGACGCAAAAAGCACCCCCTTCCACACGCCCCACTCCCTCATATCATATGAAATATAACGTTGTACCATATAGATATGAGAAGAAAAGAACAATGCATACACGAAATACATATCATCCACGCACTACGCACACGCACACAAAGACATATCAAAAGCGTCCTTCATACAATGAGTATAGAGGAGTCCTTGGGCAAAGACCCAAAGTACATGCACCACATGTATACTATATCGCACCTTCATCTACTTTCTTGCCATTTGATAGACCGAGAAGGATCACCCAAGTATGGGTACCGAAAGGTACCTTTACTAAAAGGTGATTAACTAACTCGAAAGGACCCAAAATTAAAAGGGTACCTAAATCACCTTTTTACATTGCAGGGAGACCACTCATCAAAAGACACATCAATAAAGTGGTTTCTTGACAGTGGTTGCTCGAGGCACATGACAGGTGACCCGAGCCTATTCTCCAAATTAAAGAAGGTCACAAAAGGCGGATCCGTGACCTTTGGAGACAACAATGAAGGCAAGATCATTGGTAAAGGTACGATTGGAAATCCGAATACACTCCAAATCTCCAACGTGTTTTTGGTAAGAAACTTATCTTACAATCTTCTTAGTATTTCTCAATTTGTTGACAATGGTTTTAATGTGTGTTTTACTCACCCTTATTGTAATATAATAGATAAAAATGGAGAAACCGTTTTAAAAGGAAAACGTGAAGGAAACATATTCACACTATCTATGGATGATGTAGTAGACGCCAAAGTTAAATGTTTTATGTCAAATGAACCCAATGTGAATTTGTGGCATAGACGTTTAGGACACATAGGTATTTCTACACTAGAAAAATTGCAACGAAAGAATCTAGTACGGGGATTGCCCAAGCTTGATTTAGACAACTTTCAGTTGTGTGAATCTTGCATAAAAGGCAAACAAACACGTGAGTCACTTAAGCCTAAAAATGAGATAAGCACGACTAGAATACTAGAACTATTGCATATCGATTTGTTTGGTCCTAGTCGCACTACAAGCCTTGGTGGGCGTCACTATGCATGCGTAATTGTTGATGACTTTTCTCGTTATACTTGGACTTTATTTCTTGCACATAAGGATGATAGCGCCGTAGAAATTGCTAAATTAATTAAACAACTTGAGAATCAATACGGCGTAAATGTGAAAAGAATAAGAAGCGATAGAGGCGGTGAGTTTAAAAATAAAGAGATGATTTCATTCTGTGAAGAAAAAGGAATTAAACATGAGTTTTCGCCACCTAGAACTCCACAATTAAATGGAGTAGTAGAAAGAAAGAATCGCACACTACAAGAAATCGCTAGAACTATGCTTTGCGAAAATAAATTACCTAGATTTCTGTGGGTGGAAGCCGTAAATTGTGCATGCTATATTGTAAATCGCCTATCTATAAGAAAGAAAATAAACAAGACGCCTTACGAAATTTTGAATGATCGCATGCCTAAGATTGATTATTTTCGTGTGTTTGGATGCAAATGTTTTGTATTAAATACAAAAGATAACTTAGACAAATTTGAATCCAAATCAATTGAGTGCATTTTTATTGGGTATTCCATAAACTCTAAAGCATATAGATGTTATGATCCTCTCACTAGACAAATCATAGAATCTATTCATGTTAAATTCAATGAATTTGGAGAGATTGATAAAGAAAAGGAATATAATGATGATTTTGAATTGAAACCCGTTTTGGATGAAGAAAATGAATCTTTTGATATGCATGAGATGAATGAGACACTAGAAATGCATGATCATATAGAAATGCATGATAACTTAGAAAACAATCAACCAAGATGGCATAGAGATCACCCACATGATCTCATCATAGGCGACATCACTCACGGTGTACGACCACGTAGAAGAATCACTTCGGATGAAATAAATGAATTTCATGCTATGATTTCTGAAATTGAGCCTAAAAATGTGCATGATGCTTTGAGTGATTCATCTTGGATTGATGCTATGCATGACGAACTTAATCAATTCGTTAGAAATGATGTATGGGATTTAGTGCCACGACCACAAGATAAGACAATAATAGGCACAAAGTGGGTATTTAGGAACAAAATGAATGAAGAAGGAAAGGTCGTTAGAAATAAAGCAAGACTTGTAGCTCAAGGATATAATCAAGAAGAAGGAATAGACTACGATGAAACATTTGCACCCGTAGCACGTTTAGAAGCCATACGACTCTTACTTGCTATTGCTTGCATGAAAGATTTTAAATTGTATCAAATGGACGTCAAAAGTGCTTTTCTAAATGGGTTTATACAAGAAGAAGTATACGTGAAGCAACCACCCGGTTTTGAAGATTTGAAACATCCTGATCACGTGTACAAACTAAAGAAGGCACTATATGGACTAAAGCAAGCGCCTAGAGCATGGTATGATCGTTTTGCTACTTTTCTTTTAGAAAATAATTTTAAACGTGGTACTATAGATAGTACACTATTTTTAAAACAAGAAAAATCAGATTTACTTATTATTCAAATTTACGTAGATGACATTATTTTCGGTTCTACCTCACATAGACTTGTTAAAGATTTTGAGAATTGTATGAAAGCTGAATTTGAAATGTCTATGGTTGGTGAACTTAATTATTTTCTTGGCTTGCAGATTAAGCAAACGAGTAAAGGAATTCATATAAGCCAAGCTAACTACGTAAATGACATGATCAAGAAGTTCAATTTTGAAAATTTGAAACCATCCCCCACGCCTATGAGTGTTACTACTAAATTAGACAAAGATGAACATGGTAAAGACGTTGATAATGGATTATATCGATCTATGATAGGCTCTTTACTATATTTAACTGCTAGTAGGCCTGACATCATGTTTAGCGTATGCATGTGTGCTCGTTTTCAAAGTCAACCCAAGGTGTCACACTTAAATGCGGTAAAAAGAATATTCCGTTATATTAAGCACACGCCCACCTTAGGTATTTGGTACGATAAGGATTCTACATTCGACTTACATGCTTACACTGATGCAGATTATGGTGGCTGCAAAATAGATAGAAAAAGCACGAGCGGAACTTGCCAATTTATAGGAAATTCCCTTATTTCATGGTTTTCCAAAAAGCAAGCAAGTGTTGCTTTGTCCACTACTGAGGCTGAGTATATGGCTCTTAGCCTTTGTTGCACACAGTTGTTGTGGATAAAACAACAACTTTCGGATTTTGGAATTACCGTAGATAAAATTCCTATATATTGTGATAGTATGAGTGCAATAAATTTGTCTAAGAACCCCGTATTACACTCTAAGGCTAAGCATATAGAAGTACGCTATCATTTTCTTCATGATCACGTTAACAATGGTAATATTGTCATAGATCACGTACGCACAGAATCGCAAGTAGCGGATATATTTACAAAGGCCTTAAATCAAACCACATTTGAATCTCTCCGTTCTAAATTAGGCATGCTTCCTGCTGACGTCATTTAATGCGATATCATTGATTTACTTTCCTTTTTGACAGGAATCTTTTGATTAACTTTCCAAAATAAAGGGGGAGAGAGAAGCATGATTTAAGGGGGAGAGAGAGATTTAAGGAGATTTAAGGGGGAGAGAGATCACTGATTGATTCTAATTGCATGAATCAAGGGGGAGCCGGATTTGAAATTCGAAATTCAAATTTCAAATCTGTGCATAATTCAAGGGGGAGATAACACTTAAATCATGTACACTAGTTATTTTGAAAATCATCAAAAGGGGGAGATTGTAGAAATATGAGGGTTTGAGTGATTTCAAAATAAAGAAATTTGAATATATATATATATATATAAACGTTGGATATATATATATATATACACAAGTGTACATGTATGCATGATAACTTGCCTTATTTAGCTTATATATTATGTTGCCGAACTAACGAGCCATGAAGCTTTAAAGCTTACATCATATGGCGAACATTTGTTGAGTTTATACTATTTTCAGGTGCCATAATTAATGAACTAAAGTAGTTCATTAAGTGAAGTACTTAGTTTAATAAACTAAGTAGTTCATTAAAGGAAGATGCATTTGGAAAAGACATGAAGGCAACATGGCTATGGAAGGAAAGTTCTCTCCTCCTCCCACATCAATTTCACACGCCATATATACATAATATATATGTATTTTCAGATTTTTTAAAAAGGCACATACACATTTATTCCAACGTACTATCGACACGTTATATATCTTACGAACGTACGATTACGTCACACCACTATACTTAACTCATATTTATGAGTATATTCAGATCTTATATCATATGATATAAGATATGTTGATGACAAATTAAATACGACACGATAAAAGGTTCTAGACCGAAATTTGTCGTATCGGGCGATACCGAAACTTCGCCAACATGTCACGTACTTGCCATAAATAAATGGCCAGCCCATATACATCAAAATTTATTAAAAATTTCGTGCCATACACTGTATATTGAGACAAAAATATTTTCCATGTTGGCACACACAAATCATCCCACATTTAGGCCAAAATGTGAAGATTCCAATTTTATTTTTGTCACATGTTTATGGTACCACTTTAAATCAGCCAAGTGCTGAAATTTAAAGTATATATTATATATATTATGTATAACATAATATGTATAGCATGTGCAAAAGTTGGAATTTAAATTAGAGAAAAATCGGGTAATCGATAAATATCGAAAATTCGGTTTTCTACGCACTTGACATGGAACGTTTTTTTTGAACATGATGTGGCACGTATCTAGACACTTTTTACATATAATATACATCTTAAAGTGTTCTAGAAAATTAAATTAAAGGCTGATTGGAATATTACATGTGTGTAATATTAAATGTGCACTATTTTACAAAGTTAGCAAAAATAAATTTCAGCACATGCATATACACACTTAGACGTCACCCCAGCTGAGATGGAGCACATGTGGAGTCTAGTTGGCATGATGATTGGTCAAGAATAAATCATACAATGTTGATGAATCAAAGAGAGAAGCTACAAAAGGTAAGTTTTCAACATACACCTCTCTTATGTCACATGCTGAAAATTTCAGCATGTCACACATCTTGTGGCCGATTTCTTCAACATTAAGGGAGATATTTTGTTGATTTTTCATTAAGGAATAAATCAAAGGAGTTATGGAAATGATTTGAATTGTATGTAAGGTTATTAAGTGTGATATTCTTTATATCACACATGCTGAAATTTTTCAGCATGTGTGAAGTTGGTTATGGCCGAATGTGACTCTCCTTTGGTGTCCAAGTTCATTCTCAATCTTGTAGCAAGACTTACCTTAAATAATGGATGTATTTTTATGGAAGAAATTCAAAGAAAAATGGAAGAAATATTGATTTATCTCATATGGTAAATGCTGAAAATTTCAGCATTAACAATGTGATATGGCCGAATTTTTCAAGGGTGGAAGGAAGGATTTTTGTGTCTCACACTTTATGACAAATTGTGACTATTATGGCATGATTTAATAATTGATTATTTGGCATATATTTAGTGTTTTTTTTCAGAATATCCATGTCATCAAAATGATGACAACATTGAGCCAATCAAAAGATGACAAGTAAGCAATGACTAAATGATGGTCCAATGGAGTGATGCCAAGTAAGCAAAACATTGTCACCATGATGTCTCACACTCTCTCAAGCAATTAAAAGGAAATTTTCAAGAGGAGAGAGAGGTGCATAGGGGACGGCTGGACATTCTATAAGGAGAAGAGAAGAACAAACAAAAACAAGACCAAGAATTACATTCAAAAGTGATCAAAGTGCAAAAGCTTTCTTCTCCTACACTTTCTTTCTTTCTTCTCTTGTAAAAAGCCTATTGTACTTTATTTCTTTCATTCTTGAATAGGCTTCATAGAAACCACCATTCATACATCTTTGTAAAAGATTGATCAAGGTGTGATCAATCTTCATTCTAGCAAGGTGGTTGTGTTCGTGCAAATTGTACTCACAATACAAGGTTTGTAAAGGGTTGGAGTTAAGGTGTAACTCTATCAACCCTGCGGTAAGGTGTACTGCGTGTGTGAAATTAGTGTGAACCAAGGAAGGTGTTCCTTGAAGACTGGAGTAGGTTGTTTATAACCGAACCAGTATAAAATTCTTGGTGCAATTTACTTTCTGCATTTACGTTTCAGTTTCTGCGCTGTTTACTCATATTGTTCACGTTCGCAAAAATAGTAAACGTTTTCTAAAAATTATAAAAATTTCCAGAAACATACATAAACGTTCTAGGGTTAATTTGGCACAAGTTTCAACCCTTTTGGACATGTATAGGTCAGTCAAACATCAAAAGTTCTGAGACTAGTGCAGTCTGATTTTCAGACTTGCAAAGGTTGAGACTTTGGGTGTATTTGACCTACTTCCCAAAAGAATTTTCAAAAACTGTTTCAACCCATTTAAATACAGTGTGTGAAGAGTTATTGGTCAAATTTTCAGATCATTTGGACATTCACACAAATAGGAATTAATTTTTCAAAACCATCTACCGGTTCTGGCAGATTTGCATAATCTGAGTGCCAACGGTTTTTGAAGGGGTTAAAGGTTGAATTTTGATTTGAAATTTTTAGGGGACCCTCACAACATCTGAGGCTAAGTTCTCTCAAAATTTCATAATTTTTGGAGACCTCTAACCTAGTTTTTAAAACGTTTTAAAACTGGTCCTGAAAACAGAATCTGTTTTCAGAACTTGAATTGGTTAGGTTTAAAGAAATTTTAAAAACCATATTTTCCGCACCACCTATTCAACCCCCCCTTCTAGTGGTGCCTTGCAGATCCTACACTTTTAAGTATTCTTTGTATTCGTATTGTTCAAGATTATGTTTTAACATATTTTTGTATGCATCTTCAGCATGTTCTATATATATGAATCCAATGATAGTTTAAAGATTATCATCTTCATAAAAAAATGAGTTTTTTTATTATGTGTAATGAATCATATGGATTCTGCTTTAACATGTTTAAACATAACTATTTTATATAAGTTATATGTACCTACAAATGTATTATTATGAGAAGTATATATATTTAAAGAATATATACATACACAGCTTTAAGAGTATGGGACTATACATATGAAAATAATATACACACTTGTACACGGCCATATGTATTAATGACATAAGATTTCTTTATCTAGATTATATATGTATACAAGTAAGGGTATTATTATGAGATATATATATATATATATATATTGTTTTTTGTATAACGGAGATTTTATTAAGGATAAGCCTCACTTTTGGTAGAGGAAAACCATATTACAATCATCAGAGTATGCGAATAAATGAAATAGAGAACTAATAATAACATATCTCCAGTTGTATATGATATGCCGCATTAAAACCTTGCCAGGTAAAACCACCCTTGTGGATAAAACCCTGGCGAAGGAAAAGGTGTACATATTTATACGGCTGTCATTGATATGAAGCGAAGCTAAGTTTGAGTATAAATGTGTGATTGCTGTAGGCGGTGGTGCGGACCGAGTTCGCCAGTATAAGCAGTGGAAGTCGTTGATGGAGCTTGTCTTGTCTAGGAGATGCCATACCTCGGAAGAAACCCAGGAAGAAGTTATACCAATGATAGAGAGAATCCAAAGAAAATAAAATAGAGATGTCAAACACATACCGATGTCGCCTTGGCAAAGTTTGTGCCAAGGCGACGATTTTATGTAAGGACGCTGTGATGTATTTGCCGCTGAGGCCGTCAGTGCAGGATAGCAAATTCTCACCACCAATATATATAATCCAAGCCATGCGAAGTCAAGCATAAAGAGCCAGTTATGAAGCAGTAGGAAACAGCATAAAATACCGGCCAAAAGATAACCATACATACCGAGCCTGCCTGCATCCCGTAGGATACAGGCAGGGAGATTGCTGAAACGCCAATCCATGTGGAAGACTGTATTTTGTCAAACAACACGCAATTGAACAGAGGAAAGATCTAACGAGATAGAAGCGCGCACCATCGAGGGAAGAGTATGCGAGGAATAATAATGCGTGATGGGGTCCATCGTTGCGTGTTGAGACAAGTAATGAGCTGCCATATTAGCCTCCCAATAGATGTGATGATAATCAAGCCGGTGAAGATGTATAAGTGTGTGAAGTAGCCGGAGATAATAGTTGCCATGAACTATATGTGGACTGGACAACCGAGTGATCAGTTGGGCACAATTTGATTCCAATGTGACGTTACGATGTAGAGGAAGAAAATATAGAAGACCAAATAATGCTGCCTGAATCTCCGCATTTAATGGCGTAGTTGGGGGCAGCCTAAATGAGATTGCTCCCACACAAGATCCCATGTGATCGCGCAAGATAGCACCCCCTGCTGCATACTGTCTGCCGACTGCCGTATCTGTATTCAATTTCAATCGTCCTGGCGGTGGATATAGCCAGCAAATCAGAGAAGGCCGTGGAAGCATCAGTGATGGAAGCCAAGAGAAATATTGTCTAGGATCAACAACAAGTTTAGTGCCTGCTATTTTTTTGCACCAAATGGTGATGTCATATCGAATTGAAGCCTGAAGGGATGTCAGTGTAATGTTGGTTTGCTCTCCGTAAACTAGAGATGTATATCCACGCCATATATTGTACAGTATAATCGCTGGGATGATAATTTTGAATACCCCAAGAAGAGACGAAAATGACGAACGATACCACCAAGCAAGTATATATTGGCGCAGTTGCAAAGACGATGGCATAGGACAATGTAATTCTCAAGCATAATAAAGCCATATTGGGCGCACATGTGAGCAATACATGAAGACATGATCTGCTGTAGCTGACTCTCTCTTACAGAATGGACATTGGGTTGGTTGAGAAGTAATGTACCTGCCAATATAATCCTCTAATGGGATCGCAGAGTGGAATAGTCGCCACAAAAAGATCTGAATAACTGGGGAATGCTGTTTATATCAAATGAACCTTGCCGAGAGGATGCGCGGATGAGGCGTGCGACTAGTATCATAAGCACTGCGCAATGTAAACTCTCCTGTTGGTGTGTGCAACCATGTAAGATGCATTCGTTGTCCAGCAGACTGTAAAAGACAGAAAGGATGTATCCGGCAAATAATTTTCCAGATTGGAGAATCTGGTAAACGAGGCAAGTAATCTCCACGAGGACCATATTTAGCGTGCATATATTTGCTCCAAAGTGTAGAATGCTGCTGATATGACCACCAAATACGACAGTGATAAGCTTGTTGCAACGTGTTAAGGTCTCGAATTCCCAAGCCACCTTCCTCCTGACGTGCGCAGATAGCGCTCCAAGAGACCCAATGGTATCTACAACCCCAATAAAATGACGCCATTTTCCGATTGACGATCTTAATAACTGATTTAGGCAGCCCACCAGATGCAAGAATGTGTAATGGTAATGCTGCTAGAACAGATCGTAACAAAACTAAACGACCAGCAGAGGAAAGCAATCGAGAGTGCCATCCATGAAGTCTGTCATTAATATGCTGCAATAAAGGAGCACAGTATCTGGCGCGGGAAATACCTTTATGTAAGTAGGAGCCGAGGTATCTGAAAGGTAAAGACGTACATTTCATGTTGATAATGTCCTCTAAATTCCGTCGCTGTCGGGAAGATATATTAGTAGATGGAATCATACTGCTTTTTTGAAAATTAATCTTTTGCCCATAAGCAGTTTCATATTGAGTGAGGAAGGCACGAAACCGTCGAAGATTGTGTTGTGTACCACGTAAAAATATCAACAAGTCATCCGCATATGCCAAATGTGTTATGGTAAGTGGAATTCGCCATAAGCGAAAAGGTTGTAAATGCCCAGCTGCTGTTAATGCCTTTAATCCTCTGCTGAAACCCTCCGAAGATAAAATAAACAATAATGGAGATAGAGGATCCCCCTGTTTTACACCTCTATATGGCCGAAATGTTGATGAATGCTGAGCATTAATTAGGACTGCTAATGTGGTAGCCCGCAAGTGGTTGAGTATAATACGAATGAAAAAGCCAGAGAAGCCAAAAGAGCACAATAATTTCTCCAAGTATTCCCAACTGACTCTATCAAATGCTTTCATCATATCCAGCTTTAAACATACCTGTGAACCACCCTTATCCATCATATGTATCATTTCCTGTGTCAGAAGAACCTGTGTCGAAATGTCAGAGCCTGGAATAAAACCGGTTTGCTCCGGAGATATCAAGCGTGGAAGCAAAGAACTCAAGTGACTAGCAACAATACGTGTGCACACTTTGCTCAAAAAATTAGTTAAACATATTGGGCGAATATCACTGAATGTAGCAGGCGACTGTTTTTTAGGAATCAATGTAATAAGCACAGAAGCCATCACTGCATGCTGTGGAACACCAAGGAAAAATTCTTGAACTTCTTTTACCACGTCAGTATGAATGATAGACCAACAGGATCAATAAAACTGAATATTAAAACCATCTGGTCCGGCTGCACTAGAAGGATCTAAATACCAAATAGCATCTTTAATTTCAGACTCCATTGGTATTTGCGTAAGTAGCGTATTATCATCCGAAGAAATCACCCGTGGAATATAACAGAGAATGTCATCATAATTATGCATCTGCTCACAGGCAAATAAGGATGTGTAAAATGATACTGCTTCAGCCATAATCTCACTTGGTGTGGAGCATAAGTCGCCGTTAGGGGGTGTATTTGTTGAATCCGTAACTGCAATCGTTTTCCTTTGACAATAGAATGGAAATATTGGGTATTAGTGTCACCCTCTTTTAACCATCGGACGTGAGATTTTTGCTTCCAAAATTGCAATTCATAGGAAGATGCTTGAAGATAATCAGCTTTTGCTTTATGATATACGATCCTGTTTGCTTCAGTAGGGGATGCATCCCAGGCACCCTCCGCATGCGGAAGTGCCGTTTCAGCCTTCTGGACATTTGAAAATATATTACCAAAGATCTCTTTGTTCCAACGCTGGATGTCTTTCTTTAAACTGAATAATTTGGAATAGAAACCATACATGCCCCCCATAGTAGGATAAGCCGCCCAAGCATTCTTTACATAAGTGAGAAAGTCTGGATGTAGAAACCATGAGTCCAGAAAACAAAAGGAACGACGAACCGTGGACTGATTTATACGGCATAGAAATAACAATGGTGTATGATCAGATGTAATGCGCGGAAGATGAGTGAGCTGCAAATCCTCAAATGTATCCTGCAAAGCCGAGTTAATAAATAACCAGTCTAAGCGCCGACGTACTCTACCCAGTCCTCTACCATCTGTCCAAGTAAACTTAGGCCCATTAAATTGCGGTGACATCAAAGAGCACGACTCAATACAGTCATTAAAATCCTGTAAAGCAGAAAGAGATGGCTGTGATCGGCCGTCATGATCAGACAAGGACCGAAATGTATTGAAATCTCCCCCAATAATCCAAGGCAATGTAGATGCTTCTGAGAATGTACATAAAGAATGCCATAATGCACGGCGTAGCAAGATCGTATGCTTGCCATAAACAACAGACAGCACAAATGAATACTGCATTGGCCGAAAAAATAGAGTAAAGTGTATCACTTGATCGTCATCCTGCGCCGAAATCAACTGGAAATCTGAGTCACGCTAGAAAAACCAAATGCGGTCAGACCGCGATGAAAAAGAATCTGAAAAACAAAAATCTAAAGCATAGCGAGTAATATTGACGGACGAATGTTTTGGCTCTATCAAAGCAAGTAAATTTAAACGATGATCACGAATTAGCTGATGCATTCTAGGGAGAGAGGCACGCATGCCCCTTATATTCCATATCATAATATTCATTGAGAAAGAGTTGTGGCACTTCCCTGAATCGCATGAGATGCACTGCGCGTAAGTACAGTAGATGGCGGCAACGGAGGAAGATCCTTTCTAGACAGCCGCTTACGACGTGGTACAACAGGAATAAATGCTGCTGAGTCTGATGTTTCCTGCAATCGCAAAATAAGAATATCTGTGTCTGGTGATGGAGGTATGAGCTGCATACGACAGACAACCTCATCCGGGACTGTCGTAATGTCTGAGGGAGGTTCTTCGGCGGGAAGATCATTGTCCGAAGAATGGCCTATATCACCAGTATCTGAAATATCATGCAAAGTATTGGTGTCAGGCTCATCAGGTAGGGTTGCCTGTACAGTAGATGGGGCAGCCGATGGGTCTCTTGGAGGTTGTGATACTTGAGCGGTCATTGGTTGATCCACAGGAAATGTGGCAGGTGTCGCTGGTGGCTTATTTTTTACGGGGGTCCAACGCTGCAATGGGCGGCGTGGTGGTGGGGGAGGTGGAGGAGGAGGCACCGTGGATGGTTTTTTTGGTGGGCATGAGGCTTCCACATGGCCTAAACGCCTGCATGATGTACAAAATAACGGCAAGTCTTCATATTCAACAGCTTGCAGTATAAAACGATTCTTTGCCTGCAGATATATTTTTTTGGGCAATTCTTGAGAAACATCAACTTCCACACAAACCCTAGCAACTGAAGGTCGTAATCCATCTGACGTGGCAACATCGAGTTTAAGGGGGGATCCAATCGAACGAACTATCTCAAACAGTGCCTCTTTACAGTGAAGATGAATAGGTAACCCAGGCAATGCTATCCAGACAGGGAGAATAGGTACATCAGTGGTTGGATCAAAGTCTACTGTCCATTTTGTAATACGCATGTGACAGCCTGAGATATGTCATGATCGACGATAAAAGCAACGCAAATAATCAGCCTCATTTTGAAATTTTAGCAGTATATGAGTTTGATCAATTAGGGTAATCCGGAGATCCTGATGAAATCCGATTTTCTCAAAAACTTCTCAAATGACCTTCAATGGAGGTCTCCCATACCAGAATGTACCCACCAAAGAATATTTGAAAGGTGCAACAAGGGCATCAATTTCCGAATCCAAGAAAGAAATTAAAGGGATACCTTTGTATCGTGATACTGTCTTTGGCGAAATGTTTATCTTTTCTGCAGAGGTGGCGCCGGCGACAACAGTCGCAAATGAGGGAGGCGTGGTGTCCATTATCGCAAACGATCAGAATTTGGTTGATCGTAGTTAGGCGAAATCAATAACAATTCAACAATGCAATGCGAAATCGATAACAGCGAATGCAATGCGAGATTCAACAATCAATTCTGCTGCAGGAGCGTGCGGCGGCAGCTAAAGCCGCCGGAGGAACTGGAATTTCCGTTTTCGCCGGAGCCTCACTTCTTTTATATATATATATGTATATATGTATATATATGTATATCTCTTCGAGATATATATATATATATATATATATATATATATAGTAAGGGTATTATTATGATATATATATATATATATATATATATATATATATATATATTTATTAAAGGATATTTTATTACGAAAAACCTCACTTGTGGCGGAGGAAAACCATATTACAAAAGTCTGTGAATGTAAATAAATGAATTAACGAACTAATAATGTCATATCTCCAGTCGTATATGACGCCGCCTTTTCTCTGGCGATCGCAGGCAAGCATGCGGCGTTAGCCGCCGGCGCTGATTCCGTTCATCTCCCTTCTCTTCCATCACGTCGGGCACATCCTGCATTGCCCGCTTCTGCATTCCCACGAAAGCTCACTCTTTTTCTGGTGAATTGGCACATTGCCCTTCAACCGCCATTGCTGTTTTCTTTCATCCGATCGCATCATCATGGTTTCCACGGCGCCGTCATTCGCAGATATCGTTACGGGATCCTCATCATCTGCAAAAATAAGCATCGCTCCCAAAACGGTCTCAAGGCATAAAGGTATTCCGCTGATTTCTTTTCTTGATTCCGAAATCGATGCATTAGCCGCCCCATTCAAATATTCTTTGGTCGGCACATTTTGGTATGGAAGACCACCGTTGAAGGTGATCAGAGAGGTGTTTGAGAAAATAGGCTTTCAAAACGATTTGCGTATCACACTTATTGATCAAACACACATCCTGTTAAATTTTCGCCAAGAGGCAGATTATCTCAGATGTTTCTATCGTAGATCATGGCACATATCAGGCTGTCACATGCGTATCACTAAATGGACAGTTGATTTTGACCCAATGACTGATGTTCCCATTGTTACAGTTTGGGTAGCCTTTCCTGGTTTGCCGGTTCATCTGCATTGTCGAGAGGCTTTGTTTGAGATAGTGAAGCCGATTGGTTCGCCCATTAAGTTAGATGTAGCGACGTCGGATGCGCTTCGGCCGTCTGTGGCCAGAGTCTGTGTGGAAGTCGATGTGTCGCAGGAACTGCCTACCAAAATCTACCTGCAGGCAAAAAAACGTCTAATACTGCAGTCAGTGATTTATGAGGATATGCCAAAATATTGTACTTCTTGTCGTCGTTTAGGGCATGATCACGACACATGTAAGCCAACATCGTCACCGCCATCGGCCATTCCGCCACCTCCGCCACCACCTCCGTCTCGCCTGTCGAAGCAAAGATGGACTCCAATTAAGAAGAAGACAACTGTACCCCAAACGGAGGAACCCTCTTCCTCCCGGCCTCCCGCTGAATCGGATATACCCCCAGTTACTGCACCACCATTGAATGCTCATGCAGTCCCTTCGGTCTCTGGGTTGGATTCACATGATGCTGAGGAAGATCAGTTACAGGCTGTCCCACCTTCTCAGCCACCCTCATCTTCCCAGCCAGCGTCTAATTTGCCACCAGTAACAGAGCCGCCGGGTCCTTCAAACCCGACTATCGCTGAGCCTGAATTGCAGCCTGTTGATGCAGATTCTCTACAAGATAATTTCTGTGATGCTCCAGATCACCAGATTCCAGACGACATCCCACATACTGAATTTGGTCACTTGTCTGACACAGAACTGCCGACGGAAGCACACGCTGATGGCCCTCTCATCGTCCCTCTGGAGGTTGCACGTCGCATGGAAATGTTAAATTCATCACCGGATGATGACATGCTAATATCGCGATTACCAGATCAACCGGAGGAGACACCATTTGTGCCTGTTGTCCCACGTCGGAAGCGCCGCAGTCGAAAGGAGTTGCC
>AP025048.1:28201576-28247658 GCA_036186865.1 Eustoma russellianum
TTGCCCCCCCTGCCACCGTCGACAATTCTTACACGTAGTGCATCTCAGATCATTCAGGGAAGTGACTCTAATCTTTCTCAATGAATGTGTTAATTTGGAACATTCGAGGCATGCGTACATCCTTGTCTCGATTACAGCAGTTACTTAGAGAATATCGTATAAATTTGCTAGCTTTAATAGAGCCCAAACATCCCACAACACAAATACATAGGTTTTGTTTGCGTCTTGGTTTTTCCCACTGTCTTTCTTCACAATCAGAGCATATATGGTTTTTTTGGCGGGATAATGAGTTTCGTATACTTGGCACACAGGATCAAGACCAAGTGCTCCATTTGACTCTTTCATCCGTTGCGCAGCAGCATACCTTCGTTCTCTCTTTAGTTTATGCCAGACATACAATCACACAGCGTCAACTTTTGTGGCGTGCCTTAGAGGATTTCTCCACGGGCTTGCAGTTGCCATGGTTGATTGGCGGAGACTTTAATACGTTCCGCTCACTCGATGATCATAGTGGTCGTTCTACCCCTTCTTTATCTGCTTTACAGGACTTTAATGACTGTATCGAGGCTTGCTCACTTATGTCCCCATCGTATTTTGGCACCCGCTATACTTGGGCTGAAGGCCGCGGCCTGGGCCGAGTCCGCAGGAGACTAGACTGGATATTTATTAACTCCTTGATGAATGATATGTTTGATGTGCTAAAGCTCAATCACTTGCCGCGGGTTACATCGGACCACACTCCTCTTTTGATACAATGTCAGGCAAGTGTCCAACCACCTCGTCGAAATTTCAGGTTTTTGGATGCGTGGCTGCAGCATCCGGATTTTGATAATTACGTCAGGCATGCATGGCAGTCATATCCAACAACAGGTGGTATGCGCGGTTTCTATACCAAATTATTCTCTCTAAAGAAAGATATTCAGCACTGGAATAAGACTATCTTTGGAGATATTTTCAGCAATTTGCAGGCAGCCGAAACTGCACTAAATCAAGCAGAAAATAATTGGGATGTCAGCTCTACAGAGGAAGCGCGAGAGAATTATTATCAAGCTAAGGCACAGTATTTGCTTGCCTCCAAATATGAACTCTTATACTGGCAACAAAAGGCTCGTGTCAAATGGTTACAAGATGGGGATGCTAATACCAGATATTTTCACTCTCTGGTCAAAGGTAGGCGTTCACAGCTATGTATTCGTCAACTTCAAGATTCACAAGGAACATTGTTGACACAACAAGAGGATTTGATGAGGACAGCAGTGGATTTCTATACGGAGTTATTTGCCCATGTACCGACCGACAATCATACGGAAATATTATCCCATATCCCATGTTTAGTCACTGCTGAGGATAACTTCATGCTGACACAATTGCCCTTGGAGTCTGAGGTAAAAGCGGCGGTATGGAGTTTGGATCCTCATAGTGCGTCAGGTCCTGACGGTTTTACTGGGCAATTCTATCGTTCATGTTGGCCGATAATACATTCGGATGTGCTAAAGGCTGTGCAGGAATTTTTCCTTGGGGTTCCTCAGCCAAAGATTATGGCTAGTGCTTTAGTCACTCTCATTCCCAAAGTTCAGTCACCCCAGTTGGCTACTCAAGTTTTGTTGGCTCGTGAAATGGTACATATGTTGGATAGAGGTGGACCACAGTTGTGTCTGAAATTAGATATGATGAAGGCTTTCGATCGGGTTAGTTGGGACTATCTCAAACAGCTTCTAAGAAAGTTTGGGTTTTCTGACTTTTTCGTTAGAATTATTATTAATCACCTAGGTGCAACACGAATGTCAGTATTAATTAATGGGCAGCCATCTCCATACTTCCGTCCCTTTAAAGGAGTTAAGCAGGGGGATCCCTTATCGCCTTTATTATTTATATTATCATCTGAGGGTTTTAGTCGCGGATTGAAGGCACTGGTTTCCACAGGCAGCATTCACACTTTTCGCCTGGGCAGAATCCCTATGGCAATTTCGCACTTGGCTTATGCGGATGATCTACTTATCTTCCTGCAAGGTACTCAACGAAATCTTCGTCGTTTTCATGCATTTCTCACTAAATATGAAGCTGCTTCGGGACAGAAAGTTAATTTTGGTAAAAGCAGTTTCATCCCATCATCCAATATTACAGCGCGACAATGCCAAAATATAAAAGGAATCCTAGGCATGCGTCAAATCTCTCTGCCTTTTCGCTATCTGGGTTCTTATCTACATAAGGGCATCCCTCGGGCTAGTCACTGTTTGTCATTGTTACAGCATGTGGATGACAGATTACAGGGTTGGCATTCTCGACTCTTATCATTCGCGGGTCGGCTTGTGCTACTAAGATCCGTTATTGCAGCGCTTCCCTTACATATTTTGGCGGCAGGCGGCATGCCTCAGTCAGTCATTCGAATGCTCGACAGGAAGATGGCATCATTCTTTTGGGGAGAAAGACGCCATTGGGTCGCATGGAACTCTATGACCACTCCCATCGAGGAGGGTGGATTAGGACTTCGCAGTCTTCGTGAGCTGCAAAAAGCATACACATGTCGTATATGGTGGAAATATCAATGCCAGGATACATTATGGAGTAGATATATGCATCTTAAATATGGAAGACGGGGAGACTATACTCCCAGGTTACCAGATTCTGCGGTTTGGAGGTCTATCTGTCGCATTCACCCCATCTGTTCCTCTCACGCAACTGGTTTAGGCGCATTCCCATCATGGACGGCCACGCCTTCTGGAGTGTTTTCACTTAAGTCGGCATATGATATATGTCGAGTTTCGCGCCCAACCTTACTCTCGACAGCATTTATTTGGTCTAAACACCACTCTCCCTCTGTTCGAATTTTATTATGGCGCTTTTTCCATTCAGCCATGCCATTTGAAGATTACATAGGAAAATATTTAGTGGTGCGTCCTACACAATGCCCTTTTTGCAAATCGCATTCAGCCTCAGTGGACCATATATTTATTTCATGTTCACGCATTCGGCATTTTTGGAGTTTTTTTGCTGCTGAACTACATGGAGTACCACCGACATCTCTGTCTCTGCGCCAATATTTACTCTCTTGGTGGTATCGGTCCAACTCTACATCACTTGCGGGTGTTTTGAAGGTTGTCATCCCTGCGATAGTTTTATCAAATATTTGGCGTCATTATGCACAGCTTATCTTTGGGGACACAACAAATTTTTCGACGACAGCGTTACGTAACTCTATTCACTTTGATATACACGTTTGGGCGATGAGTATCCAGGGCACCAGGCTGGCAGCGGGTCCTTTACTATCTCTCTCCTGGTTCCCTCGGATTCGTACTCCTCGGCTTCGGGTTATTAGGTGGCACACACCCCCTTCTGGGCGTCTCAAGTTAAATGTGGATGCAGCAGTTGGACAACATTATGCAGCAGGAGGAGTTATATTGCGTAATCATGAAGGGCGTTGTATCCGGGCCCTTTCTTTTCGTCTCCCTCTTAGTACACCGCTACAGGCAGAGATTCAAGCTACTCTTTTTGGCCTGATTTATTTTCTACCCTTATATCGTTCGCTTATGGTGGAATCAGATTGTGCTCAAATGCTAGCCTTACTAGATAAGCCTCGCCAACCAGTGGGAAATTATCATTTTCAGCAACTTCACAGTTTGGTTAGTCAGCATAGGCTGGTACTGCTTCATACCTATCGCGAGAATAATATGCCTGCTCATTATCTTGCTCAACATGCAATGATGCATCCTACGACGGGATTGTACAACCGTCATACTCTTCCTCCCATGGTTAAGGCATCCGTCGCACTGGATCTCACATCGGCGCAGTTACACCCAATTTAATGGCTTGCGGTTATCTTGAACCTTCTACCCGTGTCCTAACAGTCACGGGCAGACCCGGTACGCATACTTCTTATCTTAAACACTGCTGCTATATAATTTATTTGTTGATACTTTTTAATGTTGTTACCTGGATCAATTGCTGCGGTGCCTGCTATGAGTTATATTTGGCGTGTGCTGGCTACACTAAAAACCATGCAGTCTTCCATACGGATTGGCACTGTTACATCTTTTCTGCCTGCACAAACTTTGGTGTGGGCAGGCATGGTTCGTTTTCTTTCCTTTGGCATTTCAGCTTACGATTTCCAGTCTTTATTTCGCTGCTGAGTATAATTTATTTCATTCGTGTATCTTGGTTGATCATATGCTTACACACTGTGCTTGGTGCTGGGAGACATCTGGGGGATAGCTTTATTAATTGCCTTGACGCACATCTATGTATGGCGACGATGTGGATGCTTTCTTGCGTACAAAATTGGGCCTGGGCCGTTCATATGGATTGGCACTCCTTACATAACCCTGCCTGCCCATCAATTGGTGCAGGCAGGTTGGGTATGTGTTCTTTCTATTGCCTTGATTCTTCCTCTTGTAACCTCGATAAGGTTTACACATGGTTTTATTTCCCTATTGCATGGCTGGTCATTACGATTTGGATGACATGGCTGATCAACACCGCTTGGATGCTTTTACGCGTGGATGATATTTGGACGGAGCATCACCCTGGCGCGCTACAATGGCAATATTCCAACATAGTCCAACTCAAATTGGCTTTTCTTTTCAACTACAGTGGCATACATAGTCGCCGGACAGCTGCATATACACGCTTTTTATTTACTGTATTGTACAGCTTTGGTATCAATGAGAGTCGTATAAATATGCACGCTTTTTCCTTCGCCAAGGTTTTATCCACAAGGGTGGTTTTTCTTGGCAAGGTTTTAATGCGACATATCGTATACGACTGGAGATATCTCATTATTAGTTTTTTGATCTTTTTATTTACGTATTCGGACATTTGTATAAAGGTTTTCCTCCGCCAAAAGTGAGGCTTTGATCTAATAAAATAGCTTTAAATATATATATATATATATATATATATATATATATATATATATATATATATATATATGCGGCTTAAAGTAAGGAACAAGTATATATGTATGAATATAGTATATATGTATGCACACGGCTTTAATACGTGAAAAAATAGATTATTTCTATGAATTAAACATATATATGTAGATGTATTATGGAAATATGTATATATATGGGTTATGTATGTATCGGCTTTAATGCATGTAAATGACTATGTATATATGAAAATAGTTATACATATATATATATATATATATATATATATATATATATATATTTTAAACGAAATTTTATTAATGAAAAAGAGTCTCCGTTATGGTGGAGAATACCTTAATACAGCAGTGGATATCATACGAGAACCTATAATGTAAAGCTGCTATAATGTGTAATCTCTAGTCAAATATGATATGCCGCATCAAAACCTTGCCAAGTAAAACCACCCTTGTGGATAAAACCTTGGCGAAGAAAAAAGCGTGCATATTTATTTTAGTGGAGAGAAAGTGTGTAGGTACAAGCACATTAATGTATAACGTCCATAAGCCTATGATGAGTTGCTCAAAGGTGGCCCCCAACGGTAGAATTGGCTGGTTGCAGTAGCTTTTGATGAAGTCATTCATGTGTGCCCAGAGGTGGAGGTTGTGATGAAGGGCACAAGCATATGGCAGCTGGAAACCTTGCGTCGTTGTTGATTTCCCTCGACAAAACAAAGATAATGTTGAATTAGTCACAGTACAAGATATAGGGAGCAGCATTAGTGTAGTGTAATTCCAAAAGCGTACCGATGTTGCCCGAAGTCCATAGACTGCGGGCAACAGAAAGAAATAAACGCAGTGGCTATATGAAGAGAAGGATTGAAGGTATACCCGCGTTCCTGCATACAAAGAATGCAGGCAACCAAACAACGTATCCAGCTTTGTATATTATGTTCTGAGCGCATGAATATGTCCATCTGTTTGATAAAAACCACGTACCGAATGCGGTAACTGGTTGGCGGATGTAAACAGACAAGTAGCAGGGTGCAGTCGAGCATGTTGACATATGTGGTGCGCCACCATGTTAATCTCTCTAGGTATATGATGTAGCGAACTTCCCGTCAAATGCAAGAGTTGAACGAACCTAGTGTATTCCGGAAGCGCGGTGATCGTATTGTCCGTCAACTGCGTAAGTTGCTGACTGTCCGTCTCAATGATGATGTTGCGATGAAGTAGGCCAAAAAACAGCAGACTGAAAACAGACGCTTGTAATTCTGCTCGAAGAGGAGACACAACAGGAAGCCGAAATGATATGCCTGCAACCATCTTGCCCTTAGAGTCACGAAGAATTGCTCCTGCAGAAGCGTGTGAGCGTCCAGCCGAAGCATCCACGTTGAGTTTTAATTTTCCTGTCGGAGGAAGTGTCCACTTCATTGGGACTACACATTTTAGTCGAAGACGAGGAGAGAAGCCACTGTCAACAAATGAGGGAATGTATTGTGCCAATGACGTGCCAGAAAGGGTGGCAGCCCAATCAAAACAGAAATGTCTAGCTAAGGGAAAGATGCAAGCTACAGGCAAATCAGCATCTCCAAACTGATGATTTGCATAAACTCTCCAAATAGCCCAGCAAAGCATGATGGGTCCAATGATTTTAAAATTACCTTTTAAGGATTTGGCTGAAGAGTTTATCCACCATTGAAGAAGGTATTGTCGTATATTTTCAGTCTGAGGCACCGGACCATCGAGTAATGCTGATAGTTGCATCCATGCAGACTGGACACACGGGCATAGTAGAAATACATGAGTCGTAGAAGCTGAAGCATTTCGGCAGAATGGACATATTGTTGGACAAATGCACGAAAAGGCTTTTATGTTGTCCTCCATGGGCAGTGCTGAATGTAATAATTTCCATATAAACATGCATATAGATGTTTGAACTCCTTTCCACCATATGAATTTATGTGAGAGAAGATGAGCATGATGTGGTCTGATATCTTCATACGCATATCTTAGTGAAAACTGACCTGTAGGGCTTGACCGCCAAATTGGAGCAGGGTGGCTTGTCGTAAGCTGTAGGCAAAGAGTGTGTGAAGAACATATCCTTTTCCAACTAGGGGAGTCATAGATGCGGGGCAAGTAATCCATTCGTTGACCGTATCGTTCCCGCATGTATACTGCCCATAATGAGTTACTTGAATGATAATTCCACCAAAGCTTACAGTCATAAGCACGCTGTATATGTACTAGACTTCTGATTCCCCATCCCCCTTCTATCTCCGGATAGCATAAGTTTTCTAGGGAAGTCCAGTGATGCTGTCCTCCCCATAGAAAAAGTGAGATTTTCCTATTAAGCGCATGAATGACACTCTTGAGTAGGCGAGATGCGGCTAAAAGATGAAGTTGAATAGATGTTAGAACCGATTTGAGCAAAGTTAGACGACTTCCTGGAGATAAGAGACGGCTAGCCCGGCCTGTTAATTTTGAATCAAAATGCTGCAAGAGTGAGGTGCAATAAGAGGATCTGTTGATCCCTCGATAGAGGTAGGAGCCCAAGTATTTGATTGGTAATGAAGACGGCTGCATTGCCAAAACTTGGACGACATGCTGCTGTTGGTTTGGTGTTACATAAGAGCTCAGTACAAATTGGCTTTTTGAGAAATTTACAAGTTGACCCGAGGCACGTTGATAATCACGCAGAAAAGACTGAAACCTTGACAAATTTTGTGCTGAGGCATTGAGAAAAATCAACAAATCATCCGCATAAGCTAAATAGGAGACTGGTGCCACTCTACCAGATGCAAAACCTTTAATATGCTGAGATCTAAATAATATGTTTAAACTGCGACTAAATCCTTCTGAGCAAATAATGAATAACAGCGGCGATAATGGAGCACCTTGTTTGACTCCACGAGAAGGTGAAAAGAAGCCATGAGTTGTGCCATTAACCGAAATGGAGAGCTTGGATAGACGCATATTTTTAAGGATGATCCGTAGAAGGCGAGAATCAAATCCAAACTTTAACATAATGGCCTCTAGATACGTCCAGTTAACGCGATCAAAGGCTTTGGCCATGTCAAGCTTTATCATTACTTGACCATGGCGGACTTTTTTGTCTAGCAGATGTGTCATCTCATTGGCCATGATGACATGCTCACTTATGTCATGTCCTTTGAGAAATCCAATTTGCTCTGAAGAGATGATGTGCGGTAGTAAAACGCTCAGTCGGGTAGCTAATATGCGCGTGGTTACCTTGCTAATAAAATTGGAGAGACAAATAGGCCGAAAGTCCGCATAAGTAATTGGCCGTGTCTTTTTGGGAATCAATGTTATGAGGGATGATAGCATAGCTTGTGGCGGAGGCACACCCAGAAAAAATTATTACACCGCTAGAATGACGTCAAGGTGTATGATATCCCAACATGCTCGATAAAATTGCCCATTATAGCCGTCGGGACCTGCAACACTGCTTGGGCTTAGATTCCACACTGCATCTTTTATTTCACTCGCAGTTGGTATTTGCAACATCATGCAATTATTTTCTGATGTCACGATTGAGGGGATGTGGCTTATAAAATCAGAAATCCCGGCTACGTCTTCATGCGAAAAAAGTTGTTGATAAAAAGAGACAGCCTCGGCTCCAAGTGAGGCGGTGTCTTGTAAAAGAACATCTACAGAATTCCGAAGGCTGCCAATTTGTTGCCGTCGATGTTTATCCTTAACAATGGCATGAAAATATGCTGTGTTAGCCGCTCCTTCTGCTACCCACTTTATTCTAGATTTTTGAGCCCAATAAGATGTTTGCGCGTTAGTAGCCTAAAGCAGTTTTGCCTGTGCCAACGAAAGTGCTGAACGATTGGCAGGAGAGGGATCCGAATCAAATTGTGTTTCCAGTCTATGATAATTTGCTTCTGCTTCTACAACATTGTTGAAAATGTTTCCATAGACATTTTTATTCCAAGTACGAAGATCTTTTTTCAATCTATTAAGCTTCATATATAACCCACGCATTCCTCCTATCATAGGGTATTGAGTCCATTGTTGTTGCACATATGATTTAAAATCTGGATGAAGTGCCCATGCATTGAGATATCGAAAGGGAACGTGACTCCTTTCTGTTGTAGTAGTGCATTTAAGTAACAAAGGAGAGTGGTCCGATGTTGCTCGAGATAAGTGCTGAACAGAAATATTGGAGAACATATTTGTAAAAGCCACGTTACACAAGTGTCTATCAAGTCTGCGCCTAACTCTTCCTTGGCCAGTCCCACGAGACCAAGTAAACGGCGATCCAACAAAGGGGAGATCTTGCAATCCACAGATATCTACACATTGATTGAAGTCTTCTAAATGTCGGAGAGGGGGAGAAGATCGACCATCATGTTCATCAAGAGAGAGATAAGTGTTGAAATCCCCACTTAAAATCCATGGCAATGTGTTATTCTGTGAAAAATGAGTCAGAGACTCCCATAAAGAGCGTCTTTCTGCAATTGTGTGTTTACCATAAACTGCTGACCACGTGAAGGACTGTTGTGTAGGTATGTGTACGAATGATAAATGTGAAGTTTGAGTGCCATGCTGTACATCTAGAAATCTCATAAGCGAAGCAGCCCAAAATATCCAAATATTACCTTGACATGTTTCCAAAGCATTGGTGAATCCTAGTTTCAAACGATAAGATGAGAGTTTTGTGGAGCGTTGTTTTGGTTCAATGAGAATAAGAAGATCGACCTTTGTCTGACGCAGTAACGTAATGAGACGTTGTAATGAGGTTCGGATCCCTCTTACATTCCACGTGAGCGCATTCATGATATCGTGTTGGAATGAATGGAACCCATACGAGAAGCACTTCTGGTCGTAACCGTAGAAGGTGGCCTTGGTGGTAATTCATGCTTACGACGGCGTCTACGTCTTGGTGCAACTGGTATAAATCCACCCAAATCATGTGATGCACCAGTAGTGCTGTGTTGTATCTCGTCAATGCTGGAAGAACACAGTCTTCTGGCGGACAGACGTCTTTTTATCTCATCTAAGGACTCCTGCATTTGTTGTTGAAATTGAGATCCTGAGGCCATGTATGTGTGAACAATCTGTGTCATGTGATCTGCATCTGAATCTGATACTTGAAAAACATCTGGGTCATCCTGAACACCATGTGCTGAATTATCTGGCTCTTCAAATAATCTGCGAATTGAAAACCCTTCAACGATAGTATCTGTCTCCGGAGATACATCATCTGCTGCAATGTGAGATGTGGGCTGAAAAGGATTATCCGTTTGGGGATCTGGTATTGCGTCATCTGTTTGCGTTGGTGGGGATCGTTGCCGATATGCGTTTCTTGGGGCCAAATCATCACGTTGTGATGTCTGCAAATCATGATCTGTGTTTTTGTGTAGCAAAGTGACGGACGAAGGATCCAAGGTGGAAACTTTTTGCCCTTTCTTTGGTGTCCAACGCGTAATAGGTTTTTGCGGCTTTGGTGGCGGCTGATCATGATCAAGCTGTCCGCACTTGGATGTTGCATGCCCTAAACGGCGGCAGTCCGTACAAAAAGAAAGGAGGTCTTCGTATATTATCTGTTGTTGGATTATCTTTTGTTTTCCTTCCAAGAAGAGTTTTTTGGGTAGATCCTTAGATATATCTGCTTCAACACAAACCCTTGCCACCGAAGGACGAAGACCATCAGCAGTGGCTACGTCGAGTTTGATGGGATGCCCTACAATGTGGGCAATTTCAAAAAGTGCAGCCTTTTGTTGATAATGTATAGGCAAGCATGGCAGCGCAATCCATATCGGAACAATCGGTGCATCCGCGGATGGATCAAAATCGATGGTCCATTTGGTTACACGCATTGTGCAACCCGCAATTGTCCATGATCTCCGGTAGAAGCAGCGAACATAGTCAGGCTCATGGAGAAAAGTCATCAATATATGAGATTGATCCAAAAGTGTGATCTTGACATCAGATTTGAATCCAATACGCTCAAAAACATCACGTATGATCTTCAATGGAGGCCGCCCAAACCAAAAAGTGCCGACAAGGGTGAACCGGTATGGAGCGGCGAGAGAGTCAATTTCTTCATCCGTAAAGGAGAGCAGAGGGTGACCTTTGTGTTTGGATATGGTTTTTGGGGAGATGGTTGCAGCGGATGAAGCGGCAACCACCGCAACAAAGGAGCGATCGCCGGCGGGGATACCTGGAGAAGACGACGCCATTTCTAATATTATATATATATACACACGGTATATGTATATGTATATTGAAGACCAAACTTTCAGCTATATAGATTTAAAGTATATATGGGTATATATGTCTATATAGGTATTCGGCCTTAGGGCCATTAAGAGTAAAAAAAATTATAAGTTATATGTTATGGATACTTGTATGTACAATGTGTAATAAAGAATCAAATATGGTATAAGCTAGATATTTCTATGTGACAAGTTAAAGAAATTAGGAATTAAGAGTTTAATTTCTTTTAGTGTTGGGAATTGTATTTGGAAAATACAAATTAAGAAAGTAGTGTTGGATGAAAAATGAGGAAAAAGGGGCTGTTTTGGATGCCATGGCCAAATGGCCACTTGTGAGGGTAAATGTGGTATTTTCTTTAAGTTATAATATGTAGGATGAAAATAAGTAAGTGATGTATAAGTTGTAGTCCTACCATAATACTTCATATGACCAAGTCTCATGTTGCATGAAAATAAAGTTTGAAAAGTGAGTTGTTGCATTTCATATTTTAAAAGTTCATATGCATGGGAATAATAAATGCGAGACGATCGATTCCATCGACACACGATATGCTATGTTATGTTCATGGTTATGACTATGTTATGTTCACCGGCGTGACATCGGTACCTGGGTGGTAGATGTCAGGGGCATATGATTACGTTTATGGCCGAGTGTAACACCGGGTCTGGGACACGGTATCTCCATCATAGAGCGTCAATGTTAGCACATTTACATATGTTTATGATGTTCTATGTTGTACATGTACTACATGAGGAATCGATCGATATGTCGTGTGTCATTATTCTTATGAAAAGTACTACATCCAATGATGAAAATGTTATGTCTCTATGATTATGAAAATGTCATTTTACACAAGATATGAAAATCACGTCATGTTTATGAAAAGTCATTTTATGAATAATCATGTTATGAAAAGTCACATTATGAAAAGTCATGTCTTATGCATCATGTCATGATCATGGACCTTAGGTTAGGGTTAGAATATCCATAAGTTTATTATGCTTTGAGATGATCAAGGAAGATTATGCATGTAGATGTGATGGTTCTAAGTGATGACCTTGGCATGACATGGATTGGTACTTAAGTATAGAAAGGTATGCTAGGGATGTGCTGAGGAAGAAAGATATGATCTCTAAGGTATGATGTAAATTCTTATGTTCTATTTTATTCTTGTATCATGCCATTATTTGTCAACGGAGATGTGATTATTTATGTTCGTTACTATGCTATTATTATATGTCATCCCGTCTCCCCATGTATGATCCACATAAAGTATCTAGAAGGAGTACTTGCTGAGCGATTAAAAGATTGGCTATCTGTTGTAACCCAATAAGAGAATCCTTCTTGTATCTAAGGTTGAGTTAGTGAATATGTGACAATATATGCTTGCGTTTGAAATTGATTAAGTCAATGATTATTATAAGTATATCATGAAGAGTACTATGTGCATTACAAGAAATGATCCAATTTCCCCATGGCCTATTAGGGTTTCGGCCACTAGCCAAGAAGGGCTACTTCTTAAATCATAATTTAAGGAACAACTAATGAAATGGATATGTATTTTTAGAGAAAAAAAAGAGAGGAAACAAGGGATTTAATTGAAGCTTAGTTGGGGTCATTAAAGACCCCAACCGCCAGCGGTATTAAGAGGGAAGGAGTGGAGGCTAATTAAGTGAAGGGTGGCTATGTTAATGAGAGATAACCTAACTAAACCAAAAAGGAACTAGGGTTAGTCAAAAGAAACTATGGTTAGCCTAAAGTAACCATAGTTAGTAGTAAAGTAACCTTGGTTAACCAAAGGTAACCAAGGTAAAGAGACCTAATTGAGTAGCTAAGACAAAACCCTCACCACCCTTACACCCCAACGGCTAAACCTAGCCAAAATAACAAGAATTCACTCCAAGAAATACTTGAGAACTTTCTAAGTTTTTCAAACCCGCCAAAGAAACTCAAGTGAACTCCTTCTCTCCCTTTTCTCTTCCAACCCCACGGCCAAGAGGAGCACCAAGAAGAATTTGATTCCTCCAAAGCTAAGTGACATTAGGTAAGTGTTATTAGCCTCTTAAGAAGACATTTATACTTTCATGAAAATGAAACTCATGGTGTACCTCTCTTTGCCCAAACCGTGACCCTTAATGACCTCTAGGCTCAAGGATCTCAAGCTTTCAAGGGCTCTAGCTTAGAGAAGCTTGGACACTACTCAAACTCCTTTTTGGTAAGCCATTTAGCTTTCTTTTTAAAGGGATGTTAAGTTAAAAATAGAGACTAACTATGTTCTTTTCTTTCTCCCCACCACCGTGGGAATGCTTGTGTAGAGGAGAGAAAGACTTCAACTTTTTCACCTTTCCAAGAAGAGTAAGCAAAGAAGGCAAGTACGCTATACTCTTTATGATTTAGATGTGAAAGTGTGTGCATGAATGGCTAGAAATACCTAAGATCTAATCTTAGTTGTAAAATGGTAAGTTGTAAGGCCAAAACTTTCGGCCCTAGGCATTTAAATGTGCAGGAGTGGAACCTTGCTCCAAAGATGTGTTCTTTGAGGATTATATGCATATTTATGTGATAATCTAGGCTTGGATGTGTTAAAGATCCTTTCTTTCATGATGAAATGCTCACGGTGGAAGGGTTAGGGGAGGATGGGTGATTTTACATGAAAAATGTCAATATAGCAAGGAAGTGGGGACAAGTTTTGATCTTGTTGTGTGTTAGGCTTAATATACTCTTGATTATCTCATTTTCTTGCATGCACCAAATAATGAGGCTGTTGGTGAAGGGTGCGTGTGTCCATCTCAAAATTTTTGCTAAGTGTTGGTGACAAAAATGTGAGCTAAGAACATTTAGGAAGAATATATGATCACTGGAAAATTCTGGAGCTGGACCGAAATTTAGGCTGTTTTGTGAAGCCAGAAAAGGGACCTTAGGAACCGTCAATTCTACTGAGTTTTTGTATGCTATTAGTTTTATGTGTTTGTTAGATGTGAGAGTTGGAATCACCTTAAAAAGAGCCACGGTTTATTTTTAATGAATTTCCTACTGAGATTGGTCCTGCTGGAAAAAGTGGTACTGGACAGAATGTAAGTAACGTGTTTGGAAGTCTAAAAATAGACCTTAGGGGTGTGCAAATCCACTAATTTTCGGCATGGTACTAACCTCATGAATAAAGAATAGGTGGTAGTTGGAATTTTGTCAAAATAAGCTGTAGTTTATTTTTAATGAATTTTCTAGTAAAACGGGTCAAACTGATATATGCTGGATAGACAGAATTTGTGTCACAATTTGCATAACCTGGAAAAGGGCCTTAGGAAATTCAAAATGGGCTAAAAATTTACAGGATGCTAGTCCAATGAGTTTATTAAGTTGGAGAGTTGGAAATTCCAGAAAATGATTAAAGGATTGGCCTCAATAAATTTTATAGTAAAATATGGTCAATTCAGAATTCAGGTTACATCAATTTATGAAAAAGAGCAAACGAGTCCCTTATTGACATCGTTATTCCACAGTGCATGCATGGCATTCACTTATGACATTTACGGAGAAGAACATGTGGTCAAATGGGTCTAACACGTGCATTTTAGTAGGAAATTCCTAAGGGGAAGTAGACACTACTAAGCTGGAAATTTCTAGCAGGACAAAGAAACGTGTCTATTCGTTTACGCCATGCATTATGCCATCGTTTGCACGTCACATGTCATTGCATTGCATCATCGTCATGAGCATGATTTAGCATGTCTTTTATGAGAAAGAAAGATGAAAAGCATTTTCAAAAGATGATTTTTGAAAAGAATGATTCTCCACCGGTACCGTGTGTGAGTATGAACTTGGCCAGTATGAACCTGAGCAGATCTGGGTTAAGTGATCTAACAGAATGACCGTGCAGGCCCGAAAAATAATAGGCCTGATGATGAGAATGATGATGATGACCGTGCAGGCCCGGAAAAGAATAGACCCGGCAAGTATGATGACCGTGCGGGCCCGAAAAAGAATAGACCCGGCAAGTATGATGACGTTACCGTTCCGAATCCGGGAGTAATAGATTCGAAGGGGAGAAGTTACCGCCTCAGATCCGGGAAGATAGATCTGAACACTCTACTGTTTTACGATGACGATGATTTTAAAGAAAACATGAAAGAGCATATTTCATTTCATCACGATGCATCACATGAACATATGCATGCTTGTTACATTTATGTAGTGACTCATGAGATTTAAGTTGAGACGACTCCGTAAATCCTAAGTGATAATTCTTATTGTGTTATTCATCAATATAAGTTACAGTCTCTTAGTGTTATATTCTGCTTCGAATGGTGATTTTTACTTAAGTTATGATTATTACATTAAGCGATGATCTTATCGAATATTGGTCGAAGGACAGGTATGCTTCTAAACCAAACTCTTTTGGGATTCGGTTCTTGTTCGCACTTTCCATTTAACTCATGATTATTATAGTATACTTGCTGGTGACATTGTCACTCACCCTATTTTTCTCTCCAGAGGTGGTAGGAGACAAAGTAGAATGGATTGATGACGAACCTAGGGTTCCCTACCCGTGAGTGCACTGGAGGATGGCCAGGATTAGAAGACCCAACTTGCCAGCTTTAAGGAAATGACTGAGTTGTGTAATGGAGTTGGAAAACAATTTACTTTTGTCGCTTTCTGCTACAATGATGTGGGTTGTAAACTTTAAGTGGTTGTGATGACGTTTTAAATTTGAAGTTTTAAATTCTGCCACGGTTTTGCTTATTTGTAGCGCGTAAGTACGAAAATCCATGTATTGCTATCATGGATCACGACGCGTTTGGATGACGCCTAGTACTCTCCTTAGTGAAGTACGGCGGGTGCACCGACTTCGGCGGGGCCGGAGTGCGGGGCGCCACAGGTGGTATCAGAGCAAAGGCTCCAGATCCGGGCAGAATATAGAACTAAGTTATGATTGTAGTCAACTAAGTTTTGATCTTAGACCTAAGAATTGATCTTAGGTGAGAGTTGACCCTAGAACAGAACGATTTCAACCGGCAAATTAGGGCACGGCCCAGTGATAGGCCCAACTAATGGCCTATCGTAAATTTAAATAATAATCTATGTATGCATATGTTCTTCCGATACGCCAAATTAAATTATGTTACTAGTTGTGACGTTCCCGTACTGAATAAAGTCGACACTGCGTGCTGCAGATGGTGCGACCTAGAGGGAGACCAGCCCGAGCTAGGCCTGAGGTGCAAGAGCCTATCCCACCTCCACCCGCTCAGGCTCCTCCACCTCCACCGCCTCAAGGCCAAAATCCACCGCCAGTTCAGAACGTCCCTCCACCCCAAGGACCTTTTCCACCTATGATGCCAGATATCAATGCTTTTCAGAACTTCTGCCAAACAGTTACACAGATTGGGCAAGTGATGCTCCAGCAGAATAATCCTCAACCTCACGAGCCGATTAGAGATGCTCAGTATTACTTTGAGAAGTTGAAAAGAGCCAATGTTCCGCCGTTCGAAGGAAAGTCAGATTCTGATATGGCTGAAAAATGGCTTGATGAGGTAGAAAATCGCTTCGAACTAATTAGAGCCCCGGAAGAGGTGAAGACTCAAGCAGTTAGACCCTTTCTGTTAGGAGAGGCCAACCAATGGTGGAAGGCCAATCTACAAGCTTTACCAAGACCAATTCCCTGGGAAAGGTTCCTCCAGGAATTTAACAAGTTCTACATACCCCCTTCAGTCAAACTACAGAAAAGACATGAATTCGAATCCCTAATACAAGAGTCTGGAATGACGGTTGCCGACTGCGCCAACAAGTTTATAGCTCTGGGAAGATTCCAACCATCCACTATGAACGATGAAGAAACAAAGATGTTGAAATTCGAGAGAGGACTGAACCCTAGAATCCGAACATGGCTGGTTAATGCTAACCCAGCAAACTTTGGTGCCCTTCTAGATGATTGTTACAGAATTGAGAGAGATATCATCCGCAGGGACGAGTTTAGCCAAAAGAGGGGAAGGGAGACGTCTAGAAGCGGAGGGCCCCGTAAAACCGCCAAGCAAAACACAAAGGGGCCAGGGCGTCAAGGGAAGAACCGATTTCAACGCCGCTCCCAGAAGAACCCATCACAGAATCAGGGACAACGATCTGCCATTCCAAAATGCGTTCATTGTGGTAAGTTCCATGTAGGAGAATGCTATATCCAGGCTGGGAAATGTTTCGGATGTGGTCAGACTGGGCACATCCTAAAGGACTGTCAAAGCAAAGGGACCACCTGCTTTGGATGCGGGAAAACGGGACACATGGCTAGAGAGTGTCCTAAGAAGGGAACCCAGCAACAACAACAGCCACCAAAACCTCAGCGTCAACATACCAACGCACGAGTCCACGCTATGACTGACGCGGCTGCTGAGGAAGCCGACAATGTAGTAACAGGTATTTTCTGGAAACCGTACTACCTTTCTTTTACAACATTGTAGCCTTATGGTTGCTTAGTAAGAATTGTATGATTCAGGAGTTATACTAGTATGTTCAATACCTGCCAACGTACTATTTGACAGTGGCGCCAGCCACTCTTTCATATCCAAGAGATTCGCAAAGAATATTGAGAAAGGCCCAACCTATAGTGATGCACCTTATAGAATCCAAGCAGCTGGGGAGCAGGTGCTTGTAGCTCACCATGTGTTCAAAAATTGTGAACTTGAGTTTAATAACCATCGGTTTGACGCCGATTTGATTACCATACCCATGACGGACTTCGATGTAATTCTTGGAATGGACTGGCTCTCCAAAAACTATGCCAACATCGATTGTAATGAAAAGCAAGTTACCTTTAAGGACCCCACACATAATGACGTAACCTTTCAAGGGGGATCAAAGTTACGAAAGAATCCTAAGAACATTTATATACATGCAATTCGCGCCAGTAAAGCTTTAAAGAAAGGGCATCAAAGATATCTTGTCTATGCCATAAACACTGACCAAGCACCTACGGACTTAACCCTAGTTCCAGTAGTCCGAGAATGTCCGGAGGTTTTTCCAGAAGAATTGCCAGGCCTTCCTCCGGAGCGGGAGATAGCTTTTGAGATCAACCTGATTCCAGGAGCTGAGCCAATATCAAAGGCTCCCTACAGAATGGCCCCCGCAGAACTGAAGGAGCTGAAGGAGCAGCTACTTGAGTTATTGGAAAAGAAGCTGATACGCCCAAGTGTCTCACCTTGGAGAGCTCCGGTACTGTTCGTCAAAAAGAAGGACGGAAGTATGCGATTATGTATCGACTATAGAGAGCTCAATAAAATCACCATAAAGAATAAGTACCCCTTGCCAAGGATCGACGACTTATTCGATCAGCTTCGGGTAAGCAAACAAAACATTTTATTTTAGTAATCAGTTTCTTATGAACCCTACCTAAAGATGTCATGATACAGGGGGCAAGAATTTTCAGTAAGATTGATCTTCGCTCAGGATACTTCCAGTTGAAGATCAAGGCTGAAGACGTCCACAAAACTGCATTCAGAACCCGTTACGGATATTACGAGTTCCTAGTAATGCCGTTCAGACTGACCAATGCGCCTGCCGCATTCATGGATCTAATGAACCGAGTTTTTCAAGAACAATTAGACAAATTCGTCGTAGTCTTCATAGAAGACATCTTGATATACTCACCACATGAAGAAACCCATGCAGCCCATCTAAGGATTGCTCTGGACATTTTACGAAGGGAGCAACTGTATGCAAAGTTCAATAAGTGTGAATTCTGGTTACGAAGTGTAGCCTTCCTAGGGCATGTGATATCCGAAGAAGGGATATCAGTAGATCCCAAGAAAATCAAAGCAATCACGGAGTGGTCTAGACCGACAAATGTTACGGAGGTACGAAGTTTTCTTGGTCTTGCGGGTTACTATCGAAAGTTCGTAGAAGGATTCTCTCGGATTGCTATGCCTATGACCCGCTTAACCCAGAAGAAAACCAAGTTCGAGTGGACCTCAGACTGCGAGAATAGCTTTACTGAATTGAAGAAGAAACTGACCTCTGCCCCAGTCCTAGCACAGCCCACTTCCGGAGAAAACTTTGTTGTGTATAGTGATGCCTCTAAGAACGGATTAGGATGTGTACTAATGCAAAAAGATCGAGTAATTGCGTACGCATCCCGACAGTTGAAACCATCCGAACAAAACTATCCTGTACACAACCTTGAGTTGGCAGCTGTGGTCTTCACATTAAAAATATGGAGGCACTATTTGTACGGCGAAAAGTGCGAAATTTTTACGGACCACAAAAGTCTCAAATACCTATTCACCCAAAAAGAGCTGAACATGCGACAACGAAGATAGCTGGAGTTAATAAAGGACTATGACCTATCAATTCAATATCACCCGGGAAAAGCCAATAAGGTGGCGGACGCATTAAGTAGAAAAACAAGTCATCCACGCCAACCCCCTTTGCAGCGTGACATGGAAGAATTTGATCTAGAAGAAGTCGATTCAATTGAGGGCATGCTCGCAAAATTGATGATAATTCCTTCACTAATAGACAGAATTAAAGAGGAGCAAGAAAAGGACGAAACCCTAAGAAAGATAAAGGACCGAGTACAGACAAAACCCATTGGAGAATTTAAGGTTCGAGACGACAACAGTCTGTGGTTTCAAGAAAGATTGTGCGTACCCAATAACGAAGACATTTTGAACGAAGTTCTTAAGGAGGCACATAACTCGCGATTATCCATCCACCCTGGAGCCAATAAAATGTACCAGGATTTGAAACAACGATTCTGGTGGCGCGGCATGAAAAGACAGATTGCAGAATTTGTGGAAAAATGCCTCGTGTGCCAGAAGGTAAAAGCAGAACACCAGAAACCCGCAGGGTTGCTGCAGCCTCTCGAGGTTTCCGAATGGAAATGGGATCACATTACTATGGATTTTGTGACTGACTTGCCTAGAACGAAAAACGGTTACGATGCCATTTGGGTGGTTGTTGATCGTCTAACCAAGTCCACCCATTTCATGGCTATGACAATCAAGGCTCCAATGAAAAAGTTGGCTACGATGTACGTAGAACAAATTGTAAGTCTTCATGGAGTACCCCTAAGTATCGTGTGTGATCGCGACCCTCGTTTCACATCACGATTCTGGACAGCTTTTCAGAAAACAATGGGTACTGAAATTCACATGAGCTCGGCATTTCATCCCCAAACGGATGGTCAATCAGAAAGAACTATTCAGACACTGGAAGACATGTTGCGATCTTGCACACTCGACTTTGGGAAAAGCTGGGATCGGAGCCTCAAGCTAGTAGAATTTTCATATAACAACAGCTACCATCGATCTATAGGAATGGCCCCGTACGAAGCACTCTATGGAAGGAAGTGCCGATCTCCTCTTTACTGGGATGAAATAGGAGACAGGATTCTCACGGGACCTGACTTAATAGAGCAAGCTCGAGAGAAAATAAAAATTATAAAACAAAGGTTGCAAGCGGCCCAAGATAGAAGCAAGGTCTGGGCAGATGAGAAGCGGCGACCGTTAGAATTTCAAGATGGGGAAAAAGTGTTTCTAAAAGTGTCGCCAACAAAGGGGATTAAAAGATTTGGTATAAAAGGGAAGTTGAGCCCAAGATTTATTGGGCCATACGAGGTTCTTGAAAGAATTGGAAAGGTGGCCTATCGACTCGCTCTACCGCCCATCCTATCTCAAATCCATGACGTGTTTCATGTCTCTCAACTGCGACGATATGTACACGATCCTAGTCATGTCATAAAAGATCAACCTTTGAAGCTGGACGCCGACGCGACCTATGAGGAAGAACCAGAAAAGATAGTCGATCGTAAGGAAAAGGTGCTAAGGAAACGCTCTATACCAATGGTTAAGGTGCAATGGAAGAACCATTCTGTGGATGAGTCTACCTGGGAACTAGAAGAGAACATGAAGAATTTGTACCCCCACCTCTTTGGTAAGCACTTTCAAGTTTCGAGGACGAAACTTATAATAAGGGGGGAGAATGTTGTAACCCAATAAGAGAATCCTTCTTGTATCTAAGGTTGAGTTAGTGAATATGTGACAATATATGCTTGCGTTTGAAATTGATTAAGTCAATGATTATTATAAGTATATCATGAAGAGTACTATGTGCATTACAAGAAATGATCCAATTTCCCCATGGCCTATTAGGGTTTCGGCCACTAGCCAAGAAGGGCTACTTCTTAAATCATAATTTAAGGAACAACTAATGAAATGGATATGTATTTTTAGAGAAAAAAAAAGAGAGGAAACAAGGGATTTAATTGAAGCTTAGTTGGGGTCATTAAAGACCCTAACCGCCGGTGGTATTAAGAGGGAAGGAGGGGGGAGGCTAATTAAGTGAAGGGTGGCTATGTTAATGAGAGATAACCTAACTAAACCAAAAAGGAACTAGGGTTAGTCAAAAGAAACTATGGTTAGCCTAAAGTAACCATAGTTAGTAGTAAAGTAACCTTGGTTAACCAAAGGTAACCAAGGTAAAGAGACCTAACTGAGTAGCTAAGACAAAACCCTCACCACCCTTACACCCCAACGGCTAAACCTAGCCAAAATAACAAGAATTCCCTCCAAGAAATACTTGAGAACTTTCCAAGTTTTTCAAACCCTCCAAAGAAACTCAAGTGAACTCCTTCTCTCCCTTTTCTCTTCCAACCCCACGGCCAAGAGGAGCACCAAGAAGAATTTGATTCCTCCAAAGCTAAGTGACATTAGGTAAGTGTTCTTAGCCTCTTAAGAAGACATTTATACTTTCATGAAGATGAAACTCATGGTGTACCTCTCTTTGCCCAAACCGTGACCCTTAATGATCTCTAGGCTCAAGGATCTCCAGCTTTCAAGGGCTCTAGCTTAGAGAAGCTTGGACACTACTCAAACTCCTTTTTGGTAAGCCATTTAGCTTTCTTTTTAAAGGGATGTTAAGTTAAAAATATAGACTAACTATGTTCTTTTCTTTCTCCCCACCACCGTGGGAATGCTTGTGTAGAGGAGAGAAAGACTTCAACTTTTTCACCTTTCCAAGAAGAGTAAGCAAAGAAGGCAAGTACACTATACTCTTTATGATTTAGATGTGAAAGTGTGTGCATGAATGGCTAGAAATACCTAAGATCTAATCTTAGTTGTAAAATGGTAAGTTGTAAGGCCAAAACTTTCGGCCCTAGGCATTTAAATGTGTAGGAGTGGAACCTTGCTCCAAAGATGTGTTCTTTGAGGGTTATATGCATATTTATGTGATAATATAGGCTTGGATGTGTTAAAGATCCTTTCTTTCATGATGAAATGCTCACGATGGAAGGGTTAGGGAGGATGGGTGATTTTACATGAAAAATGTCAATATAGCAAGGAAGTGGGGACAAGTTTTGATCTTGTTCTGTGTTAGGCTTAATATACTCTTGATTATCTCATTTTCTTGCATGCACCAAATAATGAGGCTGTTGGTGAAGGGTGCGTGTGTCCATCTCAAAATATTTGCTAAGTGTTGGTGACAAAAATGTGAGCTAAGAACATTTAGGAAGAATATATGATCACTGGAAAATTCTGGAGCTGGACCGAAATTTTGGCTGTTTTGTGAAGCCAGAAAAAGGACCTTAGGAACCTTCAATTCCACTGAGTTTTTGTATGCTATTAGTTTTATGTGTTTTTTAGATGTGAAAGTTGGAATTACCTTAAAAAGAGCCACGGTTTATTTTTAATGAATTTCCTACTGAGATTGATCCTGCTGGAAAAAGTGGTACTGGACAGAATGTAAGTAACGTGTTTGGAAGTCTAAAAATGGACCTTAGGGGTGTGCAAATCCACTAATTTTCGGCATGGTACTAACCTCATGAATAAAGAAGAGGTGGTAGTTGGAATTTTGTCAAAATAAGCTTTGGTTTAGTTTTAATGAATTTTCTAGTAAAACGGGTCAAACTGAAATATGCTGGATAGACAGAATTTGTGTCACAATTTGCATAACCTGGAAAAGGGCCTTAGGAAATTGAAAATGGGCTAAAAATTTACAGGATTCTAGTCCAATGAGTTTATTAAGTTGGAGAGTTGGAAATTCCAGAAAATGATTAAAGGATTGGCCACAATAAATTTTATAGTAAAATATGGTCAATTCAGAATTCAGGTTACATCAATTTATGAAAAAGAGCAAACGAGTCCCTTATTGACATCGTAATTCCACAGTGCATGCATGGCATTCACTTATGACATTTACGAAGAAGAACATGTGGTCAAATGGGTCTAACACGTGCATTTTAGTAGGAAATTCCTAAGGAGAAGTAGACACTACTAAGCTGGAAATTTCCAGCAGGACGTTTACGCCATGCATTATGCCATCGTTTGCACGTCACATGTCATTGCATTGCATCATTATCATGAGCATGATTTACAGCATGTCTTTTATGAGAAAGAAAGATGAAAAGCGTTTTCAAAAGATGATTTTTGAAAAGAATGATTCTCCACCGGTACCGTGTGTGAGTATGAACTTGGCCAGTATGAACCTGAGCAGATCTGGGTTAAGTGATCTGACAGAATGATCGTGCAGGCCCGGAAAATAATAGGCCTGATGATGAGAATGATGATGATGACCGTGAGGGCCCGGAAAATAATAGGCCCGGCAAGTATGATGACCGTGCTGGCCCGGAAAAGAATAGACCCAGCAAGTATGATGACGTTACCGTTCCGAATCCGGGAGTAATAGATTCGAAGGGAAGAAGTTACCGCCTCAGATCCGGGAAGATAGATCTGAACACTCTACTGTTTTACGATGACGATGATTTTAAAGAAAACATGAAAGAACATATTTCATTTCATCACGATGCATCACATGAACATATGCATGCTTGTTACATTTATGTAGTGACTCATGAGATTTAAGTTGAGACGACTCTGTAGATCCTAAGTGATAATTCTTATTGTGTTATTCATCAATATAAGTTACAGTCTCTTAGTGTTATATTCTGCTTCGAATGGTGATTTTTACTTAAGTTATGATCTTATTACATTAAGCGATGATCTTATCGAATATTGGTCGAAGGACAGGTATGCTTCTAAACCAAACTCTTTTGGGATTCGGTTCTTGTTCGCACTTTCCATTTAACTCATGATTATTATAGTGTACTTGCTGGTGACATTGTCACTCACCCTATTTTTCTCTCCAGAGGTGGCAGGAGACAAAGTAGAATGGATTGATGATGAACCTAGGGTTCCCTACCCGTGAGTGCACTGGAGGATGGCCAGGATTAGAAGACCGAACTTGCCAGCTTTAAGGAAATGACTGAGTTGTGTAATGGAGTTGGAAAACAATTTACGTTTGTCGCTTTATGCTACAATGATGTGGGTTGTAAACTTTAAGTGGTTGTGATGACGTTTTAAATTTGAAGTTTTAAATTCTGCCACGGTTTCGCTTATTTGTTGCGCGTAAGCACGAAAATCCATGTATTGCTATCATGGATCACGACGCGTTTGGATGACGCCTAGTACTCTCCTTAGTGAAGTACGGCGGGTGCACCGACTTCGGCGGGGCCGGAGTGCGGGGTGCCACACTATCGCTCATACTTGCCTCATTTATCACTTTCAAGATAGCAGATATCACTATGCAGGCTTGTTGAGGACAGACGAGATAGATCATTGATAACGAAGAAACCTGTCGAGAGATCTGCTTCGAAGGCGTTATGTTTTGGTTTATGATGTATTTCAGAAGGTTTCAGTATTCTGTATATTATGACTGGTATATATTATGATGTAATGCATTGCATGTCGATGATTTTTTTATATTATGTTGCTTCCGCTTATCGATTCATTATTCATGTCGACATGCACATGTATAGTATCGACGCCTTGTACTCTTTGGAATAGAGTGTTGAGAAAAAGGGTTTGAGTGATTCATAAAAATTCATGATTTAAATAACGTTTGCTAAAGAAATGTATGACACATTTTATGACTTGACACGTTTTTGCAACAAACCTGCCTTATATACTTTATATATAATGTTGCCGTACTAACAAGCCATTAAGCTTTAAAGCTTTAAAGTTTAGTTCATTAAGTGAAATACCTATTTAAATAAACTAAGTAGTTCATTATATGGGGAAATATTTGGAGAAGGCATAAAGACAACAAATTGAAGAATGGAAAGTCTCCTATCCCCTCTTAAACCACACGTTTTTAATATATATATATATATATATATATATATATATATATATATATATATATATTCTATTTTTTAAGACACTATACACATATATTCTAACGTACTACCGACACGTTATATATTTTACGAACGTACGTCAACGTCACACCACTATACTTACCTCATATTTATGAGTATATTCAGGTCTTATATCATATGATATAAGTCATGGTGATGACAAAATTATTACAACACGTTACAAGGTTCTAAACCAAAAATTATCGTATCGAGTGACTACCAAAACTTTGCTAATGTGTCACGTACTTGCCATATATAGATGACCAGCCCCTACACTTCAAAAATGGCCACAAATTCGTGACTTACATGGTATATTCAGCCATAAAATCATCCCATGTTGACACACACAAATCACCCCCAATTAAGGCCAAATTGTGGAGATTTCAAATTCAACATTTTTGTCACATGGGGCGCCACTTTAGTTCAGCCTTTAGAGCTGAATATTCAAGTTATTCTATGTATATTATGTGTGACATAATATATATATAACATGTGCAAAAAGTTTGAATTTAATCGGAGAAAAATCGCATAATCGACAAAAGTCAAAAATTCGGTTTTCTACGAACACGACACATGGAACGTTTTTGGCATGACATGTAACATGTATCTAGACACTTTTTACATATTCAATACATACTAAAGTTGTAGGATCTGCAAGGCACCACTAGAAGGGGGGGTTGAATAGATGGTGCGGAAAGTGTGGTTTTTAAAATTTCTTTAAACTTGAACAATTCAACTTCTGAAAACAGATTCTGTTTTCAGGACCAGTTTTAAAACGTTTTTAAAACTAGGTTAGAGGTCTCCAAAAATTATGAAATTTTGAGAGAACTTAGCCTCAGATGTTATGAGGGTCCCCTAAAAATTTCAAATTAAAATGCAACCTTTAACCCCTTCAAAAACCGTTGGTACTCAGATTGCTCGAATCTGCCAGAAACGGTAGATGGTTTTGAAAAATTTATTCCTATTTGTGTGAACGTCCAAATGATCTGAAAATTTGACCACTAACTCCTTATATACTATATTTAAGTGGGTTGAAACAGTTTTTCAAAATTCTTTTGGGAAGTAGGTCAACTACAATCAAAGTCTCAACCTTTGCAAGTCTGAAAATCAGACTGCACTAGTCTCAGAACTTTTGATGTTTGAATGACTTATACTTATCCAAAAGGGTTGAAACTTATGCAAAATTAACCCTAGAACGTGTGAGTATATTTCTGGAAATTTTTATGATTTTTGAAATTCGTTAACTATTTTTACGAATGCAAACAAGAAGGGTAATCAGTGCAGTAATTGGAAAGTAAATGCTGAAAGTAAATTGCACCAAGATTTTTATACTGGTTCGGTTATAAACAACCTACTCCAGTCTTCAACGAACACCTTCCTTGGTTCACACTAATCACACACAACACACCTTACCACAGGGTTGATAGAGTTACACCTAACTCTAACCCTTTACAAACCTTGTATGACGAGTACAATTCACACGAACACCACCACCTCGCAAGAATGAAGATTGATCACACCTTGATCAATCTTTTACAAAGATATGGAATATGTGGTGGTCTATATCAATCCTATTCAAGATTGAAAGATATGAATACAATAGGCTTACAAGAAGAGAGAAAGAAAGAGAATGTAGAAGAAAAAGAGCTAGGCTTTTTGATCACTTTGATTTGCAATGCTTGTGCTTGTTTTGTTTGCTCTCTTCTCTTTCCTTTTAATGTGTATGGCCGTCCCCTAGGTGGTGCCTCCCCCTCTTGAAAATTATCTTCTAAGTCCTTGGGAGGATGTAAGACATCATTGTGACAAGGTCTTGCTTACTTGGCATCTTCTTATTGGATGATCATTTAGTCTTCGCTTACTTGGCACCTTCGTATTGGATGAATGTTGTCATCATTGATGACTTGGAAAAAATCTAAGAATTACACTTAAACATGTTCCAAAATCATCACAAAATAACTTCCATAAATCATAAGATATATCACATAAATTGCAAGACAAAAATCCTTCCCAACTAAGGCAAAAAATCGGCCATATTGTGATATTGCCATGCTGAAAATTCACCATGTGCATCATTCAATTTTATTCAAAATAATGCCCAATTTACTTTGATTTTTCTTTATAAAATGAATCATCAACTTATGGTAATTATTCCTATCACATGAGAAATGAATATGGACATCTTTATGCTCTAAGATTCGGCCATCCTATGTCTCACACATGCTAAAAAATTTCAACATGTGTGATATGTAGAATATCACACTTTGTTTAATTTAAATAATATTCAAATCATTTCCATTTCTTCTTCCAATCAATCACACAATAAAAGATGATGAAATATATCATTTTAATGTGCTAAAATTCGGCCACCCAAGGTTACCATGCTGAAATTTTCAGCATGTGATATAAGAGAGACAAACTTTGAATTCTTACCATTTGTAGCTTCTTTCTTTAATTCACCAACATTGTATGATTGATCCTTGACCAATCAATATGCCAACAAGGCTCCAAATAAGCTCCATCTCAGCTGTAGGTGGCGTTGGATATGTATGTACATGTGCTGAAATTTATTTTTGCTAACTTTGTAAAATATTGCATATTTAATAATACACACATGTTATATTCCAATCAGCCCTTAATTTAATTTTCTAGAACACTTTAAGATGTATATCATATGTAAAAAGTGTCTAGATATGTGTCACATGATGTACCAAAAACGTTCCATGTGTTGTGTGCGTAGAAAACCGAATTTTCGATATTTATCGATTACCCGATTTTTCTCTAATTTAAATTCCAACTTTTGCACATGTTATATATATTATGTTATACATAATATATATAATATATACTTTAAATCTCAGCACTTGGCTGGTCTAAAGTGGTACCATTAACATGTGACAAAATTAAACTTGGAATCTTCACACTTTGGCCTTAATGTGGATTAATTTGTGTGTGCCAACATGGAAATTATTTTTGGCTGAATATTCTGTCATGTGCACGAAATTTTCATCAATTTTTGAAGTATAGGGGCTGGCCATTTATTTATGGCAAGTACGTGACACATTGGCGAAGTTTCGGTATTCGTCCGATACGACAAATTTCGGTTTAGAACCTTTTATCGTGTCGTATTTAATTTGTCATCACCATATCTTATATCATATGATATAAGTCCTGAATATACTCATAAATATGAGTTAAGTATAGTGGTGTGACGTTAACGTACGTACGCAAAATATATAACGTGTCGGTAGTACGTTGGAATACATGTGTATGTGCCTTTTTCAAAAAAATCTGAAAATATATGTAGTATATATGTATTAGGCGTGTATAATTAAGAGGGGAGGAGGAGAAAAACTTTCCTTCCTTAGCCTTGTTGCCTTTGTGCCTTTTCCAAATTTGGCTTCCTTTAATGAACTACTTAGTTTATTAAACTAAGTACTTCACTTAATGAACTAGTTTAGTTCATTAATGGTGGCACCTGAAAATAGTATAAACACAACAAATGTTTTCCATATGATGTAAGCTTTAACGCTTCATGGCTCGTTAGTACGGCAACATTATATATAAGCTAAATAAGGCAAGTAATGGCAAAGTATCATGCATACATGTACACGTTTATATATCATGCATTTAAGTCACTTATTTTGAAATCACTCAAACCCCCTTATCTCTACAATCTCCCCCTTTTGATGATTTTCAAAATAACTTATGCACATGATTTAAATGCTATCGCTCCCCTTGAAACATGCACAAATTTGAATTTCGAATTTCAAATCCGGCTCCCCCTTGATTTGTGCAATTAGTATCAATTAGTGTCTCTCTCTCCCCCTTAAATCATGCTTTTCTCTCCCCCTTTATTTTGGAAAGTAAATCAAAAGATTCCTGTCAATGAGGAAAGAGAATCAAATCACGTCAAATCAAATCATATCAACGGGAATCATGCCTAATTTAGAACGAAGAGATTCATACGTGGCTTGATTTAAGGCTTTTGTAAAAATAACCGCTAATTGTGCTTCTGTGCGTACGTGATCTATGACAATATCACCATTGTTTACGTGATCACGAAGAAAGTGATAGCGTACTTCTATATGCTTAGCCTTACAATGTAACACGGGGTTCTTAGACAAGTTAATTGCACTCATACTATCACAATATATAGGGATTCTATTTACGGTAATTCCAAAGTCCGAGAGTTGTTGTTTTATCCACAACAACTGTGTGCAACAAAGGCTAAGTGCCATGTACTCAGCCTCGGTAGTGGACAAAGCAACACTTGCTTGCTTTTTGGAAAACCATGAAATGAGTGAGTTTCCTATAAATTGGCAAGTTCCACTCGTGCTTTTTCTATCTATTTTGCAGCCACCATAATCTGCATCAGTGTAAGCATGTAAGTTAAATGTAGAATCCTTATCGTACCAAATTCCTAAGGTGGGCGTGTGCTTAATGTAACGGAATATTCTTTTTACCGCATTGAAGTGTGACACCTTAGGTCGACTTTGAAAACGTGCACACATGCATACACTAAACATGATATCAGGCCTACTAGCAGTTAAATATAGCAAAGAACCTATCATAGATCGATATAAGCCATTATCAACGTCTTTACCATTTTCGTCTTTGTCCAATTTGGTAGTGACACTCATAGGGGTGGGGGATGGTTTCAAATTTTCGAAATTAAACTTTTTAATCATGTCATTAACATATTTTGCTTGACTTATGTGAATCCCTTTACTCGTTTGCTTAATCTGCAAGCCAAGAAAATAATTAAGTTCACCAACCATAGACATTTCAAATTCAGATTTCATGCAATTTTCAAAATCTTTAACAAGTCTATGTGAGGTAGAGCCGAAAATAATGTCATCAACGTAGATTTGGATAATAAGTAAATCTGATTTATCTTGTTTCAAAAATAGTGTACTATCTATAGTACCACGTTTAAAATCATTTTCTAAAAGGAAAGTAGCAAAACGATCATACCATGCTCTCGGTGCTTGCTTTAGGCCATGTAGTGCCTTCTTTAGTTTGTACACGTGATCTGGATGTTTCAAATCTTCAAAACCGGGTGGTTGCTTCACGTATACTTCTTCTTGTATGAATCCGTTTAGGAAAGCACTTTTTACGTCCATTTGATACAATTTAAAATCTTTCATGCAAGCAATAGCAAGTAAGAGTCGTATAGCTTCTAATCGTGCTACGGGTGCAAATGTTTCATCATAGTCAATTCCTTCCTCTTGATTATAGCCTTGTGCTACAAGTCTTGCTTTATTCCTAACGACCTTTCCTTCTTCATTCATTTTATTCCTAAACACCCACTTTGTGCCTATTATAGTCTTATCTTGTGGTCGTGGCACTAAATCCCATACATCGTTTCTAACGAATCGATTAAGTTCGTCATGCATAGCATCAATCCAAGAAGAATCACTCAAAGCATCATGCACATTTTTGGGCTCAATTTCAGAAATCATAGCATGAAATTCATTTATTTCATCCAAAGTAATTCTTCTACGTGGTCGCACACCGTGAGTGAGGTCGCCTATGATGAGATCATGTGGGTGATCTCTATGCCATCTTGGTTGATTATTTTCTATGTTATCATGCATTTCTATGTGATCATGCATTTCTAGTGTGTCGTTCATATCATGCATATCAAAAGAATCATCATCTTCATTCAACACGGGTTTCAATTCAAAGTCATCTTCATATTCCTTATCTTTATCAATCTCACCAAATTCATTGAATTTCACATGAATAGATTCCATGATTTGTCTAGTGAGAGGATCATAACATCTATATGCCTTCGAATTTATAGAATATCCAACAAAAATACACTCAATTGATTTGGATTCAAATTTGTCTAAATTATCTTTTGTATTTAAAACAAAACATTTGCATCCATACACACGAAAATAGTCAATCTTAGGCATGCGATCATTCAAAATCTCATAAGGCGTCTTGTTTATTTTCTTTCTTATAGATAGGCGATTTACAATATAGCATGCACAATTTACGGCTTCCGCCCACAGAAATCTAGGCAATTTATTTTCGCATAACATAGTTCTAGCGATTTCTTGTAATGTGCGATTCTTTCTTTCTACTACTCCATTTAATTGTGGAGTTCTAGGTGGAGAAAACTCATGCTTAATTCCTTTTTCTTCGCAAAACGAAATCATCTCTTTGTTTTTAAACTCACCGCCTCTATCGCTTCTTATCTTTTTCACATTTACACCGTATTGATTTTCAAGTTGTTTAATTAATTTTGCAATCTCAACGGCGCTATCATCCTTATGTGCAAGAAATAAAGTCCAAGTATAACGAAAAAAATCATCAACAATCACGCATGCATATTGGCGCCCACCCAGGCTTGTAGTGCGACTAGGACCAAACAAATCAATATGCAATAGTTCTAAGATTCTAGTCATGCTTATTTCGTTTTTAGGCTTAAGTGACTCACGTGTTTGTTTGCCTTTTATGCAAGATTCACACAACTGAAAGTTGTCTAAATCAAGCGTAGGCAATCCTCGTACTAGGTTCTTTCGTTGAAGTTTTTCTAGTGTGGAAATGCCAATGTGTCCTAAACGTCTATGCCATAAATTCACATTGGGTTCATTTGACATAAAACACTTAACTTTAGCATCTACTACATCATCCATAGAAAGCGTAAAAATATTACCTTCTCGTTTTCCTTTTAAAACGGTTTCTCCATTTTTATTTATTATGTTGCAATAAGGGTGAGTAAAACACACGTTAAAACCATTGTCAACAAATTGAGAAATGCTAAGAAGATTGTAGGATAAGTTGCTTACCAAAAATACGTTGGAGATTTGGAGTGTGTTTGGATTTCCAATCGTACCTTTCCCGATGATCTTGCCTTCGTTGTTGTCTCCAAAGGTCACGGATCCGCCTTTTGTGACCTTCTTTAGTTTGGTGAATAGGCTCGGGTCACCTGTCATGTGTCTCGAGCATCACTATCAAGGAACCACTTAATAGATGTATCTGTCGATGTGTGGGCTCCCTGCAATGTGCAAAGATGATTTAGGTACCCTTTTAACTTTGGGTCTTTTCGAGTTAGTTAATCACCTCTTGGTAAAAGTACCTTTCGGTACCCATACTTGGGTGATCCTTCTCGGTCTATCAAATGGCAAGAATGTAGATGAAGGTGCGATATAGTAGACATGTGGTGCATGCACTTTGGGCCTTTGCCCAAGGACTCCTCTATACTCATTGAATGAAGGACGTTTTTGATATGTCCTTGTGTTTGTGTGCGTAGTGCGTGGATGATATGAATTTCGTATATGCATTATTCTTCTCTTTTCATATCTATATGGTACAACGTTATATTTCACATGATATGAAGATGAAGTGGGGCGTGATGAGGAAAAGGGCGGCTTTTGCGTCATCTTAGACGCCACTTGAGGCTTAGGGGTGTCTACTTTCTTAGACACAACAAACTTGGTTGGTTTGGTTGATACTTCATTAGTATCAACGTATCCCAGTCCAGTTTTGTCGCTGTCATGCTTTTGTGATAATATAATGCGATGCAGCATGTTGGACCCCGTATCAAACTGTTTCATCATTTTCTCTAAATTGGTATTCCTTGATTTCAAATTTGAAATCTCGGATTTCATTTCATTATTTTGAGTGGTCAATGATGAAATTTCTGTCTTTAATGCAGTAATAACACATGATGACTCTTTCTTTGAATCGCTTAATTGAGCGACAAGATTCTCGTTAGAAGATTCTAACAGTTTCTTGTCTTCAATTAATCGCTTCTTTTCCTTAGCGAGAGTCTTAGTGAATTTGTGCAATTCTAAATACTGACTGAAAAGATCATCATAAGAAGGTTCAGAGTCAGAGTCAGAATCAGATGATACCTCATTAGATGCTTTGGATGCAAAGCATACTTGTGCAGTCTCCTCTTCGGTCTCAGTTTCAGAATCCGATGAATCACTCCAGGTGGTGGCCTTTAGAGCACGTTTTCTTTGTTTGGGTTCTAAGACGAGTCTATTTTTGTTCCGCTCCTTGTCAGGGTATTTAGTAGTTTGCTTTTCTTTATTGGGGTAGTCATATGATAAGTGTCCGAGTTTGCCACATTCGTAACATTTAATGTCTTTATCATTTGACTTGTTTTTATTTCTCTTAGTTGTAGTGCCCTTGTTTTTATTTCTAAATGACCTTCTCATAAATTTTCTCAGTCCTTTAGCCAATAGAATTAGGTCATCATTATCTGATTCAGAATCACTATCATCTACGTGATCGGAGGGAGGGGAGACGTATTCATTTGATTTGAAAGCAATAGCTTTACCTTGTTTAGATGATTCTGATTTCCGTATGGTGAGTTTATTCTCATAAACTTTAAGTGATCCGATTAGTTCTTCCATCTTTATTGATTTAGTTTCCTTGCTTTCTTCTATTGCGGTCACTTTAGGATCCCATTCGGATGGAAGGCTTCGTAGGACTTTTTGTACCTTTTTCTGCGTGGTAAAAGCTTTACCAAGAGACTCAAGAGAGATGTAAATGTTAGTCAAACGAAGATCCATATCAACAATAGACTCATTGGGCAATAATTTAAACGACTCAAGTGTGGACATAAGCATGTTTATTTTTGACTCGTGCCTTCTTGTTTCATTTCTAGTATCATCCACATTTCTTGTGCACTCGAACAGTTTGACACATAACTAGACTCACTTTTACTTAATCCGTTTAGAAGCAATTGCATAGTCCTAGCATTCATACTAAGTTTCTTTTTATCATCACTCGTATATTCTTGTCTAGTTTTAACAACTTCTAATGTGACTCCGTCTACGGTGGATACCTTAGATGGGACATAAGGACCATCTTCAATGATTGACCAAAGATCTATATCTATAGCCATAAGAAAAAGCTTCATTCTAAGTTTCCACTGAATAAACGACTCACCGTCAAAAAGTGGAAGCCTTTGGCTCGACATACCTTCTTGCTCGGTTTTGAGATTTGTGGTTGCCATCTCACTGAATCGTTGGATTCCTTGAAGTGAGTGTTCCTGCGCTCTGATACCACTTGTAGGATCTGCAAGGCACCACTAGAAGGGGGGTTGAATAGATGGTGCGGAAAGTGTGGTTTTTAAAATTTCTTTAAACTTGAACAATTCAACTTCTGAAAACAGATTCTGTTTTCAGGACCAGTTTTAAAACGTTTTTAAAACTGGGTTAGAGGTCTCCAAAAATTATGAAGTTTTGAGAGAACTTAGCCTCAGATGTTATGAGGGTCCCCTAAAAATTTCAAATTAAAATTCAACCTTTAACCCCTTCCAAAACCGTTGGTACTCAGATTGCTCGAATCTGCCAGAAACGGTAGATGGTTTTGAAAAATTTATTCCTATTTGTGTGAACGTCCAAATGCTCTGAAAATTTGACCACTAACTCCTTATATACTATATTTAATTGGGTTGAAACAGTTTTGCAAAATTCTTTTGGGAAGTAGGTCAACTACAATCAAAGTCTCAACCTTTGCAAGTCTGAAAATCAGACTGCACTAGTCTCAGAACTTTTGATGTTTGATTGACTTATACTTATCCAAAAGGGTTGAAACTTGTGTCAAATTAACCCTAGAACGTGTGAGTATATTTTTGGAAATTTTCGTGATTTTTGAAATTCGTTAACTATTTTTACAAATGCAAACAAGAAGGGTAATCAGTGCAGTAACTGGAAAGTAAATGCTGAAAGTAAATTGCACCAAGATTTTTATACTGGTTCGGTTATAAACAACCTACTCCAGTCTTCAAGGAACACCTTCTTTGGTTCACACTAATCACACACAACACACCTTACCACAGGGTTGATAGAGTTACACCTAATTCCAACCCTTTACAAACCTTGTATGACGAGTACAATTCACACGAACACCACCACCTCGCAAGAATGAAGATTGATCACACCTTGATCAATCTTTTACAAAGATATGGAATATGTGGTGGTCTATATCAAGCCTATTCAAGATTGAAAGATATGAATACAATAAGCTTACAAGAAGAGAGAAAGAAAGAGAATGTAGAAGAAGAAGAGCTAGGCTTTTTGATCACTTTGATTTGCAATGCTTGTGCTTGTTTTGTTTGCTCTCTTCTCTTTCCTTTTAATGTGTATGGCCGTCCCCTAGGTGGTGCCTCCCCCTCTTGACAATTATCTTCTAAGTCCTTGGGAGGATGTAAGACATCATTGTGACAAGGTCTTGCTTACTTGGCATCTTCTTATTGGATGATCATTTAGTCTTCGCTTACTTGGCACCTTCTTATTGGATGAATGTTGTCATCATTGATGACTTGGAAAAAATCTAAGAATTACACTTAAACATATTCCAAAATCATCACAAAATAACTTCCATAAATCATAAGATATATCACATAAATTGCAAGACAAAAATCCTTCCCAACTAAGGCAACAAATCGGCCATATTGTGATATTGCCATGCTGAAAATTCAGCATGTGCATCATTCAATTTTATTCAAAATAATGCCCAATTTACTTTGATTTTTCTTTATAAAATGAATCATCAACTTATGGTAATTATTCCTATCACATGAGAAATGAATATGGACATCTTTATGCTCTAAGATTCGGCCATCCTATGTCTCACACATGCTAAAAAATTTCAGCATGTGTGATATGTAGAATATCACACTTTGTTTAATTTAAATAATATTCAAATCATTTCCATTTCTTCTTCCAATCAATCACACAATAAAAGATGATGAAATATATCATTTTAATGTGCTAAAATTCGGCCACCCAAGGTTACCATGCTGAAAATTTCAGCATGTGATATAAGAGAGACAAACTTTGAATTCTTACCATTTGTAGCTTCTCTCTTTAATTCACCAACATTGTATGATTGATCCTTGACCAATCAATATGCCAACAAGGCTCCAAATAAGCTCCATCTCAGCTGTAGGTGGCGTTGGATATGTATGTACATGTGCTGAAATTTATTTTTACTAACTTTGTGAAATAATGCACATTTAATAATACACACATGTTATATTCCAATCAGCCCTTAATTTAATTTTCTAGAACACTTTAAGATGTATATCATATGTAAAAAGTGTCTAGATATGTGTCACATGATGTACCAAAAACGTTCCATGTGTTGTGTGCGTAGAAAACCGAATTTTCGATATTTATCGATTACCCGATTTTTCTCTAATTTAAATTCCAACTTTTGCACATGTTATATATATTATGTTATACATAATATATATAATATATACTTTAAATCTCAGCACTTGGCTGGTCTAAAGTGGTACCATTAACATGTGACAAAATTAAACTTGGAATCTTCACACTTTGGCCTTAATGTGGATTAATTTGTGTGTGCCAACATGGAAAGTATTTTTGGCTGAATATTCTGTCATGTGCACGAAATTTTCATCAATTTTTGAAGTATAGGGGCTGGCCATTTATTTATGGCAAGTACGTGACACATTGGCGAAGTTTCGGTATTCGTCCGATACGACAAATTTCGGTTTAGAACCTTTTATCGTGTCGTATTTAATTTGTCATCACCATATCTTATATCATATGATATAAGACCTGAATATACTCATAAATATGAGTTAAGTATAGTGGTGTGACGTTAACGTACGTACGCAAAATATATAACGTGTCGGTGGTGTGTTGGAATACATGTGTATGTGCCTTTTTCAAAAAAATCTGAAAATATATGTAGTATATATGTATTAGGCGTGTATAATTAAGAGGGGAGGAGGAGAAAAACTTTCCTTCCTTAGCCTTGTTGCCTTTGTGCCTTTTCCAAATTTGGCTTCCTTTAATGAACTACTTAGTTTATTAAACTAAGTACTTCACTTAATGAACTAGTTTAGATCATTAATGGTGGCACCTGAAAATAGTATAAACACAACAAATGTTTGACATATGATGTAAGCTTTAGCGCTTCATGGCTCGTTAGTACGGCAACATTATATATAAGCTAAATAAGTCAAGTAATGGCAAAGTATCATGCATACATGTACACGTTTATATATCATGCATTTTAAGTCACTTATTTTGAAATCACTCAAACCCCCTTATCTCTACAAAAGTGTTTTAAAATATTCATATTAGGGATGATTGGAATATACCATATGTGTATAATTATTGTGCACTATTTTACAAAGTTTACAAAAATAAATTCAGCACAGGTTCAAGGTTGAATCACACGCCTAGAGCTGCTTGATGGAGCCTATGTGGAGCTTAGTTGGCATCTTGATTGGTGAAGACTGGACTACACAAGTTTAGTGATATAATGGAGGGAGCTACACAAGGTAATGTTTCAAACTATGGCACAAATATAACACATGCTGAAAATTCAGCATGTGTGAGTTAATATGGCCGAAATTTTGTTCCTTAATTTTGATAAATTTGCCTCTTAATTTTCAAGGGATTCATATAATACTAATATGACAATAATTTGAACATGTTGAGAATATTGCACATGCTGAAAATTTCAGCATGTGAATCAATGCTATGGCAGATTTTTTGGTCTTAATTGAGACCAATTTAGTTTCCAAATTATTTTGGATTAATTGTGTGATAATTGGCAAGGTTTTTATTGATAATTTGGCACATGTTTTAAGTGTAATTCTCAGATTTGTACAGTCATCAAGTGATGACAAATCTCATCCAATCAAGGAGTGGCAAGTAAGCAAGGTCAAGACAATCATCCAATCAAATGGTGCCAAGTAAGCAAGTTGATGTCACAATTATACAAGGCATTCTTCCAATGACTTAAAAGAGAATTTCCAAGGAGAAGAAGAGCCCTAGAGTGGGCGGCCAACCTAAGATAAAAAGAAGAGAAGAGCAAACAAAAATGCAAGACAAGTCTCACAAGTTCTAAAGTGCAAAAAGTCTCTCTACTCTCTTCTTCTACATTTCTTTCTTCTATTTCTCTCTCAAAGCCTATTGTATCTATATTCAAACATATTGTATAGGTTTCATTAATACCACCATACACGCCCTATTGTTGTAAAAGATTGATCAAGGTGTGATCAATCCTTCATCCGCTCAGTGGTGGTGTTCGTGATCATTGTGATTGCTTGTTTCGATTGTAAAGGGTTGGAGTTGGTGTGTAACTCCATCAACCCTATGTGGTAAGATGTTATTTTGTTTAGTGATAACCGAGAAAGGTATCCTCAAAGACTGGAGTAGGTTGATTTAACCGAACCAGTATAAAATTCCTTGTGTTCTCTACTTTTCTGCATAGTACTTTTAGTTTCCTGCACTTTGCATATATTTCATCGCGATCTTAAAAATAGTAAATGAAATTCAAACATCGTAAAATTTTGCAGAAACATAGCCACATCTTCTAAGTTTAATTTAGCGCAAGTTTCAACCCTTTTGGTCAAGTATAAGTCATTCAAACGTTAATAGTTCTGAGACTAGTGCAATCTGATTTTCAGACTTGCAAAGGTTGAGAACTTGAACGTATTTGACATACTTCCCAAATGAATTTTTCAATACTGTTTCAACCCAGTTAAATAAATATAGTAAGGGGTTTTTCATTAAATTTTCAAACCATTTGGAGCCACGGGTTAATCGGAATAAATTTTTCAAATCAGACTACCGTTTCTTGCAGATTTGTGCAATCTGTCCACAAACGATTTTTCAAAAAGTTAAAGGTTGAATTTTGATCTGAAATTTTTAGGAGATACTCAAAACATCTGAGACTACAATCTCTCCAAATTTAAGAATTTTTGAAGGCATTTAACATAGTTTTTCAAGCGTTGCAAAACAGGACCTGAAAACAGAAACTGTTTTCAGAAGTTGGGTTTTTGGGTCAAAACATTTTTAAAAACCAAATTTTCTGCACCCACTATTCAACCCCCTTCTAGTGGTGCCTTACAGGTCCTACATAGAGCATGACAGGTGCAATGAGCCGGAACCCTGGTTTCGGACAGGGCGCTACAATAACTCTCTCAGATCCTACACCAGTTCAACACTTGGGCATTGAATATTTTTCCTTTGTTCTACAACCAACACTGCTTGAGAAGGTGCAGATGATTCCCTTGAGGTTGTGGATGCAACATTTGTAGAGACTTGTGACAGCTCAATTCTACTTGGGTGCACATTGACCCTTTTGTCCTTACATAAAATGTTTTTTTCCCTATGTGGGCTTCTCAGCAAATTCTTCCTCCTCATGGGTATTATTTTTCTACCACCTACTTGCATGACCTTAGAGCGATCTTTACTCCCTGACCCTACTACCCTGCTGTTTTTATCACCTCCAGGCATCCCACAAAGACTTTAATGCTTTACTGCACACACAACCATTTGACACATTACTCTATCATCAAATCAACTTAAAGTTATTTCATTTACACTACACATTGACTTACAAATCTATCTAAATACACGTATTCCTGCTGTACTGAATACACAATAACAACATCCATGCAATTTTCTCACAAACTCATACACAGACATGAATCAACACACAAATGACCTACCATCGACAAACCAAAAATGCCACTGAACAAAGAAAACATAATCAAAGTCACGTTTTTTTACTAACCTGTTAATGGTAGACAATGTTTCTTCAAGAAATCAGCTGCAACTTCCGTATTTCTAGAAAATAACAAATGCTCTCTCTTCCTTATACGACTATAGCATCAACTTCCCTTGCTTACAAACACCACTTCGTTCAAGTGTCAGCTGAGTTGAATTTGTCTTCTTATATCCGTCTCCTTGTACGTGTTAGGTAGCTTCAAAGGGAATGTGTTTCATAATATTTGGTTTTAGTGAAGATTGTTTACCTCAAATTTAATCATTCCCTCGTTTTTCAGAGAATTTGATGAGAGAGACATTTGTGTCTTTATAGCAATTCCGGTCAGTTTCTCCACAAAAATACCATTTCACCATCATTCTAAAAATACAGGGTGTTAAAAACATTAGGATATCAAACATCAAATTAACCAAACCCCCGAAAGCAAAAGATAATTTTTCCAAAAAAAAAAAAACTTCATCGACTGTTACTCTTGACCGAGCGATCGCGTATCCCAACCGGCATCTGACCCGCTGATTTCTTGAAGAGACAGAGCCTGAGCACTTAGCAACAAAGCATATTTCTTCACCTCACACTCGGTACTCACCAACCCACTTATCCTCAAAATTCCCCATACCCTTGATGCAAGCAGCAGCAGTTGCAGCAATGGCCGCCCACGCTGTTTTTTCCATCAACGCCGCCGCTGCAGCCACCTCCCTCCACCATCTATCTCTCTTCTCCCCCATTGCCTCCAATTCCTCTACCACCGCTTTGCCTCTTCACTCCTCATTCCACGGTGTTTCTCTCAAATACTCCCGCCAATTTCACGCTCTTTCTGCCCCTTTGCCTGCCTCTGCGAAGAAACCTCTCACTATCGTCGCGGCCACCAAAAAAGCCGTCGCTGTCCTCAAGGGTAACTCCTCTGTTGAAGGCGTTGTCACTCTCACCCAGGAAGATGCAGGTCTTAATCCCTCCTCTCTCCTCCACCCTCCGCTGGCCCAAATTAATTTTGTTTTTACCATTTTTATCGTGTTGTGAATTTCGTTTTAGTTGAATTGTTTTCAATTTGCTATTTATTTGTCGGTTGTTTATATTTGAAGGTCCGACGACTGTCAGTGTTCGAGTAACAGGTCTTGCTCCGGGCAAACACGGGTTTCATTTAGTGAGTTTTACAGCAATATATCTGTTTTTGTGAATTTTTTATTTTCTTATTACTTATCCATTTATTGAATGATTTTGTGTGTCTGTGTGTGTGTATGTGTTTTTTTTTGATAGCATGAATATGGTGATACAACCAATGGGTGTATTTCGACAGGTTAGGTTTTGATATGCTTAATTCAAGCTTAATTCTTTATGGCTAAAGAATTACTTTTGCTATTTTTTTTTTTTTTGGAGTTAAGAATGTGGGTTTGATTTAAAGATGCTCTGAGTTTGTGATGTTGCTTCTTGTATTTAGGAGCACATTTTAACCCAAATGGGTTGACACATGGAGCGCCTGAGGACGAAATTCGCCATGCGGGTGACCTGGGAAACATAGTTGCCAATGCTGACGGTATATTGACCTCTTTTTTTTTTCGGTTCAGTTTAGTGCAAACAGTACCAATGCTTCATATTGAATATGAAGTTGGAAGGATATAGGTTTAATGGGGCTTAATGTGTTGCCTTATAGGTGTAGCTGAGGCGACAATTGTGGACAGTCAGGTTGCATTCCATTAGCTTCTGTTACTATAAATGTGAATGCTTGTGTGATTGGTTTGTTAATTTTGAATATCTTGGTGATTTCCTTCAGATACCTCTGAGTGGTCCAAACTCAGTTGTTGGGAGAGCTTTTGTGGTTCACGAGGCTGAAGATGATCTTGGAAAGGGTAAGCTATATTCTACGCATATTTGAAGCTATTGCTGACGTACCCTGTCAGGATGATGTGGGTTAAGAAGTACCACGCATCATGTGCTACTGTCATATATCTTTGACTAGTGGACACAGTGATTTTTAGAAATATCACGCACCATATGCAATGGTCATTTACATTGTAACTGAGATTCTTTATGTTCTTTTTCCCTGTAGGTGGTCACGAGCTCAGTCTCACTACTGGAAATGCTGGTGGAAGATTGGCTTGTGGTATGCAAATTTTTCTGCCTCCCATATGCACACACTTTCCACTATCTTCTCTGACTGTTTATGCATGGCTTAGCTTTCATGAAGTCAAATTTCTTGTTAATATATATACTCAAAATTTGGTTTTGCAATCCATGCTAATAAGACATACTTGTCGGTGTCAAATATGTAGTTCATCATAGATACAACCACATTCAAGCTTTTTCCCACTATGTTGGGTCGGTTATATAGATCAATCATTTCTCTTGTGCTTTATTTATTTTATTTTTTTGTTTTATTTTGCTTTTTTGTTTTGTTTTTGAGCCGCAACCTAAATCCTACCCTCCTTAAGCGTCTCATAATACCTAATACTTAACCGTGATTCCGGACTAAATATCAGAAATTCTCATTTAAATCTTATTACCCTCTACATGTCATCGGCTACCTGAATCAACTGTCTCCACTGTGCTTTATCACTGACCATATCTTCCTTAGTTGTCATATTGGTCATATCCTTCCTTATGGCTTCTTTGGTCTTCCTCTTCGATGTTTACATGCACCTCGTTCATTGTCTCGCACGGCTTAACAGGTGCATATGCAGGACGTCTTTGCATATGTCCATGCCTTTTTAACCTTGACTCCCTCATCTTTTCATTTATAGGAGTCATCACAACCTTTCTCCTAATATGTTTATTTCTTGTTTTCTTCCTTCTATGTCAACACATCCATCTTAACATTCTTATTTTCTCACTCGCATTCTTTGTTCTTGCTCATAATTGACTGCCCAACATCCAGACCCGAATAGCATTACCGGTCGTACTGCCGTCTTGTAAAACTTTCTTGTAACCTTTAAAGATACTTTCATATCACAAAGAAGATCTGACATACTACACCACTTTAACCACCCCGTTTGTATCATTTGATTCATATCCTTATCAGTTCCTTTATGTTTCTGTAAGATAGATCCTAAATACATAAAACTCTTACTCATGTAGATCTTTTGGTCTCCACTTTCACATGAGGTTTCAAAGTCATTCTTTTTTTTGGCTAAAATTTAAATTTCATATACTGTCTTCTTTCAACTTAATTTAAAGCCCCTTTTCACTAGTGTCTCCCAGAAACATTCTAGCTTAGAGTTGACTCTTTCACTAATATCATTGACCAACACAATGTCATATGCAAATAACATGGTCAACGGAACTCTATCTTGAATATGTCGAATGACCTGATCTATAACTAAAGCAAATAAGTATGGACTTAATGCAGATCCTTGGTGTAATTTCGTTGTTACAGGGAACTGTAGGCTTAGTCCTCCTAAAGTCCTTATGCTGGTCATTGTATTATTATACATGTCTTTAATAATTTCTATATATGCTACTCTAACACCTTTTTTTAAGCACTCGATCTCTCGTAAAACTTTATCATGTGTATTTTCTATTTTAATGAAAACCATGTGCAAATCGTGTTTTTTCTCTCGATATATCTTTACTATTTTCAATAGATGAATAGCCTCCATGTTTGACTTTTCAGACATAAGTCTATTGATTTTCAGATACATTAGTCTTTTTACGAAGTCTTTTTTTAATTGCTCGCTCTTTGTGCTTCATTGTATAGGACATTAACTTAATTCCTCTATAATTTGCACAATCTTATATATCTCTTTTGTTTTTTATACAGAGATACTGAAGTGTTTTTCTCCTCTAATCATGCATCTTTCTTGTCTTCATAATCTTGTTAAAAAGATATGGTAACCATGTAATATCTTCTTTTCCTAGAGATTATCAAGCCTCAATTGAAATACCATCGAGTTCAATCATTTTACCATTTTCCATCCTTTTCAAAGCATCTTCTACTTCTGGCGATCGAATTCTCATACTATATGTTATGGTTTTATCTTCTTCAGAGTTACGTAACTCCCAATACAAGTTCATCTTGCACCGATTCATCAAAAAGTTTTTCATAATATCTTCTCTATCTATCTTTTATTTCCCTTTCCTTTGCTAAAATCTTGTTGTTTTCGTTTTTTATGCATTTAACTTGAGTCAGATCTCTTGTCTTTTGTCTCGCTCTAGCAATTTTATACACATCTTTTTCACCTTCTTTCGTGTCTACCCGCTTATAAAATCATCAAGCGTCTTTGATTTGGCTTCACATATGGCCTATTTAGCTTCTTTCTTAGCAAGCCTATAATTTTTCCAATTCTCTTGATTCTTGCGAATTTGAAGTGCCTTGTAACTAGTTCTCTTAATTTTCACTTTGTCTTGCACTTCTTTTTTCACCAAATTTTCTTATTTGCTGGTGCTCGACCTTTTGATGTGCCAAGTAAATTCTCATTACTTTCTTTATCTTTGCGTTACATCCTCCCACACTTTATTTGCATCACCACTTGAATTTCTTAAGACTTCTTGCTCTAATACTACTTTTCTAAAATCTGCTTGTTTTACTTCTTTCAAATTCCACCATTTTATTTTGGTTCTATATGCCTTTGTTTTCTCAATTTTCTATGTCGGATACGGATATCAAACATTACAAGACAGTGTTGGATTGTTTAACTTTGTCCTGGGATGATCTTACAACCCTTACAAGGTTTTCTATCTCTCATACAAGATATAAAACGGTATATCTGCGACTTATTTGTCTACTTTTGAATGTAGTCAAGTGTTCATCTCTTTTTTGAACAAATGTATTAGTTACTATAATTTCCAGAAACATTGTTTATTGCAAACATGTATGTTTCTGCTCCTTATGCCAGATTGTTCTGCGATTTAGACTAAAGCCGCTGGAACAATTTTTTGGGCATGCATGTTTTTGTGGGCTTTAGGAATCTTCTCGTTAGGACAGTGGTAAACTTAACGAGATGTCCTGATCATATATATAATATGATTAACTTCTTTAGATAAATGTTAGCCTTACAACACTATACAACAACAACTACATTGCTCACTTGCTTTAGAGACTCCCGTCTATGGCGGGGTATGAAGGTTGGATGTACGCAACCATACCCATGTATCTAAGAGATTAAAGGTTTCTCATCTCCGTGCTCATGTGAAGAAAGCTAACTAGCATGATCTTTCTTGTCAGCGGACCATAACGAAATCATATTGCAGTTTAGTGTTTGACTGAACAATTCATATGTATAGCAAGAAAGTATAAGCTTATTGATGAAGTCTGATAAGTATCAAAGCTATTGGAAACTTAAGCAGAATAATGTTACCACGCTGAGATGTCTGGAAAATTAGTGGCAGTTATTAGCTGAACGATGATACTGGAAGGAACATAAACTGGGATTATATTACTTGGGCCTATATAGGGCTGTGAGGATGGTTTGTGTATGTACTAAAAAATATAGTTGAGATGATATTGCTGGCTGTTTCCTTTATGTGAATAACTTATATCTGTTGTAGAGATTTTCTCCGCTTCTATATGCAGAGGTTATCTTTTATTTCCTTTTGAATCCTCTAAAGATGTTGCCAGAGCTGAATTTGTATTAGTGGAATATTTTTCCCCTGCTTCCTGAGCGAAAATTGGTTTTGCATACACTGATGTCTTCAACTTTGTGCAGCATAAACAATGTTTATGTGGTACTTGGAATCAGGAATATCTAAATTTAGTTTTATGCCCTTTTCGATATATTTTGAAATAGAAGTGAAATGAAGAAATATAAATTTTCTATTTTCTCAACTTATATAGGGTTTAGGAAAAACCATATTCACGTATGATCCACTCAACTTCCCCCCACCCACCCCTCCCCCCACCCCCGAAAACCCCCCTTCTAAATGAGGATATTTGGAACTTATACTGCTGAATTATTCAGAGACATTTTATATGGATTTGAATTTGCAGTATTAAATTTTTTGGTGCATAAGATCCACAATTGCATCATGCCAATTCTTTTTTGCCCCCAATATTTGGTGCCATAAGATTTTCACACAAAGTATGATCTAGCTTTCTCAAGGGATTTCACATAGGGTAGCATCATTTTTGTAGGGTATATTAAATCCACAGGCTACAGGATAAAAGGTTGTTGGAATTTAATTAATCGCAATAGACTGGCTCTACTTGGTCGTGCATTCTTTTCAGAGGCCGACTCTTGTGTATTTGTTTGTCTCCTTTGTAATTTTGCATTATATATATATCTGCTACTATTCGTAAGCCTCAGAAACTCATGGTTGAGTCGAGTCTGCTACCTACAC
>AP025048.1:28257018-28271467 GCA_036186865.1 Eustoma russellianum
TTTGCCCTTTATGCAAGATTCACACAACTGAAAGTTGTCTAAATCAAGCGTAGGCAATCCCCGTACTAGGTTCTTTCGTTGCAATTTTTCTAGTGTAGAGATACCTATGTGTCCTAAACGTCTATGCCACAAATTCACATTGGGTTCATTTGACATAAAACATTTAACTTTGGCGTCTACTACATCATCCATAGATAGTGTGAATATATTTCCTTCACGTTTTCCTTTTAAAACAGTTTCTCCATTTTTATTTATTATATTACAATAAGGGTGAGTAAAACACACATTGAAACCATTGTCAACAAATTGAGAAATACTAAGAAGATTGTAAGATAAGTTGCTTACCAAAAACACGTTGGAGATTTGAAGTGTATTCGGATTGCCAATCGTACCTTTTCCAATGATCTTGCCTTCATTGTTGTCTCCAAAGGTCACGGATCCGCCTTTTGTGACCTTCTTTAATTTGGAGAATAGGCTCGGGTCACCCGTCATGTGCCTCGAGCAACCACTGTCAAGGAACCACTTTATTGATGTGTCTTTTGATGAGTGGTCTCCCTGCAATGTGAAAAGGTGATTTAGGTACCCTTTTACTTTTGGGTCCTTTCGAGTTAGTTAATCACCTTTTGGTAAAGGTACCTTTCGGTACCCATACTTGGGTGATCCTTCTCGGTCTATCAAATGGCAAGAATGTAGATGAAGGTGCGATATAGTATACATGTGGTGCATGTACTTTGGGTCTTTGCCCAAGGACTCCTCTATACTCATTATATGAAGGACGTTTGTGATATGTCCTTGTGTGCGTGTGCGTAGTGCGCGGATGATATGTATTTCGTGTATGCATTGTTCTTTTCTTCTCATATCTATATGGTACAACGTTATATTTCACATGATATGAGGGAGTGGGGCGTGTGGAAGGGGGTGCTTTTTGCGTCATCTTAGACGCCACTTGATGCTTAGGGGTGTCTACTTTCTTAGACACAACAAACTTGGTTGGTTTGGTTGATACTTCGTTAGTATCAACGTATCCCAATCCAGTTTTGTCACTGTCATGCTTTTGTGATAATATGATGCGATGCAGCATGTTTGACCCTGTATCGAATTGTTTATCATTTTCTCTAAGTCTGTATTCCTTGATTTCAAATTTGAAATCTCGGATTTCATTTCATTATTTTGAGAAGTTAATGATGTGATCTCGGTTTTTAATGCAGTGATGATACATGAAGACTCTTTCTTTGAATCGCTTAATTGAGCGACAAGATTCTCGTTAGAGGATTCTAACAGTTTCTTGTCTTCAATTAAACGTTTCTTTTCTTTTGCGAGAGTCTTAGTAAATTTATGTAACTCAAGATATTGACTAAAAAGATCATCGTAAGAAGGTTCAGAGTCAGAGTCAGAGTCAGATGATACCTCATTAGATGCCTTTGAAGCGAAGCAAACTTGAGCGGTCTCCTCTTCGGTCTCAGATTCAGAGTCTGATGAGTCACTCTATGTGGAGGCTTTTAGTGCACGTTTCCTTTGTTTAGGATCTGAGACGAGTCTATTTTTGTTCCGCTCCTTATCAGGGTATTTATTAGTTTGCTTTTCCTTGTTAGGGCAGTCATATGATAAGTGTCCGAGTTTGCCGCATTCATAACATTTAGTGTCCTTATCATTTGACTTGTTTTTGTTTCTCTTATATGTAGTGCCCTTGTTTTTATTTCTAAATGATTTTCTCATGAATCTTCTTAGTCCTTTAGCCAATAGAATTAAGTCATCATTATCCGATTCGGAATCACTATCATCTACGTGATCGGAGGGAGGGGAGACGTATTCATTTGATTTAAAAGCAATTGTCTTACCTTGTTTAGATGATTCCGATTTCCGAATAGTGAGTTTGTTTTCATACACTTTAAGTGAACCAATGAGTTCTTCCATTTTTATTGACTTAGTCTCCTTGCTACCTTCTATGGCAGACACTTTAGGATCCCATTCCGAAGGAAGGCTCCGTAGGACTTTCTGTACCTTTTCCTGCGTTGTAAAAGCCTTACCAAGAGACTCAAGAGAGTTATAGATGTTAGTCAAACGAAGATCCATATCTACAATTGACTCATTAGGCAGTAACTTAAAAGACTCAAGAGTAGACATGATCATATTAATTTTAGACTCTTTTACTTGACTCGTGCCTTCGTGTTTCATTTCTAAGATTCTCGACATTTCTTGTGCACTCGAACAATTGGACACATAACTAGACTCACTCTTACTTAAACCATTTAAGAGTAACTGCATGGCCTTAGCATTCATACTCAGTTTCTTTTTATCTTCACTAGTATAGTCTTGTCTCGTTTTAACGACTTCTAGTGCGACTCCATCTACAGTGGATAATTTAGATGGGACGTATGGACCATCTTCAATTATTGACCAAAGGTCTATATCTATAGCCATAAGAAAAAGTTTCATCCTAAGTTTCCATTGAATAAAAGACTCACCGTCAAAGAGTGGAGGCCTTTGGCTCGACATACCTTCTTGTTCGGTTTTGAGATTTGTGGATGCCATCTCACTGAATCGTTGGATTCCTTGTCGTGAGTATTCCTGCGCTCTGATACCACTTGTAGGATCTGCAAGGCACCACTAGAAGGGGGGGGTTTGAATAGATGGTGCGGAAAATAAGGTTTTTAAAATTTCTTTAAACCTAACCAATTCAAGTTCTGAAAACAGATTCTGTTTTCAGGACCAGTATTAAAACGTTTTTAAAACTAGGTTAGAGGTCTCCAAAAATTATGAAATTTTGAGAGAACTTAGCTTCAGATGTTATGAGGGTCCCCTAAAAATTTCAAATCAAAAATTCAACCTTTAACCCCTTCAAAAACCGTTGGCACTCAGATTGTGCAAATCTGCCAGAAACGGTAGATGGTTTTGAAAAATTAATTCCTATTTGTGTGAATGTCCAAATGATCTGAAAATTTGACAAATAACTCTTCACACACTATATTTAAATGGGTTGAAACAGTTTTTGAAAATTCTTTTGGGAAGTAGGTCAAATACACCCAAAGTCTCAACCTTTGCAAGTCTGAAAATCAGACTGCACTAGTCTCATAACTTTTGATGTTTGAATGACTTATACTTGTCCAAAAGGGTTGAAACTTGTGCCAAATTAACCCTAGAACGTTTATGTATGTTTCTGGAAATTTTTAGAATTTTTGGAAAACGTTTACTATTTTTACGAACGTGAACAATATGAGTAAACAGTGCAGAAACTGAAAAGTAAATGCTGAAAGTAAATTGCACCGAGATTTTTATACTGGTTCGGTTATAAACAACCTACTCCAGTCTTCAAGGAACACCTTCCTTGGTTCACACTATTCACACACACACCACACCTTACCACAGGGTTGATAGAGTTACACCTAACTCCAACCCTTTACAAACCTTGTATTGTAAGTACAATTCGCACGAACACCACCACCTTGCTAGAATGAAGATTGATCACACCTTGATCAATCTTTTACAAAGATATATGAATGGTTGTTTATATGAAGCCTATTCAAGATTGAAAGAAGTAATATACAATAGGCTTTTTACAAGAGAAGAAAGAAAGAAAGTGTAGGAGAAGAAAGGCTTGACACTTTGATCACTTTAGAATGCAAATCTTGGTGTTGTTTTTGTTTGTTCTTCTCTTCTCCTTGTAGCATGTACAGCCGTCCCCCTTGACCTCTTCCCCCTCTTGAAAATTTCCTTTTAATTGCTTGAGAGAGTGTAAGACATCATGGTGACAATGCTTTGCTTACTTGGCATCATTCCATTGGACCATCATTTAGTCATTGCTTACTTGGCACCTCTTGATTGGCTCAATGTTGTCATCATTTGATGACATGGAAAATCTGAAATAAACACTAAATATTTGCCAAATAATCAATTATTAAATCATGCCATAATTCTCAAATTTTGTCATAAAGTGCAAGACACACAAATATCTTCTTTCCATCTCATAGAAATCGGCCACACCTTTATTTTCAATGCTGAAATTTTCAGCATTTACAACATGAGATAAATCCAGATTTCTTCCATTTTCCTTTGAATTTTTTCCATAAAAATAAATCAATTATATAAGGTAAGTCTTGCTACCAAATGAAGAGTGAACTTGGACACAATAAGGAGCAACATTCGGCCAGCACATCCCCTCACACATGCTGAAAAATTTCAGCATGTGTGATATTTTTACCTTACATAACATTCAAATCATTTCCATAACTCCTTTAATTAATCCTTTAATGAAAAATTGACAAAATATCTTCCTTAGTCATGAAGAATTCGGCCACTATGTATGTAACATGCTGAAATTTTCAGCATGTGACATAAGAGAGGTATATGTTGAATACTTACCTTTTGTAGCTTCTCTCTTTGATTCATCAACATTGTATGATTGATTCTTGACCAATCAACATGCCAACAAAGCTCCACATTTGCTCCAACTCAGCTGTAGTGGCGTTTGAAAGTGTATATACATGTGCTGAAATTTATTTTTGCTAACTTTGTAAAATAGTGCACATTTAATAATACACACATGTAATATTCCAATCAGCCCTTAATTTAATTTTCTAGAACACTTTAAGATGTATATTATATGTAAAAAGTGTCTAGATACGTGTCACATCATGGTCAAGAAAAACGTTCCATGTTAAGTGCGTGGAAAACCTGAATTTTCGATATTTATCGATTACCCGATTTTTCTCTAATTTAAATTCCAACTTTTGCACATGATATATATATTATGTTATACATAATATATATAATATATACTTTAAATTTCAGCTCTTGGCTGATTTAAAATGGTACCATAAACATGTGACAAAAATAAAATTGGAATCTTCACATTTTGGCCTAAATGTGGGGTGATTTGTGTGTGCCAACATGGAAAGTATTTTTGCCTGATTTTTCAGTGATGTGCACGAAATTTACATCAATTTTTGATGTATATGGGCTGGCCATTTATTTATGGCAAGTACGTGACACGTTGGCGAAGTTTCGGTATTCGTCCGATACGACAAATTTCGGTTTAGAACCTTTTATCGTGTCGTATTTAATTTGTCATCACCATATCTTATATCATATGATATAAGACCTGAATATACTCATAAATATGAGTTAAGTATAGTGGTGTGACGTTAACGTACGTACGTAAGATATATAACGTGTCGGTAGTACGTTGGAATACATGTGTATGTGCCTTTTATAAAAAATCTGAAAATATAGTATATATATGTATAAAAGGCGTGTGACATGAATGTGGGGAGGAGGAAAAGACTTTCCTTCCATAGCCATGTTGCCTTTGTGCCTTTTCCAAATGCACCTTCCTTTAATGAACTACTTAGTTTATTAAACTAAGTACTTCACTTAATGAACTACTTTAGTTCATTAATTGTGGTACCTGAAAATAGCATAAACTCAACAAATGTTCGCCATATGATGTAAGCTTTAAAGCTTCATGGCTCGTTAGTACGGCAACATAATATATGAGCTAAATAAGGCAAGTTATCATGCATACATGTACACTTGTGTGTATATATATATACTCAACGTTTATATATATATATATATATATATATATATATATATATATGTATATATTCAAATTTCTTATTTTGAAATCACTCAAACCCTCTTATTTCTACATAGGAATGTTGTTGTGAAGGTTTTTGGTTGCTGGTCGTTGGGCTGCCTATGAGGGCTACTTTTTCTGGTTGCCTCTTTCTGCATGCTGTTTCTGGTTTCTTTCTAGGTGAAAATGCTGGTCGTGGGATGGCTATGATCCTTGCTGTTTTTCTGCTTGCTGGTTTCTGGTTGCTGGTCCTTCTTGTTCTTGGTTTCTGCTTGCTGTTCCTGGTCGTAAGATGCCTTGGGAAGACTCTGATGTTTCAGGTTTTGATTTTGTTGTTGCTGGTAGTTGGATGCCTTGGGAATGGTTGCTGTTGGTGAAACTGCTGATGTTTATAGTTAATGATTAATGGTTGCTTCGATTTTGTCATTTAGGATGGTCATTTTCGGATGTACTTTGAACATGTTTGTAAGAAATGAAGATATTTCCTTTATGTCCATGTGTTTGTACTACGTTCTTGGTTATATAGATTGAAAACACTGAACAAATCCAACAACCAAAACAGAATAAAACATATTGGACAGCAAATGAGATTAACATTACATAACTGAATACTTGTTCCAAGCAAAACATAATAAAACCTATTGGACAGCAAATGAGATTAACATTACAAAACCTAGCATTTACCAAAAATGGCTTCAAAACCCACGACAACAAAAGTTAGTACATGCTCAGCCAGCAACCAGCAGCCAAGACAACCTCAAATAGTCACATAACAAACTACTTAGTTTATGGATGGGAAGAATGACAGCTTGATCCTTGCGTTGATAATTGTGCTTAAGCTTGTCCCTCGCATGTGGTATCAACCTGATTCATTCTCTGACACTAGTGTGCATGACCTGACATTATGCCCTGTTTGGGAATATCGTTTGCACTTAATGATAGATCCTTTTCTGGTAGCCGTTGCATTGTTCCTATTCTCATCAGGCTCCCTCCTCCTTAGTTTTTTGGGCCTGTCAATCTGTTTCCTAGCATCAGGTGGCAGTATCACTGGGTGATTTGTTGAGATCCAGTACAAACTTAATGGAATGGGATACAGAACAGGTGAATATGCATGTGTATATATGGATTTAGAATAAAAAGCATGCACATACTCAAGCATTGAGCCCCTTTCAACCTGTATGGCTGCAACAGCATGCCTGCATGGATAGCCAACCGACTGAAACAACCTACATGTGCATTCTCTAATATCAAGATTAACAACATATGACCTTGCCTCATTTGTCACCTCAAATATTTTCTGATCAGACATAATTGCAAATGCAACTCCTACTCATAGTCTTTACCTTCTCCAACCTAGACAGTATGTTAGGACATACTTCTCCATCATACCCACTAATACCCTGCCTCTTGGATGACATTCTTGTCATTGTTTTCTTCCGGATGTACTCGAACATCTGTATTATTGGCATTTCCCTTGCTTCAACTATGCTTGCGTTGAAAGACTCGGACAAGTTGTTCACCAGAACATCACATTTCTTGTGCATGAGAAAAAGGCCTTTGACCATAGATTGGCAGGAATATTCTTCAACCATTTGGATGCATCCTCATTTAAGGCTGCAAGTGCTTCCATATGCCTGTTGAAATCATATGGATGGGTGGAACTAGCACATGCCCACAGTTTATCACCTACATCTTTTCCACTGAATTTTCCTTTGAAGTTTTGAAACATGTGTCTCACACAAAACCTCTGCTCACATGTTGGAAACACAGTATTCACGGCATGAACTAACCCCTTTTGTCTATTTGACATGATTGTGTATGGAAGTCCATCAGGCCTCTCACCATTACACTCTATGAGATGCTCCAAGAACCATTTCCAGCTACTGAAGTTTTCAGCTTCTGCTACACACAATGCAATGACGAACATATTGTCATTTCCATCTCTCCCAATAGCATTAATCAATTGCCCCTTCAAGCTGCCTTTCAGAAAACAACCATCCAGACCAAATATAGGCCTACAACCATTAAGGAAACCAATCTTGCAAGCATTGAAGCAAATAAACATTCTCTCAAACTTTAGAGGGAAGTTTCATCCAAAACCGTATTCTTGATCCTTTCTTCTAATCATCTCAGCATAATCCCAACAGATGTGAGTATTGATCCATTGACATGTCTTCTGTTTCCGGTTTTGCCTTGTTCTTTGCCTTGTACAACTGTGTCCTGCTTACATCAACCATCAGATCTCTCCTCACTTGATTTTTCAAACTCTTTGAGCTAGTATAAGGATTGTCAATGAAGTAGTTTTTGTATTTTTTGCTCAGGTATCTTGATGTACAATGCATGTTCGTGTAATCTCTTCCACAGTTATGCACACCCTTCAATGTCTTGATCATGAAAGTTTCATCATGACCCATCGTAGAAGCATGAATCCTCCAAGTACACCCTTTGTTACATTTTGTTGTCACCCTATTGCCTTCGTTCTTTTCATACTTCACTTCATAACCCCATCTGATGTTCCACTTAAATAGAGCCTCTCTGAATTTAGCAGCATTAACAAACTTCTGCTCAACATTCAAGTCAAATTGTTGCTGACAAAATTCTTCATCAAAGTTAAATTCTTTGTAACCACTAACATCTTCTGCAGTGCTATGTAGAAGTTCTAATTCATCCACCACTTCTTCATTCCAATGGCCAACGTGTATGCCTTGAATATCAGCTTCAACTACTTCTTCCTCACTGTCAACTTCACTATGTGAGCGACCTTGGACATCATCCGACCTTTGTAATTCTTCTACAACTTCATCTTCATGTTGTGCTGCCTCCTGTTCTTCACTTATATTCCCAAATTGCAGATCCCAGAATATATCATCATCCAAAATGTCATCTAGTCCATCAAATGTACCCACATGCTCTGCACCTTGGAATTTTTCAACACTGTGAAAAGGGTCGTCAGATGCATTTGGAGCTGTTTCAGACAAAGTTGTTGATGCTTGTGACCTAAAGTTGTTTACATCCGGATTTACGTTTTTGTCCTTAGACAAAACAGTCTTTTCACTTGGTGGGGTTCTTTGCCAACCTTTCCTTTTACATGGCAATTTTTTACTTGTGGAACATTGATTCCCACCACCTTGGACACCTTTATTGCCTTTACCTACCTTATTGTATCCAATCAATCCAGATAGGCTTTGTTGTTCACTAATATCTATCTACCCTGTATGAACACACGGCAGTAAGCGTAAAAGCATTAAACCAACAAGATGACATTAACAAGATGACATCAACAATTCTTGCATCAGAACCAACACGTGGACATAATCAAACATACAATCCGTCAACACCCCTCATCATTCTTTATCAAAATGCAGACAATCCAAATACATGAACACGATATTCAACATTCAACACAACAAAAGACTTACTCTTTGTGAATCAAAATAGATGAAGACACTCTGTTTTTCCAACACAACTGCACTCTCTTACACCTCCCTTCCTCTCGCTGAAACAAATGATGAAGAATGCACACCAAAATGGATGCAAACCAAAACAGATTACACGAACTCAGCTGCAGTATGAAAATCGATAGCTCAACGTTCAATTTCTCATTTGCATACGAGCGTCCATGTAGCTTCAAATGTCGACATAGTTGAAAGAGTGAGTGACTGTTTACTTTTTGGACAGCCATTAAACCTCCTTTAATTGATCATTGTTTGCGTGTTAATGTTGGAGGGAAAATTACAGAATTTGTTTGGTTAAAAGTCAACTCCACGTCATCTTTTTTAACACGTGGCAGGGGCACATTTGACATTTCACTCTTTCCCGGTGCAATTTCGCCTGAAATGGCATTATCCAAATCAGTAAAATAGTTCAGGGGGAGGGGGTTTAGGGTGTGATTTCAAACCTCAGTGAGGCAAAGGGTTAATTACGTATACTACAGTGGGCAAAAGGTGATTAACCCTTTTTTTAAAGACTGGCGGCTACGAAAACAGTAGCATCGAAAAGGCTGACGTTCAAATTGGAGACGGCAGAGAGAGAAACTGAATACGGCTGCTGCCCGCTGGGCAGGAAACTGCCAACATATTTTTTGAAGGAAGGCTAAAGTTTAGGGAAAAGATATAAATTTTCTTGTTTCAAGATACTTTGATACCATGTTGATGCGTGCTAAGGGAAAACATACGCTCCTAAAACACCTCTTAATAATAAGAAATTTAAGTCTCACAAAAGACACAAAGAAAAAACAAAAAAAACGAAAAAACAAATGAAGAACACAAAAACAATGATGAAACAAGGAACTTTGTTAACACTTCGTATGAACACATCTTCGGAACGAATCATGTTAACTGTCTGTTTATCTAAGTTGAACAACCTTACTTGATCAACAATCTTAAGGCCAAGAACCTTGGTATACCCTTAGAAAACTTCTTGAACAACTTATGAGATGAATTCAAATCATAATTACTGCTCAAAGGATTGATTGAATTTAAAAGACCGAAGCTTGAACAAACAAACTTCAAAAAACGCTTAAGGCACAACTTTTATTGATGAAATGGATGTTCAAAAAGTGTATGGGGCCTATTTATAGGCTCCCAAATTCCTAAAACTTAGCCAACAAGAAAAGAAATTTTGTTTTTAAATTAAATAACTTAAAATAATTATAAAAAAAGGCTGAAGCGAAACCTAAGTAGCCAGCCTTAATGGGTCTAAAAAAGACTCGGTTACAACTTAAAATTCTCAAAAACATGCAAACAAATTTTAGTCCGGTCCACCCTCTTTTCATGATCTTGTTAGGCTTCTTGATGGCGCATCAACTATGCTATTACTCCTGTTTCTGAGCATTTCATCTTTTTTTGACAAACCAAAGGTTTGGAGATAACCAGATTTACTAAATAATCACTGCCTTCATAACACCAGCATATGAAAAATAATAAACAAAATAGGATGGCGAGGGGAACGGAAAGAAAATAGAAAATGAAGTTAAATATGTTGTTACGCAAAAGTTTATCATTTGAATTATATTTTTAATTCTACATCCCTTCAGACAAGGGAATATGACAATTGAGTTGGTACTCAGGTTGTGATTTGTTACAAAAGGTCAATAGTTCAATTCTAAAAACACACACAGTGTGCGTGTTCAACTGCTGCTAGACCGAAAGCCTGGTTTGCAGAAGGACACCTTGTATGAGTCACTGCGTAAGATCTCACACAATCTAGGAGGCTGCGGGGCTCCTGATTTGCATCCTCCACAAATGCTCTTTGAGGCTGGGAAGGTGGAAGATCTCGGAGTGAAGGATTTCACCTTTGCTCCGAGAGAATATGACACTTGTATGCACACATATAAAGAAAAATCAAGCTTTTCGGCAAATGTAATTTAAAGATAAGTTTTGTTCTGGATAAAAGCAAAACCTCCAACTACCTAGTTCAGTAAATCCTGGTTCAATTTTTGCCTGATGTAGAAGGGTGTCAACAACTTCCTTCTGACTCATGTAAAGCTGTAGACATCTTTGTATAAGATTTTGCACCTGAAATTAGAGAAAAGTACCAATTCAAAAAACTGTTACAGAAGAAAGCCTGATAAGATATATTTCAAATTACCTAGGTCCAGATCTGATGAGGCTAAAGAAGACCCTCTCCACCAGACATTTCTGAATTCCTCAAAGACACTCTCGCTCAGAAATTTTTAATGATGTTGCTGCCTACATTTGATGCTTGTTGTCACAAAACAAATTCTGCTCAGCATTCACATGGGTAATTCAAGACCACCAAATGACTCAGCCTGCTGCTCCAGTAAAAGCATGGCAATGATTAGAAACTAAAAAACAAAGATTTGTTATAAATGGATCTTAGTCAAGGAGTTAAACAAGAAGAACCTAAATAACTGCAGGCAGATGCAATAAGCTAACTTTTCAACAGGCACATGATCAATAGGTGACAAAATAAAAGCGAGAGCCTTAAAAAGTTAACCACGATGTAACAACAACAACAACAACACTATTCCATTGTCTTAGAGTCTCCTACGCAACCATGTGTTAGAAACACAAAGATGTTGTTTCTTGATGACCTATAATGAAAATTGCGTCAAGCTGTGTCGATCAACTACAATTTCACAATATAAGAAGCGCAGCCAGTTTAGTGAGTCATTTTGCTTTATTCCATCATATTCTAAATTAAGGAATAATGTTTCAGTTGATTCCATACACGATGAAAAAGCATATTACAACAGGCATAGATTAAAACCACACTTTAATTTCTTCAGGTGTCTTAGGCATCCCCTGAATGTAATTCTCAATTATGCAATAGCATGTTATTCTTGATTAGACAACAAAACATGTGGTGGATGATAGAATAGCACATTTCCTCCTAATCACAAAATTGCGCTGACATTCTCCATTTTGGGATATTCTTCCATTATTTCTTCTTTATAGCTACTTTTCCTGCACAAAGTAACCCCAACAAAGCAAGATTCTCATCATCATGCTTACAGAAAAAGGGTATCAACACAAATTGTATGTGAGCATCACGAATTACGAGTCCAGTTAATAAGTTTATTTTCTATAATCACACATGTAACGTTTCACTAAAAGCACCAAAAAATGGAAAAAGAAGAATTCAAAATTAACAGACATCAAGCGGTGGTCACGGAAGAATATAATTACATAAAATACAGACATTTACATCACCAGCTGCAGAAAAGCCTATAGGAATTCTCTGTGATCACTATGAATAAGCATACGAAATAATAAAATGAGCATCATAGTGAAAACTGTACCTGAGCTTTGTGCTAATCGCCAAGTCGAGAGGAGTCTGTAAGTTTTAGGAGACAAAAAATGATGGCAAAAACCTCCCGCAAAGAAAAGGGAAAAGGATGGCTTTAGGAAATTTAAAATTGGAGTCCAATTCATTGAAACAAATAAAGGTAAATGATTGCTCTACTTTATTGTTTCGGTAATGAAATCAGGACATCTGCCACCAAGGTTATCAATAAAAAGACCCTTTTCTCCGGAAAAAAAATCAAGACATCCTTTCTTTACTTTAAAATATGATGGAATAAAACAAAATGACACACTGTTTTATTTTGAAATATGATAAAATAAAACAAAATAAGTCGCTAAATTAAATGCATCTTTTATAACAGCTTGACGCAATTTTTATTATAGATCATCGAAAAAGTAAAAAAAACACATGGGTATAGTTACATATATTCAGCCCCTACGTATTCCGCTATAGGCGAAATCTTCAAGACAATGAGTAATGTTTTTTTGTTTCCGCTACTTTACACTAGGGCTGTAAATGAACCAAGCCGTTCGGTTGTTCGGCTCGTTTGGTTCGAGCTCGAGCTCGGCTCGGATAAAAGGTTAATGAACAGAGCTTGAACACCCTTTTCTGTTTAAACTCGGTAAGTGGCACCGTTCTTTTAAGGTGTGCGGCTCATTAATGTTGTTCGTTGGGTTAAACGAACCAAGCTTGAACAAGTAAATATGTTCGTTTGAATAAACGAACAAGCTCGGCTCGTTCGCTAAGTTAAATGAACAGAGCTTGAACAACACAATTCTCGACTCGTTCGGCTCGTTTACAGCCCTACTTTACACACACTTTGCTTTTGTTTTATTTCTTTTTTTTTATTTAAAAAAAAATAAAAGCGATGTCTGCCTCCCTTTCTTTTAACTATTCTATTGACTCAATCATCCAACATTTGTAAACTCGCTTCACCTTTAAATCTTTATTTAATATTATAACATTAGAATAAACAATAACTATGAAAATTTTCTAAAGCATAATAAGCAAAAGGTTATAGCGTCTAAAATAGAATGAGGAAAAAGTTATAGCGTGGAATAACGAAAAAGTGGTGTCAATTTTATGATATTTAGATAGAAGGAAAGTTGCAAAGTAGTGCTCTAAATGAACCAAGTCATTCAGTTATTTGGTTCGTTTGTTCGAGTTCAAGTTCGAACTCGGCTCGGATAAAAGGCTAATGAACAGAGCTTGAACACCTTTTTTCTGTTTGAACTCAGTAAGTAGCACCGTTCGTTTAAGGTGTTCGGCTCGTTAATGTTGTTCGTAAGTTAAACGAACCAAGCTTGAACAATCAAATAGTTCGTTTAAATAAACGAACAAGATCGGCTCGTTCGCTAAGTTAAATACAACCGAACTTGAACTACGCAATGCTTGGCTCATTCGGCTCGTTTACCGCTCTAGTTGCAAGTCTTTCTCACTTTGTCTTATTCAACATCCTACTCTTATAGCAGAATGATTCCAACTTTTATAGACACCCTATTTTTTAACGTATTATTAAATCTATAACGAAAAAGAAGATACCAGCTTTAAAAATTATGTGCTTATAAGATTATAATGAGATGTTTTCATTTCTAATGGAGTAAATGACACATTTTTATTTGACTTTTGAATATGATGGAATAAAACAACATGAGTTTGGAATATGATGGAATAAAATAAAATGACTCACTAAATTGACTACGTTTTTTATATTGTGAAGTAGCAGTTGATTGACACAGTTTGACGTAATTTTTATTATGGGTTATCAGAAAACAAACTCTATGTGTTTCTAACATATGAGTATGATTGAGTATATCTGACTCCCCAAACCTTGTTATAGACGGGAGCATGTAAGGCAATATGATAATGTTATTATTGTATAAGATTATAATGAGTACAATCCACTTTTCAGTTGAATGATGGAAATCAATCAAAAACATTTTGAAATAGAAAAAAACACGGATAGAAGGAGATTTATCAAAACGTTAGGATAAGTGACCAAAACAGTAATTAACGTAGGAGAAACCTGCTTTCTAGTGGAGAATTCCACGAGGGAAAAAAAGAGAGACCTGAATGAAAAACATATACAATATCATTACTCTATCG
>AP025048.1:28271477-28521257 GCA_036186865.1 Eustoma russellianum
CAATATCATTACTCTATCGCTTTTAGAGGGTTCCGACTATTACGGGGTAGGGAGTGAGATGTACGTAAGCATATCAATGTGTTAGAAACACACAGATTGTTTTCCGGTGCTTCATAATGATGCATCAAGTTGTGTCGATCAACTGCTACTTCACAAAAGCTAATTTAGTGAATCCTTTTGCTTTATTACATCATATTACTATGTTAATAAAATGTGTTTCTTTGAATCCATTAAAAATGAAAGATATGAATTTTTGAAAAAGACATAAGACAAAAAAACATTTAGAGAGGGTGGTGTGCGTGGAAATACACTGTAAATTTGGATATAGAGGCTGATAAAATAATTATATTTGAGTAGAGGGTTCAAATCAGCTCACTCATTTTACCTTCACCCCACACGTCACCGCATGACACATGGTAGCAGGAGGGGTGGTGAGGCTAGATGAAGGACAATTTCTGACGTACGACTCCAAGATTCTTCCAAAAAGAAGAGGGACAATTTCTCGTTTCCGGATGAACCACACAGTTCCTAAATTTATATCTATTCTATTCTATTTTTTATCTGAAGTTATCCTAAAACATGTGGTGATGTTCGAGTTTATATATACTTATTGCTTTAGTTTTGTATATAAATTTAAGGATTGTGACATTGAGTTTAGTACTGAAAAAGGGAGGTGGAAAACATGTTGGTTTCCGCAATCATAAGAGTTGTGAGTTGTGACAAGTGAACATTGAAGGACATATCTATGTCATGAAAGTCTTGAGTTTTGAAGCAACTGTTAAAGTTGTTTTTGTGACTTTGAGGTCACGAGTTTGAGCTATGAAAACAAACTTCTTCGACAAAAAAGCGTAAGGTATGATTGCGTACATCAGATCGTAAAGTGATCCGGCGCTTTTCTCTCTTTTCTTTTCTGGATCTTACATTATGTCGTACAAACTTCTACAAGATCTTTTTCTTAACCGAGTGACACCAAGAGTCCCCCACCTATATCTCACGTGGACTATATCTATAAACCTGGATATATTTGCATAGTTCGGAACCATATTATAGTTGAAATTTCAATATATAATTTAAATTGTGTGTGTATCATGTTACTTAAAATATGTTATTTAATAAGTTTTATACGATAAAGATAGGTATAAATATCCAATATGATAATAATTTTAATCTTTGAATTGCGGTATTTAATATAGGCTACCGGTTTTACAAATAATATCGGTTTTTTTTTTTTTTGCTAGGGATATTTCTTCCGCCTATGGTAAAATGCAAGAGATTTCTAACCTTCATCTGTGTCTGAAATAGTGTTTATCTGTGTATTTGTTAATTCGTTTACTTAACGAAAGAATATGCTCGTTTTGAAGGTATATAAACACAACTAGGGGTGGCAATTTCAGACACGACACGAAACACGACCCGAACCTGACACGAATTTTCGCAGGTATGGGTATGACCTTGGCGGGTTTCGTGTACAAATCGGGTAAGACCTGAAAGATACCCGCCAATGGCGGGTCGTGTCTGGATATACCCGCGTGTACCCGTTTATACCCGAAATACCCGATAAAATAAAAGTATATTTTAAATTTATTTAATAATTAATAAAATAAAAAAATAAATTTTCCAAAACAAAAAGACTAACCTAATCTTTTCAGCTTTTCCTTAAATTTCCCCCTTTTGCATTCTCAATCACATTTCCCCTGTTCTCCTGTTCTCCAATCCCCGCCGCCTGCAGCCACAAGCCCCCTCTATATTTCTCTTTTTCTTCAATCTCCGCCCATCCGCCTCCAGATCTATATTTCAGGTAAGTGTTCTTCTTCACAAGCAGATTTCTACTTGTTATTTTCATAAAAGTTCAATTTTTTTTTTAAAGACGAATGAGAATACCTGTGTAATGTGCTTGCTATATGTTTTGCATTCACCATGGTGTTCGGATGTGGACATATATAATTAGACTTTTGATGTTGAAACGGCACAAGCTTCTCACCTTGTGCATGTCGGTGTAATCGTGTAAGTGATGGGGCAATGTTTTCTGTTTGTACTTGGTATTTAGACCCTTGTTGGTATATTATTTATGAAATATCGCACTATTCAACCACAAGGAAATAGGATTACTGTAAGAAACTACCTATAAAAAACTTAACCTGAGTCTCCGTAATTTTGGTGCGCTATCTTCTAGGTAAAGCTTTGATTAGTAGTATTCCTTTTTTTCCCCTTTAATTGCACTTTCATCTTTCTTTTTGGTTACAATAATTGCTTCATATCTGGATATTTCTTTTTTTTGTTAATAGACGAAATCTCCTTGTCTTTCTGGAAATTTCCCCAGCGCATCACCATTGCTTTGATTCGCATCGCCTTCTTCGTCTTCTCTTTGGCCCTAGACTCCAATCTCCTAGGCTATTGCTTCTAAATCTGTTTCTGGGACAGAGGTATGTAAATATTCTTTTGTTTTTTGTTTGTATTTCACCGATGTTCCACAAACCTTATGCATTTCTGTGCTTATTTAATTCTTGTATGCAACGTCTGGCGCGAATTCTTTGTGTACCGAACCTGCGAGTGTGAACAGATTTTAGCCGACGGCTTCAAGTAAAGTCTTTTGGCTCCTTGGCTGCTTCATTGAGCATCAACCATGGTGAAAAAGAGCAAGAGTATGTGTTTTTCTTTCTGTCCTGTTGCTGTGAATGTCCTCTTTCTAGGTATTTACATAAATTTCAAATGCGAGTTTTTATGATGTGCAAGTTGTTCTTTTGGATTTTCAGAGAGCAAGAGTAAAAGAGTTCCGCTGAAGAAGAAGCACAAGATAATGAGGAAAGTGAAAGAGCATCGTAGGAAGAAGATAAAAGAAGCGAAAAGGTTAGGACTTCACCAGAAACCTAAGGTGGAGAAGGACCCTGGCATCCCTAAGGACTGGCCGTTTAAGGAACAAGAGCTTAAAGCCCTTGAGCAACGCCGTTCTCGGGCCCTTGAAGAACTCGAACGGAATAAATCCGCCAGGAAAGAGAGGGTATGGAATTAAGACGCCCTTTTGTTTAGTTCATCTGTTTTATTTTATTTTTATTTTTTTTCCTCCTTGGATATTGTGAAACTAGTCAACTATTGTCTCTCTTTTAGAAACTTAGCTTCCTTCATGTTATCAATTGGAAGTAGGAAGATATTTTGGTGCCATCCTTTTGATTGTGTGTTCTTTCGCTTAAAGTAACGTTATTCTTGGGAATCCTGGATGGTTCGCTTTTGTCTGAAGGGTTCGCTCTCAGATAATTTGACCATGTTACAATTTTTTTGAATCTGCTGTCCATTAGAAGATTGGTAAGAGCTACTGTTTGGATACAATCATATGATTTAAACTTGTTACAAGGCCTTTAGGATTTGCTAAGCAAGCAGACGTGGATAGGTCATTAGAAGAAATAAGTCATTCAAAAAAATATGGATTTCTTTTGGCATCTTCGTGGTGCAATATCCGTTTCCTCTTTTTGTTTTTTATATTTTTCTATTTTTACCCTCTGAGTGACGCTACTTATCCAAGCAAAAAAACGAAAATTGGGTCTACTTGAGAATGACAATATGTCTAACATGGACGACAACAGCTTGAATAGGGAGAAAAAGGTTGGACCTCAGTTGATTCTTCTTTGTTCTCCATCTCCATAACACATTAATACAAACAACTCTTCCCATGCAATGTTATTGTAACAGTTGGTCGACCTACTTCTACACAAAACGGATCAACCTTTATGCAGAAAAACAAGAACAAAGATCCAAATGGAGGTTGATGCATGACAGAGAGAGGCTAGTTAAGGTTTTCGGAAGCCCAAGAGTGCAATAGAACTATGCATAACTGCAGTTTTCAGGACAAGTTGTGAACTCCAAGGAAAGGCATCAAAACAGAACCAATCCACAGCTTCCCATCCTTCTCCTCCACTTCACTAATATATCTCAAGGTTTTCCCATCAACATCCTCTAACACCTCCAAAATCTTCCCTTCATGGCTTAGCTTGATTGCTGTAGCATGAGCCTGCCCTCCAACTAATAAATAATGAAGTTGCTTGAAGTTGAAAGGAAGATGTGAGCAATGTCTTCCCTAGCCAAGGGTAAGAGGTCATCAATTTAGATACTATCCCTGCTTTTGAATGCACAGCCACCCAAAATTCTCCCTTTGAGTTCCTTCTAATATTGTCTAGATATCCTGGTAGATGGGCAAAAACATCGGACTTCCCGGCATTAGGACCTTGAAGCCAGTACCTAATTACCCTGCAAGTCGTGGTTTCAACCACGAGCACAAAGGATCTGTCTTTGCTCAAGGCCACGCCGTTCGCAAAAGCTAGTCCGCCAAGTAAAACTGTTACTTCCTTGCTTGACTTATCATACTTCATCAGCCTACCTGTCTGGTCCCCGCTTAGAAGTGAGTACATGAATTGCCTGATAACACGAACAGATGAAGACAACCAAAGGAGTTGTTACATTAGTGATTAAACCACAAAAAAATGTGAACGCATTAAACAAAACCGTGAAGGCAGATTTGAACTCCTAATTGTAGGGTGCAGTCCCTCAAATTGAAACTTTTTTTCTCGACAGCTTCCCTCCACATGCCCCCAAGATAACAAGAAACTAATGCAAAATATGATTGCCTGTTTATAATCAAATATACCATCTTCTTGAATAAGACAAGCAAAATAAGCTCCAATAAGAAACCAAAGAATTTGATACTTGGCGCTTGATGTACTTCTGTTCCACTTCTTCACAACGTTAATCTATGTAAATAGATAGAGAACGGGACAAGGACAAAATAAAACAGCGCCATACATTTGACCCACCTTATATTGCAATTTCCTCCAAACAGATAATGTAAAGTTCGTGATTTGTAAGTAAAATTACCTGCGAAAGAACTGTGCTGGTGTCTGTGAAGTATATCACTTCCTTCATCTTCAAGTTCATCAATATCCAAGTCATTGGTGAAGAGCAAAGCACTTCCTTCAACTTCAGTTACCAGTGGACGAGCCAAACCACCACTTGGCCCTACCACATGGAGGCCAAAGTAAGCATCGGCAATATATAGATCCCCGCTCTTCTTCTCAAATTTAAGCCCTAATGGTCTTCCACATATGTGCTCCATTTCTGGTGCAAATGGGCGGTTACATTCCTTCCTTCAAGGTGAAATATTGAAAACTTTGTCAGGCATACATATTCCACTCATGAGTTCCATGATGTATACAGTATCCAAACAATGACATCAGGATGTGAATCAAACTTCACTTCTACATGGTGCAGGAGAGATCAAGTACTTAAAACCTTTTCTTTTTTTCAGCCTCTGGGTAACTACACATGGCAAACCTTTATATCTCTAGCCTGATATCAGAGAGAACACCTAAGCGAATTAGTTCCTTTACTGTGAAAAAATACTAGTAGACTCCATTCAGATTGACTGTTAAGAATCAACTAGTTTGCCTAATAAGTATTTTGCTTTCAAGGTAAACCCATGTTAACTTAAACTTTCAACAACAACAACACTCAAGCCTTTTTTCCACTATATGGGGTCGGCTATATCGATCAATCATTTTTCTTGCGTTTTTCTTTTACAAGTCGTAGCTTAAATCCTACCCAATTGACTGAAACTTGGATTTGGAAAATCTGGAAGGGTAAAAATAATTGGAAAAGCCAATTACAACATAATAAGCATACAGAGTCAATCTAGTCATATCGTTGAGAGAGTAAGGCTTGTGATAGAAAGCTGTCATAACTCATGAACGGTAAAGAATATTAATGCTGAAACACCAAACTTTTTGAATTCCTCTAAATGTCACAGTTGTTCTGTTAATAATACGTTCTAGCAATGGTTGGTCGAAAGCTTGGCCGAAATTCTTGTTTTAGGACTATTTTAGATGTCCAAATGGCATGTATACACACCATCCATGTTTCATTACTTCTCCTGTTCTTTTATATTCGAATCATTGTCTTCTCCAGCACAATAAATCCATCAATGACGACAACAAAGTCTCCGAACAAAATTGGAAGCCAGAGGTCTAAAGGAAATCAATGGAGAGAGGGGGAAAAAACCAGCTTCAAGCAGTAAAAGATGAAATTATTCCAAAACTTAACTCTGCTTTTTGTGCGGACTAGGGAGAAAGGTTTCCCATAAAGCAAATTACAGGAAATATATCTTTGGACTTGTAAGCTTGAGGAGTCGAACTTAATCATGAACTCGTCCCTTTCGAGTTCGATCATTACAAATTGATGGTAACTTTTAAATTCTTTTGGGTGAATTGAGAAGTACCACTTTCCCCAGTTATGTTATCTGCAAAAGATAGAAAGCTAATGGCCCCCTCAACCCCAACTCTGCAAAATTATAAGTCGATTATGCTCCTAAAAGCATGAATCTTGAAGTTGAAACAACACATAAAAAGGATGTAAACGGCGAAGTCAAAACTCAATCAACTTAGCCTTCTGCCCATGTGGGACTAAAAGTGCTTTCAAATTTAAAAATATCAAACCTTAGATTCTGTCCTTGTAATTAAGCTGACAAAACTTGAGGTATCACGGCAACAGTTCTTAAAGTCTGAATTTTGACATGCTTAATTCCTATCTTAGCAAACCATTCGACAAAAACCTAAAACATTGAATTTGAAATAACAAATCCATCACTAATTTCATCCAAGATTAGGTTTTTAGGGACCCTATATAGGAATAAACATAAAGACACCAACTTTAAATTGAATAAAAAAAATAAAAATCCGAAGAGTGAAGTAGGATGCTTTACCTATGAGAAGTAGTAATTGCAAAATCAATCCAACCATTTTCAGCACCAGTCCACTTGAGAATCCTTCCATCAGCCACACCAGCATAGGGACCTTCACCGTTAGGATCAAAAGCAAGACTTTCTGGTCCAACCGCACCCTTCAGCTGAATTATCTCTGCTGCCTGCAGATTATCAACAGACCCAGGAATTGCAGGTGGTTTCAAGAAATGGGTTGTGCTTAAAAGAGCCAAAATCACTGATACAACTGCAACTGATGTTGCAGCCAAAATTAGCTTTGAGTTCATCGCCCTCTTCTTTTCTTTTCTTTTCTTTTTCTAAACTGAAACTTGAAGAAATTGAAATGCTGTTCCTGTCAAATCTGTATCTTTGGCCGGATTAGTGTGTGAAAATATATGTAATCGGTTAAATCCTATATGAATCATTTCTAACCATAACAGATATTTAGTTAAACAAAATCAAAGATTATTACTATAGTCTGAAAAGCCTAACGGTCAAACGATACCTCTATATCTATATTAAAAGATATAAAATTTGATTACAACAAAATCCGACTATCATTTCCAAATAAAACAACTATGAAAAAACGTGCACAAATTTTTGGTACAAGATTCATTTGCAGTGTCAACAAGAAACTTACCTAACTAAGCGAAAAACTTTATAATATTTATCTTGATAATCGTGAACGTTATTAAATTGTTGTTATACTTTATTTTTTTTTTTGTCGATTTGGTAATAGATATTTTGGGTCAAAGTGACTGTTTGGTCGCCATATACTGTGTCAATTAATTAAAGCAAGTGATACATCTGCTGCATATTTCATTCTTTATGAGTAATGTTACCACCCGGTAAATTTATGAACAATCATTACTTGGACATCTTAACAATAATTACTTGTGTGATCAATAAAGTCAAAACACGTGGGCTGATAATATGTTAATCTTTCTTTTTTAAATATATATAGTTGTGACCAATCCATCTTTTATTTATTTTATTTTATTGATCAATATTTGACCATTACAACGTGAAACATGTTGGAGAATTAAATATTTGGGCTTTGTCCCATTGTTGGAGATTTAAAAGGTTTGTGCTTTGGCCCATTGATGGTGAATTAAAAGAGTGTGCAGTGGCCCGTTAAAGAAAGTTGCAAAACTTGGTTAAGCAACGTACTTTGAGCTTAATTATGATGAGTTTTCGATAATGAAAGTCGTAAACTAATGTGTCCTTAATTATCTACGTAATGAGTAGTTAATTTTAGGCTGTGGAATCACTCAGTTACGATATCGGGTGAATGAGAAATTAATACTCAAAGTGGATGGAAACGTTGTTGATAGGTGACGTGTCACCCTTATGGAGGAATGCCACATTGGATGTGTCCATGTGGCGTAAGAAGTCTCTGACGGACATCGATCGATGACATCGATCGATCGATGTCACTTCGATCGATCGATGTCACTTCGATCGATTGATGTCATCGATCGAAGACGATCAGAGAGCTTGGGATCATTCTGTCCGACATCGATCGATCACTTCGATCGATCGATATCATTTCGATCGATCGATGTGATCGATCGAAGTTGGACAGAAAGGTTCGTGATGATTCTGTCCGACATCGATCGATCACATCGATCGATCGATGTCACTTCGATCGATCGATGTGATCGATCGAAGTCGGACAACGTGCAAAATTCTTTTCTCCTGAGCGGTTATGTTTCAAACTTGAAACAAACATTATCCTCCTACTTGAGATAAGATCATTCTGGTGTGATCTAATGGTGGTGGAAGAGGCAGCTTTAATCTAACGGCCGAGATTTAAATTGTCCTAACTGCCCAACCGAATGTGGTTTCCATCTAACGCTCCAGGTTTAAACCTGCGAATCAATCTTCAATCTAAAGGCTGAGATTAAACCTACCTAATCTAGATAGGAGGTTTTCATCTAACGGCCTAAATCAAACTACGGTTTTGATCCAACAGTCACGGTACCTTGTTCTCCAACCGACTCCCCTATATAAACAGGGCAAAGGGTGCATTCTAGACACACAATTTCTTTGCGTTCATAGCATACAATACTCATAGCATTCAAGTTTTTGCATCCCGTCCAAGAAAAGTCAGGACACTCGAAAGTTCGAAGAAGTTCAAGTTCAGCAGTGCCGCTCAACTGAACAGGTACCTGTTGTATCCTGGGAGACGGTTTCTCACGCCGGTGGGCACAGTATACCGGAGCAATACGTCTTAAGGACAGAGTCCTCGACTCGCCCTGGGTTTGGTTTATTTTATTATTACATACGCACACACTAAACGACTGCGTCTTAGTACAGGAGTGATTGTCTCCAACAATCTTAAGACGTATTCTGTTCAATTACTTCTGTACCGTTTTTTATTTTACGCAAACCAGTACGCATACAGATTTGCAGTCTGCTTCTACTCATTTCTTAAATCTGGTTCTGTTCTGATCTGTACGTTTTGATCGAACTGAACAGGAATGAAGAACGAAAGCTCGAACTCTGTTGAAGGCTTTAATGGTGCTCACTCCGTGTCCGCACCAGAAGGGGCAAACAATGTTGCTGCCGGACCGCAGTTCAACACGGTTCTGATGGCACCAACTGGAGGGCCTCAGATGAATCCGGTTGCCACTGCTGCTCATGTGGAGAAGCCGGAAAAGTTTGTTGGAAGCTTCTTCAAGAGGTGGCAGCAGAAGATGCTGTTCTACCTCACGGCACTGAGATTGGCCAGAATGCTGAGCGAAGATCCACCCGTGGTTGAGCCTGTGGAGGATCAACAACAGAATATGCAGAACGCCTTGGGTGCTGAGGCCTGGGCGTATACAAATTTTTGTTGTTTAAATTTGATTCTGGGTTGCCTAGATAATACTATCTATGGCGTGTTTTGTACATATAAAACTGCAAAAGCTTTGTGGTCGGCATTAAATAAAAAGTATCGCACAGAAGATGCTGGTACGAAAAAGTTGATAGTTGGGAAATTTCTCGACTATAAAATGTTAGATTCCAAAACTGTAATTTCGCAGGTGGGAGAAATATAGATGTTGGTTTCTGAAATGGAAGAGGAGGGCATGACGCTCAGTGAATCTTTCCAGGCCGCGGCTGTGATTGAGAAGCTGCCTCCGTCGTGGAGGGAATTTAAGAGCTATCTCAAACACAAGCGAAAGGAGATGAAAATGGAGGATTTGATTGTCCGTCTTCGTATTGAGGAGGACAATCGTCAGTGCCGAAAAGAAGCCGTCCACATCAATCTGGTCAAGCCAAGGCTCATGTTGCTGAGGCGAAGAACAGAAAGAAAAATAACACTTTGGGCGTGAACGTCAAGGGCAAGGAAATTGCAAAGAAGTTCACAGGTAAGTGTTATAACTGTGGAAAACCAGAGCATCGAAGCCGTGAATGTCGAAAGCCCAAAAAGACTCAGAATAAAGCGAAAGCAGATCTGGTTGGCGCAATGGAAGACTTGAACCTCTGCGCAGTAGTGACCGAGTGCAACGCAGTGGGAAACCCGCGTGAATGGTGGGTGGATACTGGAGCCACTCGACATGTTTGTGCGAACAGGGCTATGTTCAGAGAATATGTACCCACGACAAACAACGAGCAACTTTTCATGGGAAACTCCAACAGCTCAAAGATCGAAGGATCGGGCAAGGTGATCCTGAAACTGACCTCAGGAAGGGAGTTGACCCTGCAGAATGTGCTGCATGTTCCTGACATAAGGAAAAATCTGGTTTCTGGCGCGCTGCTAGTCACTCACGAATTCAAGCTTGTTTTTGAGGCAAACAAATTTGCACTTTCTAAGAATGGAGTGTATGTAGCGCCCCGGCCCGATACAGTCATCGGAACCAGTGCACCCGCCGTAGCCTTACTAAGAGAACTACGAAGCGTCAAGCAGATCAAGCGTACATCCTTCATAATGTAAGATAAAAACCAGCGGAAACGTCATAATAATTTAAACCTTCATCGTCATTAAAACATCCATAAAATGCAGCGGAATTAAAAGATGTTTGTTCCTCTCGCCAACATAAGTTTTAGATCAACATAACAACAAATGAGTTTTCCAAACTGAAATAAAGTAGTCCAGCATCTATCTATTCCCATGTCCATCATCCCATTGAGCCCACTCGCCGTCGTCTTCAATAAATATCAACTCATATTCAGGCTCACCTGAAAAGGAACAGAGTAATTGTTCTTATCGAAATTATCGCCAGTAAGTAACCCGTCTATACACCTTACGGAATCACACACGTCGAGTCACCAGTGTATAAAACATTGCCCAAAAATAAGGTGCTCGGGTTAGCAAATAGTATCTTACTAAGAATTCCTCAAAACAGATAAAGCACATATATGTACACAGATACGAGAACCAACATGTATTAAAACAACGTATCTCATAAGCAAGTCATAGACTAACCACGTTTCTTGCATGTCCAGTCTTATGCTTCGTGTATCATGATGCATGTACTTCTTTAAAATTACACACAACACCCATGCATATATCTTCTTTCATAAACATGTCATGCATGTCATTTCACAAAACATTTCATCACTTTACATATCATATTCTTCGCGTAGCAGAACTTTATACCCTGTGGGTGATCAGTCCACAGCAAACATAACTTTATACCGCGTGCTGAAAGGTCCACGGCCCCATAACATATAACTTTATACCCCGTGCTGAAAGGTCAACGGCCCCTATTACATATATCATATATCCGTGCTGATAGATCCATGGCCCCATTACATATATCATATATCTGTGCTGAAAGGTCCACGGCCCCGTAAAATAACTTTATTTTCCGTGCTGCTAGGTCCACGGACCCATAAAATAACTTTATTTTCCGTGCTGATAGGTCCACGGCCCCATAAAATACTTTATACCCTGCTGTTGATTCACAGATCATGCTTTTATACCCTGCTTTCGCAGACGTGACTTTTATACCCTGCCATCAACCAGCAACCATTTTGTCTTTCGAAAACTTTAAACCTTTCTTGTAATCACATGTTCTTTTGCAAAGCAAATCTCAAATCAAATGCAAGTGCCCATGTCATGATGCAGGATGCACATGTAACTTCGTATCCAACATGTATCATACACATTCATATATCGTACTTATCAAGTATACAGTCTTGCACCTCAAACACTCCATGGTCGTATCTTTCCAAGCCCATTCTTCACTCAAGATTCAATCTTATTCTAACTTGATCAAACTTACCATCTACGCCTCATTTACAACTCAATTACCTTTGCATTTTATGTCCAAAAGGAGTGTATAAGGTTACAACACGTACATAGGGCACCTAAAGGGTCAAAAAGACTTCCAGTACAGTTGGAACGCTACATGAAGCGCCTATAGTGACTTAAAGCGCCTATTCTAGGCGTTCGAAGTGTTCGGGGATGTCCCGTAGACATTGAACGCCTACATGAAGCGCCTAATGTGACATAGAGCGCCTTATGTAGGTGTTCGAAGTGTTCGGGGATGATTCAGGACACATTGAACGCTACATTAGGCGCCTAATGTGACATCGAGCGCCTAATGTAGGTGTTCGAAGTGTTCTGACGGTTCTAAATTGCAGTTTCTCTGTACGGGAAAGCTTCAGGACACATTGAACGCTACATTAGGCGCCTAATGTGACATAGAGCGCCTAATGTAGGCGTTCGAAGTGTTCTGACGATGCCAAACTGCAGTTTTTCTGCAGTAACTTCCACCCAACACATTTCTTCTTCAACCCTTTCATATTCAACACTTAAAGATCCATCTTAACATCTAGATGCATCATACTTAACACACATCTAATCATGAATTGATGCTTAGTTATGTCTAACAATATCCACTCTAAATCTTCAATCATTCACCACCTTCAAAAGTTATCATCGACATTCTCAACACAACAAGACTACAACCATGTCATCACTCATCCCTCAATTCCCTGCACTTACTCTCAACATCTAAGTGTAGACAATCAGCATAAGAGTAGCACAAGACAATAAGCACGTCAAAATATACACTTTCATGGGCATGCTTGACAAATAACAAAGCACCACACAACTATTTTCAGAAATATGGCCCAAAGAACAAGACTTTAGGCAATTAGCAACAAAACTTACATATAATAAAGCATTTAACATAGACAAGACAAGAATACTAATGTGTGATTCATGTTTTCTCCTTGTAAGAACATAGGGCCGAAAGTATCAAAATTTGCGTAAAGCGTATAGAAAGATTACTTGCCTTGAATTCTAGATAAGCTTACGGATTTACTGCAGAACCTTGATAAGAATTGAACCTAGAATGACTTTTTTCCTTCTTTTCCTTCTTCTCTTCTTCTTCTTCCTTTCCTTTTCCTCTTCTCTCTCTTTTCCCTGCAGTTTTCCTCTCCTCTTTGGTGTGGAAAACCGTCCCCTATAGGCTGATGGGGAGTTATACTAAGTTTTGGTAACTCCCCTATCCTTAGTAGGGACTATTTTGATAATTTACCATAATTTCTTTTAATTCTATCTTTTAACCCCTTTCTTTTGTTGTTCTATGTTTTGTGTAACTAAGTCTCATAACCTACATAATTAATTAAGTTGCATTTAAGGTTGACCTCTAAGTATTGAAAGTTGCGCTTAAAAGTCACGGGGTGTAACATTCCACCCCCCTTACAAAAAGTTTCGTCCTCGAAACTTACGTACCTTAGTCAAAGAGCTGAGGATACTTCTCCCGCATTTGTTCTTCGAGCTCCCAAGTGGCTTCACGTTCCGTGTGATTGCTCCACTGAACCTTTACATAAGGGATCATTCGCTTCCTCAACACTTGATCCTTTCGGTCCACAATTTTCACGGGTACTTCCTCATATGTAACATCGTCCTTGAGTTCCAAAGGTTGAGCTTCAAGTACATGACTTGGATCCGCCACGTACTTTCTTAATTGTGACACGTGGAATACATTGTGGACTTGCGCCAACACCGGAGGTAATGCCAACCTATATGCCAATGCTCCTACCTTCTCAAGTATTTCATAAGGACCAATAAAACGAGGGCTTAGCTTGCCTTTTACTCCAAACCTCATGACACCCTTTGTAGGCGATACTCTCAAGTAGACCTTTTCACCTACATCAAATTCCAATGGTCGTCGTTTGGCATCTGCCCAACTCTTGTTGCGATCCTGAGCCGTCTTGAGTCTTTCCCGGATGACTTTCACCTTCTCTAATATTTTCTCTAATAGCTCAGGTCCTGTGATGGTCCTCACGCCCACTTCATCCTAATAAACCGTGGACCTACATTTTCTTCCATACAAAGCCTCAAAAGGAGCCATATCGATTGCGCTGTGGTAACTATTATTATAAGAAAACTCCATCAGCTTTACCATTCCGTCCCAACTCCCTTTGAAATCCAACACGCAAGCCCTTAGCATGTCTTCCAAGGTTTGAATAGTCCGCTCGGACTGTCCATCGGTTTGAGGATGATACGCTGTACTCAACCTTAATTCTGTACCCATGGCTTCTTGAAATGCTGTCCAAAACTTAGAGGTGAACCGTGAATCTCGGTCGGACACTATACTTACCGGGACACCATGCAAACTAACAATACTGTCCATATATAAACTCACTAACTTGTCAAGAGGTGCTTCACTTGAAACGGGTAGGAAATGGGCAGACTTTGTTAAACGATCCACGATAACCCAAATCATGTCACATCCACTTCTTGTCTTTGGTAAACCCGCTACAAAATCCATTGTGACATGTTCTCATTTCCATTCCGGAATCTCCAACGGCATCAACAATCCACCGGGCCGTTGGTGTTCCGCCTTGACTTGTTGACACACCAAACACCTCTCTATGAATTCCGCAATATGTCTTTTCATCCCAGACCACCAATAGTATTGCTTGAGATCTCTATACATCTTGGTGCTACCGGGGTGTATTGATAACCTTGAATTGTGAGCTTCCTGCAAAACTTCCTTCCTAAGTTTGTCAACATCCGGCACGCATAATCTTTCCCTAAACCATAAGCTCCCATCCTCCTTGGTCCGAAATCCTTCAACTTGACTATGTTTCACCCTTTCCATTATCTCACTTAAAGCCTTATCTTTCTTCTGTGCCTCCTTTACCCGATCAATCAAACTCGGGGTGAGAGTCAAGGCTGTCAGGACGTTCACCGTGGATTCAATCAAATCCAAACCAAACTCCTCCATCTCTCTTTCCAATGGTGATTGTCGTGCATGGCCGGACTTCCTACTTAAGGCGTCGGCTACCTTGTTAGCCTTTCCCGGGTGATAATGAATAGTTAGGTCATAGTCCTTTAGCAATTCCAACCATCTCCGCTGCCTCATATTCAATTCCTTCTGCGAGAACAAATACTTTAGGCTCTTATGATCCGTGAACACCGCGCACTTCTCTCCATATAAATAATGCCGCCAGATCTTCAAGGCGAACACAACCGCGGCAAGTTCAAGATCATGTGTGGGATAGTTTTGCTCATAAGGCTTTAGCTATCTTGAGGCATATGCAATGACCCGTTCGTTTTGCATTAAGACACAACCTACAAACAAAGTATTAGTCTAGGCTTAATGGGTATACAAGATCATAACCTTATGCTATAATTTACGTACCTAACCCGTTCTTTGATGCATCACTATAAATCATAAACCCATCAGTTCCAGAAGGTTGAGCCAATACTGGAGCTGTCGTTAATCTCTTCTTAAGCTCCGTGAAACTTTGTTCGCATTCCGCCGTCCACTCAAACTTGGACTTCTTTTGAGTAAGGCGACTGATAGGTACGGCAATCCTTGAGAATCCCTCAACAAATTTTCTATAATAACCCGCTAGACCCAAGAAACTTCGCACTTCGGTGACATTGGTAGGTCTAGGCCATTCAGTTATAGCTTCCACCTTCTTCGGATCAACAGCAATCCCCTCTTCTGATATCACGTGACCTAGGAAAGCCACACTTCTTAACCAAAACTCACACTTGCTAAACTTAGCATATAGTTGTTTCTGCCTTAGAATACCTAGAACGGTTCTCAAATGATCAGCGTGAGTTTGTTCGTCAGGGGAATACACCAGAATATCATCTATGAATACCACAACAAATTTGTCCAACTGTTCTCGAAAGACGGTATTCATAAGATCCATAAAAGCTGCGGGGGCATTTGTTAATCCAAACGGCATCACCAAAAACTCATAGTGGCCATATCTTGTGCGAAAAGCTGTCTTCGCGATGTCTTCGGCCTTCACTCGCAAATGATGATACCCTGATCGGAGATCAATTTTAGAGAAAACCTTGGCGCCCTTGAGTTGATCAAACAAATCCTCAATTCGTGGAAGGGGATACTTATTCTTGATGGTAACTTTATTCAACTCTCTATAATCGATACAAAGCCTCATGCTACCATCTTTCTTCTTTACAAACAAAACAGGTGCTCCCCAGGGCGATACACTCGGGCGGATAAACTTCTTGTCCAATAACTCCTGCAGTTGTTCCTTCAACTCTCTCAATTCTGCCGGAGCCATTCTATAAGGAGCTTTAGAAATAGGTTCTGTTCCTGGAATCAAGTTGATCTCGAACTCGACTTCTCTCGGGGGTGGTACTCCTGGTAAATCTTCCGGAAACACATCAGGAAATTCATTAACCACTGGAATTTGCTCCATAGATGGCACCTCCTGAGTAACATCCATGACATACACTAGGAATCCCTCAGCACCCTTCCTCAATGCTTTGCGTGCTTGTGCGACGGACACATATACCTTCTTGGGAACTTTCTTTCGTTCCGCATCTCCTTGAAATATTACCTCCTCCATCTTAGCATTCTTGATTGTCACTTGCTTCAACCGACAATCAATATTAGCGTGATTCTTGGCCAACCAGTCCATTCCCAATATGACGTCAAAGTCATACATCTGAATAGGGATCAGTGTGGCGGAGAATGTTTGTCCTTCAAACTCCAATTCGCAATCACGATACTGCTGGTATGAAACCATAATCTGATCTCTGGCCGCTTGCACGCGATACGGAGTTTCTAACCATTCAGGCAAACTGCTAAGGTGCTTAGCGAATCTCTTTGCTACAAAGGAGTGGCTTGCGCCGCTATCGAAAAGTACATTGGCAGGCATCTTATTTACTAAAACCACACCTAAAGCCATATAAAGTTTTACACAAAAGTTAAGCACGAAAACACTTAATTCAATATGAATTCAAACTTAGTTTAAATGATACCTGCTACTACATCGGTAGCCTCCTGTACATCCGTGTCCGTCATTAGATGTACACGAGCATTTGCTCGAGGCTTCATTCTCGGCTGCTGAGCCGCCTCTCCAGGATTATTCTTCTTCATCTCCGGACAGTCTCTAATCAAGTGACCCACTTGGCCATATCGGAAACATGCGCCAGCCACTTTCCTACACTCTCCAACGTGGTTCCTGTTGCAGTGTGGACATACTCCTATAGCCTGCTGGGCCACCGGGTTCTAGGGTGGGATTCTCTGAAAGTTTCCAACCGGGCCTCTCTTCGGAATCTTGACCCAACGTCCGGGTCTTCCACCAACTCGCACATCATCTCTTGGCCTCTTGCTTCTATCCGACCCTCCAGCGCTAGCTGCTCTTGCCGCTACTCGGCGGAAATCACTCTCCACACGGAAACATGCATCTAACATATCCTCATAAGTTTTCATCCCTGCATTCACTATCGCCGATTGTATCCTCGAGTCCAAACCCCTCTCAAACTTCGTCATCTTAAGACGATTATCAGACATGATCGCAGGGGCAAACTTACCCAAAGCATGAAAACGATCTGCATACTCAGACACTGTCATCCTTCCTTGCTCCAATCTGTCAAATGCTCTTATCTTGTCCAATATCGCAGTCTCCGGTACATAGTACTTAAGGAACACATCACAGAACTGAGTCCAAGAGATTGGTGGGGTCATTCTTAACACCATTCCTTCCCACCATTCGCCAGCCTTGCCACTTAGAAGGGGCGTGGCCACCTCAACCTTTATCTCATTCGGTACTTGCACTAGCCGAAAACATTTCTCCACCTCAGCCAACCAGTGCTGAGCCTCCTCAGGATCAGTACATCCACTGAACTCCGGCACCCTCATCTTCCTCATCTCTCCATAAAAGAACCTGATGTTATGCTGTGGCGGTGGTGGAGGCGGAGGCTGATGCTGCTGCACATACCCTTGTGCAATCACCGTCAGTGCGTCAGTGAGCACCTGAGGTAAAACAACTTGTGGTGGCTGGTTCTCCTGTCCATTGCCAGAGTTGTCTGTGTTATCTCTTCTTGGAGGCATATTTCTCTGAAAAGGTCAACATTGCATTAGCTTTCAGTAAATACAAGGGGTTACTGAAAGCTTGAATGCATACGAAGGGGTGAGGTATGTAAGCCAACTATTGATACGACATTCGATGATAAACGCGCTCACACACACCCAACCCATATCATACTTAACCACTAAGAATAATCAATACTTATATCTAAGGATCAAACTTAAGGAAGAATCATAGCTTAAGTGTCTAAAAGATCATGAACCTAAGTTTCCGAAACAGATCTGAAGCCTAGGCTCTGATACCACCTGTAGCGCCCCAGCCCGATACAGTCATCGGAACCAGTGCACCCGCCGTAGCCTACTAAGAGAACTACGAAGCGTCAAGCAGATCAAGTGTACATCCTTCATAATGTAAGATAAAAACCAGCGGAACTTCATCGTCATTAAAACATCCATAAAATGCAGCAGAATTAAAAGATGTTTGTTCCTCTCGCCAACATAAGTTTTAGATCAACATAACAACAAATGAGTTTTCCAAACTGAAATAAAGTAGTCCAACATCTATCTATTCCCATGTCCATCATCCCATTGAGCCCACTCGCCGTCGTCTTCAATAAATATCAACTCATATTCAGGCTCACCTGAAAAGGAACAGAGTAATTGTTCTTAGCGAAATTATCGCCAGCAAGTAACCCGTCTATACACCTTACGGAATCACACACGTTGAGTCACCAGTGTATAAAACATTGCCCAAAAATAAGGTGCTCGGGTTAGCAAATAGTATCTTACTAAGAATTCCTCAAAACAGATAAAGCACATATATGTACACAGATACGAGAACTAACATGTATTAAAACAACGTATCTCATAAGCAAGTCATAGACTAACCACGTTTCTTGCATGTCCAGTCTTATGCTTCGTGTATCATGATGCATGTACTTCTTTAAAATTACACACAACACCCATGCATATATCTTCTTTCATAAACATGTCATGCATGTCATTTCACAAAACATTTCATCACTTTACATATCATATTCTTCGCGTAGCAGAACTTTATACCCTGTGGGTGATCAGTCCACAGCAAACATAACTTTATACCCCGTGCTGAAAGGTCCACGGCCCCATAACATATAACTTTATACCCCGTGCTGAAAGGTCAACGGCCCCATTATATATATCATATATCCGTGCTGATAGGTCCACAGCCCCATTACATATATCATATATCCGTGCTGAAAGGTCCACGGCCCCGTAAAATAACTTTATTTTCCGTGCTGATAGGTCCACGGCCCCATAAAATAACTTTATTTTCCGTGCTGATAGGTCCACGGCCCCATAAAATACTTTATACCCTGCTGTTGATTCACAGATCACGCTTTTATACCCTGCTTTCGCAGACGTGACTTTTATACCCTGCGATCAACCAGCAGCCATTTTGTCTTTCGAAAACTTTAAACATTTCTTGTAATCACATGTTCTTTTGCAAAGCAAATCTCAAATCAAATGCAAGTGCCCATGTCATGATGCAGGATGCACATGTAACTTCGTATCCAACATGTATCATACACATTCATATATCGTACTTATCAAGTATACAGTCTTGCACCTCAAACACTCCATAGTCGTATCTTTCCAAGCCCATTCTTCACTCAAGATTCAATCTTATTCTAACTTGATCAAACTTACCATCTACGCCTCATTTACAACTCAATTACCTTTGCATTTTATGTCCAAAAGGAGTGTATAAGGTTACAACACGTACATAGGGCACCTAAAGGGTCAAAACGACTTCCAGTATAGTTGGAACGCTACATGAAGCGCCTATAGTGACTTAAAGCGTCTATTCTAGGCGTTCGAAGTGTTCGGGGATGTCCCGTAGACATTGAACGCCTACATGAAGCGCCTAATGTGACATAGAGCGCCTTATGTAGGTGTTCGAAGTGTTCGGGGATGATTCAGGACACATTGAACGCTACATTAGGCGCCTAATGTGACATCGAGCGCCTAATGTAGGTGTTCGAAGTGTTCTGACGGTTCTAAATTGCAGTTTCTCTGTACGGGAAAGCTTCAGGACACATTGAACGCTACATTAGGCGCCTAATGTGACATAGAGCGCCTAATGTAGGCGTTCGAAGTGTTCTGACGATGCCAAACTGCAGTTTTTCTGCAGTAACTTCCACCCAACACCTTTCTTCTTCAACCCTTTCATATTCAACACTTAAAGATCCATCTTAATATCTAGATTCATCATACTTAACACACATCTAATCATGAATTGATGCTTAGTTATGTCTAACAATATCCACTCTAAATCTTCAATCATTCACCACCTTCAAAAGTTATCATCGACATTCTCAACACAACAAGACTACAACCATGTCATCACTCATCCCTCAATTCCCTGCACTTACTCTCAACATCTAAGTGTAGACAATCAGCATAAGAGTAGCACAAGACAATAAGCACGTCAAAATATACACTTTCATGGGCATGCTTGACAAATAACAAAGCACCACACAACTATTTTCAGAAATATGGCCCAAAGAACAAGACTTTAGGCAATTAGCAACAAAACTTACATATAATAAAGCATTTAACATAGACAAGACAAGAATACTAATGTGTGATTCATGTTTTCTCCTTGTAAGAACATAGGGCCGAAAGTATCAAAATTTGCGTAAAGCGTATAGAAAGATTACTTGCCTTGAATTCTAGATAAGCTTACGGATTTACTGCAGAACCTTGATAAGAATTGAACCTAGAATGGCCTTTTTCCTTCTTTTCCTTCTTCTCTTCTTCTTCTTCCTTTCCTTTTCCTCTTCTCTCTCTTTTCCCTGCAGTTTTCCTCTCCTCTTTGGTGTGGAAAACCGTCCCCTATAGGCTGATGGGGAGTTATACTAAGTTTTAGTAACTCCCCTATCCTTAGTAGGGACTATTTTGATAATTTACCATAATTTCTTTTAATTCTACCTTTTAACCCCTTTCTTTTGTTGTTCTATGTTTTGTGTAACTAAGTCTCATAACCTACATAATTAATTAAGTTGCATTTAAGGTTGACCTCTAAGTATTGAAAGTTGCGCTTAAAAGTCACGGGGTGTAACAGTGTATTTGGGAAAGTGGTATCTTTCTGATAACATGTTCAAGTTAAATGTTATAACAATTGTACCCAAGAAAGTTACGCCCACTAAGGCTAATAAAATTGTTTCCTCTTCTGCTTACATGCTTGAGTCTTCTTGTTTATGGCATTTTTGTTTGGGACATGTTAATTACAAGTCAATACAAAGAATGATTAATCTTGACTTATTGCCCAAACTGGACTTTAATAATAAAGAGAAATGCCAAGTGTGTGTTGAAGCAAAATTGACGAAAGCGTGATTTCGTTCAACAGAACGAAACACTGAATCCTTGGATTTAATTCATACAGACTTGTGTGATTTAAAGTTTGTGCAAACAAGAGGAGGTAAAAAGTACTTTGTAACTTTTATCGACGATAGCACTAGATACTGTTATGTTTATTTGCTAAGTAGCAAAGATGAGGCCATTGATGCTTTCAAAGATTATAAGAATGAAGTTGAGAATCAACTTAGCAAACGAATTAAAGTAATTCGAAGTGATAGAGGTGGAGAATATGACGTATCGTTTAATGAATTCTGTTCAGAACACGGAATTATTCATCAAACGACTGCATCATATTCACCTCAATCGAATGGTATTGCTGAACGCAAAAACCGTACTCTAAAGGAGATGATGAATGCTATGTTGATAAGTTCGGGTTTACCTCAGAACTTGTGGGGGGAAGCAAATCTCTCAGCCAACGTCATTTTAAATAGGATTCCGTTCAAGAAAACGGATAAAACCTCATATGAACTTTGGAAAGGCTATAAGCCTAGTTATAAATACTTGAAAGTGTGGGGGTTTCTGGCGAAGGTTGCAGTACCTAAACCAAGACAAATACGAATCGGACCTAAGACAATTGATTGCATATTTATTGGCTATGCAACGAACAGTGGTGCATATCGTTTCTTAGTGCACAAATCGGACATTCCCGAGATTCATGAAAATGTTGTCATAGAATCAAGGAATGCAGTGTTCTTTGAAAATGTATTTCCAAAGAAAGACAAAGACAGTCAAGAAGCGAGCATTAGTAAGCGAGTGCGTGAGACGACTCCTCAAGAGATTGAGGACCCTCGTCAAAGCAAACGAGCCAAAATACCGATGTCTTTTGGACCTGATTTTCTATCCTATTTGGTAGAAGACGAGCCGAGGAATTTTTCCGAGGCTATGTCAACTCCAGAAGCTCCATTCTGGAAAGAGGCAATTAACAGTGAGATAGACTCGATTCTTCAAAATCACACTTGGGAGTTGTTTGATCTTCCTCATGGGAGTAAACCACTTGGTTGCAAGTGGATTTTCAAGAAGAAACTTAAAGAGGATGGGTCTATTGGAAAGTATAAAGCCAGGTTAGTAGCCAAGTGCTACAGATAGAAAGAAGGCTTTGACTTCTTTGACACCTACTCACCAGTGACTAGGATCACTTCCATAAGGATGCTAGTAGCCATTGCTGCAGTCTATGATTTAGAAATCCATCAGATGGATGTAAAGACTGCCTTTCTTAATGGTGAGTTAGAGGAAGAGATTTATATGGAACAACCCGAAGGGTTCGTGGTTCCAGGACAAGAAAGGAAAGTGTGTAGACTTATTAAGTCTTTGTACGGACTTAAACAAGCACCCAAGCAATGGCATTTAAAGTTTGATCAGGTAATGATGTCAAATGACTTCAGGATCAATGAGTGCGACAAGTGGGTGTACATCAAGAGCACACCGAAGCCTATGTAATAGTGTGTCTCTATGTAGATTACATGCTTATCATGGGCAGTTCTCGTGACATCATCTTGAGTACGAAGAAGATGTTAACGCGAAATTTTGATATGAAGGACATGGGGGTTGCCAGTGTTATTCTAGGAATTAAAATTTCTCGAATAGCTGATGGTCTTGTTATGTCGCAAACTCACTATATTGAATCCGTTCTAAAAAGGTTCAGTATGTTTGAAACAAAACCAATAAAGACCCCACTTGACTAAAGTATACACTTAAGGAAAAATCGAGGCGAACTTGTAGCTCAATTAAAATACTCTCAGGTAATTGTGAGTCTGATGTACATAACGAATTGTACAAGAACAGACTTAGCTTGTTCAGTAAACAAATTGAGCAGGTTTACCAGTAATCCAAGTGATGATCATTGGAAAGCTCTTAATAGAGTAATGAGGTATCTGAAATACACAATGAATCTTGGATTACATTACACAAGATATCCAGCAGTATTAGAAGGATATTGCGATGCAAATTGGATATCAGATTGTAAGGACTCAAAGTCCACCAGTGGATACGTGTTCACTGTTGGTGGTGCTTCTGTGCCGTGGAAATCCACGAAACAAATGTGTATAGCTCGGTCTACTATGGAGGCTGAGTTCATAGCACTTGATAAAGCTGGGGAAGAAGCTGAATGGCTTCGAAATTTCCTGGAAGATGTGCCCTGCTGGCCTAAGCCAATTGCTCCTATCAGCTTACACTGTGATAGTCAGTCGGCTATAGAACGAGCTCAAAGCAGCATTTACAATGGTAAGTCACGACACATACGTCGGAGACATAACACCATTAAGCAGTTGATCTCTAATGGCGTGATTTCTATTGATTATGTAAAATCAATGGAGAATCTTGCGAATCCGTTACAAAAAGCTTGCCTAAAGATCAGATGTCAAGATTGACAAACGGAATGGGACAAAAGCCTATAATGCAAGAATCTTTGTAACGGTAACCCAACCTTGTTGACTGGAGATCCCAGAATCTTGGTTCAATGGGACAACTAAGTTATGAAGCTTCAGTAAGCACTTACTCATTCCGTCATATAAAAGTGTTGTCTGCAGAGAATGTTTAGGGTAAGCTAAAGCTTTTAATGATGTCCTATATCTTGATACGTCAAGTGGAGTATGACAGAATACTCTTGATAGGGATCACCTATGTAAGTGTGAAGTGGGGCCGCTTCTATGAGAAAGTCTAGGAGGCAAGATTTCTCTAAATCACTTTCTGAAATCAGGTTGTTCATGGCCAAAATGAACACAACCATGAGAACCAAAAGGGTGTTAAAGAAAATGTTGTGTGAGTATCGTTGTCTAGGTTCGCAACGAAGGCTGGCTGGTTCAAGACATCAAGTCACTATTTAGCCGAGTGAATCCGATGGTACATCACTATGAAAGGTTCAAAGCCAGAAGCTACCTCTTCTGATGCAATATTTTCTTGTCTGACTTCTCCGTAGAGTCTGCATCTGCATTAATTTCCATTCATGTGGGGGATTGTTGGAGAATTAAAGGTTTGGGCTTTGGCCCATTGTTGGATATTTAAAAGATTTGGGCTTTGGCCTATTGATGATGAATTAAAAGAGTGGGCAGTGGCCCGTTAAAGAAAGTTGCAAAACTTGGTTGAGCAACGTACTTTGAGCTTAATTATGATGAGTTTTCGATAATGAAAGTCGTAAACTAATGTGTCCTTAATTATCTATGTAATGAGTAGTTAATTTTAGGCTGTGGAATCACTCAGTTACGATATCGGGTGAATGAGAAATTAATTCTCAAAGTAGATGGAAACGTTGTTGATAGGTGACGTGTCACCCTTATGGAGGAATACCACATTGGATGTGTCCATGTGGCGTAAGAAGTCTCTGACGGACATCGATCAATGACATCGATCGATGTCACTTCGATCGATTGATGTCATCGATCGAAGACGATCAGAGAGCTTGAGATCATTCTGTCCGACATCGATCGATCACTTTGATCGATCGATGTCACTTCGATCGATCGATGTGATCGATCGAAGTTGGACAGAAAGGCTCGTGATGATTCTGTCCGACATCGATCGATCGATGTCACTTCGATCGATCGATGTGATCAATCGAAGTCGGACAGCGTGCAAAATTCTTTTCTTCTGAGCGGTTATGTTTCAAACTTGAAACAAACATTATCCTCCTACTTGAGATAAGATCATTATGGTGTGATCTAATGGTGGTGGAAGAGGCGGCTTTAATCTAACGGCCAAGATTTAAACTGTCCTAACCGCCCAACCGAATGTGATTTCCATCTAACGCTCCAGGTTTAAACCTGCGAATTAATCTTCAATCTAAAGGCTGAGATTAAACCTACCTAATCTAGATAGAAGGTTTTCATCTAACGGCCTAAATCAAACTACGGTTTTGATCCAACGGTCATGGTACCTTGTTCTCCAACCGGCTCCTCTATATAAACAGGGCAAAGGGTGCATTCTAGACACACAATTTCTTTTCGTTCATAGCATACAACACTCATAGCATTCAAGTTTTTGCATCCCGTCCAAGAGAAGTCAGGACACTCGAAAGTTCGAAGGAGTTCAAGTTCAGCAGTGCCGCTCAACTGAACATGTACCCGTTGTATCCTGGGAGACGGTTGCTCACGCCGGTTAGGCACAGTATACCGGTGCAATACGTCTTAAGGACAGAGTCCTCGACTCGCCCCAGGTTTGGTTTATTTTATTATTCCATACGGACACACTAAACGACTGCGTCTTAGTACAGGAGTGATTGTCTCCAACAAAACAGACGGTCATTACTCATTAGAGTTGGTTGTTACTAATGGGACCGCATCTTCTAAACGCATTCACCCTCACCCTATTGCCTACCGTCCAACACGTGGTAGCAAGAGGGAGTGGTGATGCTAGATGAGTGTCACCCGCATCTAGACTCACCATCTCTTTACTGTCAGGTGTGGGACGGTGAGCAATGAGATGAGGGTAGAGGCGGTGACATATCTCGTTAGTAACTGCATGTCCGTTGGGGCTTTCTATTCTTTTTGACGTATACTATTATTGAAGTATAAATTTATCATTATAGAAGTGATGAATACATATATTTTACAGTTAATGAGACCCAAAACTTTTGGTTTTAGGGGTCTTAATTACGACAATTAGAGCGAGCACCATTGACGGTAAACACTATATTTGTAAAACCGAAAGTTTAATGATCTTTTTTAGTCCTGAGTAAGCACACTCTTGTTGACTTTCATAATGCCGTAGCAGAGGCGTTAATGAATGATGAAGTCGGATCTTCACCAAGGGTCAAGATGACCTCAAATTAACGTTGTCAGCTGGTGATAGGTAAATAATTGGAATAGCTTATATAATATGCTGCACAATGAAGCACAGATCAGAGGTCCCGGGGGTTGGCCTCGGGAAAACCCTCTGACGCTCAAGCCAGTTGGGCCATTTCTCAGTGAGAATATAATTTAAATGGTGAGTTAAGTATTTCTCACAGTATGAGATGAAGAGCAAAGTGTATGAATCTGCTTTAAGATGTCAATGTTTTGATTTCGGATCCCCTTCTTCATCTCGATTGGTCTATTTTTGTTAAATTTTTCCCGCCTTTGGTCTCTGATGGCGAATAAGATATTTGCTTGAGGCAGAAAGCCTAGGACATCGTAGGTCTGCTGATGTGACTGGTAGACCGGTTGATGTGACTAATAGGCCTGCTGAAATGACCTTGGCGTGTTCAGACTAAACAACCAGCTGTAATTATTATATTCGAATCGCACTTCTGCCTGATAATTTCTCGGTGTAATGATGTGTTTGATTCCTTCGCTGAAATGCCCAACTAGGCCTTGCCGAAGTGTAGGGCTAGGCTTTTCTGATGTACAAAGTTGAATTTAGCTGAAGCGGGCTGAGGTGCAGCACTGGTGTAGAAACTGAAGTTGGTGCCGAGGTGAAAACCTTGGCATATTCTTCGATAGTATGATAAGTGTCATGCTGCCCCGCTGAAGTGCAGCCAAAGCTGAACAGGCATGCTTGAGTGCTGAACTGTTGAACTACATTACTTGAGTGCTGAGCTACGGGAGTTGAACCGCTGACTGTTATTGAGTAACAAACGATTTAATTATGGTTTATCAATGAAGATTCTATTAATGCTTTCAGGGTGGCCTGCAGGGTTAGTCAAGCAGAGTAAAAGAGGGGGAGGGAAAGAGGTGGTGGTGGGGACAGATGAAAGCAAACTAGAGGTAGAATGAGGGGTTGAAAGAACACTGCTAGAAGAGGAGAAGGCCGGCGAGGTTGGCGGATGAGGGTACGGCGGACTAGAGGAGGAGAACAATCAGTTGGGTGGTTGCTGATGGCAGGTGGACTCGGCTGGCGATGAGTGGAAGGCTTTAAGACAACAAAAATTGGGTTGAATGGTTGGAAGGAAAGAGATGAACTTCTTTTAAAAATTTTTTTAATTTAAGTGCAAACTGAAAATCCATATAGTAAATCAAAAAGAATGGACGTTTCCATGCATTAGTTAGTTTCTAGTATTTGCGCGGTTCAATGTTCTTTTGACTTTTATAGATGTTTTTTTTCTCGTAATAGTGATTTCTTCATTTGTATAGTGTTTTGTTTTTGTGTAATATTATTTGGTATATTTTGGTTATTCTATGTATTATAAGGATTTATAAACCATCAAATTGTCTCATGCACATATTCAATGCAACCAGAAGAAAGTGCAGTGCCTTAATTTATTGGTAACTAAAAATTTAACCCTGAAATTGTTTAGAGGTATTTAATAGTATAAGCATATCAAGCAATATAATTACTTTATAGAATTAAATGTACTTAAATTTGAAAACCACTTCATATATACTTTATAATTTTATCGTTATTAAAATTCTCTCCTACATAGTTCACGAGCCACTAGTCAGAAATGTTCGAGAATAAATGATGGATTGATGAATTATTGCGAATCCAGATACGCATGAAATGATATTATTTCTTCTGCACAAAAGAGTAAAAGACACTCCATTCCCCACCCCCCACCCCCACACGCCTAAGCATATGATTGATCATTTGGTCGTGCCTTCTTTTCCTTGAATCAAAAGGTCATTCACTCCGCCTTCACGGACCCATCCCATCTACAATGAGCATTTGAGCATTGTAAAGAATATAAATAAAGAATTCAACGGCTTTTTAAGTTGTGTGATGACTTACACAGTGACCCACACACAAAGTGTCTTTCCACAAACCAGTCATTCAGCCTAGCAGCAGTATAACACCCGCACGGTGTGTGTCTCTATATTTGAACTCTTGATTTTTGGAACCAATCTCAACCCAAGTACTAACTGAGCTATGCTCTGGGAGCAAATACAAAAGGTATCTTTAGTCTCCATTAGTACGCTCTCAAAAAGTTTCATGCAAAATGCATCAAACGGTCTTGTGACAACCGTGGTCACAAAACGGGCTTGTGACAACCGTGTCAGAGCACCATACTGTTGTTACAACCGTTTTCTGTCTCATGTTGTGTTAAAATCTTGGTATACCCACGGTCAGGTTTAGTGCGGATCGTTTAACGCTCTCTACTACGGTTTTGACAAAACTGTAACTATTATAAATAAAATATTTCTCAAAACCATGATATTATAGATTTCTTTTTTTTTTGGTTAAAACCATTATATTTTTAGCTTTCTTTTTTAGTTAATGTACCTTGAACTAATGTCCATGTCCACTGTAAAGGAGTGAATGGAAGGGGTTAGGATCCCCTCACTGCAAACCCCTCACCTCACGCGTCACCGTGCGATACATGGCAGCAGGAGTGGGTGGTAAGACTAGATGAAGTTCACCTGCATCTAGCCTCACCACCCACCTCTGCTGCCACGTGTTGCACGATGACGGCTGGGGTGAGAGGAATGAGGGGCGGATGAGATCAAGGGAGGTTCAAGGAGAGGTCAATTATGAGACAGCCACTCAGTAGCCGCCACGTGTAAAATTATCTATTTTCAAAAGAAACAAAATTTCAAAAAGCAAACTCAATGCTTTACACGTGGCGGCTGCTGAATGGCTGCCTCATAATTGACCTCTTTTTTAACCTCCCCTGATATCATCCGAATGAGGGGTAGGAGATTTCATCAGGAATGGAAGAGGCATTGAAATGGCTCACAACATGGGCTGATATAGAGAGATATTGATGTGCTGAATCAAATCTTTAAAGAGAATAAAAGAAATTGCCTTCTCTATTTATAATTCCCACCTGTCTAAAGATATTGCCGCGCAAAGAGAGGCAAATTTGGTATGAGAAACGCAAAATCTTTCGCCATGGGTCTCTACCGTCTTAGCCTTATGGAGCATTATAGAGGATGTAAATCAAATATCCCTCTGCATTGCTTGCCTGGCAATTCAAAGGCCAAATTGCAACATTTTGTTAGGGGAAAAAACTTCGGGTGAAATCTTGGCAGATCTTGCTTTAAAGATTTTGGAATTTGGTGGGTGTTATTTCTGTGTATACCGTCTCTTGTAATCCAACACTCCAACTCCTCACCTGTTAGAGTAACAAACACGTACCAAACTAACCTCAACCGTCTTTCTTTTTTCCCTCTTATAAACTTTCTTACCCAATATCCCATTTCATTTCTCTTTATTTCTAAAAGTGGAAAATTGAAATTTTATAAAAATTTGGGTATGGCAGCAGCTGAGTTTCAGTTTCATGTTCTAGCTGTTGATGACAGCCTAGTTGATAGAAAACTCATTGAGAGACTCCTAAAGGTTTCTTCATGTCAAGGTAGATTTGGCTTCTTAGTTGATCATTTGAAAATCTTTGATCTTTTTTAGTTTTGTTTTCCTCAATGAATATTGCGTTGCTATTTTTAGTCTAATGAAAAAAATTCTTTTGATTTGGGCTGTTTTGCATTTGGTTTTGGCAGTTACTACTGTGGATTCTGGAAGTAAAGCTTTGGAATTTCTGGGCTTAGATCAAGATGATTCAAGCAATCTCTGTTGGAATTTACATAGTAAATCCATTACCCGAGAATCACTTAAGAGAACACAAAAGTAAAATAAATAAATGCGGAAGTGTATCTTGCTCCATTGATAACGCTGAAGTAGTTCTGGCAACCTGATTTGCCTCGAAACCGAATGAGGTAATGACTTGTGCAAATTTAAAATACCACTGTCGAGACGCCTGCTTGAGTCCATAAATAGATTTCTTAAGTCGATAAACCATGCTTTTAGGATCTCCTGCTTCAAAACGAGGTGGTTGAACCATGTATATGGTTTCATTGATGTCACCGTTTAGAAAAGCGGTTTTAACAACCATTTGATGCAACTCAAGATCAAAATGTGCCACTAAAGCCATGATAATCCTGAAAGACTCTTTCGTCGATATCGGCGAAAAGGTTTCTGTATAGTCTATACCTTCTTTCTGGGTAAACCCTTTTGCAACAAGTCTAGCCTTATATCGTTCCACATTACCCTTTGAATCTCGTTTGGTTTTAAAGATCCATTTACAACCAACTGGTTTCGAACCTATGGGTAACGGCACGATGTCCCAAACTTTGTTGTCATGCATAGACTTAATCTTCTCATCCATAGCTTCAATCCACTTTTCTGAATTTTGACAATGTATGGCCTGATGAATATTTATTGGATCATCTTCCATCATGCCTATGTCAAATTCGTGTTCCTGAAGATACACCACATAATCACCTGATATGGGGTTTCTTCTTTCACGAGTGGATCGTCTTAGTGGTACATGTTCTTGAGGTATTGATGGTTCCTTAACTGCATCAGTAGTTCCTCGTTCATCAGAATCGATAACTCGTTCATCCGAAACTATGTCCACAGGTTCATGTGGACCAGAACTACTACGGATTAGATCGCTAGATGCATGTGTCCTTAGTGGAATCTCACCAATGATTGGTTCGAATCGCATATTTACACCATCAGGTCGATCTTCATCCAAGGTAGTGATCTGCTGATGCAAACCATTTCCCTCCGGAACCAAGATATCCTCAGAGAACTATGCTGAAGTTGTCTCAAATATAGTTTTGCTAGTGGGATCATAAAATTTATACCCCCGAGACCTCTCGGCATAACCAACAAAATAGTAGTTGACCGTTTTAGCGTCCAGTTTTCTTTCGTTGGGCCTATAAGGCCTAGCTTCAGCAGGACAACCCCATATACGGAAATGAAGTAGACTAGGCTTGCGGCCAGTCCATAACTCATATGGAGTTTGGTCATTTGCTTTAGTTGTTACGCGATTGAGGATATAGGCTGCAGTTTTAAGCGCTTCTCCCCAGAGGGACAATAGTAACGTAGTTTGACTGATCATACTACGAACCATTTCCATTAATGTGCGATTGCACCGCTCAGCAACACCATTCATGGAAGGCGTGCCTGGCATGGTGTACTGTGGCACAATTCCGCATTCCTCTAGGAACTTAGCAAAAGGCCCTGGACACTGTTCACCTGAACCGTCATATTGGCCGTAGTATTCACCTCCACGGTCCGATCTGATGGCCTTAATCTTTCCATTGAGTTGTAACTCAACTTCTGCTTTATAGGTTTTGAACATGTCCAAAGCTTGCGCTTTGTCTTTGATCAAGTATATGTAGCCATAACGTTAATAATCATCGATAAAGCTAATGAAGTATGTATGACCATTTCGGGTGACTGTATGAAATGGTCCACTGATATCTGTATGAATTAGCTGTAGTACACTCGACGCACGATTGGCTTCATATTTGCGGACTTTGGTTTGCTTTCCTTTAGCACAAAATGTACAGGATCCGAAATTCGTTGTGCCTAAATGATCGAGAATTCCATTTCTGACTAGACATTCGATTCGATTTTTCGAAATGTGGCCCAAGCGTCTATGTCATAACGTTCCTGAATTCTCATGAGTTAACTTTTGCTTAACGTTTCGAGTACTTGTTTGCAAGGTTTCTTGAGTTGAAGCAACATTGATAGAATAAAGTCTATCTATCTCGGACAATTTACCGTTACCAACCAATTTAGACACAAGAAACAATCTGAAGGTGCTATTCCCAATATCACAAAAATAACCATCTTTGTCTAAACGATAAAAGGAAATTAAGTTGCGTCTGAAAGACGGCACAATACATGTTTCATGCAAATCTAAATAAAAGCCAGTGGTCAACAATAGTCTGAAGTGCCCAATAGCTTCAACCTTTGCCCTGCCATTTCCTGAGTAGATATATCTCTCAGCTGGATTTGGCTTTCGATGGCTCAGGTAACCCTGAAAAGACACAGATAAATGGGTAGTTGCACCCGTATCAATCCACCAAGTGTCTTTAGGTACTGAAACATAATTAATCTCTGTACAAACCAAAGCAAAAGATGTACCTCTCTTAGCAAGCCAAGAGCGAAAACCGGTACAATCTTTCTTCACCTATCCCTTCTTTTTACAGAAGAAACAGGCGGGGCCCTTATCCAACCCTTTGTCAGCAGTCAGTTTTGCCCTTTTGTCCGCCTTCTGAATGCCTTGATCTTTAACTGCATGTGTAGCTTTACGTTTCTTTCCACCATTCTTTCTCTTGGTGGTGGTGACGAGCACACTAGCAGCGGTTTCATTCTGAAGCCGTTCCTCTTCCTGAACACAGTGAGCGATCAACTCGTTCACTGACTACTTCTCCTTCTGACAGTTGTAACTGACCAAGAAGTGGTTAAACTTAGGAGGAAGGGAGTTAAGGACCATGACCACTAGCATGTCATCAGACACGTCTAGTTTCATGCTCCGTAACTTAGAAACCATATGAGACATCTCCATGATGTACTCCCGAACGCCACCATCACCACGATACTGGTTTGAGCAAAATTTCTTTAAGAGATTACCCATTTCGGTTTTCTCATTCCTCATGAATCTTTGCTCAAGCTCAGCCAAAAATTCCTTAGCCGTGGTGAATTCCGAAACCGACCCCCTGAAGGCCTCAGGAATGGTCTTCTGCATGATCTTCAGACATATACGATTGAAGTTTAACCAGCGAGCCATAGTATCCTTATGCTCATTAGTGCTATCATCATGTAGCACTGCTGGTCGGTCTATCTGAAGCGCAATGTCCAGATCGGCTAACCCCAGAAAGATCTCCAATTGATCTTTCCAAGCCATAAAGTTTGAACCATTCAACATCGGAATATTATTAACACCGGAAAAAATTGCTGAAATAAAAGAAAAACAAAGAACAAAACAACACATCAGGTATAGAACACTTCCATCTCCCAGAAATCTTTCAATGTTAAGTGCTCTTTGGAGTCTCCTTAACATTGTCCAACAATTGGGGTGTAGAAATTGATGCAACGATACACCATACGTAAAGTAGTCACCTTCCTTTGGGCCGATGAACTAGTCACGTATTTCCTTATTATCGCCGGACTTTTACACTTACTACAATGTGATATATATGACTTCGACAACTACGTCTTCCTTTGGGCCGACTAATAGTTGTGCGAAGCACATACACACCTGTCACAAACTTAACAATTGCACATGCGATGATATGATTGCCACACTTTAAGGAGATCATATTAAAGCCATACATTTGCTAAGATGCGTATCTTTATGGTTCTATACACGATTGCAGTTTATCAACTAACATGAAATTTATGTTTGACCGTAACATATGCATCCAGACATACGTCTGGTTGAACCCTTGTATTTTCTTCAAACTTTGAGATGCCACTGAAATTCTCAAAATCAAGAAACATTGATAATTCTTAAAATCAATGAAGATTTATCAATCAATGCCGCTTGTGACATAACCGAATGATGAAACTTTATGAAGGTATGAAGTGAACCGATTCGGCAATACCCAGTAATCTAGACAGTATTGCCATTCCACACAATTCCCAGGCCACCGGTGGAGTCACTATCTGTAGATGGTCTCGCTTAAGAACCGGTTTTATAAGACAGAACCATGTGTGCGGTGTATTTATCACAACTTCATTATTCATATATCACAAGCAAATATACTTGATTGATAATGATTATCAAAATGGGTTCCTTTTAGTCAAACTGTTTTGAACAAATGTGTATGAAACATGTTATTGACCAAATGTCATATATGTATGTACAATGAAGCCACCGGAATAATGAAGGTACTAAAGCTTCATCAATGTATGCAAAGGAAGAAGCAAATGCAAAGCAATAAAACAAAGGTTCTTTGGTGAACTTTCCAAGAACACTTCGCAAAATCTTAAGTAACGAAAACAAATGCTGCAAAAATTGAGTTTGTCCCACACTGTTTTTTTTTTTTTTCTTTTCATGAACACAGCAGGATGCTATCCTCTAGCAATTGAAAATGCATTACGGGATAGAACATAAGATTTGGATAGTACTGAGTGTAATGCATGAGAGTGTCGTCGTTCACCAGGAGGTGAAATTCAAACACAGACCTCCCTCTTTTTTTTCTATCCGTACATGCCAAATATTCTTTACTTGTTGGTATGTCAGTATTGCACTTGCATATAAAATAACTATTTTATTATATTGAATGTAGAGCACAAACAAGGTTTGACAAATATAGCATATGCAGAGGCGAGAATATGAATTCATCATAAGTGAACTGAACAATCACCGAGATGAGATTTGATGAATTGGCATAGTTGATGAAACTGCTTTATCCGGTTTATGTACAAACATGAAAATAAGAAAACATCGTCGTGTTCTCATTAAGCAGACTCTGATACCACTTGTTGGAATTTACATAGTAAATCCATTACCCGAGGATCACTTAAGAGAACACAAAAGCAAAGTAAATAAATCCGGAAGTGTACCTTGCTCCATTGATAACGCTGAAGTAGTTTTGGCACGTCTGACAACTGTGTCTTCCAAAGAATGCACGAACCCACCGGCAATTGATTCCCCAATATAGTCTCAACTACCACCGCTACTTTACCCGATAGAAAGGTTAGATAGCGTGTTTTCTTCTCGAAAGTGTTATATATATATATATATATATATATATATATATATATATATATATATATGCGCACTGATGCAAATGTTCAAAAGAATACCTTTCGAACTTACAAATGAAAAGCAACTACTGCTGCAAAACAAAGTTGTTACTTTTTCACTTCTACGACTTAATGCAACGTTGCACACATATATATAGGAATGCAAATGAATTGTATTTGTGAATTGCTATCGGTTCAAATGTATTTACAATGTATCTCAAAGATACATTGTCTAAATACATTACAATGTATCTTTGAGATACATTGTAAATTGCCTTTTCCAAGTACAATGACTCTTTGATAGGATAATATCCTATCTTTAATATGAATTTAAAACACTTCGAGAAGAATACTCGTGTGCTCTTGTTCCTCGGGGACCAGATGTCATAATACGGTCTCGACTTTACGAGTCCTACCATCAAGGACTGTAACCGTATGACTGTCTACACATTTAGGGGTCCATTCAGATTACACTGTATCCACTGATATACCGAAGTGATCACTTAACATGTGAATAAGTACAAATTTATGTGACATTAGTAACATATAATGTGTATAACATACATAAGTCCACATATGTTTGATATGTAACTTAAGTCACACGTGTCGTGCACTACACGTATGAGCATATCAAATCCAACAATCCCGACAGTCTTCCTGTTTCTCCTGACAACAATCAGGTAACTTTTCTTTCTCCCCTCCCCCCTGTTTTCAGATAATGTGGTTGTCTTATTGGATTCTCAATAGTTTAATTTTTTTTTCTAGTTATTTATTTATTAAACATGGCTTCTGCAGGAAATGGAAGTAAATCTTATTATTACAGACTACTGTATGCCTGGAATGACAGGCTATGATTTGCTGAAGAAAGTTAAGGTACAGAATCCTCATGTCTTCTCCTTTTTCTTGGCTTCTGATGTCTGCTTTCTGTTATAGTATATCATATTATAGTATATTGTAATTCTTTATAACAAATTTTTTTTTCTATTATTTAGATGCTGTCTATTAGCTGAGTGAGTAGAGTCTGAGTTAGCCTTTTTCTATTCTTTATAAAGATGCCTAGTTTCTCCTGACCAAGTGTCTTGTGCTAGAATCTTAATCAAATCTTTTCAAAATCAGTAAGAGTACAATATAGAGTAGTGATTTTTTTTTTTCTGTTTTGGAGTTCTATATATGTAAAGATTGTTCTTGTAGATTGTGAAACCTTTGGTTAATCTTTACCTTTCATCCAATTCAGTTAAGATAAATGAGAATCTGTTAAAAAAGCAATGATCTTTCCCAGATTTTTTGGGCTGAATACAGCCATTTGACATCTTCATAATTTTATTTTATCCATGCTTCTCATCCAATCTATATTACATCAATTAAAATTGTCAAAAATAATGGCTTATGCTACCTGTTCTGAGCTTTTGGGCCTTAAAATAACACCCTTTAGGATTGTTATGTGATTCATATTAGATCGTATACGATCTGATACATATTTAGCTCAGTATAGCACTGGTTGCTGCTTCATATTAGCTGACGTTTTCTTGCTTTGAAGGAATTTAGAATAGGAAATATACAAAAGAATTTAAAGGATTGTTGTTTTCATAAACTTTGTACTAGAGTTACAAATAAATTGATAGAAATATCTATTACCAAAAACTACAAGTGTGAAATCCTAGTGTAGGAAATCAATTCATACAAATAACTTTGACTAAAAGAGACAATGTGAAACTAAGAAACAAACTTCAATTTTGTTACAATAGTCGGTGTACACATTTGTTGAGTTCCAATACACACATGTATGTTGAAACTTACACTTTGCTACCAAAAATCTTGGCCTCTGCTGTAATGGAAAACTTTCTGTAGAAAATATACTATATATTGTACAGACAAGAAAAGAGTTAGCCGTTGGATTACTGTCCAAGTACATAGTGCCGTTGGAGATGGAAGACCTTCTTCCTCCTTGTATATATAAGCAACTAGTTGTATCATTTTCTCTCAATAAAGAATGGATTCAATAATATTTGATTATTCTTCAAATTTGTATTCTAACTGTTCCTCTGCTCTAATTTTCTTCACTTTCAATTTTCCACGTATAAAGATCTTGTTTAATTCTCTGAGGACTTTTTTCATTTGATTTATGTCCACATGATTTTCAAAGAATGTCTGATTTGATATGATTTTTGTAATTTGAATTCCGATACTGATACCACATGACATTGCATTTCTCTATCAGAAATCTTCATCCTTGAGGGATATACCTGTTGTGATAATGTCATCTGAGAACAACCCTTCCAGAATCTATAGGTAAAGTTCAATCTTTGAGCTACTTCTGACTATTTGCAACACCATACTGTTGGTTATGAATGTGTCCAGAGTGTTACAAGATTTGATGTTAGAAGATATGATATTTTGGTAAGAAGGCTGATGATTTCAACCTTCATTTGGGTACTACTTTCAGATGTTTAGAAGAAGGGGCAGAAGAATTTCTGGGGTACTACTTTCAGATGTTTAGAAGAAGGGGCAGAAGAATTTCTGCTGAAGCCAGTGAGGTTATCAGATGTGAATAAGCTAAGATCACATATGATGAAAACTAAATGCAAGAATGATCAACAACTAGAGACACCAGAAATACAAGAACCAATTACACGAACTTCATTGCTGAAAGAAAAAATAGAACATCGCGAGTTAGAACAGCAAATTTTGCAACCACAGTTGCAAGCAGTAGCGGATAGTAACAAAAGGAAGCTTATCGATCAAGGGCTTTCGCCACCAGATAAAACTAGGCCAAAGTTAAATGGCCTCCCTGTATTCTCTAATTTATAGCAAATCATTGTTTTCTTTCCTCTTATTTTTGAATCTTGCTTATGTGATCATCCTTTTCTTACCTCTAACAACAACAACCATACCAGTATATCCCAACGATAGCCAAAGCTATCGTTAGAGTCTGGGGAGGGTGAGCGGCAATCAAATAATACCTCCATCCCATGGGATAGAGAGTTTGCTTCCAGTGTGACCTCTGGTTCATCCTTTTCTTACATCCATTTTGGTTAATCGTTTCTGCTACATCCGACTTCTTATACCCATGATAGGCGAGAGCTTCTAAATCAATGTGTAATGTTGTTGTATTTTCACTGAGTTAGTATGCAGTTAAATAACATTTATGGTAGAAAATGTAGGGGTAAAATTGCAAAAATAGTACATGGAATGGCTTTATTGCTGATGGAAAGCAACATCTAATGTCTGTAGGTCTTTTTGTATGACGTAATTTAAGAGAGTTACTTTGGTGAATAGTTTATAAAGTATGTGCGTAGACAAGCCCACAAACACAAAGTCCAAAATCAAGCCATCTGTATTATTCGTAAATCATACATTCCAAACTATGTGCAAATGTTGTATTTTTTACGTCTTGGTTTTTTTTTTCTTTTAATTTATTGAATCAACTGTTACCCATTAACCGAACAAGTAGAAAATTTATTAAATCAACTGTTATACATCTAAGTTTCATATTGGATTCAAGACCAATTTCACAGCATTTGGTCTTTAGCTCACTGACATCTTTGTGTGTATTTAAAACTTAAAAACCAAATTAACTGATTTTGTTTATTTAGTTTTAATTCGTCAATGTGAAATTATAGGAGTCACTATATGATGTGGATTGATTTCCATCACTCAACTGAAAAGTGGATTATTCTCATTATAATCTTATACAACAACATTACCTTATTGCATTAGAGACTTCCGCCTATAGCGAGGTATGGGGAGTCCGATACACCCAACCATACCCATATATTAGAAACATATAGAGTTTGTTTTCCGATAACTCATAATGAAAATTGCGTCAAACTGTGTCGATCAACTGCTACTTCACAATATAAGCACAACCAATTTAGTGAATCATTTTACTTTATTCCATCATATTCCAAAGTCAAGAAATAGTGTGTCATCAACTCCATTAGAAATGGAAACATCTCATTATAATCTTATAATCTTATAAGCACATAATTTTTAAAGCTGTTATCATCTTTTTCGTTGTAGATTTAAAAATACATTAAAAAATAGGGTGTCAATATAAACAATTTGGAACCATTTTGCTATAAGACTAGGATGGTGAATAAGACAAAGTGGGAAAGAGTTGCAACGTTCCTTCTAATAAGATTTAAATATCATAAAATTGACACCACTTTTTCGTTATTCCACGCTATAACTTTTTCCTCATTCTACTTTAAACGCTATAACCTTTTCCTTATCCTACTTCAGAAAATTTTCGTATTCATGTTTTACTCTAATGACATAATATTAAATAAAGATTTAAAGGTTGAAGTGAGTTTACAAATGTTGGATGAATTGAGTCAATAGAATAGTTAAAAGAAAGGGAGGCAGACATCGCTTTTTTTTTTTTTTTAATTATATAAAAAAAAGCAAAACAGAAACATTAATCATTGTCTTGAAGTTTTTGCCTATAGATGGATACAAAGGGGTTGAATATATGCAACCATACTTATGTGTTTGTTTCTCGATGATCTATAATGGAAATTACGTCAAGCTGTATCGATCAACTGCGACTTAATAATATAAAAAGTACGTCTAATTTAACGAGCCATTTTGTTTTATTTCATCATATTCTAACGTAAAATCAGGGTGTTCCGATTCCATTATAAATGGAAACAATAAAGTAGGGGAATCATTTACCTTTATTTGTTTCAATGAATTAGACTCCAATTTTAAATTTCCTAATGCGATCCTTTTCCCTTTTCTTTGCTGGAGGTTTTTGCCAATATTCTGTGTCTCCTATAACTTACAAATAGGTCTGTAAACGATCCGATCGAGCCGAGTTTGTCGAAGTTCAAACTCGGTTCGCTTATATAATAAAACGAGACGAGCCAATTTGGTAAATTAAACGAACAGAATGTACTCGATCAATCCATTCAAAATCATAGCCTTTTCAACAAATACAAAATTCTCAATCAAACAAAGTATTTAATCTAACTTTCCAATCAGAAATACACACATCAAGTCAATCTGCAATTCCACATTAAAAAATACAAACACATCAATTTTCCAATTCACAAGTAAAAAATACATCAAATGATTCTAATTTGTAAGTGCTTCTATGAACACAAACACCATAGTCATTTTTCCAAAAGATAGCTGAAGAACGCAGGAGATAGCTTCCATGTTGATTGCCCACAGGTGGGCCACCTGCCACACGACGCTAAAAAACAAAAAAACAGTTTATGACTTACCTGAAAAAATCAGAAACAATAAAGCATATAAGCAAAGGAAGAAAGTGCTTACATTGCATTTACATATTCAATGTCAATCCGGTAATATAATCTCGCATGCATACTGATCATCCGTGTCAGCCTAAAAAAATAACGAATAGTTACAACAAGTATTATAACACAATAAGTAAACAAAAATACAAATAATAGTATAATTACATTCTTTGCATTCCTCGTTTGTCGTACCCAATCGCCGACACACAACAGCATCTCCACCGTCTCCACTGATAGACTGGATTGGTAATCATCTATCATGCGTCCATCAGCGCCGAAGGTAGATTCTGAGGCAACAGTACTAACCGGAATAAACAGAAGATCGCGAGCAACCTTTGAAAGAATACTAAATCGACCATTGTTCATTCTCCACCACAACAACACATTTAATTCTTGTTCGCCTTTTAATCTCTTCTCATTCAGATAGATGTCCACATCTGAAATAGTAGCATATGATTCATCGTCGCTTAGATAATCGATCTCCCCAAGCCCTTCCCAACACATTCCGGATTTACATCCGCTGCTGGATGAAGCAACACTCAAACCTCTTTCTGACGACGAAAGTGTTGCCGCACGTATACTTGCATCTGTAACCCTGTATTATACAAACAAGTCCTTCAGCAACGCAACCATGTCATCCACATGCTTTTGATATGAATTTTCCCTGAAAACAATTTTGAAACATTGCGTGACAATATCCTTCTTCAGCATAGGATCAAGAAGAGCAGCCAAAGAAAGCAACACATTGCAATTCCTCCAATATTTATCAAACTTCATTAATATCACATTAGCCATTTCCTTGATACTATCAGAGCCATCATGCTTCTTCTCATCTAACAACCTTTTAATATGAGCCAATTCTATAAGAAATATATTCGAGGTAGGATATGTAACAGCAGCAATAGTATTGGTTATGGAATAGAAGAGCTTCAGAAATTCACATACGTCACCAACTTTATCTCACTCGCACATAGATGGTGCAAACTTCTCAAACCCTTCATCAACACCAGCATATCTCCTAAAGGCAGCTTTAACCGGTAAAGCAGCAACCAACATCATGTATGTGTTGTTCCATCGGGTGGGACAATCCAAAATAAGTTTTTTATTAGCAACATTGTCTTGCTTCACAATGTTGCCAAAACCTCAAAGACGAGACCCTGACGCATTCAAATATTTCACTGCATCTCTCACTATGCCAATTATGTCCTTGATCTCCTCCAATCCATCTTGGACCAACAAATTGAGTATGTGCGCACAACAATGGACATGGAACAATTTACCACTAATGGAAAGGGCTTTCCGCAACATGAAATCTCTTTTTGAATTTCTTATGCATTTGTCATTATAGGAAGCATTATCCACCGTAACGCTAGAAAGCTTGTCATTAAGATCCAAATAACTTAAACACTTGGCCAAAGCTTCAGCAATTAACTTTCCAGTATGCGGTGGTGGCACGTTGCAAAAGTTCAACACCCTTTTTTGCAATTTCCAATCTGAATCAATAAAATGTGTTGTCACCACCATGTATTGTGTCTTCTGGCATGACTTCCACAAGTCAGTAGTGATGCCAACTCTACCAATCTGTTTTAGTGTATCCATCATCTTCTTCTTCTCTATATTGTAAACCGTAAAACAATCTTCCTTTGCCGAGTTCCTACCAATCTTTATGTACCATGGACAAGCAATCTTCATGGCATCGTTGAACCTCACATGCTCAACTAAGTTGAATGGATACTCATGCATAAGAATCATACGAGCTACAGCCTCTCGTACCTTAGCATGATCGTACTTGAAATTGCTGATATCATTCTCCTGATTCTTCCCTCCATCTTTAAATTGTAAAATCTGTCGCGTACTTTTGGAATCACCCGCATCCTTCTTTCCAACACCGAGACACCTATTCAAATACCGGCTGAATTGTGTAGTAGTCCCGTCCTTATTCTTCCTAAGGTTTCTCTTGCAATGCTTGCATTGCACCATATCGATGTCATTAACAACTACATCTGTCATGTGCTCCCACACTTTAGAGGTTTTCTTTCTCTTCTTCTTTTGAAATTCTTCCTTACACTCAACATCAACAGCTTCTTCACCCCTCCTTTGGGGACTATTTACTTCTTCTTCCGACATCACATCAGTGTTGTCGATTTCCCGTTCAATACTATCAACACTTTGGGATCATGTGAATGTGATGACATTATTATATAATCTGTAAAAACTGTTGGAAAAGATGGTCAACAATATGCAATTCAAAGTCAAAAATTTTCTGTCCAACATCGATCAATCACATCGATCGATCGATGTGATCGATCGAAGTTGGACAGAAACTTTTCGACTTTCATTCTGACTCACATATATCGATCCATGTATCGATCGATGTGATCGATCTATGTTAGTATTTCCCAGACAATATTCAATAATAACAGCTAACCTTCTTTTCTTCATGTAACAAAGGAAACCAAACTAGAAACGGGTACAGTAGAAAAGGCCTAATAGCATCAACCTTAAAAAAAGTCTAGCTTCTACAACAACCAATTTCTAGTCAACTTGTCTCTAATCGCTTCAAAACAACAAGAACGGCACGAAATTCAAACAAAAGCAAACCTTGGTGGTACAGTTGCAGTCGGTGGTGGATATTCTTCCGGTGGCGGTGACCTCACAAATCGCTATGGCTGTGAAGGAAAAGCAGGATTGAGGCGCCTGACTTGAGGTTGAAGTTCTTTTTCGCCACAGAGGGGGTGAGGAGGAGACCGAGGTTGAGGAGGAGGGGAGGACGACGGTTGGGGCGGAAAATAGGGAAAGGAAAGGTAGTGTAGTGAAATAATTAGGCAGGGGTATTTTTGTAAATACAGCTGACCGAGTCGAGTTGTTCACGAGCAAAACTTGAGCTCGTTCGAAAAACAATCGAACATTGAACGTAGTTCAGACTCGGTTTCGGTATCCCCTACTCGAGCCAAGCTCGATTCGATCTCAATCCGAACGAGCCGAACGAGTCGAGACACTCGGATCGTTTACAGGCCTAGTCACTGCGTAAGTCCTCGCCCAAGCTAGGAAACCGATGGACTCCTGATTTGCATCCTCCACGATGTTCTTTGGAACTATATCGATAGGCTCACAGAACCAGTAAATGATCTTTTGCTTAAAAAATTACCTCCTAATTATTGTACCAGCCTTCCGTGCTCCGTCAATGCCAACTAATTTGTTTAAATGAAAACATTTGTAAACTAATCTGACCACAACCACAACCTTTAGATTTACGTCTACTCTCCTCCATCTCCCCCCTCCCCCCGGCAGGGGTATCCCTCTCTCCAGACAAAAGAGTGTGGTTAAAACCTTTTCTCAATCTGAGATAAGACATTTGAAACCATGAGGCCTCTGGTTTAGTTTCCTTCCACCGTATTCATACATAGTCTAGCATATTAAGATTGAACAATTGCATATAGCCACTTCTATTACACGGTCTAAGATGTAAACCTATGTAACTTTCCCTATGGGTGCACATATGAAAATTTTAAATTACAAAAAAAATATAGGGTGATTAAATGACATTAACTTCACAGAAGATCTGCTTGATCAGTACATAAAATAGCTTTCAAACACTTAAATCACCTTAAGAAATGTAAGTTTGATTAAACTTTTTCGAGATGAATTCTTATCTCAACTATTACAAAACTTTTTAAGGCACAAACCTCCACTATTCAATGTATCCCTTATAACACAAAATCATAAGAAAAACAGAAGCAGATCTTCAGGGAATAAGTAGCCAGATTTTCTTACTGGTCATTTTTCAATTCAGCACCCGCAGGTAGCTCAAATCTGTTTTTGCTGCTATTACCATCCTCTACTACCTCCTCACTCATCTCCATTGCATTTCCCATCTTATAGTCGACCTTGAAGTCATAATCCCCATTCACATCATCTACCATCATACTTGTTTTGCTTTCCTTTTTCCTCCTTTTCTTCTCTGCTTTCTTTAATTTAGGATTGAGGATGCCTTGCTCGCCAAAAAGCCTCTCATTTTGTCTACTACTGGCAGTTCTAGTCTTACTTGGGGGTGCATCTTCTCCTTCTTCCTCGGATCCCATTGATTCATCATCATCGGCAACTACATTTTCATCTTGGATAGGGCTTCCACCCGAAACAGCAGGCTGTGGATTATACTGTGGAACACAAACACAATGAAAAATAACTAAGAAGGCAAAAGCATTAGCTCCATTCGACTGGCCTTCAAATAACCACAAAGTTGGTATTGAGATAATATCTTTAGATATTGTAAATATTAAGAATATAGATATTGTGTGTATGTTAAGATATGTGGAAGATATTTGATAGGATGCTAACTTATTTCTAGATAGAGTTGTAGTTGTACATAGTTTTATCTTTCCTTAGTTGCAGTTCACCGCTAGTTTTCCTTTCCTTTGTGGTCTTTACATTTCCAGTCAACAGAGTCACCACATTTGGGTTTTGCCACTTTCGCATCAAATTTGTGGTTTTCTTGTTTCGACGTCTTCTTCAACATTCGGCCGTTTGTTTTTTTGCAAATTGTCGGTTTGCAATTTTTTGGTTATTACCCTGCACTATTGATCGATTCAATTGTTGTCATGGCGGCACCGTCGACTGTCATCACTTCGCAGGCAGGTGCATCGGTTGATGCAGCCGTGCCCTCTTCCTTTGTCAGCCTTTCCCTTCCACAGCAGCACCAGTTGGCTCAGTTCGTCGACCATTTGAATGGAGGTAATTTTGGTCAGAATGTTCAGATGGCAGGAAAATCAGATTCGGGTACTGTTTCCTTTTCGCCTTCGCCTTGGCTGTTTGATAGTGGAGCCAATGCACATATTGTTAATGATCTGTCGTTTTTCACTACTATTATCACTGATAAGGTTGCAGCTGCGGTTCAAATCCCTGATGGTACACGTGTGGTTGTGCGTGCTATAGGGACGGTCAGACTTTCGGACTCATTAGTTCTGCATGATGTTCTGGGAGTTCCCGAGTTTGCATTTAATTTGATTTCTGTTAGTCGTTTGGTGAAAGATCTGAAGTGTATGCTGAGTTTTGGTCAGGATTTTTGTGTCGTGCAGGAAATGCCATCGAAGAAGCTGATTGGAGTGGGTAGGCAACATGATGGTCTCTATCAACTTCTTCACCCTTCGGCTTCCTCATTTTCGGCCTCTCCTGTTTTTGCCGCAATAAAGTGTAATGACTCAGTCTGGCATTATCGCATGGGTCATCTTCCTTTCTCTAAGTTTCGTTTTTTGCCTTCTGTTGTTGTTTCACCTAAAGAAGTGTTTTGTGATGCTTGTAGTCGCGCAAAACAAACTCATCTACCATTTCCTCTTAGCACTAGCAAAAGTACGCATATTTTTGATCTTATTCACTGTGATGTTTGAGGTCCTTATAAAACGGCTAGTTTATCTGGTGCGCATTATTTTTTGACCATTGTTGATGATTTCAGTCATAGTACTTGGGTTTATTTGATGCAGTCTAAGTCAGAAACTAGTCGTTATGTACTGCATTTTCTCAAATGGGTTCACACGCAGTTTAATGTCACCGTCAAGCATGTTCGTAGTGACAATGGTTTAGAGTTTACTCAATCCACTCTCCTTGCTTATTATGTTGATCATGGCATAGACGCTCAAACCACTTGTGTTTATACTCCGCAACAAAATGGTGTTGTGGAGCGCAAGCATCGTCATATTTTAGAAGTTGCTCGTGCTCTTCGTTTTCATGCACATTTGCCTATCATGTTCTGGGGAGAATGCATTCTTACTGCTGTTTATCTTATAAATCGCATGCCTATGTCTGTTCTTCAACAAAAAACACCACATGAGTTTCTGCTAGGTTGTGTTCCGAGTTATTCTCATCTTCGTGTTTTTGGTTGTTTGTGATATAGTTATGTTCATCATGGTACTCGTGATAAGTTTGCCCCACGCTCTGCGCTTGGTATTTTCCTTGGTTATCCACATTCTCAAAAGGGATACAAAATATTTGACTTATCTACTCGTAAAGTCTATGTCAATCGTGATGTTTCCTTTTATGAAAACGTTTTCCCTTTTGCTGTTTCTTCTTCTCTTGATTCTTCTAGCACCCCCGCCAGTCCCGTGGTTGACAGCTTGGATCCGGTTGAGCTACAGCCGCCTCTTTCTCTGTCTGCTGCACCGTCCGATGGTGCCTCAGCGCTACCCCCAGCCGAAGGTTCTTTACCTTCGGCTGGCTCCTTGGTGTCCACTTCCAGTCCAGTTATTCCTTTACAGTCCACTCGTAGTTTGCGTCCTCGTCAGTTGTCCCGTCGTCTTACTGATTTTGATGTCGTTTTGCCACCTTCCCTTGTGCCATCAGCGGCCGCATCCACTCCTACAGCAAACTCAACGGTATTTCCTTTGTCTCATTTTCTTTCATATGCTCGCTTATCACGATCTTATCATGGTTATGTAGCGGCCATCACCACTGGGGATGAGCCGACTTCTTTTTGTCAGGCAGTTAAACATGAGCATTAGCGTGAAGCCATGCAGCGTGAGATTGCTGCTCTTGAAGCAAATAAAACCTGGGTTGTTGTTCTTTTGCCTCCTGGTAAACGCACTATTGATTCTAAATGGGTTTACAAAATCAAGTATAATCCTGATGGCAGTATTGAACGTTATAAAGCACGTTTGGTTGCACGTGGTTATACACAGATTGAGGGTGTTGATTTTCATGAGACTTTTGCTCCTGTAGCAAAGTTAGTTACTGTTCGATGTCTTTTGGCGGTTGCAGTTGTGCGTGGGTGGCATGTTCATCAGTTAGATGTTAATAATGCTTTCTTGCATGGTGATCTTACAGAGCATGTTTATATGCGCATTCCGCCTGGTTTTTCTCGTCAGGGGGAGAATAATGTTTTTAAATTACAAAAGTCTTTGTATAGTTTGCGTCAGGTGTCCCGCAATTGGTATGCAAAGTTCACTGCATCACTTACTACAATCGGCTATGTTAAGTCTCAGGCTAATGCATCTTTATTCGTTTTGTCCGTTCGATCTTCTTTTGTTGCTGTTTTAATTTATGTCGATGATGTTATTATGGCTGGTAATGATCTTAGTCGCATTACAGCGTTGAAAGCTTACCTTGATCATAAATTTAAGATCAAGAACTTGGGTTCACTAAAATACTTTCTCGGCATTGAAGTTGCTAGATCACCTTCTGGTATGGTACTAAATCAACGCAAGTATGTACTCGATATTCTTCTGGAATGTGGTCTTCTTGGTTGTCGTCCTGCGAGCACTCCATGGCTCATAAGTGTAGTTTTCTGACACTGATTCTCCACTTGATGATCCTTCATTTTATCGTCGTATTGTGGGTCGTTTGCTTTATCTTACTGTTACGCATCCTGACATTTGTTTTGCTGTCAATACGCTTAGTCAGTTTATGCATACGCCTCGCAAATGTCATCTAGATGCTGTTTTTCATTTGCTCCGCTATCTTAAACGTGCGCCTGGGCAAGGGCTATTTTTTCCTGCTGATACCTCTTTGTGTCTTCAAGCCTATTGTGATGATGATTGGGCAGGTTGTCCAGTCACTCATCGTTCTACTACAGGTTATTTGGTTTTTCTTGGTTCGGTTCCTATTTCTTGGCGTTCTAAGAAGCAATCCGTGGTTTCTCGTTCTTCAGCTGAGGCTGAATATCGTGCTATGGCATATGCGACTAGTGAGATTGTTTGGTTACGACGACTGCTTGTTGATCTTGGCGTCCCCATCTCGGCGCCTGTAGTACTTCACTGTGATAATCAAGCTGCTTTGCATATTGTGGCTAATCCTGTTTTTCACGAACGCACGAAACACATTGAGATTGATTGTCATTTCATTCGTCAACATTATTCTAATGGTCATATTATGCCTCAGAAGGTTTCTACTACCCAGCAATTGGCGGATGGCCTTACCAAATCTCTTGGCCCAGCGGATTTTCAGCGGTTTTTGGGCAAGTTGGGCATTATTGACATTCTTGCTCCAACTTGAGGGGAAGTATTGAGATAATATCTTTAGATATTGTAAATATTAAGAATATAGATATTGTGTGTATGTTAAGATATGTGGAATATATTTGATAGGATGCTAACTTATTTCTAGATAGAGTTGTAGTTGTAGATAGCTTTATCTTTCCTTAGTTGTAGTGAGAAGTGGTTACTTCTCTGGTTATATGTACGTGTAATACCTCTTGTATTTTGATATACAGAAATATTACGTCTCAAATATTTCTTCAGTTGGTAAATGTATCTCAGAAGTTTATTTCTAGGGTCACAGCAAAAGCACGGCAGAAACACAGTAGAAATAGATTTACATGAGCAATATACCGCCCAGAAGGGGAACACAGTATACGAGCTACATGCCACAGATCAGTTTAACAGCAATTCTGACAAGAGAGGAGTAGAACTGTTTGAAACAGTCCCAAGCAAACTTCCTTCACGTCAAACGTAAAAAACAAGCTCGCCTCTCTGATAAACGGAATATTCATAGTGCAAACATATCAGGTCATGTGCATGATCTGGTCCTATACCGAAATACTGATCTTCCACGAAAAGATATACAGAGGGGAAAAAAAGGAAAAGGGGTGGGGGGGGTGATGAAACATCATAGACAAATAACCAAGTGCAAGTGACATATACAATCACATTGCATCATACGAAAAGTAAACAAGATCCATAGTACCACACACATCTCAAGCATCGCCTGATCAAAAATGACCGGGCAATTTGCTGGGACTTCAACAGGGTTAAAGTCGTTGACAGATTTAAGGCTACCAATAAATGACGATTCATTTCCATAAGCATCGTCCACGTTAAATTCCTTCCCAAATTCTGAGACAATCTTTGCCTCAGAAGGGTCTTCACTTCTTGCTGGAGGCATAGTGTAGTAGGGAATTTTGCCTGGAACAAAGACGGAATGTCAAGAATAACGCAGTGGCATCAGCAGCATCTAGTATGCATCAACTAATTTTGGCATATCGGAAAATGTCAGTAATAAAGGTAGGAAATGGCACTACAACTCACCCTCATTCCACTCATGTAAAACAATCCTGGCAGCGGCATCAACATCCACAATGCCACCCTTTCTAAGCTTTCCTCTCACAAGAGCAACCTTCTGAAGAAAATCATCAACTGAATCAAAACTGGGAACCTTAAACAAAGTTACCAGAACCTTTTCTGGACACTTGAGAATTTCTTTCATTGCAATATCCACCAAAGTTTGAAGTGAGTCATCTAATCAAAAATAAATAAATAAATAATTTTTTAAAAAGAGTCAAGGGTGGTTGACTACTAAGTCAAATGAAATCCATATACCAGGTGCAATAGGATCATCCAATTTCTCAATCCTTTTGCGATTTCGTAGAGCTATAGAGGCATCATTATCTGAACATTTGAGCAACACGACTCCAGGGCTGTCCAACAATTTAACATTCTTGTCTAACTGGACTTCTTGCATTGATCTTGTCAATCCAGGAGTTACACCAACATTGGCAACATGAGATCTCTTCAAACTGTTTATCAAACTGCTCTTACCAACATTCGACAAGCCAATAACTCCTACCGTGATATATTTCTTGATCTGGAGCAGATACCTTTTGCTAGCGGATAGAATACATGCTAATGTAGCACATAAACTTTTTCTTTTTTTGGTAATTATGTAGCACATAAACAAAAGTAACAACCACCATTAAGCAACTCCATGATTTACAAACGACCAAGACACACAATCCTCCTCAATCACAAGCATCAAATAAATCTTCAGTATCTGTGACAAGCCCCATATCTTCAATAACCACATTTCTAAACAGAAGCTCTACTAGAAAACCCTTTGAAGGGAGGCCCGGGGTCTTTTTCGTTTTGAAGGGAAGAGGCGGCAGATGGATTTTGCTGGGTGGGGGCTGCCGTAGGTTTGGGAGGTGTGTTTAGGGTTGATTTATGTGTTAAATACATATAGGATGAGATATTATATGATATATTCTTAGGTATAGGGTTGAATGATACGTTTGTCAGAACTGTTATGATAGGGGAAACCAGCATGTTTCCCACTACCCTTTTTCAATACTAAACTCAATGTCACAATCCTTAAATTTATTGTATTTTTCCTAAAGCATCGGTTATTATCTTGGTTTGGGAAAGAAAAGAAAAGGAAAAACAACTTAAATTTGATGAAGGTTATATCTCTAATCAACTACTCTCGTGTGGTTTATCCATTGTTGTGTTTTGAGTTAGGTGTACATGCGAGTTATCTTTGGGTAAAATCAAATTCAAATGGTTGTTTCATTTTCTTATAAATCTATTCTTGTTGATAAATAACATCAGACAAACATTATTTTATTCAGATTATTTTTCAAATCAACTAGTGTCATCGTCTCCTAAATTAAGTTCTAACTTTTACCCACACAAAAAAAGTTTTGTTTCTAGGGGCTGCTTTGTTCTTGCTTTGTTCGATGCTTCCTATATATAGGCAACTCCTTCAGCTCTTATACATTAAAATGCATCCACAGGGTCAGTCCAAATGGTAGGCTAAGATCTGTTGTACCTAACATTTACAATATAACTTGCAAATGTACAATTTTCCCCCCTTTCTTTTTCGTCATGCAGTATCTATACGTTAACCTTTTTTTCCATGTTGAAAAAGTCCACTTTCTATAAGGCAGCCTTGTTCAACAAAAAGAAATTGTTTCTTAAAAAATTTACAAGATGCAAGCAAATTTTGTGGAACGTCTAAACAAGAAATAAAGACATGCTATTTTTTGGTGTCCTCTGATGTATCATCTAATGTACTACAATGCGTTTACAGGATTGAAACTTGTATTAGAGTCCAACTAAATTGGAGATTTCTCTTCCTTTCCAACTATTTTTTAAGATTTGCTTTAAAAGATCAAAAGTTCGATTCCAAAGACAGGCACAGTGTGGGTGTTCCACTGATGCTAGGCCGAAGGTGGGGTTTGAAGGAGACACCTTGTGTGGGTCACTGCGTAAGTCCTCACCCAACCTAGGAGGCCTCTGGGCTCCTGATTTGCATCCTCCACAATGCTCCTCGGGACTGGGACGGTGGAGGTCCAAGGCGAGGATTTTGCCTTTTGCTCATTAAGAGGCAAAAACAAAAAACACAACATACAAATGCAAACGCCTGACAATTGATATGCTTAAACTTCAGCATCCTTGAACTAAAAGGCAGTGACCACCCACCTCCACCATCTCAGAGACACATCTGCTCAGGCAAGAAGTTGATGATGAATCAGCAAGAACTAGCCCTTGATGATACATGCATTCACGGTGGGCAAATAGATGCTAAACCGACGTACATAAAGGACAACTATGTATATGACATTAACCAATACAGTGCAATATTATTCATTTACCCATCGCCAAAAATTTTGGAAGTTAATCCCTCAACCACGCTCTGGAACCTCTAAAACGTATTTCTTTCTTTTTTTTTCTATTCCTTTTCTGGCAAGAAACCACTTTAGGCCTGTTACGCAATTTTTCTCTCGATTCAAGCTGTTGTCATCCATGTTAGACATATTGTCATTCTCAAGTAGACCCAATTTTTGTTTTTTTGCCTGGATAAGTAGCGTCACTCAGAGGGTAAAGATAGAAAAATATAAAAAACAAAAAGAGGAAAAATATAAAAAACAATGCTCCTCGGGACTGGGACGGTGGAGGTCCAAGGCGAGGATTTTGCCTTTTGCTCATTAAGAGGCAAAAACAAAAACACAACATACAAATGCAAACACCTGACAATTGATATGCTTAAACTTCAGCATCCTTGAACTAAAAGGCAGTGACCACCCACCTCCACCATCTCAGAGACACATCTGCTCAGGCAAGAAGTTGATGATGAATCAGCAAGAACTAGCCCTTGATGATACATACATTCACGGTGGGCAAATAGATGCCAAACCGACGTACAAAAAGGACAACTATGTATATACGATATAAACGATGAATTAAGTCAGTGGAGCTCCAAAGTTTCTAACACAGAATGAACGAGACAATCAAGACATATCATAACTGTTTCGTCTTTCTTTTATTCCTCCCTCTTCGGAGTGCTTATGAGACAGCTTTTTCTACACCTATGAATCGAAGACCTCTAAAACAGAGAGCGTACAATTTTGTGCATAAAAGCATCATGTTATTCTGGCTCCTAACACGAGCTCCTCAAGACCAAAAGAATCCAGAATTCTGGAACCAACACCATCAGGGAATGCCCTTTCACTTGCTGCACCTGCACAGATTGCGCTACCTACTTCTAAAATCCAGTGTCTGAAGAACAGTTTCTGCTTATGGAACAACTGGACCAACAAGAAAAGGAAATCAAAGAGAAACCGGAAGAGAGATACAAAGAGAGGGAGAGTATGAGGCAACACATGAAGCAACTTCAAGCAAAATAAATGCCGAATCACCTCAAACAGAGAACATATTCAAGTTGCAATTGCAGAAAGGATCTAATGGGCTGAACTCGACAAACTTCCAATAGAAAATAACTAATTCCATGCAGCTTTCCCAAGTATGTGTACACTAGGGGGGAATTGAAAACACAGACACACATAGATATACGCTGGTATATCTATATTATCTATCGATCTTTCTACCTATCTAATTTATTTATCTGGAACCTCTGAAGCTATTTCTTTCTTTTTTTCTATTCCTTTTCTGGGAAGAAACCACTTTAGGTCTGTTATGGAAATGTTACACATTAGTTAGTACTCCAGATCATTAGAAAGCATATTCACATTTCCAAAGCTCACCTGGATCTAGGAATTTCTTCAAGTCTTTGTAGGATCTGCAAGGCACCACTAGAAGGGGGGGTTGAATAGATGGTGCGGAAAATAAGGTTTTTAAAATTTCTTTAAACCTAACCAATTCAAGTTCTGAAAACAGATTCTGTTTTCAGGACCAGTTTTAAAACGTTTTTAAAACTAGGTTAGAGGTCTCCAAAAATTATGAAATTTTGAGAGAACTTAGCCTCAGATGTTATGAGGGTCCCCTAAAAATTTCAAATCAAAATTCAACCTTTAACCCCTTGAAAAACCGTTGGCACTCAGATTGTGCAAATCTGCCAGAACCGGTAGATGGTTTTGAAAAATTAATTCCTATTTGTGTGAATGTCCAAATGATCTGAAAATTTGACCAATAACTCTTCACACACTATAATTAAATGGGTTGAAACAGTTTTTGAAAATTCTTTTGGGAAGTAGGTCAAATACACCCAAAGTCTCAACCTTTGCAAGTCTGAAAATCAGACTGCACTAGTCTCAGAACTTTTGATGTTTGAATGACTTATACTTGTCCAAAAGGGTTGAAACTTGTGCCAAATTAACCCTAGAAAATTTATGTATGTTTCTGGAAATTTTTATAATTTTTAGAAAACGTTTACTATTTTTGCGAACGTGAACAATATGAGTAAACAGCGCAGAAACTGAAACGTAAATGCAGAAAGTAAATTGCACCGAGATTTTTATACTGGTTCGGTTATAAACAACCTACTCCAGTCTTCAAGGAACACCTTCCTTGGTTCACACTATTCACACACACCACACACCTTACCGCAGGGTTGATAGAGTTACACCTTAACTCCAACCCTTTACAAACCTTGTATTGTGAGTACAATTCACACGAACACCACCACCTCGTAAGAATGAAGATTGATCACACCTTGATCAATCTTGTACAAAGATGAATGAATGGTGGTTTCTATGAAGCCTATTCAAGAATGAAAGAAGTAAAATACAATAGGCTTTTTACAAGAGAAGAAAGAAAGAAAGTGTAGGAGAAGAAAGACTTGGTACTTTGATCACTTTAGAATGCAAATCTTGGTGTTGTTTTTGTTTGTTCTCCTCTTCCTTCCTTATAGCAATGCAGCCGTCCCCCCCTTGGCCTTCTCCCCTCTTGAAAATTTCCTTTTAATTGCTTGGGAGAGTGTAAGACATCATGGTGACAATGTTTTGCTTACTTGGCATCACTCCATTGGACCATCATTTAGTCATTGCTTACTTGGCACATTTTGATTGGCTCAATGTTGTCATCATTTGATGACATGGAAAATCTGAAATAAACACTAAATATTTTCCAAATAATCAATTATTAAATCATGCCATAATTGTCACATTTTGTCATAAAGAGCAAGACACACAAATATCTTCCTTCCATCTTCAAAAAATCGGCCACACCCTTTTGTTAATGCTGAAATTTTCAGCATTTACAAGATGAGATAAATTCAGATTTCTTCCATTTTTCCTTTGAATTTTTTTCCATAAAAATAAATCAATTATATAAGGTAAGTCTTGCTACCAAATGAAGAGTGAACTTGGACACTAAGAAGAGCAAGATTCGGCCAGCACATCCCCTCACACATGTTGAAAAATTTCAGCATGTGTGATATGAAAAATATCACACTTAATTACCTTACATACAATTCAAATCATTTCCATAACTCCTTTGATTTATCCTTTAATGAAAAATTGACAAAATACCTTGATTAATGGTGAAGAATTCGGCCATGGTATGTGTAACATGCTGAAATTTTCAGCATGTGACATATGAGAGGTATATGTTGAGAACTTACCTTTTGTAGCTTCTCTCTTTGATTTCTCAACATTGTATGATTGATCCTTGACCAATCAACATGCCAACAAGGCTCCACATGTGCTTCATCTCAGCTGTAGTGACGTTTAAATGTGTATATACATGTGCTGAAATTTATTTTTGCTAACTTTGTAAAATAGTGCACATTTAATAATACACACATGTAATATTCCAATCAGCCCTTAATTTAATTTTCTAGAACACTTTAAGATGTATATTATATGTAAAAAGTGTCTAGATACGTGTCACATGATGGTCAAGAAAAACGTTCCATGTTAAGTGCGTAGAAAACCGAATTTTCGATATTTATCGATTATCCGATTTTTCTCTAATTTAAATTCCAACTTTTGCACATGATATATATATTATGTTATACATAATATATATAATATATACTTTAAATTTCAGCACTTGGCTGATTTAAAGTGGTACCATAAACATGTGACAAAAATAAAATTGGAATCTTCACATTTTGGCCTAAATGTGGGGTGATTTGTGTGTGCCAACATGGAAGGTATTTTTGGCTGATCATTTCATGTATGGCACGAAATTTCCATCAATTTTTGAGGTATATGGGCTGGCCATTTATTTATGGCAAGTACGTGACACGTTGGCGAAGTTTCGGTATTCGTCCGATACGACAAATTTCGGTTTAGAACCTTTTATCGTGTCGTATTTAATTTGTCATCACCATATCTTATATCATATTATATAAGACCTGAATATACTCATAAATATGAGTTAAGTATTGTGGTGTGACGTTAACGCACGTACGTAAGATATATAACGTGTCGGTAGTACGTTGGAATACATGTGTATGTGCCTTTTATAAAAAAATCTGAAAATATAGTATATATATATGTATAAAACGTGTGGAATTAAATGTGGGGAGGAGGAGAAGACTTTCCTTCCATAGCCATGTTGCCTTTGTGCCTTTTCCAAATGCATCTTCCTTTAATGAACTACTTAGTTTATTAAACTAAGTACTTCACTTAATGAACTACTTTAGTTCATTAATTTTGGCACCTGAAAATAGCATAAACTCAACAAATGTTCGCCATATGATGTAAGCTTTAAAGCTTCATGGCTTGTTAGTACGACAACATAATATATGAGTTAAATAAGGCAAGTTATCATGCATACATGTACACTTGTGTATATATATATATACACTCAACGTTTATATATATATATATATATATTCAAATTTCTTATTTTGAAATCACTCAAACCCTCTTATTTCTACAATCTCCCCCTTTTGATGATTTTCAAAATAACTAGTGTACATGATTTAAGTGTTATCTCTCCCCCTTGAATTATGCACAGATTTGAAATTTGAATTTCGAATTTCAAATCCGGCTCCCCCTTGATTTATGCAATTAGAATCAATCAAATTCGGCTCCCCCTTAAATCTCTCTCCCCCTTAAATCATGCTTCTCTCTCCCCCTTTATTTTGGAAAGTTAATCAAAAGATTCCTGTCAAAAAGGAAAGTAAATCAAATAATATCGCATTAAATCACATCAACAGGAATCATGCCTAATTTAGAACGAAGAGATTCAAATGTGGCTTGATTTAAGGCCTTTGTAAATATATCCGCTACTTGTGATTCTGTGCGTACATGATCTATGACAATATTACCATTGTTAACGTGATCACGAAGAAAATGATAGCGAACTTCTATATGCTTAGCCTTAGAGTGTAATACGGGGTTTTTAGACAAATTTATTGCACTCATACTATCACAATATATAGGAATTTTATCTACGGTAATTCCAAAGTTCGAAAGTTGTTGTTTTATCCACAACAACTGTGTGCAACAAAGGCTAAGAGCCATATACTCAGCCTCAGTAGTGGACAAAGCAACACTTGCTTGCTTTTTGGAAAACCATGAAATAAGGGAATTTCCTATAAATTGGCAAGTTCCGCTCGTGCTTTTTCTATCTATCTTGCAGCCACCATAATCTGCATCAGTGTAAGCATGTAAGTCGAATGTAGAGTCCTTATCATACCAAATACCTAAGGTGGGCGTGTGCTTAATATAGCGGAATATTCTTTTTACCGCATTTAAGTGTGACACCTTAGGTTGACTTTGAAAACGAGCACACATGCATACGCTAAACATAATGTCAGGCCTACTAGCAGTTAAATATAGTAAAGAACCTATCATAGATCGATATAATCCATTATCAACGTCTTTACCATGTTCGTCTTTGTCTAATTTAGTAGTAACACTCATAGGCGTGGGGGATGGTTTCAAATTTTCAAAATTGAACTTCTTGATCATGTCATTTATGTACTTAGCTTGGCTTATATGAATTCCTTTACTCGTTTGCTTAATCTGCAAGCCAAGAAAATAATTAAGTTCACCAACCATAGACATTTCAAATTCAGCTTTCATACAATTTTCAAAATCTTTAACAAGTCTATGTGAGGTAGAACCGAAAATAATGTCATCTACGTAAATTTGAATAATAAGTAAATCTGATTTTTCTTGTTTCAAAAATAGTGTACTATCTATAGTACCACGTTTAAAATTATTTTCTAAAAGAAAAGTAGCAAAACGATCATACCATGCTCTAGGCGCTTGCTTTAGACCATATAGTGCCTTCTTTAATTTGTACACGTGATCTGGATGTTTCAAATCTTCAAAACCGGGTGGTTGCTTCACGTATACTTCTTCTTGTATAAATCCGTTTAGAAAAGCACTTTTGACGTCCATTTGATACAATTTAAAATCTTTCATGCAAGCAATAGCAAGTAAAAGTCGTATAGCTTCTAAACGTGCTACGGGTGCAAATGTTTCATCGTAGTCTATTCCTTCTTCTTGATTATATCCTTGAGCTACGAGTCTTGCTTTATTTCTAACGACCTTTCCTTCTTCATTCATTTTGTTTCTAAATACCCACTTTGTGCCTATTATTGTCTTATCTTGAGGTCGTGGCACTAAATCCCATACATTATTTCTAACGAATTGATTAAGTTCGTCATGCATAGCATCAATCCAAGATGAATCACTCAAAGCATCATGCACATTTTTGGGCTCAATTTCAAAAATCATAGCATGAAATTCATTTATTTCATCCGAAGTGATTCTTCTACGTGGTCGCACACCGTGGGTGATGTCGCCTATGATGAGATCATGTGGGTGATCTCTATGCCATCTTGGTTGATTATTTTCTAAGTTATCATGCATTTCTATATGATCATGCATTTCTAGTGTTTCATTCATCTCATGCATATCAAAAGAATCATTATCTTCATCCAAAACGGGTTTCAATTCAAAATCATCATCATATTCCTTTTCTTTATCAATCTCTCCAAATTCATTGAATTTAACATGAATAGATTCTATGATTTGTCTAGTGAGAGGATCATAACATCTATATGCTTTTGAGTTTATGGAATACCCAATGAAAATGCACTCAATTGATTTGGATTCAAATTTATCTAAGTTATCTTTTGTATTCAAGACAAAGCATTTGCATCCAAACACACGAAAATAATCAATCTTAGGCATGCGATCATTCAAAATTTCGTAAGGCGTCTTGTTTATTTTCTTTCTTATAGATAGGTGATTTACAATATAGCATGCACAGTTTACGGCTTCCGCCCACAGAAATCTAGGCAATTTATTTTCGCAAAGCATAGTTCTAGCGATTTCTTGTAGTGTGCGATTCTTTCTTCCTACTACTCCATTTAATTGTGGAGTTCTAGGTGGCGAAAACTCATGTTTAATTCCTTTTTCTTCACAAAATGAAATCATCTCTTTATTTTTAAACTCACCGCCTCTATCGCTTCTTATTCTTTTCACATTTATGCCGTATTGATTTTCAAGTTGTTTAATTAATTTAGCGATTTCTACGGCGCTATCATCCTTATGTGCAAGAAATAAAGTCCAAGTATAACGAGAAAAGTCATCAACAATCACGCATGCATAGTGACGCCCACCAAGGCTTGTAGTGCGACTAGGACCAAACAAATCGATATGCAGTAGTTCTAGTATTCTAGTCGTGCTTATCTCATTTTTAGGCTTAAGTGACTCACGTGTTTGTTTGCCTTTTATGCAAGATTCACACAACTGAAAGTTGTCTAAATCAAGCGTAGGCAATCCCCGTACTAGGTTCTTTCGTTGCAATTTTTCTAGTGTAGAAATACCTATGTGTCCTAAACGTCTATGCCACAAATTCACATTGGGTTCATTTGACATAAAACATTTAACTTTGGCGTCTACTACATCATCCATAGATAGTGTGAATATATTTCCTTCACGTTTTCCTTTTAAAATGGTTTCTCCATTTTTATTTATTATATTACAATAAGGGTGAGTAAAACACACATTGAAACCATTGTCAACAAATTGAGAAATACTAAGAAGATTGTAAGATAAGTTGCTTACCAAAAACACGTTGGAGATTTGAAGTGTATTCGGATTTCCAATCGTACCTTTACCAATGATCTTGCCTTCATTGTTGTCTCCAAAGGTCACGGATCCGCCTTTTGTGACCTTCTTTAATTTGGAGAATAGGCTCGGGTCACCCGTCATGTGCCTCGAGCAACCACTGTCAAGGAACCACTTTATTGATGTGTCTTTTGATGAGTGGTCTCCCTGCAATGTGAAAAGGTGATTTAGGTACCCTTTTAATTTTGGGTCCTTTCGAGTTAGTTAATCACCTTTTGGTAAAGGTACCTTTCGGTACCCATACTTGGGTGATCCTTCTTGGTCTATCAAATGGCAAGAATGTAGATGAAGGTGCGATATAGTATACATGTGGTGCATGTACTTTGGGTCTTTGCCCAAGGACTCCTCTATACTCATTATATGAAGGATGTTTGTGATATGTCCTTGTGTGCGTGTGTGCGTGGATGATATGTATTTCGTGTATGCATTGTTCTTTTCTTCTCATATCTATATGGTACAACGTTATATTTCACATGATATGAGGGAGTGGGGCGTCTGGAAGGGGTGCTTTTTGCGTCATCTTAGACGCCACTTGATGCTTAGGGGTGTCTACTTTCTTAGACACAACAAACTTGGTTGGTTTGGTTGATACTTCGTTAGTATCAACGTATCCCAATCCAGTTTTGTCACTGTCATGCTTTTGTGATAATATGATGCGATGCAGCATGTTTGACCCTGTATCGAATTGTTTCATCATTTTCTCTAAGTCTGTATTCCTTGATTTCAAATTTGAAATCTCGGATTTCATTTCATTATTTTGAGAAGTTAATGATGAGATCTCGGTTTTTAATGCAGTGATGACACATGAAGACTCTTTCTTTGAATCGCTTAATTGAGCGACAAGATTCTCGTTAGAAGATTCTAACAGTTTCTTGTCTTCAATTAAACGTTTCTTTTCTTTTGCGAGAGTCTTAGTAAATTTATGTAACTCAAGATATTGACTAAAAAGATCATCGTAAGAAGGTTCAGAGTCAGAGTCAGAGTCAGATGATACCTCATTAGACGCCTTTGAAGCGAAGCAAACTTGAGCGGTCTCCTCTTCGGTCTCAGATTCAGAGTCTGATGAGTCACTCCATGTGGAGGCTTTTAGTGCACGTTTCCTTTGTTTAGGATCTGAGACGAGTCTATTTTTGTTCCGCTCTTTGTCAGGGTATTTATTAGTTTGCTTTTCCTTGTTAGGGCAGTCATATGATAAGTGTCCGAGTTTGCCGCATTCATAACATTTAATGTCCTTATCATTTGACTTGTTTTTGTTTCTCTTAGATGTAGTCCCCTTGTTTTTATTTCTAAATGATTTCTCATGAATCTTCTTAGTCCTTTAGCCAATAGAATTAAGTCATCATTATCCGATTCGGAATCACTATCATCTACGTGATCGGAGGGAGGGGAGACGTATTCATTTGATTTAAAAGCAATTGTCTTACCTTGTTTGGTTGATTCCGATTTCCGAATAATAAGTTTGTTTTCATAAACTTTGAGTGAACCAATGAGTTCTTCCATTTTTATTGATTTAGTCTCCTTGCTTTCTTCTATAGCAGTCACTTTAGGATCCCATTCCGAAGGAAGGCTCCGTAGGACTTTCTGTACCTTTTCCTGCGTTGTAAAAGCCTTACCAAGAGACTCAAGAGAGTTATATATGTTAGTCAAACGAAGATCCATATCTACAATTGACTCATTAGGCAACAACTTAAAAGACTCAAGAGTAGACATGTGCATATTAATTTTAGACTCTTTTACTTGACTTGTGCCTTCGTGTTTCATTTCTAAGATTCTCCACATTTCTTGTGCACTCGAACAATTCGACACATAACTAGACTCACTCTTACTTAAACCATTTAAGAGTAATTGCATGGCCTTAGCATTCATACTCAGTTTCTTTTTATCTTCACTAGTATAGTCTTGTCTCGTTTTCACGACTTCTAGTGTGACTCCATCTACAGTGGATAATTTAGATGGGACATATGGACCATCTTCAATTATTGACCAAAGGTCTATATCTATAGCCATAAGAAAAAGTTTCATCCTAAGTTTTCATTGAATAAAAGACTCATCGTCAAAGAGTGGAGGCCTTTGGCTCGACATACCTTCTTGTTCGGTTTTGAGATTTGTAGATGCCATCTCACTGAATCGTTGGATTCCTTATCGTGAGTATTCCTGCGCTCTGATACCACTTGTAGGATCTGCAAGGCACCACTAGAAGGAGGGGGGGTTGAATAGATGGTGCGGAAAATAAGGTTTTTAAAATTTCTTTAAACTTAACCAATTCAAGTTCTGAAAACAGATTCTGTTTTCAGGACCAGTTTTAAAACGTTTTTAAAACTAGGTTAGAGGTCTCCAAAAATTATGAAATTTTGAGAGAACTTAGCCTCAGATGTTATGAGGGTCCCCTAAAAATTTCAAATCAAAATTCAACCTTTAACCCCTTGAAAAACCGTTGGCACTCAGATTGTGCAAATCTGCCAGAACCGGTAGATGGTTTTGAAAAATTAATTCCTATTTGTGTGAATGTCCAAATGATCTGAAAATTTTACCAATAACTCTTCACACACTATAATTAAATGGGTTGAAACAGTTTTTGAAAATTCTTTTGGTAAGTAGGTCAAATACACCCAAAGTCTCAACCTTTGCAAGTCTGAAAATCAGACTGCACTAGTCTCAGAACTTTTGATGTTTGAATGACTTATACTTGTCCAAAAGGGTTGAAACTTGTGCCAAATTAACTCTAGAACATTTATGTATGTTTCTGGAAATTTTTATAATTTTTAGAAAACGTTTACTATTTTTGCGAACGTGATCAATATGAGTAAACAGCGCAGAAACTGAAACGTAAATGCAGAAAGTAAATTGCACCGAGATTTTTATACTGGTTCGGTTATAAACAACCTACTCCAGTCTTCAAGGAACACCTTCCTTGGTTCACACTATTCACACACACCACACACCTTACCGCAGGGTTGATAGAGTTACACCTTAACTCCAACCCTTTACAAACCTTGTATTGTGAGTACAATTCACACGAACACCACCACCTCGTAAGAATGAAGATTGATCACACCTTGATCAATCTTGTACAAAGATGAATGAATGGTGGTTTCTATGAAGCCTATTCAAGAATGAAAGAAGTAAAATACAATAGGCTTTTTACAAGAGAAGAAAGAAGAAAGTGTAGGAGAAGAAAGGCTTGGTACTTTGATCACTTTAGAATGCAAATCTTGGTGTTGTTTTTGTTTGTTCTCCTCTTCCTTCCTTATAGCAATGCAGCCGTCCCCCCCTTGGCCTTCTCCCCTCTTGAAAATTTCCTTTTAATTGCTTGGGAGAGTGTAAGACATCATGGTGACAATGTTTTGCTTACTTGGCATCACTCCATTGGACCATCATTTAGTCATTGCTTACTTGGCACATTTTGATTGGCTCAATGTTGTCATCATTTGATGACATGGAAAATCTGAAATAAACACTAAATATTGCCAAATAATCAATTATTAAATCATGCCATAATTGTCACATTTTGTCATAAAGAGCAAGACACACAAATATCTTCCTTCCATCTTCAAAAAATCGGCCACACCCTTTTGTTAATGCTGAAATTTTCAGCATTTACAAGATGAGATAAATTCAGATTTCTTCCATTTTTCCTTTGAATTTTTTTCCATAAAAATAAATCAATTATATAAGGTAAGTCTTGCTACCAAATGAAGAGTGAACTTGGACACTAAGAAGAGCAAGATTCGGCCAGCACATCCCCTCACACATGCTGAAAAATTTCAGCATGTGTGATATGAAAAATATCACACTTAATTACCTTACATACAATTCAAATCATTTCCATAACTCCTTTGATTTATCCTTTAATGAAAAATTGACAAAATACCTTGCTTAATGGTGAAGAATTCGGCCATGGTATGTGTAACATGCTGAAATTTTCAGCATGTGACATATGAGAGGTATATGTTGAGAACTTACCTTTTGTAGCTTCTCTCTTTGATTTCTCAACATTGTATGATTGATCCTTGACCAATCAACATGCCAACAAGGCTCCACATGTGCTTCATCTCAGCTGTAGTGACGTTTAAATGTGTATATACATGTGCTGAAATTTATTTTTGCTAACTTTGTAAAATAGTGCACATTTAATAATACACACATGTAATATTCCAATCAGCCCTTAATTTAATTTTCTAGAACACTTTAAGATGTATATTATATGTAAAAAGTGTCTAGATACGTGTCACATGATGGTCAAGAAAAACGTTCCATGTTAAGTGCGTAGAAAACCGAATTTTCGATATTTATCGATTATCCGATTTTTCTCTAATTTAAATTCCAACTTTTGCACATGATATATATATTATGTTATACATAATATATATAATATATACTTTAAATTTCAGCACTTGGCTGATTTAAAGTGGTACCATAAACATGTGACAAAAATAAAATTGGAATCTTCACATTTTGGCCTAAATGTGGGGTGATTTGTGTGTGCCAACATGGAAGGTATTTTTGGCTGATCATTTCATGTATGGAACGAAATTTCCATCAATTTTTGAGGTATATGGGCTGGCCATTTATTTATGGCAAGTACGTGACACGTTGGCGAAGTTTCGGTATTCGCCTGATACGACAAATTTCGGTTTAGAACCTTTTATCGTGTCGTATTTAATTTGTCATCACCATATCTTATATCATATGATATAAGACCTGAATATACTCATAAATATGAGTTAAGTATGGTGGTGTGACGTTAACGTACGTACGTAAGATATATAACGTGTCGGTAGTACGTTGGAATACATGTGTATGTGCCTTTTATAAAAAAATCTGAAAATATAGTATATATATATGTATAAAACGTGTGGAATTAAATGTGGGGAGGAGGAGAAGACTTTCCTTCCATAGCCATGTTGCCTTTGTGCCTTTTCCAAATGCATCTTCCTTTAATGAACTACTTAGTTTATTAAACTAAGTACTTCACTTAATGAACTACTTTAGTTCATTAATTTTGGTACCTGAAAATAGCATAAACTCAACAAATGTTCGCCATATGATGTAAGCTTTAAAGCTTCATGGCTTGTTAGTACGGCAACATAATATATGAGTTAAATAAGGCAAGTTATCATGCATACATGTACACTTGTGTATATATATATACACTCAACGTTTATATATATATATATATATATATATATATATATTCAAATTTCTTATTTTGAAATCACTCAAACCCTCTTATTTCTACAGTCTTTTCCCAAGAAAGGAGACCCTGTACGTCTCAAAATATCTGAAAAGAATAAAGCGTCGAACCCATGAAAATATGTTCATGCTAGTTTCCAACTAACTTGTCAATCAAGAAGAATATAACCCCCCCATCCGTGGCTGAGATATAGCCATTGGAGGCATCTTCAGACTCACATTCAAAACTTCAGCAACTTCACAAAATCAACCAAGAGAATATGCATGCTAAGTAAGAGAGAGACCAAACCAGTACTATCAGAAAAATCAGATGTCGGGTCTGACAAACTAAAGTTGCGGGGAATCTGTCCCAAAAATCCAACTGATGCCTCAGCCGAATCCAGAATATCTTCAGGCAATTGAAGCGAATTGGACTCCACATTATTGAAAGATGAAACACTTGCACCACCAATTGTATGTCGCGTATCCAGACCTGTACCCTCAGCACCAAATGCAAATGGAGCTTTTCCTGAATAATTGACCTCCGACTTGATCATCCCTCCATCCATGCCTTGTACCATTCCAACATTTGAATTATCACTCATTAACATGTCCATTGTATTCATCCTTCTGGTATGTGCTGAAATGTCCATCACCGTCTGCACGCGTGGCTGCAACGGCGTAATACCTTTACCATTGTAAACAGGTAAAGCGCTACCAATACCTTGGTGCAACGTTTCTTCCTTTGCAGGTGGCCTGACATGCTCTAAGGAATGCTGAAATGAATTTTGGGCCCCTGCAAAAGTTCTCAACATTTATACTTTAGTTATAACTACCGTGGTTCAGACACCTAAAAACTATCGAACATATGCTGTAAGCACGCAAAATAAAGAAATATATGTTAGCAGGCACGAAGCACCAAGAAGTCACATACTACTTGTAAATCACATTTGTATTGCAAGTAAAAAAAAAGTAAATGTCGCTGCATGCTAGGCCAAAATCCATACAAGAAATATAACAAGACAAGCAATTTATGACCTTTACAATTCACCAATGGTATATATCATGGGAGAGATTAATCCTCAAGAAGCTATATCATGAAAGCAGTATTAGCATAAACAATAGAAAGATTTACACCATATGTAAAAGCCAATCAGCTGACATTGTTTCAGAACTGAACCGGAAAGTTAGCTAAGACCTTCAAGGAGAAGCATAATGCAGCAACATCCAATGTTTCCCTATGAAAGATGTAAAGAATGTGGACTGTCTTCCAGTCTTCCAACAGGTGAACTCAACAATTAAATGCGAAGGAAAGATATATAGTTGGGCATAAAAGATAGCAATTGCTTATTTCATTTATTTAGTTATCAGTTTAATGATTTTTCTTAGGGAAACAGAAGGGTTGCCGTTTGGTAGTGTGTGAAGTGTTATATGTTTGAGCCTTAATTGCAATGTTGTGGGATGTGTTTAAGTTTTGCAAAAGAATGGTAATGATTGTGCAATGCATCAAAAGTAACGTGCAGGATGCATTCCTTTTATTTCTCAAACGTCAATGTTGATAATGGTAACAAATTTGTTGAGAATCTCAAAAGCTTCTTCATCTCTTTGTATCCTTCCTTTCACCTGTATAAATAGCCCGTGGTGGTCTATAATTTTCTTGCCCTAGCAAAAAGTGTATCTTTTGTCTCATGTATCCATCTACATTCTTTTCTTTAAAAACTATGTCTTCCCCACAAAAATTTGTTACCCCTAAGAAACAGAAGAAAGACCCTACTGAAGGTGCCAGTTCACCTAGGATTCCAGAGAGACATACAAGATTTCCAAAGAATCGGCCTGAGCAGAAGGAAATTGTTGAGGAATCTGTTGTATCCGTTCCAAAGAAAGCAGAGAGCCCGGAATATGATCCTCAGACTAAGATTGGTAAACTGTGGGATAATTATTATAGGGTGAGCGAGAAGAAAGACTTCGAGGATTCAAGAGTGGACGATGTCGATGCCAGGGTGAGAGAATTGACAGATAAACTTGAAGTTGAAAAAGGCAAATTTGAGAAGATGATGGCAACACTGAAGACCTTGGGTGCTTCATTTTCTTCTGACGAAGAGTCTTAGGGTGTTAGTTGTTTACTGTTCGAATAGTTTGTCTCTGTTTTCTTCTGTTATGTCTATTGTTACTTTTGGGTTAGTGTTGTGTCTGTTGTGATGCTGGTTGTCTGCTTGTTTTTGCTCTGTTTTGCTGGTCGTGGGTTTAGGAATGTTGTTGTGAAGGTTTTTGGTTGCTGGTCGTTGGGCTGCCTATGAGGGCTACTTTTTCTGGTTGCCCCTTTCTGCATGCTATTTCTGGTTTCTTTCTAGGTGAAAATGCTGGTCGTGGGATGGCTATGATCCTTGCTGTTTTTCTGCTTGCTGGTTTCTGGTTTCTGCTCCTTCTTGTTCTTGGTTTCTGCTTGCTGTTCCTGGTCGTAAGATGCCTTGGGAAGACTCTGATGTTTCAGGTTTTGATTTTTTTGTTGCTGGTAGTTGGATGCCTTGGGAATGGTTGCTGTTGGTGAAACTGCTGATGTTTATAGTTAATGATTAATGGTTGCTTCGATTTTGTCATTTAGGATGGTCATTTTCGGATGTACTTTGAACATGTTTGTAAGAAATGAAGATATTTCCTTTATGTCCATGTGTTTGTACTACGTTCCTGGTTATATAGATTGAAAACACTGAACAAATCCAACAACCAAAACTAAATAAAACATATTGGACAGCAAATGAGATTAACATTACATAACTGAATACTTGTTCCAAGCAAAACATAATAAAACCTATTGGACAGCAAATGAGATTAACATTACAAAACCTAGCATTTACCAAAAATGGCTTCAAAACCCACGACAACAAATGTTAGTACATGCTCAGCCAGCAACCAGCATCCAAGACAACCTCAAATAGTCACATAACAAACTACTTAGTTTATGGATGGGAAGAATGAAAGCTTGATCCTTGCGTTGATAATTGTGCTTAAGCTTGTCCCTCGCATGTGGTATCAACCTGATTCATTCTCTGACACTAGTGTGCATGACCTGACATTATGCCCTGTTTGGGAATATCGTTTGCACTTAATGATAGATCCTTTTCTGGTAGCCGTTGCATTGTTCCTATTCTCATCAGGCTCCCTCCTCCTTAGTTTTTTGGGCCTGTCAATCTGTTTCCTAGCATCAGGTGGCAGTATCACTGGGTGATTTGTTAAGATCCAGTACAAACTTAATGGAATGGGATACAGAACAGGTGAATATGCATGTGTATATATGGATTTAGAATAAAAAGCATGCACATACTCAAGCATTGAGCCCCTTTCAACCTGTATGGCTGCAACAGCATGCCTGCATGGATAGCCAACCGACTGAAACAACCTACATGTGCATTCTCTAATATCAAGATTAACAACATATGACCTTGCCTCATTTGTCACCTCAAATATTTTCTGATCAGACATAATTGCAAATGCAACTCCTACTCATAGTCTTTACCTTCTCCAACCTAGACAGTATGTTAGGACATACTTCTCCATCATACCCACTGATACCCTGCCTCTTGGATGACATTCTTGTCATTGTTTTCTTCCAGATATACTCGAACATCTGTATTATTGGCATTTCCCTTGCTTCAACTATGCTTGCGTTGAAAGACTCGGACAAGTTGTTCACCAGAACATCACATTTCTTGTGCATGAGAAAAAGGCCTTTGACCATAGATTGGCAGGAATATTCTTCAACCATTTGGATGCATCCTCATTTAAGGCTGCAAGTGCTTCCATATGCCTGTTGAACTCATATGGATGAGTGGAACTAGCACATGCCCACAGTTTATCACCTACATCTTTCCCACTGAATTTTCCTTTGAAGTTTTGAAACATGTGTCTCACACAAAACCTCTGCTCACATGTTGGAAACACAGTATTCACGGCATGAACTAACCCCTTTTGTCTATCTGACATGATTGTGTATGGAAGTCCATCAGGCCTCTCACCAATACACGCTATGAGATGCTCCAAGAACCATTTCCAGCTACTGAAGTTTTCAGCTTCTGCTACACACAATGCAATGACGAACATATTGTCATTTCCATCTCTCCCAATAGCATTAATCAGTTGCCCCTTCAAGCTGCCTTTCAGAAAACAACCATCCAGACCAAATATAGGCCTACAACCATTAAGGAAACCAATCTTGCAAGCATTGAAGCAAATAAACATTCTCTCAAACTTTAGACGGAAGTTTCATCCAAAACCGTATTCTTGATCCTTTCTTCTAATCATCTCAGCATAATCCCAACAGATGTGAGTATTGATCCATTCACATGTCTTCTATTTCTGGTTTTGCCTTGCTCTTTGCCTTGTACAACTGTGTCCTGCTTACATCAACCATCAGATCTCTCCTCACTTGATTTTTCAAACTCTTTGAGCTAGTATAAGGATTGTCAATGAAGTAGTTTTTGTATTTTTTGCTCAGGTATCTTGATGTACAATGCCTGTTCGTGTAATCTCTTCCATAGTTATGCACACCCTTCAATGTCTTGATCATGAAAGTTTTATCATGACCCATCGTAGAAGCATGAATCCTCCAAGTACACCCTTTGTTACATTTTGTTGTCACCCTATTGCCTTCGTTCTTTTCATACTTCACTTTATAACCCCATCTGATGTTCCACTTAAATAGAGCCTCTCTGAATTTAGCAGCATTAACAAACTTCTGCTCAACATTCAAGTCAAATTGTTGCTTACAGAATTCTTCATCAAAGTTAAATTCTTTGTAACCACTAACATCTTCTGCAGTGCTATGTAGAAGTTCTAATTCATCCACCACTTCTTCATTCCAATGGCCGACGTGTATGCCTTGAATATCAGCTTCAACTACTTCTTCCTCACTGTCAACTTCACTATGTGAGCGACCTTGGACATCATCCGACCTTTGTAATTCTTCTACAACTCCATCTTCATGTTGTGCTGCCTCCTGTTCTTCACGTATATTCCCAAATTGCAGATCCCAGAATATATCATCATCCAAAATGCCATCTAGTCCATCAAATGTACCTACATGCTCTGCACCTTGGAATTTTTCAACACTGTGAAAAGGGTCGTCAGATGCATTTGGAGCTGCTTCAGACAAAGTTGTTGATGCTTGTGACCTAAAGTTGTTTACATCCGGATTTACGTTTTTGTCCTTAGACAAAACAGTCTTTTCACTTGGTAAGGTTCTTTGCCAACCTTTCCTTTTATATGGCAACTTTTTACTTGTGGAACATTGATTCCCACCAGCTTGGACACCTTTATTGCCTTTACCTACCTTATTGTATCCAATCAATCCAGATAGGCTTTGGTTGTTCACTAATATCTATCTACCCTGTATGAACACACGGCAGTAAGCGTAAAAGCATTAAACCAACAAGATGACATTAACAAGATGACATCAACAATTCTTGCATCAGAACCAACACGTGGACATAATCAAACATACAATCCGTCAACACCCCTCATCATTCATTATCAAAATGCAGACAATCCAAATACATGAACACGATATTCAACATTCAACACAACAAAAGACCTACTCTTTGTGAATCAAAATAGATGAAGACACTCTGTTTTTCCAACACAACTGCACTCTCTTACACCTCCCTTCCTCTCGCTGAAACAAATGCTGAAGAATGCACACCAAAATGGATGCAAACCAAAATAGATTACACGAACTCAGCTGCAGTATGAAAATCGATAGCTCAACGTTCAATTTCTCATTTGCATACGAGCGTCCATGTAGCTTCAAATGTCGACATAGTTGAAAGAGTGAGTGCCTGTTTACTTTTTGTACAGCCATTAAACCTCCTTTAGTTGATCATTATTTGCGTGTTAATGTTGGAGGGAAAATTACAGAATTTGTTTGATTCAAAGTCAACTCCACGTCATCTTTTTTCAACACGTGGCAGGGGCACATTTGACATTTCACTCTTTCCCGACGCAATTTTGCCTGAAATGGCATTATCCAAATCAGTACAATAGTTCAGGGGGGGTTAAGGGTGTGATTTCAAACCTCAGTGAGGCAAATGGTTAATTACGTATACTACAGTGGGCAAAAGGTGATTAACCCTTTTTTTTAAAGACTGGCGGCTACGAAAATAGTAGCATCGAAAAGGCTAACGTTCAAATTGGAGACGGCAGAGAGAGAAACTGAACACGGCTGCTGCCCGCTGGGCAGGAAACTGCCAACATATTTTTTGAAGGAAGGCTAAAGTTTAGGGCAAAGATATAAATTTTCTTGTTTCAAGATACTTTGATACCATGTTGATGCGTGCTAAGGGAAAACATACGCTCCTAAAACACCTCTTAATAATAAGAAATTTAAGTCTCACAAAAGACACAAAGAAAAACAAAAAACACGAAAAACAAATGAAGAACACAAAAACAATGATAAAACAAAGAACTTTGTTAACACTTCGTATGAACACAACTTCGGAACGAATCTTGTTAAACTGTCTTGTTAAACTATCTGTTTATCCAAGCTAACTGAGGGGTCAACCGGCGCTGCACGCTAGGCCACCATCCCCTCATATCACCCTTAAGAAATGAAACGACCACCTCCACCTTCAGTTCATCAGGAACCTGCAATAACCTCAACTGCTCGGTCACATTCTGGAGCTACATCTCAGCCTCCTCCGACCGTGTCGTGCCCTTAAACATTGGTACCCGGGAGTGCTGCATCTCCCTATAAAAGAATCAAAGTTCCAGGGGTGGTGGTGGTGAGGGCTGTTGCTGCTGCTGCTGTTGCTGTAGGTGGGCCATCTGCACCTGCTGTTGAGCCACCAAGGTAGTCAGGGTGGCTAGGGTATCAGCAAGAACTTGGGAATAGCCCCCTGACCCTGATGGTCATCTCCATCGCGCCCTCTATTTCCTGCTGGCTCACGTCTTGGAGGTATTTTTCTGAAGTTCGAGTTCATAAAAGTACGTAGGTTAGTCAAAAATAAATCAAATAGTTGATTGCGGGGTAAAGTGGTAATTAAAAAGAAAAGCTCATTATCGGCACACACCTCCCTTAACCCGATCATAACTTAGGTCTACTTCATTTATCAGGAATATTCTTGTCGTTTCTAGGAAAAGATCATAACTCATGTCTAGGTAATCTTAGTTAATCCTGCGTTTCCAAGGCGGATCTGAAGCCTCGGCTCTAATACCACCTGTAGCGACCCGCTCCCAAACCCTAGTATCAGGAACAGTACGCCCGCCGTATCTCACTAAGGAGAATACAAAGCATCGAATCAATTTCTAACATATCCGAAAAGACGTAGAAATTTTTCGCACGGAAACGTAATACCATTCATCAATCGCCTGAGCCCCCTGGCCCATCCTCACCATCCTCCGGCACTCAAATCTAGGTTCAGTTATTGCTCGAATGCTAACTCAACATTGCTCGGCATCAAATCTACTTTTCCACGACTTGTATACCTTAATCGTGCAATTTCTGTATTTTCCTTTTTTCCCCTATTTATTTCTATTTATTTCCTAATTATTCAAATTAAATAAATTATCATAATTACTGAATTTCATTGAAAATAATTTAATTTTATCATTTTATAATTTTTGGAATATATATATAATTTTTTGATATTTATTTATATTTTTCCTTTAATTATTTCTATTTTAAATTAATTAAATAGCCGTTATACAATTTCCAGAATTAATAAATGATTTAAATAAATAAAATAGCAATAGGGCTGGCCTGTTTCTGCCAGCCCCCCAGTCTGCCAGAAATCGGCATGACCCGCTATGGTATCCAGCTTGTTACGAGTTTTTTTAATTATAACAGGTAATTGGGCCGGCAGCAGCTGGCTTGATCCGTTGGCCATTCGGCTCGGTCCGCTAAGCCGCCTGCCCTTTTTTATATAGTTTCAGCAAATTGGGCCAAGCCTGGTGCAAGTGCAGCCGGCCCGTTAAGGGCTGGCCTGTCCATTGCGTCCAGGCTTCGGACCTTTTCCTTAACTTTTTTTTAATGTATCAGGGTTCCAGCGCACAGGGTTCCAGCACAAGGCCAGAGGTGCGTGCAGCCTTCCGCGCGTGTAGCAGCCACGCGAGGTCGCTTCCAGCGGCGCATGCGGCGCACCGGCGGCCTCCAGCTGCCGTTTTTCGATCCCGATCTACATTTTCGCCTATTTCCAGTCTATGAGAACCTATTCTAAGGTCAAATCAAGGACTAAAGACCCTGAATATACTAAAGATGTAATATTTTGATTATCAAATTTATCCCTAAAATCAATCAAAGTCACGCAATACAGTTCAGGCATTCAACAGATTCCAAATTTCCTGCTTTTCACAGATTGAACAACATGCTATCAAATTCAGCAATTAAAACAACAAAAAAAACTTCGAATACCACCAAAGCATGCTTGAATTTGTACCAATTGAAGGGGGAAAAGGGAACCTACCTGGATGCAGACTAATACACAGTTATACGACTATCCAATGGTTTGGAGCGCCTTGTTTTTCCCTCTTTCCCTCTTCTCTCTTCTCTCTTTTCTTCTTCTTCCTTTCTCTACCTTGCTTCTGCCGTTTCTTTCTTATGCGTCTCCCCTCTCTCTCGTTTTTCCTTTGCCGTTTCTTCCTTATCTCCAGCGTCCCATTTAACCGATATTTGTACGCAAGTTTTGGGGGCAGTTACCACGCCCCCTAACCACGTTCTTTTTTTTCTTTTATTAATCCTTATCCTTTTATCCCCTTTTTAAATGCTTTTAACATTATTATCTCTTTTCAATTATTTGCTTTCTTTATTTATATAATTGTTATTATATATATATTTTTTGTTTTACTATTATTATTTATATCTTTTTTCTCAGGTTATAACAGTCCTCCTCCAAGGATGGTTGTGGAGCAGGACTCCTAATCATCAACCCCAACAAGGAAGAATATGAATATGCCTTGCGTTTTGACTTTGAACCAACTAACAACGAGGCAGGATATGAGGCCCTTATAGCAGGATTAGGCCTCGCAAGAAAGTTGGGGGCAGAACGAATCATTTCCTGGAGTGATTCGCAATTGATCATTTCATAGATCAATGGGGATTACGAAGCCAAAGAGGAAAACATGAAAGAAGTATTTAACTAAAGTGCTGTAGCTCGGCCAAACATTTGAGCACTTCAGCATTGAACATATCCCCAGGTCAGCCAACAAGAGAGCTGACGCGTTACCTCGGCTAGCCTCATCCACTTCAATGACTTTGGGAAAAAAGAGAGTTGTGAAGCTAGTAAAGCATCGTGCTTATGATGCCAATGAAGTGCTGCAACTTGATTACCGTAACACTTGGATGGATGAAAATGTCAACTTCTTGCAGCATGGAATTCAGCCCGAGGATAAACGAGTAGCTCGGCGTCTTCGATTGAAGGCATCAAGGTATTTTCTCTTCAACGACCACCTTTATAAAAAGTCATTTTCACAGCCTTGGTTGTAGTGCGTAAATGAAGACGAAGGAGACTACATCCTTCAAGAGATGCACCAAGGGATCTGTGGAAATCATTCTGGTGCATGGTCGTTAGCAAGAAAATGCTACCTCATTGGATATTATTGGCCCACTCTGCGTCATGATGCAGAAGGATTTGTAAAGAAATGTCAAGCATGTCAAGTCCATGCTCCAATTTCACATCTGCCGAGTCAAGAGCTCACTGCTATCGCAAGTCCCTGGCCTAGTACAATAGAGAGTAGATCTTGTTAGACCTCTACCGCAAGCTCCAGAGTCAGTCAAATTCTTGGTTGTTGCCATCGATTACTTTACCAAATGGGTAGAAGGAGAGCCTTTAGCCACAATAACGGGAAATCAAATCAAGAAGTTCTTGTAGAAGAACGTCATATGCCGCTTCGGCCTTCCACAAGTCCTTATCTCAGACAATGGAAATCAATTTGCTGATGACCCAGTTAAGAGTTGGTGTGCCGAGCTCAAAATTGAACATTCTCTTCGGTAGCACACCCTCAAGCTAATGGACAAGTTGAACTGGCAAACAGAACAATCAAGGATGGTTTGAGGAAACTTTTACACAAAGTTGGGGCAAGTTGGGTGGAGGAACTCCCAAGCGTATTATGGGCATGTCGAACTACTCCTTCTACCTCTACTAAGGAAACACCATTTTCTTTAGTATATGGCACTGAGGCAGTCATCCCAGCCGAAATTGGTTCTAGCTCTACTCGAAGAGATCATTATTTTGTTGAAACCAACAACCAAGAGTTGCGGCTGAATTTGGATGAATTGGAGGAAAAAAGGGAGCAGGCTCATGTCCGCATGGCTCAGTACAAAAATTTAATTGCTCAATACTACAACTCTCGAGTACTGCCAAGATCCTATCAAGTGGGAGATTTGGTATTGCACAACAATGAAGCAAGTCATGCAGCACCAACCGGGACCTTTAACCCTTAATAGGAAGGTCCCTATCGTATAGAGGAGGTGCGTTCAAATGGGGCTTACAAACTACAAACCTTGGAAGGCAAAACTTTGTCAAGGACTTGGCATTCTACCCATTTAAGATTTCTGCATCAGTGATGTGAAGTATTTCACCTCAGCAGGTCTGAGCTAAGTGAGCAGGTCTCATACGGTAAGACTTCAGTAGGTCCGAAGTTTTCCTTACAAGTATTTTACCTCGGTAGGACTGAGATGGCCGAGCAGGACTCAACTCAGTAGGACCTCAGTAGGCCTGAGGCCAATGCCCATTGAGGGATAAATTTTTGTGAACAGGATTCACAGTTACTACCTACTAGCAGCGCTAGGAAAACTATAAATCATTTGTATAATTATCAGTAGTGCTGAAGTAAAATAAAACAGTGTTTTATGGCAGTGCCAACATGTGGTTTTTTGATTGTGCATAAATAGATCAAGTAACAGGATTACTTTGTTTGGAATTCATCTCAATTGTGAAACTAAAGCTCGGCAGAGCTGCAGTTTAGTTAAGCAAAGCATCTTTGGTTGAGCCAAAGGTCGAGGCTGAAGCCCAACACTTGTGGAAAAATTCAACAAGAATATGACTAAAAGGCAGTAACAGAATCTTTGGCAGAGACGAAGTCAAACACTTGCTACGAAGAATAATTAAAAGAACGTTGGCAGAGCTGAAGTTAAAGGCAGAAGATAAACACTTGCAAACGTTATGAAAATAATAGCAAGTAAAATCGAAGAGCACAAGTTGGAGAAAAATGGAATTTTCATTGAAGAATCAGCTTATTACACCTACAAAATTACAAAGGGAAAAGTCCTATTCTAGTCTTCATCTTCAACATCCTCTATGTTTCTGAGATCAGCCCCATTCTTGAAAAGCTCCAGTTGTTTGTCAAACAGGGCTTCAGCTTCAGGGTTGTAGAGATCGGCAAGTTGATGATCTTTATCCAAGGTTGGATAGACTTCACTGCAGGCATCTATAGCATATGTTTGGCCCATCGCCATAACAGAGCCTTGTATCTTAAGAAAGTTGTCTGAAAAGTATTCAGACCTTCTGAACTCCGCAATAGCAGACTTCTTCAGATCTTCAGGTTGAAGTTCAAATTGCTTCTTTTCTGCCTCCAGCTGCTGAGCCAGATCTTCCTTACTTCTTCGCTCTTCCTCCACTTGGCTCTTGTAGTGGGACAGTTCTTTCTCACAGTTGCCGAGCTCTTTCTGAAAGAAGTCCAGTTCAGCCTGGGTCTTGGTGGACACCAGTTCAATACTTGCAACTACTTCTTTCAACTCATCCACTTGAGAATTTGCGATGGCCAGCTGAGTATCAGATTCCTCCTTGCCTTCCTTAAGTCTGGAATTTTCAGTAGACAAGGAGTTCACCTCAGACTTTAATGATTTCAGCTCTGCATCCATCTCCTCCAACCTTGAATTATTGGGTTTTGCCATCTCTGCCAACTCTTCATTAGCTTTTCTCAGGTTGGCATTGCTTTCAGAAAGCTTCACCACCATAAGACGCATCTCTTCGGCTCTTCTAAGCATGTCACACTCTTAAGCTCGGTACTGCAGAAACCAATATGAGTAAGACAAGGATTTCAGCAACTTAAATGAAAAAGTTGAAAATTTCAAAGGAAGTTTACCAGAGGCATGTTACACAGATAAGTGTTGAAGGCAGAATCCCAATCCTTTTAGAAAAAACGCTCCATATCTGATATAACAAGAAAAATGAAAAGTTGTAACTTTTCACTTGAAATATGAAAAGGGGTGACGTTTCAGCTATTTCCCCTTTTTCCAATTGTTTAAACCGCCGAAAAAGTAATTATAGGGCATTGGAACTTGCGCTGGTATTAAAAAGGAAGATTACAGCTCAATTATGAGGAATAAGTGTGCAGCTAGTTAGAAATACGGCGCAATTAAGAGAATAACTGCCAATTAATGATGGACACGTCATCAATTCCCTCATGATAAGATTTGTCTGCCTGCATAGGTCAGCTCAGCCACACAAAATCTGGGGGTAAATGATAAACCCAAAAATAATCATCCGTTAGCCAACAACAGTCAACGACATAACTACCGCAGTCAGCATCCATACGTTGCTGCTCGGCTAAACTACACTTCGGCTGTGCCCCATAGCATCTGCTTTATTATCAAAAGAATATGCTTAAGGATTGCACCTCGACATATAACTTTAACCTCAGCTTCAGCCCAAGGGTTATGCTCAGACTACTTCGGCAAGACTCGACATTGCACTTCAGCAAAGGAGCAGTGCTTCTATCAATTGTGGGACCATCAGGCAGAGGTGTAATTCAAGGAAGAGGTACACATCATTGTTCAGCCTGTACACGCCAAGGTCATATCAGCCGACCTACTGGTCACATCCGTAGGTCTACCAGTCTTATCAGCAGACCTACGATGTCCTAGCTCTACTGCACCACACAAATGTCTCATCAGCTGTCAGAAGCAGAGGAGAAGGGAAAGTTAACAAAAGCAAGCTAACAGATACCAAAAGGGGGGTCGAACATTTTTCATCTCTCCGAGAGCAAATACATTGAACTTTCTCCTCAGCCAAGAACTGTGAGAATTTTATAACTCCACATACAAAATCATAACTCAGTGAGAATGGCCCAAACTGACTTGAGCGTCGGAGGGTTTAACCCGGGGTCACACCCTCGGGACCTCTTATTTCTGCTTCTTTGTGCAGAAATTCCAGAAATCTATTCCAGTTACTATCTTCAAATCAACTAACGGAGTTTATTTCGGGTCATCCTAGACCCTTGGTGAAGATCTGGCTTCATCAATGCCCAACTATATATCTTTCCTTCGCATTTGATTGTTGAGTTCACCTGTTGGAATTTTGTAATACAGTCCACATTCTTTATATCTCTCTTAGGGAAACATTGGATGTTGCTACATTATGCTTCCCCTTGAAGGTCTTAGTTAACTTTCCGGTTCAGTTCTGAAACAATGTCAGCTGATTGGTTTTACAAATGGTGTAAATCTTCCTATGGTTTATGCTAATAATGCTCCCACGATATAGCTTCTTCGGGATTAATCTCTCCCATGATATATACCATTGGTGAATTGTAGAGGTCATAAATTGCTTGTCTTGTTATAGTTCTTGTATGGATTTTGGTCTAGCATGCAGCAACATATCCTATTTTTTTACTTGCAGTACAAATGTGATTCATAAGTAGCATGTGACTTCTTGGTACTTGGTGCCTGATGACATATATTTCCTTTATTTTGCGTGCTTACAGCATATGTTCGATAGTTTTTAGGTGTACGAACCACGGTAGTTATAACTTAAGTATATATGTTGAGAACTTTTGCAGGAACCCAAAATTCATTTCAGCATTCCTTAGAGCATGTCAGGCCACCTGCAAAGGAAGAAACGTTGTGCCAAGGTATTGGTAGCGCTTTACCTGTTTACAATGGTAATGGTATTACGCCGTTGCAGCCACGCATGCAGACGGTGATGGACATTTCAGCACATACTAGAAGGATGAATACAATGGACATGATAATGAGTGATAATTCAAATGTTGGCAAGGTACAAGGCATGGATGGAGGGATGATCAAGTCGGAGGTCAATTGGTACAGGTCTGGATACGTGACATACAATTGGTGGTGCAAGTGTTTCATCTTTCAATAATATGGAGTCCGATTCGCTTCAATTGCCTGAAGATATTCTGGATTCGGCTGAGGCATCAGTTGGATTTTTGGGACAGATTCCCCGCAACTTTAGTCTGTCAGACTTGACAACTGATTTTTCTGATAGTACTGATTTTTCTGAGCTTTTTTAATTTTTGAATATCAAACCAGTTCGGATGAGCACAAACTGAGAAGCATAGAAATTGATAAGAACTTGAGAGAATTCTAGAGAGAGAGAGAATTGTAAAATTGAGTAACCGTTTTTCAGATTGGTAAATTGCTAATCTGAGCTTTACAAAATGCTACGACTCCATTTATATACCGCTGAAGAAGAAAAGAGAAAACAGTTACAAGAAAATGACATAACTGCCCCTAAATAACTGCCATCTCTTTTTATTTATACAAGGACAAAACGGTAATTTCCTAACTATTTAAAATTCTCTCCAACAGCAAACTGCACATCTTCTTCTTGCATTGTAATACAACACCCAAATACAGCATCCATTGCAACACCAGTTCATAACCGTTCTCCTCTGCTGAATCAACACGCAACTAAACAAGATTGGAGCTCCAAGAACATCAACTGGGATAACTGAACGTTGAATCCTCATGGCACCCACCAGCATCTCCTTGGCACCTCTGAAATTCTTCACATATCCAAGATAAATCATAACAGTAAATAGATCAGCAAGTTGCACTCCGTTCTAATTGGCATAAGCTTGAGAATCCCTTCTTGCACCTTATCACGCACTATGTGACAATCTATTTCAATGTGTTTTGTCCTCTCATGAAACACATGATTCTCCGCTAGATAAATGGCACTCTTACTATCACAAAAGATTTGCACAGGCACCTGCTCATTAAGCTTCAAGTCTTTGCAAAGATATAAAAGCCACTGGACTTCGTAAGTTATTGCTGCAATGGCCCTGTACTCTGCTTCAGCTTAAGATCTGGAAACTGTTGACTGCTTTTTCGCTTTCCACGACACCAGTGCTCCACCAAAGAACACGCAATACCCCGTCACTGACTTTCTGTTTTCATGACAACCGCCCCAATCTGAGTCCACAAAACCTTTAAGTCTAAGATCCCCTGAGCTAGGGAACAACAACCCCTGCCCCACAGTACCTTTAAGATATCTTAAAACTCTGTGAGTAGCCTTAAGATGGTTCACCGTGGGACAATCCAAAAACTGACTCAACTGCTGTACAGGAAAGGCTATATCTGGCCTTGTAATGGTCAAATATATGAGCTTACCAACAATTCTTCTGTATGCTGAGACATCATCAACCAACTCAGAGTCATTGTGGGCAAGGGATGCATGACACTCCATTGGACTTTTTGCAGGCTTGGAATCCATAAATCCAGTTTGATCCAGTAGCTCCAGGCTATATTTCCTCTGACTGATATACAGTCCATCCTTGGATTTAGCCACTTCTATCCCCAAAAAGTACTTCAATGGCCCCAGATTTTTAATTTGAAACTCCTTATGCAAAACAGATTTTATGTTCTCTATGGCCCCCTCAGTGTCACAAGTGACAATGATGTCATCCACATAGACAAGCAACACAAGTAATGACTGTCCAACCTTCTTAGTAAAAATAGTATAATCACGCTTAGATTGAGAAAAACCTTGAGAGTACAGAAACTTTGTTAACCTGGCATTCCAATCCCGGCTTGCTTGTTTTAAGCCATAGAGAGATTTTTGAAGCTTACAAACCATTCCTGGAACAGGCACCTCTGTACCTGGAGGGGGCACCATATATATATTTATATTCATGTAAATCTCCATGCAAAAATGCATTATTAACATCTAATTGGTGAATGGGCCACTGCATACTTGCTGCCATAGCCAGGATAACTCTCACAGTGGTTAGCTTTGCAACTGGGGAAAACGTATCTTGGTAATCCACTCTATATTGTTGTGTGTATCCCTTTGCAACTAACCTAGATTTATATCTCTCTACAGATCCATCAGCCTTATATTTGATCTTGTACACCCACTTACACCCAATGGTCTTCTTACCCGGGGGCAATGGAGCAAGCACCCAAGTGCTGTTAGCTTCTAAGGCAGCCAATTCAGTGACCATGGCTTTCTGCCAGGCTGGAGATTTAGATGCATCTGCATAAGACTGGGTTTCTGTATGCACACTAGTGTATAATACATAGTTTTTGTATTATGGAGATAGAGATGCAAGTGTATGTACTTTATGCAAACAATGAGGGCTGGAGTGCTCTCTGGTAGGCTGCCAGGTGTGATTACAATAGTAATCATTGAGGTATGAAGGTGGTTTTCTAATTCTAGGATTCCTAGCATTTGAAGTTTGATCACCAAAGGAAGGATTAGGAACAAGACTAGACTGATCATCCAAGTTGAGACATCTTCTTGAAGGCTCAGATGATGCTGACGAGCTATACGAAGTAGATGGGTTATCATGAATATCCAGTGGACGCATTAGGATGGTGGGAGATGTAGGTGTATCTGAAGTAGCAGAGGGAGGATCTATGGCATTTGGAAGCTGAATCTCAGATGACAAAGGCTCAAACGGAGTATGAAGTCTAGGAGAGTTTGAAACAAGTTCAGGAGTAAGGACACGTTGTGCATCAGGTAGATAAGGTTGAGGTAAGTCTCCATGAGCATTAAGCATAGGAAAAACAGATTCATAAAACACTACATCCCTTGAGATAAAGACATCATTGGTCTCCAGGTCCTGCAAAACATACCCTTTTGTGTTGTGGGAAAGACCCAGGAACAAAGACTTCCTGGCACGAGGAGAAAATTTTTCTTTGTGGGACTGATTGTTAGTCGCATAGGCAAGGCATCCAAAGATTTTAAGATTGCTATAGTCAGGCTTCGAATTATATAGAAGATTGAAAGGAGTGTTGTGATTAAGAATTGGTGAGGGAGTAAGATTAATAATGTACACCGCATGCTGAACGCAAAATCCCCAGTATTGAGAGGGAAGACTAGCCTGAAATTTCAAGGACCTAGCAACGGATAATATGTGTTGTTGCTTTCTTAACCAATCCATTTTGTTGTAGGGTGTTGACACAACTGGTTTGGTGTATTATTCCTTTTGAAGCATAGAAGGAATCCATATTGAACTCCATTCCATTATCAGTCCTCACAATCTTTATACACGCATCAAACTGAACCGGCACGTATTGGTAACAACTATAAATGATATTCCTTGTTTCAGTTTTGGATTTCATCATATACACCCAACTGTACCTAGAATAGTCATCCACTATTGTAAGAAAATAATGTTGTTGGTACATCGTGGCTTGCCTATAAGGACCCCATATGTCCATATGCATAAGAGAAAAAGGCTTATTGGTTGCAGAATCAGAAATGGGAAAGGATAGACGTTTCTGCTTGGCTAAAGGACATATGTCACATTTACAAGAGCTATCAGGAACTACTATTTGGGGGTCAAGTTTGTGGATCTCCTTCATCCTTGAGAATGCCAAGTGTCCAAGTCTAGCATGCCAAAGCAAGGAATCTGACATTTTTGATGCAAGAGCAATAGAGAACAGAAGAGAGGCATGAGTTGAAATGGCTACGTTTGATTTTGAGCTGAAACCTGAGGTTGGCATCAAGGCTTTATACGAACCACAAAGATGATATAGCCCTTGAAAGACTCTAGCTGAACCAATCATCTTCTTGGTTTTCATATCCTGAATTGTGCAAAGATCAGAATAGAAAGAAACAAGGTAGGCTTTGGAATTAGTTAATTTGCTCAATGATAAAAGATCAAAAGTGAAGGATGGGACGAAAAACACATTAGACAGCGTTAGATATTGATTTATAGTGATAGTACCGATATGAGTGACATTGACAATAGAGCTGTTAGGCAGCTTGATAGATATAGAGTGAAGAGGATAATAAGAATCAAACAGTTGAAGTGAACAGCATACATGATCTGAAGCTACAGAATCTAAAATCCAAGTATTAAGGTTTTCATATGCAACATTACCTTTCATCTTACCAGATGCACCGGAAAACTGTGCTGAAAGAACTGCATGCTCTGCCTCATTATCTACAGCATGCTTCTGATTCTTCTTCTGGAGCAAGTTCATTAACTGACTATACTGCTCATGAGTCAGCACAGGTGTAATCGTTGCATCACTTACATTCATCTGATGTTCATTCGCATTGTATGAGTCTGTCATTCCAGAACTACCCTGACTCATTTCATCACAATGCTGTTCATTACTTCCATCACCCTTGACACAACAGACCATTCCTCTTGGTTTATACCCCGGAGGATAACCGTGCTTTTTATTGCACCTGTCAACGGTGTGGCCAGGCATATTACAGAACGTACAGTAAGCATTCCTTGAGCCTCTAGATCCAGATCTCTGTCCTTCCTTTCTATAACCTCTTCCATTCACTTTCTGAGGTCCAGACCCTCCATTATTATGCATAGTCATACTATTCATATTCAAAATAGCATTTGGATTTTTATGGAACTGTGCCTGTGAATTTGAGTATGACAGTTTCCTTTCAACCTTTACAGCCATAGCAAAACAGGTTTTCAAATCTGGAAGTAGAGTCGTAAGCGACACTTGAGATTTTACAGCTTCAAAGCCATCATTTGATCCTTTTAGGAATTTTATTACACAATCATCCTCTATGAATTTGTTTATCTGTACAGTTATATTACAAGAGCAACGATTACAAATGCAATTCGGAATAGGTCGTAACACCACCAGTTCTTCCCAAACAGCCTTCAATTTGGTGTAATATTCAGTCACAGTTGAAGAATTCTGTTTTATGTTATAGAATTCTTCCTGTAAATCAGAAAGCCTAAAGGCATCAGCGTCTCATACCTGTGTTTAAGATCGTTCCAGATGTCAATCGCGTTGTCTAACCACATTACACTTTGGCTAATTGCTGGAAGAGTAGAGTTAATCAACCATGAAGCCACCATATTGTTGGCTTTCACCCAGGCACCAAATCTACGCGCATTATCTGCAGGTTTTATTATTGAACCATCAATGAAGCCAACTTTATTCTTCGATACAAGAGCTCTCTTGAAGCTCCCACTCTAACCATGGTAATTATTACCATCAAGCAGCTGTTGAACCAATATTAGTGAAGGACTATCACTGGCGTGTATATAGAATGGATCCTCTGAAGGATCAACCAAATTCTGAACACTATTGTTTGATGTAGACGGCGAAGAATTGTTGTTAGCCATGGACGATCCGAAATTCATGCCAAACGCTCTGATACCATGTTAATTTTTGAATATCAAACCAGTTCGGATGAGCACAAATTGAGAAGCATAGAAATTGATAAGAACTTGAGAGAATTCTAGAGAGAGAGAATTGTAAAATTGAGTAACCGTTTTTCAGATTGGTAAATTGCTCATCTGAGCTTTACAAAATGCTACGACTCCATTTATATACTGCTGAAGAAGAAAAGAGAAAACAGTTACTAACTGCCCCTAAATAACTGCCATCTCCTTTTATTTATACAAGGACAAAACGGTAATTTCCTAACTATTTAAAATTCCATCCAACAGCAAGCTGTACATCTTCTTCCTGCGTTGCAATACAGCACCCAAATACAGCATCCATTGCAACACCAGTTCATAACCGTTCTCCTCTGCTGAATCAACACGCAACTAAACAAGATTGGAGCTCCAAGAACATTAACTGGGATAACTGAACGTTGAATCCTCATGGCACCCACCAGCATCTCCTTGGCACCTCTGCAATTCTTCACATATCTAAGATAAATCATAATAGTAATCAACAAGCATCATCCTTCAACTTTGACAAGCTTTGGAAATGTGAATATGCTTTTAATGATCTGGAGTACTAACTAATGTATTACATTTGCGTAACAGGCCTAAAGTGGTTTCTTGCCAGAAAAGGAATAGAAAAAAAAAGAAAGAAATACGTTTTAGAGGTTCCAGAGCGTGGTTGAGGGATTAACTTCCAAAATTTTTGGCGATGGGTAAATGAATAATATTGCACTGTATTGGTTAATGTCATATACATAGTTGTCCTTTATGTACGTCGGTTTAGCATCTATTTGCCCACCGTGAATGCATGTATCATCAAGGGCTAGTTCTTGCTGATTCATCATCAACTTCTTGCCTGAGCAGATGTGTCTCTGAGACGGTGGAGGTGGGTGGTCAGTGCCTTTTAGTTCAAGGATGCTGAAGTTTAAGCATATCAATTGTCAGGTGTTTGCATTTGTATGTTGTGTTTTTGTTTTAGCCTCTTAATGAGCAAAAGGCGAAATCCCCCGCCTTGGACCTCCACCGTTCCAGCCCCGAGGAGCATTGTGGAGGATACAAATCAGGAGCCCAAAGGCCTCGTAGGTTGAATGAGGACTTACGCAGTGACCCACACAAGGTGTCTCCTTCAAACCCGGCCTTCGGCCTAGCATCAGTGGAACACCCACACTTTCGTGTCTTTAGAATCGAACTTTTGACCTGTTAGAGCAAATCCTAACCCGAGTACCCACTGGACTATGCTCTGGGGCGTTTTTGCCTATTTTAATTGTATGTTTTGTCGTTTTTTGCTAAATAAAACATATATTAAAATAGATGAAATTATATTGACACATTCAGGACACTGGATTTTATTATCGTCAAATGTATGAATTTTAACCTCGTGAGAAATGGTAATGAAACAGGGTGCGCACCGGTTGGTGGTGGCAGCGCTGCAAAAAAGAAAAGAGAAATAATCCTTTGCGACTACACATCATATTCGTTTTCCTTTTCGTATAAGAAATTCATGTAACCTTGTTCAAGAAAAATACTAACAAAAAAAGAACGAAAGGTCGGCAAACAATACTTCTATTTTAAGGGATAAAAAGTTGTCTGGAAAGAACGAAAGGTCGGCAAACAATACTTTTATTTTAAGGAATAAAAAGTTTTTTTTTCTAATGAGACCATATCTATCCCCAAAAAAAAAACTACAGTGCAGATCCTGATTAGGCAAACTATTACGGATAAACACTAGGTAGATCCAAACAGAAACAAAAACGTCAATTCATCTAAAAATTTTAAAAAATTAATCACGAGAGCAAAGCAAGAACAAAAATGGAAGCCGGAAATAATATTCAATAATATGAAGATGACTAGACTACGTATTCCCCTAATCAGATATCCATAATCAACCAAGCTTTAGATATTATAGTTTATGATCTTTCAGAAAAGACGAAACAGAACGACCCTTTTCGGCCCCAGGGGTATAGTCCAGTGGTAAGTGGCAAAGGTGATTGGGGCTAGAACCCGACGTCCCGAGTTCGAGTCCGTGTGGAGACAATCCTTGTTGAAATATTACAAGGGTTGCTTCTGGGCTCGCTGAGTCTCGTGTGTTCTCTCCCTTTGCAGGGCTGCCGGTGGAGCACATCCTTCGATTTACATCCCACTTAGCTAAGAGGCCTCTAGTACAGGTGGGGGAGAACTCACTTCGATTATATCAGACAAGAGTTATGTTCTTGAGGTGTGAAACCTCCCTTATGTAACCAAACCAAAAAAAAAAGGAAAAAAAAATCTAAAAAAGTCCTCGTCTTATCTTTGTAACGTTTGCATGAAAGCTTTAACATATACAAGGGAGAAAGGGAGGACGTGGGAATGAGTGTCTATTTTTAGATTATTTTTGGGTCTTTTTCATTTTTATTTATTTTTTGAGATTTTCTTTTTGGTCTTTTTCTAGGATCTCCATGTAATGGAAAAAAATATCAAATTTCTTAAGACCTAGGCAGTTCTCTTCTTTTTGATATAAACCCGCCGCTCGACTGGTCAGTTTTGCGGCTCTGAAGCATATTATCAAAGGTCTGGTGTGAATTCTCTGTGTGTACCGAAGCTGCGAGTGTGAACAGATTTTACCAGACGGCTTCAAGTAAAGTCCTTTCACTCCTTGGCTGCTTCATTGAGCATCAGCCATGGTGAAGAAAGCAAGAGTATGTGTTTTTCTTTCTGCCCTGTTGCTGTGAATGTCCTCTTTCTAGGTATTTACATGAATTTCAAATACGAGTTTTTATGATGTGCAAGTTGTTCTTTTGGATTTTCAGAGAGCAAGAGTAAAAGGGTTCCATTGAAAAAGAAGCACAAGATATCAGAAAAGTGAAAGAGCATCACAGGAAGAAGAGAAAAGAAGCGAAAAGGTTGGGACTTCACCGGAAGCCTAAGGTGGAGAAGGACCCTGGCATCCCTAATGACTGGCCGTTTAAGGAACAAGAGCTTAAAGCCCTTGAGGAACGCCGTTCTCGGGCCCTTGAAGAACTCGAACATAAGAAAGCCGCTAGGTTCGAGTTCTTGAGGAAAACCTGACGGCTTTCTTCTGTTCGAGTTCTTCAAGGACCCGAGAACGACGTTCCTCAAGGGCTTTAAGCTCTTGTTCCTTAAACGGCCAGTCATTAGGGATGCCAGTGTCCTTCTCCAACTTAGGTTTCCGGTGAAGTCCCAACCTTTTCGCTTCTTTTCTCTTCTTCCTGTGATGCTCTTTCACTTTTCTGATTATCTTGTGCTTCTTTTTCAGCGGAATCCTTTTACTCTTGCTATCTGAAAATCCAAAAGAACAACTTGCACATCATAAAAACTCGTATTTGAAATTCATGTAAATATTTAGAAAGAGGACATTCACAGCAACAGGACAGAAAGAAAAACACATACTCTTGCTCTTCTTCACCATGGTTGATGCTCAATGAAGCAGCCAAGGAGTGAAATGACTTTACTTGAAGCCGTCTGTTAAAATCTGTTCACACTCGCAGCTTCGGTACACACAGAGAATTCACGCCAGACGTTTGATAATATGCTTCGGAGCCGCAAAACTGACCAGTCGAGCGGCGGGTTTATATCAAAAAGAAGAGAACTGCCTGGATCTTAAGAAATTTGATATTTTTTTCCAGTACATGGAGATCCTAGAAAAAGGCCAAAAAGAAAATCTCAAAAAATAAATATAAATGAAAAAGACCCAAAAAAATAAAAAAAAATAAAGAAAAAGGAAAAATACCCCCAATCGTTAAAACCACACAGACACAAACGAATCGTGACAACTCGCTAGTAATTCGTGATTGAAATATTCGATATTTGGTTTAATTTGGAAATTAATAAATCCAATCAAAGTTTGAGCAACTGGTTTAAATGTTAAAATAATAACAATAGTAAAATAGTATTAAACTAGACTAGACTAGATTAAATCTATACATTTTAACAAATGTGACAGTGTATGGGTTGAGAGTATATGAGTTTGAACGTAAAAGTCATAGTTGTGTGGTATTGAAGTGGGAATGGGTATTATTGATATTGAGGGTGTTTGGAACGTATCGGAATTGAAATAGGTATCGAATGTGGACGGCCAGAATATTGGCCAGAAAAATTTGATCGGCCAGCAGCCGCGGCAGCCAGCAGCATTGAACGGTGTTAAACCCATACCCCAATTTCCCCATATTGATAGATAGGAGAACTAGTATATCAAAAAACGATATTCATTACCAAATACAACCCCCCCTTCTAGTGGTGCCTTGAAGATCCTACAAACTATACCTCCTTCTTCGCCCCATTTCTCATTCTGTCCATCGCCTCCTTCGCCTCCGCGGCTAGGAACGTCGCCTCTACTTTGTTCACTGTGGGTGCCGCCATTAATGCCTCCATCTATGATGACACCTCTGATGGTGCTCACAGTGATGGTGTCTTGGCTTGGTATTGCTTCCCCTCATCGTTCCAGCAGCTTCTTTGTCCCCTGTGTATTTCCATCATATTATTCAGGATAGCCAACAACTGGAGGTACCCTACCTTGTGTGTTTTCTTTTTCCATAGTGGGTGCATTGGAATCTTTGTCTTATCTTCTTTCTCTCCACCTCGTGGCGATAATTGCGAGCGAGGTGGTTCGGCCACTGTTCTGTCGGTCTTACTCCATGTCCTCAACCCAAGCCCAATTCCTTGTGATGTGTCACTTTGAGCTGAGGGAACTCCTTTTAGCATCGCATTCTTGTATCCTCCCTTTGAATGGTTAAGTAAGCCTCCTCTGTTTGCGGTAAAGGTTCCCTTTTCAACAGTTCTTTTTTGATTGCTTCAAACCTGTCATCCACTGCCATCAGTAGTTGGAACATGCGTTGTTCTTGAATTTTGTGTTGTAAATTGCTATGTCCTGCAGATCTTTCATAGGATTTGGATCCCTTCTGGCCACATGTTTGGTACACCTGCCAAACCCTCAAGCTGAGGGTTTTGTATCCCCGCTAAAACTCAGCATACCTAGCCAAACTTCATCAAGGTAATTTTTAACTTGATTCAATTTTCTATTAAATATTACAACTTGATTTATTATAAATTTGGAGTACAACTAAAAACACTTTTGTGTTTTCCAACAAAATCTCGTGCAAAATCATAATCATCTCTCATAGACAAATAGAAATTAACTTGACTTCAAAATCTTAGTGTAGAGAAATAATGACTTGTTAGGCTATTGGTCATAAGCACAGTTCGCTGCCATTGTGTGCCAAGAATAATTATTCTGAGAAGAGGTGTGAAGATTAATAGCAAAAAAATAATTACTCCATTTGTTCACGTGTTATAATTCCTCAAACTTACTTTTTATTTTGATTTATCCGAAAACTATTGTACAAACTTTTCAAAAATAATAATATCTATTAATAGAAGTTTTTATTACCTTTTCAGTCAATATTTATATGATTTATTTAGTTTACATCAATCAACTAACTAAAGATAAAATAGAAATAGTGACCAAATAGTTTAAGTTCTTTTAAATTATAGCTAAGTCAAATTATGACTATTTTTGGGAAAGGAAGTGGTTAAGCCCAGCAAGTTCGGACCAAAATTTATTGTGTTGACAATTCTGTTTGTCTACGTTGGCCACTAACTGGATAGGGATGCAATTTGGACGTCATGGTCCAAGTGTTATACATATTCTTTTTGCTGACGACTCAGTTCTCTTTTTCAAAGCAGATGTCGTGGAAATAAATACTGTCAAACAAGTGTTGGATTCATATTGTGCAATGTCGGGTCAACTGATAAATTTAAGTAAATCAAATGCATATTTCGCCAAAGATGTTGACCAAAACCAGACGCAATATATTTTAGGAATGCTGGGTGTACAGATGGGAGTTAGAGACTCAAAATACTTGGGCCTTTCTTTTATGGTTGGCCGATCAAAAAAAAGCAATTTTTCTAGTTTTTAGAGGATCTTATACACAAAAAAAATCTCAGGATGGAAAGAATATTTTTGTCAACATATGGGAAGGAAATTCTGATAAAAGCGGCATTACAGTCTATCCTAACGTATGTAATGTAATGCTTCTTTCTACTAGTTTCAATATGCAACAAGATCACATCACTAATGAGGGACTTCTTTTAGCGCCCCACTCCCGAGCCCTAGCTTTGAGAACAGTGCACCTGCCGTAGTCTGCTACGAGAACTACAAGGCGTCGTTCAAATTTCTTTAAACATCAAAAATGACGTAGAAATTTTTTTCGTGGAAACGATAATAAAGTAAACATCACAATTAAAATAAATCCATCGAGAATGAAATCAGGTACAAGGGCTGACGAGACCTGCTACATCATGTATATCAATGAAACTAACTGGAGTCAAGTACAAAGTCTAGATAAAAGGTTCATCTGACTATCCCACAGAACAATCCGGTCACAATATCACAATACGAGCCCAGCTCACTCTTCCAAGCTCGCATACTATGCTCCATCCTCGATAAAAATGTGTTCATAATCCTGCTCAGCCGTGGAGGGAAGGCAGGAGGTGAGTGATGAGAGTCACTCGTAGGTTACCCGTCTCTCCCATAGAGCGACTTTCACATACCGAGTCGGGTAAACAAATAAAGCAGGTAAAACAGTAATAAATAGAGCAACAGATATAAATAAAAAAATAATACATACCCGATCTTAACACTGAAACAACTGATTGACTAGATCAACGATAATCAAATCAAACATGCAATGCGCAACTTCATGATGCATGCTCTTTCCATCACCGTGTCACACGCTTATTTAATATCACACTTTATGCTCTTTCTTTTCCATGATATGCCATGCATGTCCCGGGTCCTAGTAGGTGAAGGTGACCATTATCACCATACACCCATCACACACCTCGTCAGGCCACACGTCCCGTAAGACCACACGGCTCATAGGCCCAAACGCTATGCTCGTGCCATGATTGTTTCACACTTTCACACCGTTCTTTTCTTTCACCTTTGTTGCATGCTCTGTTCTATGTTGCGTATTACCTATCTTGCATAATTACCCTGTGTTGCGTGGGGTCCATTACTGTATTTTATATCTACCGTATTTTATCTTTCTACCGTATTTTAGGTTTCTACACTTTATTTGTTTTTCTAGGTTTTCAAGTACTCCAATATTTCGTTTAATTATTTTTATCTTCCCCTATTTTGTTTCTTACTTTATATATTTCTTTTTTTCCTTCTCTCTCCTTTTCCTCCTGTTTTTTCCTTTTATTTTAATTTATTTAATGGGTTTCTAAATTTATTACTTCTTATATTAATTAAACATATATATTGTTTATTATTTTTATTTGTTTATTTAATTATTATTTTTCCAGCGATTGACCCGCCTATTTATATTATTTATTAATTCATTTATTTTATTTCAGTTTATTTTATTTAACAAGTTACTGAATTTTCCATTTACTAAGTATTAATTATATTAGTTTGATTTTCTTTTTATTTTTTTAATTGCAGCGAGGCACCATTAAAATTCTCTAGCCCTTTTATTTCTTTCCGCCAGCGGCTAGTCCCTAAAGCAGCATGTCGGCCCGCTGGCCTTCTATCCCGCTGGCATCAAATTCCCCTTTTCTTTTGTTCCTGGTCTGGGCCAGCCTGCTCAGGTTGGCAGGCTGGCCCACGGTCGCCAGGCCCTTCCCCCCCTTTTTTTATTTTTTTCTTTATTTCTTTAAATCTCAGTTTCCTCAAACCTCAATGCAATGCTCATTTTAACTCCGATTTATCCCAAACCAATTCTATTGGACTATATTTAACATCCCAAACATTCTGACACTAACACGTCAGCACGTGTATTGCACGCCGCTCAGGGGCACGTGTGGGCCACACGTGCCATCCCTAAAGCTACACGTGTGACACATGCTCCATTGCCAGGCACATTTTCTGACTTCCCAGATCATTTTCAGCCTATTTCCGTGCTATGTGATTTATATCTAAGTTCATTCAAGCCATTTTCATATCAAACATAAAGAAATCATAATAAATAAAATATAAAGAATGACACATACCAATTATAAACAAACAATCCCAACACAGCATACGAGAAATCCGAAAGTCAATCCGACAGAGGGGAGGGTAACCTACCTGTTAAACAAAGAATTCTCTAGGTCAAGATGTTGGATTCGGTGCGGGTGACCACTTTCCTCCTTCTCTTTCTTCTCTTCCCTCTTTTTCTCTTTCTTTCTCTCGCCTCTTTCTTTTTCTTTTCCTTTCCTTCTCTTCTCACATTCTCTCTCTGCCTCTCTCTCTTTTAATTTTTTTTCCTTGATGTTGTTGCTGCCGAAATGGTTGGCTGGGATAAAGGGGTTGGGGATTTGAATGTGTGGATGGGGGCGGAAATTAGGGGATTAGAGGGAGGGGATTGGGAGTATTTAATATAGGTTTTAATTTCAATTTAATTAATTATTATTTATTCCTTTTTTCCCGGTTATAACACTTCTAGTGGAGTATCAAGGGACAAAGAAAAACCATATATTGGAGGTCATGGGAATTCTTGAATCACTCCAAGCATGAAGGAGTTATGGGATTTAGGGACTTGAGGAGTTTCAATCTTGCGTTGCTTGCAAAGTAAAGCTGGTGAATAATTCAATATCCAAATCGCTTGTATCAAGAGCATTGAAAGGAAAATACTTCCCCTTTGCGGCCTATTATCGGCCAAATTGGGTGGCCGGCCATCTTTTATCTGGCGAAGTTTATTAGAAGGAATGAAAGTGCTGGAATTAGGCGTTCGAATGAGAGTGGGTAGTGGTCGCACTATCAAAATCTGGGATGATCCATGGCTTCCAAAAGTAGGTTCATTCAAGCCCTCCCACATAGAAAAGCCTAATGCCGGACGGAAGGGTTGAAGACTTAATTATCCCAGGCATAAACTACTTGAATGAAGCTCTACTCAATTCACTTTTTCTCCCACATGATTTTGAAACAATTAAGACCATTCCTTTGCCTAGCAGCAATGCAGAAGATAGGATAATATGGCATTACACCTGCAAAGAAGATTATACTGTTAAGTCTGGGTACAAAACTCGATTGGACGTGCAAAGTCGATAAAGTGGATAGGAAGGTGTAGCAAACTATGTAACCATACACTCTTTCTGGAGACATTTACGGGGACTAAATACATTGCCGAAGATAAAAGTTTTTATATGGAAAGCCCTAAACAACGCACTAGCTGTCAAGGATGTAGAGAAAAAGGGGTTTGATTGATTACAAAATGCATGATTTAAATAACGTGTATTAAAGAAATGCATGACATATTTCATGACACGACACGTTGTTGCATAAAACTTGCCTTATATAGTTCATATATATTGTTGTTGTACTAACGAACCATGAAGCTTGAAACCTTACATCAAATGGCAAGCATTTGTTGTGTTTGAACTATTTTCAGGTGCCACCATTAATGAACTAAAACTAGTTCATTAAGTGAAGTACTTAGTTAAATAAACTAAGTAGGTCATTAAAGGAAGCCATATTTGGAAAAGGCACAAAGGCAACAAGTTGAAGAAAGGAAAGTCCTCCACACCCTTTTCACATGCCATTTGCAATATATATATATATATATATATATATATATATATATATATATATATATATATTCAGATTTTTTATAAAAAGACACATACACATATATTCCAACGTACTACCGACACGTTATATATTTTACGTATATACGTTAACGTCACAGCACTATATTTAACTCATATCTATGAGTATATTCAGGTCTTATATCATATGATATAAGTCATGGTGATGACAAATTTATTACGACACGTAAAAAGGTTGAAAAGCAAAAATTGTCGTATCGGGTGAATACCGAAACTTCGCCAACGTGTCACGTACTTGACATATATAGATGGCCAGCTCCTACACTTCAAAATGGCCACACATTTCGTGGCTTAAATGGTAGGTGCAGCCATAAAATCATTCCATGTTGGCATACATAAATCACCCTCAATTAAGGCCAAATTGTGGATATTCCAATTTCAATTTTGTCACATGGTTAGGCGCCACTTTAGATCAGCCTAAGTGCTGAATATTAAAGTTTAATTTATGTATATTATGTGTAACATAATATATATAACATGTGCAAAAAAAGTTGGAATTTAATTAGAGAAAAATCAGGTAATCGATAAACGTCGCAAATTCGGTTTTCTACGTACACGACACATGGAACATTTTTGGCATGGAATATAACATGTATCTAGACACTTTTTACATACTTCATACATTCTAAAGTGTTCTAGAAAAATCAATTAAGGTCTGAATGGAATATACCATGTGTGTATAATTATATATGCACTAATTTACAAAGTTTGCAAAAATAAAATTCAGCACATATATATTCTTCATCACATGCCTATATCCTCCATGTTGGAGCATATTCGGAGCTTTTTTGGCATCTTGATTGGCCAAGAATGAAGCGTACAATGTTGGTGACATAAAGGAAGGAGCTACACAAGGTAACATTTCAAACTATGTCACATTCGTAACACATGCTGAAAATTTCAGCATGTGTGCATGGCTGGCCTATTTCTTTACACTTAATGAGCCATATTTTGTTATCTTGAATTATGTGGATTAATTGGGAGATAGTATGGAAGTGTTTTGAATATATTATGGAATACCTAAAGTGGTATTTTTGAATATCACACAGGCTGAAAATTCCAGCATGTGTGGGAATGTATGTTGGCCGATTTCTTGGGTCTATTGGTGATCCATTTTTATTCCAAAATTGATAAGAATCTTATGTACTAAATGATGATTCATTTCTTCTTTATTTTCAAGGAATAAATCAAAGCAAACTTGGCAATAATTTGAATCAAGTGAGAATGTTACACATGTTGAAATTTCAGCATGTGAAGAATAGTAATGGCCGAATTTTTGCTTGGAAATGTTGACAATTTGTCTTGCTAATTATGTGGGATGATTATATGCTTTATGGAAATAATTTAATGGCTAATTGGCACATGTTTCTAAGGTTTAATTATAGATTTATCTAGTCATCAAATAATGACAACTTCCATCCAATCAATGAGTGCCAAGTAAGCAAGAGCTTAAAGATCATCCAATGAGAAGTTGCCAAATAATCAAGGAAATGTTACAATGATGCAATACACTCTTCCAAGGACTTAGAAGATAATTTTCAAGAGGAAGAGAGGGCTTCTAGGGGCGGCCATATGGAGATAAAAAGGAAAGAAGAGAGCAAACAAAAGACAAGACAAGTCTTGCAAATTGAAGTGTTAAAAACGTTTTTGATCTTCTTTCTTCTACCTTTCTTTCTTTCTTCTCTCTAAAAGCCTATTGTATTCATATTCATACATCTTGAATAGGCTTCTTACATACTACCCTATACTCTTTATCATTGTAAAAGATTGATCAAGGTGTGATCAATCTTGCACTTGCAAGGTGGTGGTGTTCGTGATCGTTGTATTCATTTACAAGGTTTGTAAAGGGTTGGAGTTGGTGTGTAACTCCATCAACCTTGTGTGGTAAGGTGTTATTTGTGTTTTGTGATTAATGCTAACCGAGGAAGGTGTCCTCGAATACTGGAGTAGGTTGTTTTAACCGAACTAGTATAAAATTCCTGGTGTTATTTACTTTCAGCACTTACTTTCAGTTTCAGTACTGTTTATCGTTTTCAATCACGTTATTAAGAATTGTAAATGAATTTAAAAAAATCACAAAACTTTCAAGAAACATAGCCACACGTCTTAAGGTTCTTTTGGCACAAGTTTCAACCCTTTTGGACAAGTATAAGTCAATTCAAACGTCAAAAGTTCTGAGACTAGTGTAGTCTAACCGTTTCTGGCAGATTTAGGCAATCTGACCACCAATAATTTTTCAAGGGGTTAGAGGTTGAAATTTAATCGAAAATTTTTAAGAGATACTCAGAACATCTGAGATTAAGTTCTCTCAAAATTTCAGAATTTTTAAAGACCTGCAACCTAGGTTTCAAAATGTTTCAAAACTGGTCCTGAAAATAGAAACTGTTTTCAGAAGTTGGGTCTTTGGTTTAAAATACTTTTAAAAACCACATTTTCCGCACCCACTATTCAACCCCCCCTTCTAGTGGTGCCTTGCAGATCCTACAAGTGATATCAGAGTGCAGGAACACTCATAACAAGAAGATCCAACGATCTAAGTGAGATGGCATCCACTAGCTATAACACCGTACAAGAAGGAATGTCAACCATAATGCCTCCTCTTTTTGATGGTTAGTCCTTTATTCAATGGAAATTAAGAATGAAACTTTTTATTATGGCTATTGATATTGATCTATGGTCCATCATAAAAGACGGTCCATTTTTCCTTCTAAGTTGTCTATTTTTGATTGTGTCACACTAGAGGTTTTAAAAACGAAACAAGAATACACTAGTGATGATAAAAAGAAGTTGAGTATGAACGCTAGAGCCATGCAACTACTTTTAAATGGGCTAAGTAAAGGTGAATCTAGCTATGTTTCAAATTGCTCTAGTGCTCAAGAAATGTGGAGAATTTTTGAGATGAAACACGAAGGGACTAGTCAAGTGAAAGAGTCCAAAATTAGCATGCTTATGTCCACACTTGAGTCTTTTAAATTATTGCCAAATGAGTTTATTGTCGAGATGGATTTATGATTGACTAACATTTACAATTCTCTTGAGTCTCTTGGCAAAGCCTTCTCTATGCAGGAAAAGGTCCAAAAGGTACTACAAAGCCTACCATCCGAATGAGACCCTAAAGTAACGGCCATAGAGAAGAGCAAAGAAACAAAATCAATTACAATGGAGGAACTAATTGGATCACTTAAGGTATATGAAAACAAACTCACTTTAAGACATTCCGAGTCTATTTCCAAAAATGATAAGGCTATAGCATTTAAATCAAATGAATACGTCGTAGATGATAGTGACATAGATTCCGATGATGAGGATTTAATCACGATGGCTAAAAGATTAAGAAAAATCTTGTGAAAATCGATTAAACATAAGTCTACATCACCTAAGGATCATAAAAATAAAAATAAGGAAATAAAGTGTTTATGAATGTGGACAACCTGGACACTTGTCATATGATTGCCCGAACAAGGACAAACAAACGAACAAATACCTTGACAAGGATCGGACCAAAACTAGACTCGTCTCAGAACCTAAACAAAGGAGAAGAGCCTTCAAAGCCTCCACTTGGAGTGACACATCCGACTCTGAGACTGATGATGCAGAAGAACAAAAGGCACGAGTATGCTTTACATATAAGGCATCAAATGAGGTATCTTCCGACTCTGATTCTGATTCTGAATGTTCTTATGATGATTTATTTAGTCAATATTTAGAGTTGCATAAGTTCTCAAAGACTCTTGCAAAAGAAAAGAAGCAATTAATTGAAGACAAAAAATTATTAGAATCTTCTAACATAAATCTTGTGTCTCAATTAAACGATTCAAAAGAAGAGTCGACCTGCATTATAAATTCATTAAAGTCTGAAATTTCATCATTGACATCCGAGAACACTGAACTGAAATTCGAGATTTCAAACTTGAAACAAGGAATGCGGATGTAGAGAAAATATTGAAACAATTTGATACGGGAACAAACATGCTAGATCGCATCATTTCTTCACAAAAGCATGATAGTGACAAAACCGGACTAGGATACGTTGAGAAAAATGAGTCACTAAATAAACAAACAAAATTCATTCCATCAAAGAAAATGGATGCATCTAAGACATATATGACATCTAAGAAGATGCCTAAACCTTCCTCTATGACATCTCATCGTGCTTCATCTTCATATCATACGAAATATAACTTTGCATCGTACAAATATGAAAAGAGACCATTGATGCATATGCGACATTCATATCATAAAAATGCATCTAGATCACTCCCCGTGCATGCAAACCAAAAACGAAAACCATACTATATGCAGATGGGATTCTCGGCCAAAGGCAAAACGCATTTGCCCCTAACGCATATTATGTTGCGTTTTCATCACCTTTCTCACCTTTTGGAAGACCTAGAAAGGTCACCCAAATTTGGATACCAAAAGGGACACCCTCAAAGGGTTGAATAAATAGCCCTTAAGAACGCACCTTTAAGATTATTTAAAGTGCATGATTTTTTTCATCTTTAACGTGCTTTTGATTGTCTTTCCAAAATAAAGGGGGAGAGAATGCATGATTTAAGGGGGAGAGAGACAGATTAATTGCACAAATCAAGGGGGAGAGAATTCAAAATTCAAATTTGAATTTGTGCACGATTGGAGGGGGAGCGACAAGATTTAAATCATGAATGTAGGTTATTTTGTAAATCATCAAAAGGGGGAGATTGTAGAAAAAAAGGGGTTTGAGTGATTACAAAATACATGATTTAAATAACGTGTATTAAAGAAATGCATGACATATTTCATGACACGACACGTTGTTGCATAAAACTTGCCTTATATAGTTCATATATATTGTTGTCGTACTCAGGCATGAAGCTTTAAAGCTTACATCAAATGGCAAGCATTTGTTGTATTTGAACTATTTTCAGGTGTCACCATTAATGAACTAAAGCTAGTTCATTAAGTGAAGTACTTAGTTAAATAAACTATGTTGTTCATTAAAGGATGCAATATTTGGAAAAGGCACAAAGGCAACAAGTTGAAGAAAGAAAAGTCCTCCACACCCTTTTCACACCCCATTTGAAATATATATATATATATATATATATATATATATATATATATATATATAGATTTTTTTATAATAAGGCACATATACATATATTCCAACGTGCTACCGACACGTTATATATTTTACGTTACGTACGTTAACGTCACACCACTATATTTAACTCATATCTATGAGTATATTCAGGTCTTATATCATATGATATAAGTCATGGTGATGACAAATTTATTACGACACGTTAAAAGGTTCAAAACCAAAAATTGTCGTATCGGGTGAATACCGAAACTTCGCCAACATATCACGTACTTGTCATATATAGATGGCCAGCCACTACACTTCAAAAATGGCCACAAATTTCTTTTCTTAAATGGTATGTGTAGCCATAAAATCATTCCATGTTAGCACACACAAATCACCCTCAATTAAGACCAAATTGTGGAGATTCCAATTTCAATTTTGTCACATGGTTAGGCGCCACTTTAGATCAGCCTAAGTGCTGGATATTAAAGTTTAATTTATGTATATTATGTGTAATATAATATATACATAGCATGTGCAAAAAAATTTGGAATTTAATTAGAGAAAAATCGGGTAATCGATAAACGTCGAAAATTCGGTTTTCTACGTACACGACACATGGAACATTTTTGGCATGACATATAACATGTATCTAGACACTTTTTACATATTTAATAAATTCTAAAGTGTTCTAGAAAAATCAATTAAGGGCTGATTGGAATATATCATATTAAAAAGTTTGCAAAAATAAAATTCAGCACACGCATATTCTTCACCACACGTCTGTACCAGCCATGTTGGAGCATATGTGGAGCTTTGTTGGCATCTTGATTGGCCAAGAATGAAGCATACAATGTTGGTGACATAAAGGAAGGAGCTACACAAGGTAACATTTCAAACTATGTCACATTTGTAACACATGCTGAAAATTTCAGCATGTGTGCATGGCTGGCCGATTTCTTTACACTTAATGAGTCATATTTGTAGGATCTGCAAGGCACCACTAGAAGAGGGGTTGAATAGATGGTGCGCAAAGTGTGGTTTTTAAAATTTCTTTAAACTTGAACAATTTAAGTTCTGAAAACTGTTTCTGTTTTCAGGACCTGTTTTAAAACGTTTTTAAAACTAGGTTAGAGGTCTCAAAAAATTATGAAATTTTGAGAGAACTTAGCCTCAAATGTTGAGGGTCCCCTAAAAATTTCAAATCAAAATTCTACCTTTAACCCCTTCAAAAACCGTTGATACTCAGATTGTGCAAATCTGCCAGAAACGGTAGATGGTTTTGAAAAATTAATTCCTATTTGTGTGAACGTCCAAATGATCTGAAAATTTGACCATTAACTCTTTATATACTATATTTTAATGGTTTGAAACAGTTTTGAAAAATTCTTTTGGGAAGTAGGTCAAATACAATCAAAGTCTCAACCTTTGCAAGTCTGAGAATCAGACTGCACTAGTCTCAGACTTTTGATGTTTGATTGACTTATACTTGTCCAAAAGGGTTGAAACTTATGCCAAATTAACCCTAGAACGTGTAAGTATGTTTCTGGAAATTTTTGTAATTTTTGAAATTCGTTTACTATTTTTACGAATGCGAACAAAACGGATAAACAGTGCAGAAACTGAAAAGTAGATGCTGAAAGTAAATTGCACCGAGATTTTTATACTGGTTCGGTTATAAACAACTTACTCCAGTCTTAAAGGAACACCTTCTTTGGTTCACACTATTCACACACACACAACACACCTTACCACAGGGTTGATAGAGTTACACCTTAACTCCACCCCTTTACAAACCTTGTATTGCTAGTACAATTTGCATGAACACCACCACCTTGCTAGAATGAAGATTGATCACACCTTGATTAATCTTTTACAAAGATGAATGAATGGTGGTTTATATGAAGCCTATTCAAGATTGAAAGATGTAAAGAACAATAGGCTTTTTACAAGAAAAGAGAAAGAAAGAAGAAGTAGGAGAAGAAGAGCTTGGCAATTTGATCACTTTGGAATGCAATTCTTGTTTTTGTTTTTGTTTGCTCTCCTCTTCTTTCTTTTAACCTTGCAGCCGTCCCCCTATGTGCCTTCTCCCCTCTTGAAAATTTCCTTTTAAGTGCTTGAGAGAGTGTAAGACATCATGGTGACAATGCCTTGCTTACTTGGCATCATTATATTGGATCATCATTTAGTCTTCGCTTACTTGGCACCTCTTTATTGGCTCAATGTTGTCATCAAGATGACATGGAAATAATCTGAAATAAGCACTTAAAAAATGTGCCAAAAATCAACCATAAATTCATACCATAAATCAAAAATTTCATCATAAATTGCAAGACCAACAAATCCTTCCTTTTCTAAACAAAAAATCGGCCATAATGTACAATTTCCATGCTGAATTTTCAGCATTTACATCATCTATTTTTATTCAAGATAATTCCCAATTTACTTTGATTTCTCTCATTAAAATGGATCAACAATACATGGTAAGTCTTGCTATCAATTTAGAAATGAATTTGGACACACAATAGCCATCACATTCGGCCACACCATAACTTCACACATGCTGAAAAATTTCAGCATGTGTGATATGTAGAATATCACACTTTATTACCTTACATAATATTCAAATCATTTCCAAAACATCTTCAATTAATCCTCATAATTCAAGACACACAATATATGTATTTTAAACTGAAAATTTCGGCCAGCTATAGTCTCATTATGCTGAAATTTTCAGCATGTTACATAAGTGAGACATATTTAAATTCTTACCTTTTGTAGCTTTTCTCTTTAATTCACCAACAATGTATGATTGACCCTTGACTAATCAATATGCCAACAAGGCTCCACATGTGCTCCATCTCAGCTGTATGTGTGTTGGAAGATGTATATACATGTGCTGAAATTTATTTTTGTTAACTTTGTAAAATAGTGCACATTTAATAATACACATATGTAATATTCCAATCAGCCCTTAATTCAATTTTCTAGAACACTTTAAGATGTATATCATATGTAAAAAGTGTCTAGATACGTGTCGCATGATGTTCAAGAAAAACGTTCCATGTTATGTGCGTAGAAAACCGAATTTTCGATATTTATCGATTACCCGATTTTTCTCTAATTTAAATTCCAACTTTTGCACATGTTATATATATTATGTTATACATAATATATATAATATATACTTTAAATCTCAGCACTTGGCTGGTTTAAAGTGGTACCATTAACATGTGACAAAATTAAACTTGGAATCTTCACATTTTGGCCTTAATGTGGAGTAATTTGTGTGTGCCAACATGGAAAGTATTTTTGGCTGATTAAATCATGTATGGCACGAAAATATCATCATATTTTGATGTATATGGGCTGGCCATTTATTTATGGCAAGTACGTGACACGTTGGTGAAGTTTCGGTATTCGCCCGATACGACAAATTTCGGTTTAGAACCTTTTATCGTGTCGTATTTAATTTGTCATCACCATATCTTATATCATATGATATAAGACCTGAATATACTCATAAATATGAGTTAAGTATAGTGGTGTGACGTTAACATACGTACGTAAAATATATAACGTGTCGGTAGTACGTTGGAATACATGTGTATGTGCCTTTTTCAAAAAATCTGAAAATATATATATTTATATATATATAGGCGTGTGTGTATATTAATGAGGAGAGGAGGAGAAAACTTTCCTTCCTTAGCCTTGTTGCCTTTGTGCCTTTTCCAAATGAATCTTCCTTTAATGAACTACTTAGTTTATTAAACTAAGTACTTCACTTAATGAACTAATTTAGTTCATTAATGGTGGCACATGAAAATAGCATAAACACAACAAATGTTTGCCATATGATGTAAGCTTTAATGCTTCATGGCTCGTTAGTACGGCAACATAATATGTAAGCTAAATAAGGCAAGTAATGGCAAGTTATCATGCATACATGTACACTTATGCACGTTTATATATATATATATATATATATATATATATATATATATATATATATATATATATATGCATTCAAATTTCTTATTTTGAAATCACTCAAACCCTCTTATTTCTACAATCTCCCCCTTTTGATGATTTTCAAAATAACTTGTGTACATGATTTAAATACTATCTCTCTCCCTTAAATTATGCACAGATTTGAAATTTGAATTTCAAATTTCAAATCCGGCTCCCCCTTGATTTGTGCAATTAAGATCAATTAAGATCAATCAGTGTCTCTCTCCCCCTTAAATCATGCTTTCTCTCCCCCTTTATTTTGGAAATCAAATCAAAAGATGCCTGTAAAGAAAAAACCATGCATTTCATATACATGCGTTCGTAAGGGTTAATTATTCAACCCTTTGAAAATGTCCCTTTTGGTATCCACATTTGGGTGACCTTTCTAGGTTTTCCAAAAGGTGAAGGGTGATGAGAAGGCAACATAATATATGTTAGGGACAAATGCTTTGGCCTTTGGCCAAGAATCCCATCATGCATGTAGTATGGTTTCTGATAAGCATTTTGTTTTGCATGTACGAGACGTGATCTAGATGCATTTTTGTGATACGAGTGTCGCGTATGCATCACTTGTTTCTTCTCATACCTATATGGCACATAATTATATTTTGCATGATGTCAAGAAGAAGCACATTGAGATGTCATAAGAAAAGGCCTATGCGCCTTCTTAGATGTCACATATGTCTTTGATGCATCTATTTTCTTAGATGGGATGAATATGGTTGACTTATTTTCTGGCTTACTTTTCTCAACGTATCCTAGTCCGGTTTTGTCATCATCATGCTTTTGAGAAGAAATGATGTGATCTAGCATGTTCGATCCCGTATCAAATTGTTTCACCTTTTCCTGCATAGTGAAGGCTTTGCCAAGAGACTCAAGAGAATTGTAAATGTTAGTCAAGCGTAAATCCATCTCAACAATAGACTCATTTGGAAATAATTTAAAGGACTCAAGTGTGGACATAAGCATATTGATTTTGGACTCCTTTACTTGGCTAGTCCCTTCATGTTTCATTTCAAGAATATGCCACATCTCTTGAGCACTAGAACAATTAGACACGTAACTAGCCTCACTTTTACTTAGGCCGTTTAATAGTAGTTGCATGGCTTTAGCATTCATGCTAAGTTTCTTTTTATCATCACTTGTATATTCTTGTGTAGATTTAACAACCTCTAGAGTGACTCCATCTACGGTGGATAACTTGGATGGAACAAAAGGACCATCTTCTATAATTGACCAAAGATCAATGTCTATTGCCATAAAGAAAAGTTTCATTCTTACCTTCCATTGAATGAAAGACTCACCGTCAAAAAGAGGAGGCCTTATGGTTGACATTCCTTCTTGCACGGTTGTGTTGCCATCTCACTGAATCGTTGGATTCTTTGAAGTGAGTGTTCCTACGCTCTGATACCAATTGTAGGATCTGCAAGGCACCACTAGAAGGGGGGGGGGGTTGAATAGATGTTGTGGAAAGTGTGGTTTTTAAAATTTCTTTAAACTTGAACAATTTAAGTTCTGAAAACTGTTTCTGTTTTCAGGACCTGTTTTAAAACGTTTTTAAAACTAGGTTAGAGGTCTCCAAAAATTATGAAATTTTGAGAGAACTTAGCCTCAGACGTTATGAGGGTCCCCTAAAAATTTCAAATCAAAATTCAACCTTTAACCCCTTCAAAAACCGTTGATACTCAGATTGTGCAAATCTGCCAGAAACGGTAGATGGTTTTGAAAAATTAATTCCTATTTGTATGAACGTCCAAATGATCTGAAAATTTGACCACTAACTCTTTATATACTATATTTTAATGGGTTGAAACAGTTTTGAAAAATTCTTTTGGGAAGTAGGTCAAATACAATCAAAGTCTCAACCTTTGCAAGTCTGAGAATCAGACTGCACTAGTCTCAGAACGTTTGATGTTTGATTGACTTATACTTGTCCAAAAGGGTTGAAACTTGTGCCAAATTAACCCTAGAACGTGTAAGTATGTTTGTGGAAATTTTTGTAATTTTTGAAATTCGTTTACTATTTTTACAAATGCGAACAAAACGGATAAACAGTGCAGAAACTGAAAAGTAAATGCTGAAAGTAAATTGCACCGAGATTTTTATACTGGTTCGGTTATAAACAACCTACTCCAGTCTTCAAGGAACACCTTCCTTGGTTCATACTATTCACACACACAACACACCTTACCACAGGGTTGATAGAGTTACACCTTAACTCCACCCCTTTAGAAACCTTGTATTGCTAGTACAATTTACATGAACACAACCACCTTGCTAGAATGAAGATTGATCACACCTTGATCAATCTTTTACAAAGATGAATGAATGGTGGTTTATATGAATCCTATTCAAGATTGAAAGATGTAAAGAACAATAGGCTTTTTACAAGAAAAGAAAAAGAAAGAAGAAGTAGGAGAAGAAGAGCTTGGCAATTTGATCACTTTGGAATGCAATTCTTGTTCTTGTTTTTGTTTGCTCTCCTCTTCTTTCTTTTAACCTTGCAGCCGTCCCCCTATGTGCCTTCTCCCCTCTTGAAAATTTCTTTTTAAGTGCTTGAGAGAGTGTAATACATCATGGTGACAATGCCTTGCTTACTTGGCATCATTCTATTGGATCATCATTTAGTCTTCGCTTACTTGGCACCTCTTTATTGGCTCAATGTTGTCATCAAGATGACATGGAAATAATCTGAAATAATCACTTAAAAATGTGCCAAAAATCAACCATAAATTCATACCATAAATCAAAAATTTCATCATAAATTGCAAGACCAACAAATCCTTCCTTTTCTATCCAAAAAATCGGCCATAATGTACAATTTCCATGCTGAATTTTCAGCATTTACATCATCCATTTTTATTCAAGATAATTCCCAATTTACTTTGATTTCTCTCATTAGAATGGATCAACAATACATGGTAAGTCTTGCTATCAATTGAGAAATGAATTTGGACACACAATAGCCATCACATTCGGCCACACCATAACTTCACACATGCTGAAAAATTTCAGCATGTGTGATATGTAGAATATCACACTTTATTACCTTACATAATATTTAAATCATTTCCATAACATCTTCAATTAATCCTCATAATTCAAGACACACAATATATGTATTTTAAACTGAAAATTTCGGCCAGCTATAGTCTCATTATGCTGAAATTTTCAGCATGTTACATAAGTGAGACATATTTGAATTCTTACCTTTTGTAGCTTTTCTCTTTAATTCACCAACAATGTATGATTGACCCTTGACCAATCAATATGCCAACAAGGCTCCACATGTGCTCCATCTCAGCTGTATGTGCGTTGGAAGATGTATATACATGTGCTGAAATTTATTTTTGTTAACTTTGTAAAATAGTGCACATTTAATAATACACATATGTAATATTCCAATCAGCCCTTAATTCAATTTTCTAGAACACTTTAAGATGTATATCATATGTAAAAAGTGTCTAGATACGTGTCACATGATGTTCAAGAAAAACGTTCCATGTTATGTGCGTAGAAAACCGAATTTTCGATATTTATCGATTACCCGATTTTTCTCTAATTTAAATTCCAACTTTTGCACATGTTATATATATTATGTTATACACAATATATATAATATATACTTTAAATCTCAGCACTTGGCTGGTTTAAAGTGGTACCATTAACATGTGACAAAATTAAACTTGGAATCTTCACATTTTGGCCTTAATGTGGAGTAATTTGTGTGTGCCAAATGGAAAGTATTTTTGGCTGATTAAATCATGTATGGCACGAAAATATCATCATATTTTGATTTATATGGGCTGGCCATTTATTTATGGCAAGTACGTGACACGTTGGCGAAGTTTCGGTATTCGCCCGATACGACAAATTTCGGTTTAGTTACTTTTATCGTGTCGTATTTAATTTGTCATCACCATATCTTATATCATATGATATAATACCTGAATATACTCATAAATATGAGTTAAGTATAGTGGTGTGACGTTAACGTACGTACGTAAAATATATAACGTGTCGGTAGTACGTTGGAATACATGTGTATGTGCCTTTTTCAAAAAATCTGAAAATATATATATTTATATATGTATAGGCGTGTGTGTATATTAATGAGGAGAGGAGGAGAAAACTTTCCTTCCTTAGCCTTGTTGCCTTTGTGCCTTTTCCAAATGAATCTTCCTTTAATGAACTACTTAGTTTATTAAACTAAGTACTTCACTTAATGAACTAATTTAGTTCATTAATGGTGGCACCTGAAAATAGCATAAACACAACAAATGTTTGCCATATGATGTAATCTTTAATACTTCGTGGCTCGTTAGTACGGCAACATAATATATAAGCTAAATAAGGCAAGTAATGGCAAGTTATCATGCATACATGTACACTTATGCACGTTTATATATATATATATATATATATATATATATATATGCATTCAAATTTCTTATTTTGAAATCACTCAAACCCTCTTATTTCTACAATCTCCCCCTTTTGATGATTTTCAAAATAACTTGTGTACATGATTTAAATACTATCTCTCCCCCTTGAATTATGCACAGATTTGAAATTTGAATTTCGAATTTCAAATCCGGCTCCCCCTTGATTTGTGCAATTAAGATCAATTAAGATCAATCAGTGTCTCTCTCCCCCTTAAATCATGCTTTCTCTCCCCCTTTATTTTGGAAAGCAAATCAAAAGATGCCTGTAAAGAAAAAACATGCATTTCATATACGTGCGTTCGTAAGGGTTAATTATTCAACCCTTTGAAAATGTCCCTTTTGGTACCCACATTTGGGTGACCTTTCTAGGTCTTCCAAAAGGTGAGAAGGGTGATGAGAAGGCAACATAATATATGTTAGGGACAAATGCGTTTGGCCTTTGGCCAAGAATCCCATGATGCATGTAGTATGGTTTCTGATAAGCATTTCGTTTTGCATGTACGGGACGTGATCTAGATGCATTTTTGTGATACGAGTGTCGCGTATGCATCACTTGTTTCTTCTCATACCTATATGGCACATAATTATATTTTGCATGATGTGAAGAAGAAGCACATTGAGATGTCATAAGAAAAGGCCTATGCGTCTTCTTAGATGCCACATATGTCTTTGATGCATCTATTTTCTTAGATGGGATGAATTTGGTTGACTTATTTTGTGGCTTACTTTTCTCAACGTATCCTAGTCCGGTTTTGTCATCATCATGCTTTTAAGAAGAAATGATGTGATCTAGCATGTTCGATCCCATATCAAATTGTTTCACCTTTTCCTGCATAGTGAAGGCTTTGCCAAGAGACTCAAGAGAATTGTAAATGTTAATCAAGCGTAAATCCATCTCAACAATAGACTCATTTGGCAATAATTTAAAGGACTCAAGTGTGGACATAAGCATATTGATTTTGGACTCCTTTACTTGACTAGTCGCTTCATGTTTCATTTCAAGAATATGCCACATCTCTTGAGCACTAGAACAATTAGACACGTAACTAGCCTCACTTTTACTTAGGCCGTTTAATAGTAGTTGCATGGCTTTAGCATTCATGCTAAGTTTCTTTTTATCATCACTTGTATATTCTTGTGTAGATTTAACAACCTCTAGAGTGACTCCATCTACGGTGGATAACTTGGATGGAACAAAAGGACCATCTTCTATAATTGACCAAAGATCAATGTCTATTGCCATAAAGAAAAGTTTCATTCTTACCTTCCATTGAATGAAAGACTCACCGTCAAAAAGAGGAGGCCTTATGGTTGACATTCCTTCTTGCACGGTTGTGTTGCCATCTCACTGAATCGTTGGATTCTTTGAAGTGAGTGTTCCTACGCTCTGATACCAATTGTAGGATCTGCAAGGCACCACTAGAAGGGGGGGGGGGGGTTGAATAGATGTTGTGGAAAGTGTGGTTTTTAAAATTTCTTTAAACTTGAACAATTTAAGTTCTGAAAACTGTTTCTGTTTTCAGGACCTGTTTTAAAACGTTTTTAAAACTAGGTTAGAGGTCTCCAAAAATTATGAAATTTTGAGAGAACTTAGCCTCAGACGTTATGAGGGTCCCCTAAAAATTTCAAATCAAAATTCAACCTTTAACCCCTTCAAAAACCGTTGATACTCAGATTGTGCAAATCTGCCAGAAACGGTAGATGGTTTTGAAAAATTAATTCCTATTTGTGTGAACGTCCAAATGATCTGAAAATTTGACCACTAACTCTTTATATACTATATTTTAATGGGTTGAAACAGTTTTGAAAAATTCTTTTGGGAAGTAGGTCAAATACAATCAAAGTCTCAACCTTTGCAAGTCTGAGAATCAGACTGCACTAGTCTCAGAACGTTTGATGTTTGATTGACTTATACTTGTCCAAAAGGGTTGAAACTTGTGCCAAATTAACCCTAGAACGTGTAAGTATGTTTGTGGAAATTTTTGTAATTTTTGAAATTCGTTTACTATTTTTACAAATGCGAACAAAACGGATAAACAGTGCAGAAACTGAAAAGTAAATGCTGAAAGTAAATTGCACCGAGATTTTTATACTGGTTCGGTTATAAACAACCTACTCCAGTCTTCAAGGAACACCTTCCTTGGTTCATACTATTCACACACACAACACACCTTACCACAGGGTTGATAGAGTTACACCTTAACTCCACCCCTTTAGAAACCTTGTATTGCTAGTACAATTTACATGAACACAACCACCTTGCTAGAATGAAGATTGATCACACCTTGATCAATCTTTTACAAAGATGAATGAATGGTGGTTTATATGAATCCTATTCAAGATTGAAAGATGTAAAGAACAATAGGCTTTTTACAAGAAAAGAAAAAGAAAGAAGAAGTAGGAGAAGAAGAGCTTGGCAATTTGATCACTTTGGAATGCAATTCTTGTTCTTGTTTTTGTTTGCTCTCCTCTTCTTTCTTTTAACCTTGCAGCCGTCCCCCTATGTGCCTTCTCCCCTCTTGAAAATTTCTTTTTAAGTGCTTGAGAGAGTGTAATACATCATGGTGACAATGCCTTGCTTACTTGGCATCATTCTATTGGATCATCATTTAGTCTTCGCTTACTTGGCACCTCTTTATTGGCTCAATGTTGTCATCAAGATGACATGGAAATAATCTGAAATAATCACTTAAAAATGTGCCAAAAATCAACCATAAATTCATACCATAAATCAAAAATTTCATCATAAATTGCAAGACCAACAAATCCTTCCTTTTCTATCCAAAAAATCGGCCATAATGTACAATTTCCATGCTGAATTTTCAGCATTTACATCATCCATTTTTATTCAAGATAATTCCCAATTTACTTTGATTTCTCTCATTAAAATGGATCAACAATACATGGTAAGTCTTGCTATCAATTGAGAAATGAATTTGGACACACAATAGCCATCACATTCGGCCACACCATAACTTCACACATGCTGAAAAATTTCAGCATGTGTGATATGTAGAATATCACACTTTATTACCTTACATAATATTTAAATCATTTCCATAACATCTTCAATTAATCCTCATAATTCAAGACACACAATATATGTATTTTAAACTGAAAATTTCGGCCAGCTATAGTCTCATTATGCTGAAATTTTCAGCATGTTACATAAGTGAGACATATTTGAATTCTTACCTTTTGTAGCTTTTCTCTTTAATTCACCAACAATGTATGATTGACCCTTGACCAATCAATATGCCAACAAGGCTCCACATGTGCTCCATCTCAGCTGTATGTGCGTTGGAAGATGTATATACATGTGCTGAAATTTATTTTTGTTAACTTTGTAAAATAGTGCACATTTAATAATACACATATGTAATATTCCAATCAGCCCTTAATTCAATTTTCTAGAACACTTTAAGATGTATATCATATGTAAAAAGTGTCTAGATACGTGTCACATGATGTTCAAGAAAAACGTTCCATGTTATGTGCGTAGAAAACCGAATTTTCGATATTTATCGATTACCCGATTTTTCTCTAATTTAAATTCCAACTTTTGCACATGTTATATATATTATGTTATACACAATATATATAATATATACTTTAAATCTCAGCACTTGGCTGGTTTAAAGTGGTACCATTAACATGTGACAAAATTAAACTTGGAATCTTCACATTTTGGCCTTAATGTGGAGTAATTTGTGTGTGCCAAATGGAAAGTATTTTTGGCTGATTAAATCATGTATGGCACGAAAATATCATCATATTTTGATGTATATGGGCTGGCCATTTATTTATGGCAAGTACGTGACACGTTGGCGAAGTTTCGGTATTCGCCCGATACGACAAATTTCGGTTTAGTTACTTTTATCGTGTCGTATTTAATTTGTCATCACCATATCTTATATCATATGATATAATACCTGAATATACTCATAAATATGAGTTAAGTATAGTGGTGTGACGTTAACGTACGTACGTAAAATATATAACGTGTCGGTAGTACGTTGGAATACATGTGTATGTGCCTTTTTCAAAAAATCTGAAAATATATATATTTATATATGTATAGGCGTGTGTGTATATTAATGAGGAGAGGAGGAGAAAACTTTCCTTCCTTAGCCTTGTTGCCTTTGTGCCTTTTCTAAATGAATCTTCCTTTAATGAACTACTTAGTTTATTAAACTAAGTACTTCACTTAATGAACTAATTTAGTTCATTAATGGTGGCACCTGAAGATAGCATAAACACAACAAATGTTTGTCATATGATGTAAGCTTTAATGCTTCATAGCTCGTTAGTACAGCAACATAATATATAAGCTAAATAAGGCAAGTAATGGTAAGTTATCATGCATATATGTACACTTATGCACGTTTATATATATATATATATGCATTCAAATTTCTTATTTTGAAATCACTCAAACCCTCTTATTTCTACAAAACATTTTTATCTTGAATTATGCGGATTAATTGGGAGATAGTATGGAAGTGTTTTGAATATATTATGGAATAGCTAAAGTGATATCTTTGAATATCACACATGCTGAGAATTTCAGCATGTGTGTGAATGTATGTTGGCCGAATTCTTGGGTCTATTGGTGATCAATTTTTATTCCAAAATTGATAAGAATGTTATGTACTAAATGATGATTGATTTCTTCTTTATTTTCAAGGAATAAATCAATGCAAACTTGGCAATAATTTGAATTAAGTGAGAATGTTACACATGCTGAAATTTCAGCATGTGGAGAATAGTAATGGCCGAATTTTTGCTTGGAAATGTTGACAATTTGTCTTGCTAATTATGTGGGATGCTTATATGCTTTATGGAAATAATTTTATGGCTAATTGGCACATGTTTCTAAGGTTTAATTACAGATTTATCTAGTCATCAAATGATGACAACTTCCATCCAATCAATGAGTGCCAAGTAAGCAAGAGCTTAAAGGTCATCCAATGAGGAGTTGCCAAATAATCAAGGAAATGTCACAATGATGCAATACACTCTTCCAAGGACTAAGAAGATAATTTTCAAGAGGAAGAGAGGGCTTCTAGGGGGCGGCCATATGGAGATAAAAAGGAAAGAAGAGAGCAAACAAAAGACAAGACAAGTCTTGCAAATTGAAGTGTTAAAAATGTTTTTGATCTTCTTCCTTCTGCCTTTTTTTCTTTCTTCTCTCTAAAAGCCTATTGTATTCATATTCATATATCTTGAATAGGCTTCTTACATACCACCCTATACTCTTTATCACTGTAAAAGATTGATCAAGGTGTGATCAATCTTGCACTTGCAAGGTGGTGGTGTTCGTGATCGTTGTATTCATTTACCAGGTTTCTAAAGGGTTGGAGTTGGTGTGTAACTCCATCAACCCTGTGTGGTAAGGTGTTATTTGTGTTTTGTGATTAGTGCTAACCGAGGAAGGTGTTTTCGAAGACTGGAGTAGGTTTTTTTAACCGAACCAATATAAAATTCCTGGTGTTATTTACTTTCAGCACTTACTTTCAGTTTTAGCACTGTTTATTGTTTTTAATCACGTCATTAAGAATAGTAAACGAATTTAAAAAATCACAAAACTTTCAGAAAACATAGCTACAGGCCTTAAGGTTCTTTTGTCGCAAGTTTCAACCCTTTTGGATAAGTATAAGTCAATTCAAACGTCAAAAGTTCTGAGAATAGTGCAGTTTGATTTTTATGGCTTGCAAAGGTTGAGACTTTGAACGTAATTGACCATCTTCCCAAAAGAAATTTTCAAAACTGTTTCAAACCAATTAAATACAACTAATAAAGGGTTAGTCATTAAATTTTCAGAGCATTTGGAGTCACGGATAAATAGGAATTAAATTTTCAAATCAGACTACCGTTTCTGGCAGATTTGCGCAATCTGACCACCAACAATTTTTCAAGGGGTTAGAGGTTGAATTTTAATCTGAAAATTTTACGAGATACTCAGAACATCTGAGATTAAGTTCTCTCAAAATTTCAGAATTTTTGAAGACCTGCAACCTAGGTTCCAAAACTGGTCCTAAAAACAGAAACTGTTTTCAGAAGTTGGGTCTTTAGTTTAAAACACTTTTAAAAACCACATTTTCCGCATCCACTATTCAACCCCCCCTTCTAGTGGTACCTTGCAGATCCTACAAAGGAGAACATAGCAAACAGCATACCAAGTGAAACCCATTTTGCAAATTATGCCAGACTAAAACAGAGAGTGTGCATCATTACTTGTTGAAATGATCATAGACAAAAGGAATTTGGAGGAACAAGTCCATCCCTCAAAGAATCCTAGGATGTTCGCTAATGGATATTCTTCAATGGGACTTCAAAAATTTGGATGACATGCAATCGATACAATTCGTTATTCTTTTGTGGATGGTTTCAAAAGAGTGTTAGTGTATGTGCCCTAGGCCATGATTTGGATATTTATGTTATGCATTTATTATTAATAAAAGAGGTTTTATTATCATTATTGTTGGTTAGTATGTTACAAAATTTTGATATATGTCCCTAATTCGTTATTGTTATAGAGATAAAATAATTTATAATCAGTATGAGTATTGATTTGATAATCATGAGATGATTATGTGTATGGTGGTACGAATCAATCTCATAGATACTTGTTAGAGAACAGTGTATTGGATAGACCCATCATGAGATTACTATATGGATTAGCGTCATAAGTAAATCTCATGATAGTCATGTTTTAATCCTTTGACTTGAGATTGTCATAGTTTCCAACATAAGGACTATTATATTTTGACATGATCAAACGTTATTCGTAATTGGATAATAATAAAGGTCATGGTTGAATGTGATAGAAATTATGTAGAGGATATTGAACAATCAAGATAGAATTTGTCCCTCTCTTTTGAGAGAGATATCTTTGCGCCCCTCGATTAGTGAGACTGTGAAATGCATGGCCGTGCTCAAATGAGTTGATAGTGTGATCAATATCATTTGTTTTATCAGTCTACTTAGAGATCGAGTAATCATATGTCTGAACAGTATAAGTATGACGCTGACTATGACTTATGTTCAAACTAGATATCAAATGACAAAGGGATTAATGCGTGTGCTATTATTAGGCTAGTTGGACTTTACTCGTATTAATTGGGTAGTCGTAATGTCTTGCTAGAGACCAATTACAACTTGTTGGTTTAATAGAGATTTAATCAACTAGCAATTAATATGGGCCTATCGGGTCACACACAAGAATGCGTATGGCTGAGATTCATAATATTAATAATATTAATATTGGATATTAATTATTATTATTATTATCGCTTTTAATATTAATAATATTAATATTGGATGTTAATTGTTATTATTATTAATTTCGTCTTTTTATCTATATATATTTATATCATCGGATAATAACAGAGAATCCATGTCTGATATGGATTTTGATTGGTTTTATCAAATCCTAACAGAATCCGTATCTGATACGGATTTTGATAGCGTTAACAAATCTGATCTGCAATCGGATTTTGATATCTATATATATGTATGTAGCTTGGCGTATCTGATACACCAAGTAATCAGAAAAAAGCGAAAGAACAGAAAACGAAAACCCTAGAATTGTTTTTGTGAAAAACCGAGTTCTTCAACCGCGCCGTTTGAAGAGCTAGCACTCCAGGCGAAAGCGTTCGTGTGGATACCGACAGAGAGTGTTCGTGATTTCGCACCTCTTCCATCTGCAGATTTCGAATCTATGGAGGTAATTTTTGATTTCTTTTGTCGAATTAAACGAACAACATGGATCCTTGATAGGAAATCGGAGATCAAGTTTTGTTTTTTCCACTGCGCGTTTTGCAGTGATCTCGTTTGATTTCCTAACAAAGAGAGATGTGAGGTGATATTTGATGAATCCAAGAAAGAGACATCCTGTGAGAAGGTGTGGGCTTCAACAAACAAGCTTATGCGACTGTTCCAAAAATGAGGTGAGGAGATAGGACAAATAAGCTCGGACAAGCTAAGGAAGGACAGAAAAAGGAAACCACCCGAGGCAAACTCTCTTGCGATCAATGTTGATTCATCTTTAGGTGAGGATGGATGTTCATGTGATGGACTTGTGGCAAGAATATCGGATGGAAGATCGTACGGGCTGAGACATACTGATGGCAGACAAATTGGACGTTCTTCACGGAGAGTTGCAAGCTATTTACTACGGGCTTAAATTTACCATGGAGCGAGCTTACAGCAAGGTGATTTTGTGGTCAGACTGTTTGACGGCAATAGAATTACTTCAGGAGGATATTGATAAGCTTCATCTCTTATTCATAGTTGATTGCAAGAGAATGATAAGCTCATTGGAGATGTATGAGGTAGCCTTTACAAGACGTGATCATAATTTGTTGATTCACCACTTAGCAAAGATAGGATTGCAGTATGCTATGTATATGGCTTGGAGAGCATATCCCCCTCCTATTGTCATTTCCTTTGCAATTGCACATTTGACGAAGGAATAAAAAAACATTTCTCTCCAAAAAAGAAAAGTAGGCCACTGACTTTAATACTCTTCCATCCATTGTGTATAATTTGTCCACATTTTTGTTTTATTCCTTTACCGATTCTTCGCTCTCATCCTTTATATAAAACATAAGTATTATTTTGTTGATATTTTATCCTTGATTATAATCGATTGTAAGCATTTAAAGCAAAATAATTACAAATTAGAAAATACAAAAATTTTGATTAACTTTGGTTAAACCATGCGCAAATTTGAAATGGACAAACAATTTTATCTTATAGGAGTACTCGTTTTAATGGTTTATACAATGTAGATAGTAGTTTGCTAAACTGAAGACAATTTGTTCTTTTATAAAAAAAGAAAATAAAACTACATTTGCAACATTACTTCAATTTAGGCAGACCTCACAGAAATGAAAGTAAAACGCAAGCGTTATACCTTAACTGGCATACCATAAGCACATTTAAAACAACAACACATATCTTAACGACAGCTAAATAGGGTCTGGAGATGGTGAACAAGAGACAAAACAAGATTAAATCTGTAAACATGTTGTATTCCTAACAAAATTCCATTAAAACAAACAGGGCTTAACCTCTTATTGAAAATCACTACTTAAAAGTCTACCAGAGGACTAAATTTTTTGCAAAATCAAATGGGCACCATGCTGAGGCTGAAGTGTGATTACTGAGATTGGAGCATGCGAATATGAAGGCGAAAGTTCAAGTGAGAAGCGTTGCAGAATCAGAGCCATCGCCATTTTAGCTTCAAGCATTGCAAAGTTTTGGCCTATGCAAATTCGAGGCCCCCAACCAAACGGGAAGAAAGTAACTTTTGGTTGCATGGGATACACCCTCAGAGAACCTTTCTGGCTTGAACTCCAACGCGTCTTGCCCCCATATTCTTTTGTCATGATACAGTAACATTATAGGCAAAACTAGTCGAACTCCGACGGGCAAAGTCGTCTTCCCTAATTAGGTTTCTTGTATTGCTTTTCTGTCCATCCTATTCACAGGTGGGTATAGCCTAAGGACTTCGTAGAAAATCATAGTCATCTGTCAAAGAAAAGAAAATTTTAACTTGGGCATGTTAAAAAAATAACAACGATTACATTACCCCATTGCCTTAGAGGCTCCCGCCTATGGTGGATTTGAGAGATCGGATGTACGCAACCATACTCATGCGTTAGAAACACACAGAGGTTGTTTTTCGATGAACATAATGAAAATTGCGTCAAGCTGTATCGATCAACTGCAACTTCACAATATAAGAAGCGCAGCTAATTTAGTGAGTCATTTTACTTTATTCCATCATCTTCCAAAGTCTAGAAAGACTGTTTCCTCTACAAATGGAATGGAACTTGGGCATGTTAGTATCCGATAAATGAAGAACGATTTCATAGGAGTAGCTTTACACTTTTGATGTACCAGAAAACATAAATTTATCAAAATGTCACCTCTAATCTATAATTTTTCTTTCTTCCAAGTTTGATTTGGTATATTACCAGAACGGTTTCGGTGACACGGAGGAGGAGAGACATTTTACACACGGCCAATCAGGGGGATACGTGGCAGAAGTGAAAAGCAAAAAAAAACTGCCCAGATTTGACACGTGTCTCCTCTGATTGGTCGCGTATAAAACGCCCCCTCTCGGGCGTCACCGAAACCTTTCTCGTATATTACTATGTCCAACTGTTTCCAAGAATCATTATTCAAAAAATACTTACGACTTTCATGTGATTTAGACCATCAAAATCTGGCTTGTTGGTCCCAAAGAGTTGCAAAACCTCCTCTCTAGCACGAGCTTGCCAATGTGAATGCTTACTCAACAAGATCATAGTCCAAACAAGCAGTGTTGAGGTTGTCTCCTGTCCGGCAAAGTAAAACAGTTTGCATTCTTCTATGACATCCTGGATGCTCATGCCAGAATTCTTGTCTACATGATTCTGAATTTCCTTAAAATTCGATTCAAGCAATATGCCCAATAAGTCATCTTCACAGGCTTCTCCTGCTCGCATTGCCTTCATTCTTGCTTCCACTATACTCCTGATGGAGTCATTGACATTGTTGGAAATTGATTTCATTCTTCTATTCGGTTTTGTGGGCAAAAACCTAACACACATTGAAATTAGCACATGCCTTAACTGTTGTGTAACGAAAATGACCAAATTATGACAAAATAAAAACTAAAAACAAAACTTATTAGGTTGTATAATCTGTTTGTATCTATAGAAGAAAACGACACAGATTCACTATTACCATATATATAGATTCACAACCTTACAAGAACCAGAATCCTAACTAAGAGCCCAATAGTAAAAATGGTTCATACCACGGGCGCTTCCTCTGCACTATCGAAAGTGAACAAGGCCCATCCTACCCTGGGATTAGGTCTTTGTCTTGCGTTATTTGTGCATATACACATTTATGGTTATTTTAATATCGGAAGCTTTTTATTTGTAATTACTGAATTCTATCACTAGAAGCAAACTTTTTATCTCTTGGAATAGAGGTATCGTTTGACTACTATCACCCTCTCCAGACTCTAGCGATAGTTTTTGCTGTCGTTGGGATATACAGTGTATGATTGATTATATATAATATAAAGACTCACCGATTACCGTATATAATATAAAGAAATACATAATTAATCGAGCTAGCAGATCTAACACAATTCTATATTCAAATAAAACAGTTAAAATCGATGCAGTCATCCAATAATAGTGTACCACGTTCGTATTGTAAATAAAGGTTTTTTTTTCATACCTCAAACCAGGGACGTAATCCGATTGAAGAGCGCGAAGGAGAATTTCGGCTTGCTCCTTTTGAAGTTCAAAAATCCTCCTGCCTTCTTCATAGTTACTTCCAAATGCTGTCCTAGAAATTGCATCACTAGTCAAAATTTGGAGATGGGGCCAAACATCCACCTCTTGAATCCTTTGAGGAAACCATTGCTTCCCATTTTCTAACTGTCTCCATCGCACTTATTTGAAACGCCGGAAGCATATGCTACGTGAAAGAGGAAAAAAATTATTGCTTGACGTTATCGTGATCCATAATAAAAATTGTGAGTCATTTTGTTATATGATAGAATAAAGAAAAATGACTCACTAATTTGGCTGCGCCTTCTTATATTGTGAAGTATCAGTTTATCGACACATTTTGACGCAATTTTCATTATGGATCATCAAGAATCAAACTCTGTGTTTTTCTAACACATCAATATGGTTACGTACATCTGAACCCCTCATATCCTGCTAGAGACCAAAGACTCTAAGACAGTAATATTGTTGTTGGTGGTGGTTGTTTGGTACAAGTGAACGTACATGAAACACGATTATTTCAGTTCCCTATTATCAACATTGCATTCACTTGAGAGAAAAGTAGTGTTGTACCGTTAACTTCTCTTGATGAAAAGCAGTAATAATGTTACACCTGATCAAATAAGTAGTTTGACAAATATAAATTAAGACTAAAATTTTAAAATATTTAACGTACTAAGTTGTTATGTTTTAAAAATACTTTGACTATTTAATTATTAAATAGTGTTTAACTAACTACAGATAGAACATGCATTTTCTAGCCACCAAAATTGACTTTTTGACATGAGTTAAAAGAAGAAAAGGCCTTTTTATTGAATGACTTTCTGTTTTGTTCTTCTGGTCATAAACGTCAAATTTGTATATGTTATCTCTCTTGTTTCGGTCTCGTGTAAAGAATACAAATCAGATTACTCAGCGGTCTTTTCTGTATGAGATTCAAAAAAGACCCAAAATATATTATATGCAAAATGTGACGGTATCTGCACCACATTAGTTTAAAATTCTTTATTAAATCATATTCTAAAGTCAAATAAAAGATAAAATAGCAGAATGCCCATTACATGTCTTAATTAGGTGGCTTCACAAAAGATGGACAAGGAAACTTGTTCAATTTGGAGAGGAAAAAATACCCTTGTACAAGGGAACTTTCCAACTCTTAAAGATGACCAAAGTTAACACGCTGATGACCAAAACCGACTAAATTCTTATGGAGTCGACTAAAACTGAACTAGAGGAATCCAGAAAACAAGAAAGACATTTAATTTTCTGGAAACATATTTTTGGACGGCATCATGAAAGAGGGGTATGGTTCTGGGTGCAATTGGCTCAGAGAAACCAATAGGCTTGGAGTGAGCTTCTTGTAACATTCTCTTCATCTTTTTCAAGTCTCCATAAAACAAACTATACGGGTTTCCTTTAAGACCTTGTTCTTGAAGATGCTTTTCCAATTTTTTTGGGCATAATCCAAACCCAATTTAACGCCTTGAATGCCCCCAATAATAAGGCACCAATCGTTATAACCGCTGCAATTATAAAGCTATAATCTATCTCCATTTCTGTGTGTGCTTTCTTTTTCTTTTTCTGATTGAATGCTCTTTTGAAGGGGGTACCTTATATAGTACTCACAGGGCTTGGGGAGGAAGTTAATTTTCTTTGGGTGGTCAAGGGCAGCAGGGCCTTTGGGAGCAAGTTAACTTGCTTGCTCTGTTATCTAGAATACACAGTCAAAGGACTCTTATCTTGACTCTATTATCAATTTAGTAGTTATTTTGTCTCGATATTTTTGAAGAAAATGAAGACTAATAAACAGATTACGAATAGCAGTTCATGTGTTATTGATCATACCGCCCTGATGTTTTTATAGCATATTAAATGTATGCTAATGTAGAAATAAGGCCAGTCGAGGTGTGACGGCCTGAACAATGTAATGATCGTGCTGAGAAATAAGACAAGTGGTCAAAGTAAGTCAACCGAGCAGAGATGACATGCATATAGAAATAGCTAAGCTGAGGAAAGAATGGACGAAGTAAAATTGTGCTGAACTGAAGAAGGAAGAATAGCTTAGGTGAAGTGAAGCACATAATTAATACTAGCTGAGGTGAAGAAGGGCAGCAAAGCATAGCTTGAGCAAAGATGTGCTGAGCCGAGGGGATGACGTAAAGCACATGTCAGGTAGCAAAGCTGAAGCCGAGTTACCATACTTAGTCTTGTAAAAATTGTAACTTAAGACGTTTATTGTACATGTGTCCAAGCAGATCATGTAACAAGACATTACCTTATAGCTATTAGTAGTCTAGTCAAGTTACTGAGATGAACAGAAAATACTGTAGGTAAGGAATAAAGCTGTTAGTAGGCAAAACAAACTCCTATATAAAGAGAAACACTTGTATATTTTCAACTAACTTGAATGAATTTCTAATTCTTTCAATCTCGACATTGTATCAGAGCTAATCTGATTCGCTTTAACTACCTGCTATTTCTCCCTGCAAATCTTAAAGTTCTTTAAATGGCTACACCCTTCAGCTCAGCTGAAAATACGGAGGCCACATTTACTTCGGATCATGCATCTGGAGTGGCATGTGGTCTTCAACTCTCTAATGATTCATCTATTGTCATTACCAGCCACAAACTAAATGGAGATAATTATCTCTCATTGTCTCAAGGGGTAGAAATATTCATCACTGGCAAAGACAAGGAGGAATACCTATATGGAACAATCATTGTTCCATCTGAAAGTAATATAAACTACCGACTGTGGAAGTCTGAGAATAGTATGATAATGTCGTGGCTGATACATTCTATCCAACCAGAAATTTTTGATGACTTTATGATGTATAACACTGCAACAGAAATCTGGGCTGCAATCAAGGTGATGTATTAAAAGCATTACAGCATCTCTGAGCTCTGTGAGATTGAAGCTCATCTTCATGAGCTTAAACAAGGCGATCTGGCTGTATGCAAATATTATACTCTACTGACCAAAACATGGCAGCAGTTTGACTCATTCAAAAAACATCAATAGTCTTGTATCAATGATGTAGGCTTATATAAAGAAACAACAGAATGGAAGTGGGATTTTCGCTTCCTTGACTAAATCCAGAATTCGGCAGTTCTCACAGTCGAATTCTGAGCACAGAACCACTTTCGACCTTGAAGGCTGCCTTCGTCAAGATCAAACACGAAGAAAGCCATAAGAAGGTCATGATGAGAGGTGCACCAAACGTAGAGACCTCAGCACAACATACTGAACAACCAGCGGAAGTATTTGAGCTGACTGTTAAACGATACTTTACTTCTGCCAGAAGTAAAGTATGCAAGTACGGTAAAAAGGAAGATCATACAGTGGATAACTGTTGGAAGCTGCAAGCAAAGCTAATACGAGAAGGGAAACCTCCATTGAAGTCTAGTAATATCCCTTGGAGACCATATTCAAAACCCACTGCTGATGGACAAAGTGCTGCATATCAGGTCAGCAACACAATGTAGCGCAGCAGCTAGGCAAAGCACGATGCAGCTCGACTCCGCACATTTAGTTGAAGCTGAGATTCCTGCCAAAGATCATATCACAACTCTGATCGAATTGCTGAGCAGACAACATGGCCGAGATGAATCTATCCAAGCTACAGTGGCAGACTATGTCCAGCAAAGCTCCAGCAGTTCATGGATTATAGAATCCAGGGCGACTAACCATATGACAAGCAATGATAACCTTCTGAGCTCTTATTCTATGTTTCCAGTACCTAAGAAAGTTAAGATCGCTAATGGAACTTCCTTAGAATTCATTGGAATAGGATCTAAGAATAATTAATAATAAAATCATTCTAAAAGATGTCATACATGTCCCTAGCACAAGCTTCAACCTGTTATCAATGGGTAAAATCACTAGGGACAATAATTGCATAGCCTGCTTCTCATCCATAAAATGTTGCTTTCAGAAAAATAAAATGAAGGGAATGATTGGCAGTGCTAAGAACATAGCAGGTCCATTCTTATTGGAGTAAGAAAACAGATCCATGATTAGCACAATCGAGCTGCCAAATGATTAGACTACTAGTGTTTTGCACCCTAGAAATTCTTGTATATGGGATATTTTGCCGTGGCGTAACAGACTTGGTCATCCCAATTTCGTATATCTTAAAAGATTAATGCCAAAATTATTCAGCTCTATCAATCTTAAAAGTATTACATGTGAAACCTATCAATTAGCTAAACACACTAAGTAGAGCTACCCAGCTAAAATATACGAAAAATCTACACCATTCAATCTTATTCATTCAGATATATGTAGACCATCTAGAATATCTAGTATCAATGGTGTAAGATGATTTTTGACCTTTGTAGATGATCACAGTAGGGTCACTTAGGTTTACCTCAAAATAAACATAAGGTCGGACAAAATTTAGGAGGTACTTTATACTCATCAAGAATCAATTCGGCTATACTATTAAAACTCTAGGATCAAAAAATAGGACAAAATATTTGGACAATGAAATACAAGCCTTTATGCATGAAAATGATGTATATCATCAGACCTCTTATATCTATACTCCACAACAAAATGGTATCGCCGAAAGAAAGAACAGATATTTACTTGAGGTAACTAGAACCATCATCTTCACAATGAATGTATCTAAAGATTACTAGGGAGAAGCCCTGAAAATAGCCACGTACTTAATAAATAGGATGCCGTCCAGTTTTTCCTTTAAAAATCCCAAAGAGATACTCCTCATGCACTTTCCACACACTAAACTACTCTCAGAGTTGCCATCAAAACTATTAGGATGTGTAGCGTACGTACACATCCAACCCAGTCAAAGAGGAAAGTTAGATCCAAGATCAGTTAAGTGCATTTTCTTAGGATACTCTGGATCACAAAAGGGATACAAGTGTTACTGCCCAGCTAATCAAAGAATGTTTGTAACACTCGGTGTTACATTTGATGAAACAAAAAACATGCATTTTGCAGATCCTTAGGAGAAGCATAGGAATTAAGGCACAATAAACATGGAAAAATAATCGACATTATAGACAAATCTCAGTCTAGCTCATTATTACGAGACCAGCCAAGCTCAGCAGCTTGTGCAGCTCGGCAACTTGACACATCATGTCAGCATGACCAATTCTCCACACATAACTAATTTCTCTATGATCTCAAATGATCAGGAAGTCCTGGGATATGGTAGCCGACCTGATACACCCGAACAAACACAACTCAGTATAGAAAATGAGGATTCTCTAGAAGAAACTCAAAGTGAATATGAAACTGAATCCCAAATAGATGACAGACTAATAGCATTAAGGAAAGAAACGAGGGATTGCACTAAGAATCCCATTTGTACCAAATAACCTATAGAAGAATTTATTTTCAATAACAAGTTGAATCCAATATTTAGGACATTTAAATAAGAAGAAGCACTATGTAGACCTGAATGGAAAACGACGTGCATGAAGAAATGAATGTAGTGAAAAATTAGATGTGGGGCTAACTCCAAGTTCGGCTGCTATAAAACTAGTAGGGTGTAGATGGATATTCACAGTTAAGTACAACAATGATGGAACAGTGAATAAATATAAAGCAAGATTAGTGGCAAAAAGATTCACACAAACGTGTGGCATAGATTATTTAGAAACATCTGCCCAGTAGCTAAACTAAATACTATTACGGTCATTTTCTCTATAGCTGTTAACCTTGTCTGGAACTATACCAACTGGATGTAAAAAATACATTCCTAAACAGAGACTTAGCTGAGAAAGTTTATATGGGTATACCACCAGCGTTCAGTAAGGAGAACAATAAAGATAAAGTCTGCATGTTGAGAAAATCCATATATGGGCTAAAACAATCGCCAAGGGCCTAGTTTAAAACATTCACTAAAGCTGTGATAAACCTGAAATTTACCAAATTCTTGGTGACCATGCACTATTCACCAGAATTTCACCTATGTTAGACCATGAACCTGCAAGAAACACCACTAGAGGAGGGGTGAATAGTGGTTAGCAGAAATTACACTACTACTCTTGATTAAAAACCCCTTTGAAAACAGAATCTGAGACTACCTCAGATTCAGAACCTGTTTTTGAAAAATTCAAAAATCCTTGTACACAACTCCAAAAATTATGAAAATTTCCAGAACTTAACTTCAATGTGTTTACAATACTCTGTCAAAAAAATAGACAATATAGGATCGTTTGACCCTTCAAAAAAATAAAAAGATTCAGATGGTCAATCTGGACAAAATTGAAAAATATGTTGCTGAAATTGGAAAACGTGTTTCTCTTTGAATACTCAACCAAAAAGGTTGATCCTTATTTTAAAATGCTCCTTAGGATGTCTAGTTTATGTTTCCAAAAGTCCCTAACCTTAAAAAATTCTTGGTTAAAACAGAATTCAAGTTTTCTCAAAACTAGTCAGATTGTAGCCATATTAGAGCAATTATATTTCAACAACTGAAACACTAACTTTTCCTTGCTCAAATCAAGTGATTCTTATTGCAAATGAAAGCTAACAGTCTGAAGTATAACTCCACCAAAAATCACAAATTTTGAAAGTGTTTAGCTATTTTTCAAAACGTGAGAATTTTTTGTGAAAATTGCAGTGAAAAGGAGCAGAATGCATAAAAGCAGAAGGAAGACAAGAACACCGGGAATTTATCCTGGTTCGGTCCATGTGACCTACTCCAGTACTAAGGAACATCTGTCATTGGTTTTAACTATGGTATGAACCAAATTACAACAAGAGCCAAGCTTGACCATTGGGTTAAACACCAACTCTATTCAAATCTTGGATGAACACCTCCATGCAACTCTTGGTTGCAACACCTCTACCACCTATTGGTATAGCCTTATAGATTTGGCTAACCAATCTTACAAATGAAACAAAAGAGGCTTGTAGATCTACAACAACTATCACAAAAACACCTTGGCTACAAAGAATGAAACAAGAATAACAAGAAGATAGAAGGACAAATCAACTATTGCTTTCAAGTAAGCTTCAAGTGTGTTCTTCTTCTTCATCTTTGCCTTCTATTTATAGTGTGAAATGGCGCTTGAAGATAAGAACTCCAACGTGCTAACATCTTCATCATCAAGTCCTAGTTGTCTTCACATCATTGGTTGACCACATAATCATCTTGTACACTTGGCAATATAGAAAAGAATGATTGGTCCACCTTAAACTTTCAGCATGGTCGAATTTTTACCATCAAAAACGACTTGGGATTTGCTTGAAAAACGAAGATAATACTAAGGGATAATTCCACGAAGATTCCTTCAAATCCTTACAAAAGATTAGGGCATACAAAGACTTCCATTTGACTCCAAAAAACTGCCATTTCCAGCTATGTAGCTGTTGGCTACCATTTGAAAAATCCTAGTTGGCAAAAAATTCTTTTTGGTTGGTCCACTTGTCACCAATCCATAAAATGAGTACACCATCATTTCCATCTTTTAATACACGTTTTTTGAGGCTGCATATATGTATATCAACTCAGATTTTTGAAGAAGAAATCAACAAATAATAGTTGACAAGATTATGTCAACATATAACACTAAAATTTCCACTATTTCTTCTTGTATGTTGTGATCATTTCTACACCTTGAACATATTTAAATTCTCTGAAATATGATGATAAATTTACTCCAATAACATATAGAATAAGGTCTTCAAGAAAGAAATAGAATGTGACATCGCAACCCATCACATATCCCACTACTGTCGATAATATCATCATTTGAGAAAAATAATATACAATCATCATATAATCTTCAAGACAATCATGTCTCAACTCCATAATGAAGATAAGAATATACGCAAGAGATTCATTGAGTGAAAATACCAAAAATACCCTCAGGGTAAAATGACCAAAATGCCCCTGGTGAGAGAAAACTCCAGAAATGATCTGGATGGTCAGAAATAGATACAATAATATCTTTTTCATGATAAATAACATGAGAATAAGTTCTTGAAATATTTTCACCATGTCATGTTCCTACAAAACTCAAAATACCAATTTTGCTCTTTTTGATAAGTTGTAGAAACTTCTAAGGCACATTAGTCACAAGACATTTATAATAATCAAAAACACATAATATCACATAATGAACATATATAAAACATGTACAAATGACAAAAACCACTTTATCACATTTTAGAAAAATATTTCTAAAAACCTTAGACATCGATCATCGAAGTGCCTCAGCTTCTGAGATCGATGTCTCACAGTAAGTTTTAGAGTTTGCCTCTGACCTACATCGATTGATCGAATTGAGGGTTCAATGTATACATTGATCGATGAATTAGTCTCAGGTTTAGATATCGATGCCTCACAGTAATGTCTTGAACTTTCTCTGCCCTACATAGATCGATCGATGTGAGGGATCGAAGTACATCGATCGATCGAAGTGCAACAAGCTGAGAGATCGATGTCATTTTTCTTAAAATTTTCAACTCTTAATCATTTATAACAACATATGTGACATTTTTAAGTATGCGCCACTTAAAATCATGTCCTTGAAAATTATACAAATATATTTCTCAACATTCTCCCCCTTTTGGATGATTTTTCAAAATAACTTAACATGATTTTAATGTCACAACTCTTTAAAAATTATTTATCACATATTTACCAATTTTATACCAATTGAATTGTTTTGAAAACCTCACCAAGTACCAATTGTTTCATCAATTCTATACCAATTGTTTTCAAATTCTCAATTATCACGTTTTTAACATATGTGTTCATGTGTTCCCCTCATATTATACTCTCCCCCATAACCTATGCTCCAAACCTTATACCATTTGAAACTTACCATATTATTTAACCAAATCATGACTTACCGGCTAAAATCATGTTCCTATTCTATCTCCCTCTTTATTTTGCAAATCATGAAAAAGATAGAATTATGTAATTGTATCGTAAGTCATCATACCTAACCTGGCTCTTAAATTTTCAAAATTGGCTTGATTAAGGGGTTTGGTGAAGATATCAGCTATTTGGTGATTAGTTCTTATATGGTTTATAACTATATCTTCATTTTGAATATGATCTCAAAGGAAATGGTATCTTACCTCAATGTGTTTGGCCTTAGAATGAAGCACCGGATTCTGAGAAAGACTGATCGCACTTGTGCTGCCTCATAAAATTGGAATATTATTCATTTTAATGCCAAAATTACTAAGTTGTTGTTTAAGCCAAAGTATTTGGGTAGTGTATAAACTCAAGGCTATATACTCGACTTTATTGGTAGAGAGTGCCACACTAGTTTGCTTTTTAGAAAACCAAGAGATCAAGTTGGTTCCTATAAATTGACATGTACCGTTAGTGGATTTTCTATCTAACTTGCAACCACCATAATCAGCATCACTATAAGCATACAGTTCCAATTTAGTGTTTCCATCATACCAAAGTCCTAAGTGATGTGTGTGTTTAAGATATCTAAAGATCTTTTTCACTGCATTGTAATGAGATACCTTAGGAAAAGATTGAAACCTAGCACACATACACACACTAAACATGATGTCAGATCTTGATGCAGTTAAATATAACAATGAGCCAATCATAGACCTATAAAGTGTGTCATCAAAAGGTTTACCATTTTCATCTTTGTCTAGTTTGGTGCTCATAGGGGTAGGCGTTGGTTTCAAATCATCAAAGCCAAACTTCTTAATCATATCATTAACGTACTTAAGTTGGCTAATGTGGATTCCTTGAGGAGTTTGTTTGATATGAAGCCCTAAGAAGTAATTCATCTCTCGGACCATTGACATTTCAAACTCTAACTTTATGCACTCTTCGAAGTCTTTTACTAAGGTAGGGTTAGTTGAACCAAAGATAATATCGTCTACATATATTTGAACTATTAATAAGTCATTATCTTTTCTTATGAGGAATAATGGGTTGTCTATTGTTCCCCTTTGATAATTATTTGCAATAGAATGTTTGTAAATCTATCATACCAAGCTCTTGGAGCTTGTTTTAAGCCATATAAAGCCTTCTTAAGCTTGTAAGCATGGTTAGGATTCTTTGGATCTTCGAATCCAGGAGGTTGTTTGAAAAATACCTCTTCTTGGATGTATCCATTCAAGAACGCACTCTTGACATCCATTTGGAAGAGTTTTATGTTGCTTAAACTTGAAATCGCTTAACAATCGAATTGCTTCTAGTCGTGCAACGGGTGCAAAGGTTTCTTCATAATCTATTCCTTCTTATTGATTATAACCTTATGCGACTATCCTAGCCTTATTTCGTGTGATGTTTCCTTGTTCATCCATTTTATTCCTAAATATCCATTTGGTTCCTGTTATAGACTTGTTTTCAGGTTTAGGTACTAAGTCCCACATGTTGTTCCTTGTAAATTGATTCAATTCCTCATGCATGCCGTCTATCCATGATATATCACCTAAGGCTTCTTTGACTTTCTTAGGTTCTAAGTATGAGATTAAGCTTTGTCCTTCAGGTTGACTTACGTTTCTACGTGTTCTAACCCCAACACCTGGATCCTCAATTATTAATTCTTTAGGATGCCACAAATTCCTAGGCTGACTAGATTCACCTCATCTTGTTCAAATGTTTCATTAATGTGAATATTGTCGTATACAATTGGATTATCTTGTAAGTTAGTTGTATTATCTTCCAATTGAAAAATCTCTTCATTTATTTCATCTAAGGATTTATGCATGTCTTGTTCAGGGGGAGTTGCTTTTAGATAATCAAGTACAGACTCAAGTAATATATCATCATCATCAAACATATTTTCAACATATTCTCATGTTTATGTTGAGTTTTATCACTAACTTCAAAACATGTATTTTCATTGAATTTCACATGTATGGATTCAATTATTTTTATAGATGCAAAATTATAACACCTATATGCTCTTGATTTAGTTGAATAACCAACAAATATGCATTCAATAGACTTTTGTTCAAACTTGTCGAGATTATCCTTAGCATTCAACACAAAACACTTACACCCAAAAACTTTAAGATAATTTACCTTAGATTGTCAATTGTTTAACAATTCGTAAGGTGTTTTATTTACTTTCTTTCTAATGGAAAATCTATTTATTATATAACATGCACAACTAACATCTTCAGCCCATAAATATTTTGGTACTTTATTTTCACATAACAATGTTCTAGCAATTTCTTGTATAGTTCTATTTTTACATTCAACAACTCCATTGAGTTGTGGTGTTCTAGGTGGTGAGAATTCATGTTTTATTCCATGTAATTCATAAAACTTGATTACATCTTTGTTTTTAAATTCTCCACCTCTATCACTTCTAATTCTTTTAACATTTTCTTCATAAAGATTTTCAAGTTGCTTGATAAGAGTTTCGATTGCCAATCGAGCATCGTGTTTGTGTGTTAAGAACAATGTCCATGTGTATCGTGAATAATCATCTAATATGACACACACATAGTAGTGTCCACCTAGACTTCTTGTCCTACTTGGACCAAATAAGTCTAAGTGAAGCAATTCTAGTACATGACTAGTACTCACTTAATGTTTGGTTTTAATGTTTCTTTAATATGTTTCCTTTGATACACATTTCACACATTTGAAAATTATCTAAGTCTAACTGAGGCATACCTCTAATTAATTTTCTAGATAACTTTTCAATTGTTGAAATTCCTACATGGCCTAGTCTTCTATGCCATAAATTCACATCTAAGTCATGTGATATTAAACAATTAAACTTAGCATCTAACATATTATCTAAGTTAAGAGTATAAATGTTATCGTCCCTATTTCCTTTTAAAACAATTTCTCCTTTTTCATTTGTTATATCACAAGAATCAGGGAGAAAAGAAATATAATAACCGGAATCTATAAGTTGCGAAATGCTTAATAAATTATAAGAACGATTTCTTACTAACAACACATTTCGTATTTGAAATGTGTTAGGGTCCCCGATTGTTCCTTTTCCAACAACTTTTCCTTTGTTGTCACCGAATGTCACCTTTCCTCCATTCTTATGTTCCAACTCGGTAAATAGTTTAGGGTTGCCCGTCATATGCCTTGAACATCCACTATCTAAAAACCATTTAGTTTTTAGATTCTTTGACTTTGCCTCCTTCTTGCATTCCTTGCGATTTTCCTACAATGGAGACAAAGTTTTTCGTACCCTTTATTTGGGTCTTTGAATGGTAGGAGCACCATCCTTGTTTAGATATCCCTTAGGTATGCAAACATGGACATACCTTCTATGCACATATTTGACATTATTACAAGTTGAATAATAAAAAGATTTTCATGTAATTGTCCATTCCATTTAAAAGATGATGCATGGTTATACATGTTATACATTAGTTGATAAGTATTATGTCATGGCCGATTTTGATAGTGTGTATAAGGCATATGATTTTGTTTCTTGAATGGAGCTATGTATGTGTGTTCATATGCATTTCTATAAGTCTTATATGAATGTTGCCTATATTTAGGTTCATAATAAGCTGGATGCATTTTATTATGTCTAGTTGCATTTGTATACATATAGTCATAATTTCTAGGTTGTCTAGATGCAAAATTTTTCCTAGTAGCATGTTGATATGTATGTGCTTTTGTGGGTGCATGTTGTATTTTTACCTTAGAATAAACAGAAGAAGGAGTAGAAGAAGATGTTGCAGGCAAAGTTGATTTCATTGTATTGTATGGCAGTTTCGTACCAGATGAAACAAACTTAGACTTTTTATCTATTTTGGCATTTTCTTCTTTATATTCTAACCCAGTTTTATCGTTTCCATATTTTTGACGTGATATAAGTGTATCTAACATGTTTGTACAAGATTTAAATTGTTCTAACATTTTTTTCTAAGTTTAATTTAGTAGATTTAAGTTGTACTATCTCATTTTAGCAACTTTTTAGCTTAGACTTCAACATACTATTTTCAGTTTTTATTTTTTGTTCATTTTCCTATATGATTCAATTTTAATCTCTAAAGAATCAAGAGTATTAGCAGACACTTGTTTAAAAGATTCTAATTGATCGGAAAACTCCAAGTTGGACATCTTCTACTTGTCGTTTTCTTCAATTAGTTTCTTCTGTTCTTTAGAGAGCCTTTTACAGTGAGCATGCGTCCTTAAAAATTCTTCATACATTTCATCGAATGACATTTCATTATCAGAATCTTGATCAGATGAAGAATTTACCTCGTTGGATACAAAGCAGACTTGAGCTTCCTCAGTGTCGGATTCTAAGTCGGACGAGTCGCTTCACGTGCTCGCCTTCATTGCTCGTTTGCCTTTCCTTAACTTGGGGTCTTTTGTCTTTGATTTTTGCATCTCCTTGTCTTGTTTATTGTTATTATTATTTTTTTTGTTGGCGTTTTTCTTTGTCGGGCAATCATAAGAGATGTGTCCTTTTGTCCACATTCATAACACTTTAACTCTTTATTATACCATTTGTTATTAGAGTTATTTTTCTTAGGTTGAGAAAAAGAAGAAGAAGAAGATCGTTGTCTATTCCTATTAGGTCGTTTGAAAAACTTTCTAAGTTTTCTAGCTATCAATATTAAGTCATCGTCTAATTCATTATCACTATTACTATCATCATTATTTGCATGTGATTCAATTGATTTGAAAGCTATAGACTTACCGGATGACTTTGATGACTCGGACTTCCGTTGGTTTAGTTTTACCTCATAAACTCTAAGTGAACCGATCAATTTATCCATCTTAGTGATTGACTTTGTCTCTTCGATTGCTGTTACCTTAGAATCCCATTCAGCAGGAAGGCTTCACAACACCTTTTGAACCTTCTCATTGTTTGTGAATGATTTGCCTAAAGCTTCAAGGGAATTGAAAATGTTATTAATCCTCAAATCTATAGATGTTATGGATTTATTTGGCAACATTTTGAAAGGTTCAAGCTCAGACATAAGCATGTTTATTTTTGACTTTTTACCCTGCTAGTACCTTCGTGCTTTAATTCTAATGATTTCCACATGTTGTGTGCGCTTGTGCAATTTGACACATATCCTGCTTCAGAAGTCGTTAGTCTGTTTAACAATAATTGCATAGCCTTAGCATTCATCGACATTTCCTTTTTATCTTCAGAAGACCATTCGCTTTTATATTTTTCTACTTCCTGTGTGAATCCACTAACTTGTACAATTTTCATTGGAATGTACGACCCATCTTCAACTATAGACCATAAATCGATGTCTATGGCCATTAAGAATAGCCTCATTATAAGTTTCCAATGAACAAAATTATTTTCGTCGAAAAGACGAGGACGTTGTGTAGACATACCTTCCAACTCACCTTTGTGAGAAACTATGGCCATTGTATGTACCTTTAATTTGAGATTAACAGGCTACGTAGAATTGTTGTTTCTTGGCCTTGTGTTGTTTGTATGGTGTTGAATCATGCTTCTTTGAGTGGTCTAGACCTCATTCTGATACCAATTTTTGGACCGTGCACCTGCAAGAAACACCACTAGAGGGAGGGTTGAATAGTGGTTAGCGGAAATTACACTACTACCCTTGATTAAAAACCCCTTTGAAAAGAGAATCTGAGACTACCTCAGATTCATAACCCGTTTTTGAAAAATTCAACAATCCTTGTACACAACTCCAACAATTATGAAAATTTCCAAACTTAACTTCAATGTGTTGAAAAGACTATGTCCAAACAATAGACAAAAATAATATTGTTTGACCCTTCAAACAAATAAAAAGATTCAGATGGTCAATCTGGACAGAATTGGACAGAATGTTGCTGAAATTGGAAAACGTGTTTCTTTTTAAATACTCAACCAAAAAGGTTTATCCTTATGTCAAAACACTCTTTAGGATGTCTAGTTTATGTTTCCAAAAGGCCCTAACCTTAAAATATTCTTGGTTAAAATAGAATTCAAGTTTTCTCAAAACTGGTCAGATTGTAGCCAGATTAGAGCAGTTATCTTGCAACGACTGAAAGACTAACTTTCCCTTGCTCAAATCAAGTGATTCTTGTTGAAAATAAAAGCTTACAGTCTTAAGTATAATTCCACTAAAAATCACGAATTTTGAAAGTGTTTATCTATTTTTTCAAAACGTGAGTAGTTGTGTGAAATTTGCAGTGAAAAACAGGCCAAATGTAAAAATGTAGAAGCAATATAAGAACACCGAGAATTTATCCTGGTTCGATCAATGTGACCTACTCCAGTCCCAAAAAACACATTTCCTTGGATTTCACTATGGTATGAACCAAATTACAACAAGAACCAAGCTTGATAATTGGGTCAAACATTAACCCTATTCAAATCTTGGATGAACACCTCTATGTAACTCTTGGTTGCAACACCTCTACCACCTATTGGTATATCCTTATAGATTTGGCTAACCAATCTTACAAATGAAACACAAGAGCTTGTTTCTCTACAACAAATATCACAAGAACACTTTGGATACAAAGAATGAAAAAAGAATAACAACAAGAAGATAGCTAGACAAGTCAACTATTGCTTTCAAATGAGCTTCAAGTGTGTTCTTCTTCTTCATCTTTGCCTCCGATTTATAGTCTTGAAGATAAGAACTCCAATGTGTCAACATCTTCATCATCAAGTCCTAGTTGTCTTCACATCATTGGTTGGCCACATAATCATCTTGTACACTTGGCAACATAGAGAAGAATGATTGGTCCACCGTAAACTTTCAGCATGGCCGAATTTGTACCATAAAAAATGACTTAGAATTTGCTTGAGAAATGAAGATAATACTAAGAGATAATATCATGAAGATACCCTTAACTCCTTGTAAAAGAATAGGGCATGTGAAGACTTCCATTTGACTCAAAAAATCTGCCATTTCCAGCTATGTAGCTGTTGGCTACCATTTGAAAAATCCTAGTTGGCAATTTTTGCCAACTAGATTCTTTTCGGTGGGTTCACTTGTCACCAAGCCATAAAACGAATACACCATCATTTCTACCTGTTAATACACGTTTTTGAGGCTGCATATATGTATATCAACTTAGATTTTTGAAAAAGAAATCAACAAATAATAGTTGACAAGATTATGTCAAACATATAACACCAAAATTCTCACTATTTCTTTTTGTATGTTGTGATTATTTCCACACCTTGAACACCTTTAAATTATCTGAAATATGATGATAAATATACTCCAATAAAATATAGATGAAGTTCTTCAAGAAAGAAATAGAATGTGACAACACAACCCATCACATATCCCACTACTGTCGATAATATCATCATTTGAGAAAAATAATATAAAACCATCATATAATCTTCAAGATAATCATGACTCAACTCCAGAATGAAGATAAGAATATACTCAAGAGATTCCTTGAGTTAAAATACCGAAAATACCCTCAGGGGTAGAATGACCAAAATGCCCCTGGTGAGAGAAAACTCAAGAAATTACCCGGATGGTCAGAGACAAATATAGTAACATCTTTGTCATGATAAATAACATGAGAATAAGTCCTTGAAATATTTCCACCATATCATGTTCCTACAAAACTCAAAATACCAATTTTGCTCTTTTTGGTAAATTGTAGAAACTTCTAAGGCACATTAGTCACAAGACATTTATAATCACCAAAAACACATAATATCACATAATGAACATATATGAAACATGTACAAATGAAAACAACCACTTTATCATATTTTAGAAAAATATTTCTAAAAACCTTAGACATCGATCGATCGAAGTGCCTGAGCTTCAGAGATCGATGTCTGATAGTAAGTTTCAGTGTATGTCTCTGACCTACATTGATCGATCGAAGTGAGGGTTCGATGTATACATTGATTGATCGATGTGTCTCAGGTTTAGAGATCGATGTCTCACAGTAAGGTCTTGAACTTTCTCTGCCTTACATATATCGATCGATGTGAGGGATTTCTTAACTTTTTCAACTCTTAATCATTTATAACAACATGTGTGACATTTTTAAGTATCCACCACTTGAAATCATGTCCTTGAAATTATCCAAACATATTTCTCAACAACCTAAGGGGGGACCTAACTGTTTTTGTAGCACCTCGCCTGGAACTAGAGTTTCGGCATAGTGCACCCTCCATACTCTACTACGAGAAGTACAAGGTGTCAATACGATACATGTGCATGTCGATATGAATCGTAAATTGAAATAGCAGAAGCAAAAAAAGATAAACTTACGACATGCATAATCATACAAATCGTCCAGGTGCGTACAAATCATGAAGTACAATGTCTCAAGATAAACTTACGGCATCCATATGCGATATCCATTTCTGATACCCATATGTGGTTACCCCTTGCGGAATCCACATGCGATATCTATTTATGATACCCATATGCGGTTACCACTTACGGCATCCATACGCGATATCCATTTTTTACTTTTCCGTTTATCACTTTATTTTCATATTTAATTCCTACTTATCAGACACGTATAAGTATACCCATGTATATGCCCACGCCCATACATGTGTATATACACGCTTATACTTGCATGTAACACTTGAGCTCGCGACTCAGCCTATGCCCAGCCGTAGCCTTACCACGGCCCTGCCAGCCTGGCATGCTGCCCTGCCGCGGCCCTGACATCCAGAACCAGCGACCTTGCATAGACCTTACCAGCCGGACCTTGCGGCTTTGCCACGGCCCTGCCGCTGCCCTGCCACAACCCTGTCGGCTAGAACCAGTGACCTTGCCAAGGTGCTGCCAGCCTAAGTCGTGGTCTTACCATAGTCCAGCCTATAGCTCACCAATTTCGAATAAAACGATTTCCGATTAACACGTGTATAATTCAATCATTCACATGCATCAACATCTCATGCCAGATTCATATACTCGGCCATAAACATGTTCAAATCTATCAAATACACATTGAAATCATATAATTCAGATCACATAAAATAACACATGTAATGATCCAATTATTTCATGCATATTCATATATATATACACACACACATATATATATATACACATTTTTTTATGAGAATGGTATTTATTAGATTACCTCTCTTATGGCGGAGGAATACCATATTACAATGAAATCGTCGTAGGAAAATAAATGAAACAACGAGCTAATGATTGCCAACCTCTAATCATATATGATATGCCGCATTAAAATCTTGCTAAGTAAAACCACCCTTGTGGATAAAACCTTGGTGAATGAAAAAGCATATATATTTATATAAGAGGAGCATTGGAGTCGTACATGAGATTGCCCAAAGCTATGTGACCCTATGACACTCAAAGCCAGCAAGCACAATTGGTAATGTGCGAGAGTTCGGTGATCCAATGATGTAGAGAATGGCCGCCAAGCATGCAACCTAGTCTAGCGCACCTCAGTACCAAACATGAGAGTAGATATCAGTAACACATAAAGAAGGCATGACAAAGAAGTAAGCCATAAAAAGCACATACCCATATTGCCTTGATTCAAAAAGAACCAAGGCGACATCCAGAATGCAATGCGTATCCTGTTATCCAATGTGACGAAGAAACGATGATGATATGGAAAGAGACGCACCAGGGTTGCCTGCGTCAAATGGAGACACATGCAACAGAAAAGATGCATTGCCAACACCTTGTGAGACATAACCAATGGCGCAAAGCTGGCAGCTGCAGGTCCAAATGTATTGCTCCACGAACCTCACAAGGGAGTTCATGAAGAGACTGATAACAGTGCAGGCCAGCGGCTCTATAACGGTGGTGCACTAATAAATGAGCTGCAGTGTTTGCTTTCCTTTGACAATACTGAATTGTGAATTGATTGAGAGATAGGAACATGGTTGTGCGACGAATATCTTCCGCTAATACTCCTGTGATCATCCAAGTGTCCATGAGCATGGAAAGAAGGGATTTGCAATCTGTTTCAATAATGATGTTATGATATTCCCATGCATAATAAATCAAAGCTAGTGTCAGGGTCATCAGTTCCGCACGCAATGGAGTATACATAGGAAGTGAAAAGCAGATGGCCAAATTAGTTGACCCTGGTGCCCTCTCAAAACAGCTCCGCCAGCTGCCTGTGATTGTCCCACCATCGCATCAACGTTTAACTTTAGTTTTCCTGCTAATCTAATTCGTTTTGTGCACAATGTAGGCAAAAAGTGAAGGTCCACGAGATTTGGAATAGTCATTGCAAACTTTTTTCCACTCATTGTTGCACATCATGTATAGACAGTCGTCCTTACCTTGCCAAATAGTCTCGCATAGGCAAAGGTTTCTTATCCAAACCATATTGCTGCATATTCCTTCCATATTACCATGTCACAACCGATGGCACTATGGCTCGCAGTTGCCCGATCATGGTAGTTTGATTAGAAATACGCCACCAGCAGTATAGATGTCCTTAAATTGTATTGCTGCATGGCAGAGGACCAGAAAAAATCATGGATACTTCCTCCCGTAGCGGCTGGACCCTTGGACAGCTGAGAAAGACATGATCTTGGACATGATCATGGTTTTTTTGGAAGGACTCTCTATTATCATTGGAGGATTAGAGATCTGGAGCAAAGAATCATTCTGTTAAATATTGTTGGCTAGCATCAGGAGAGCGGTTTTGGCTCACAGCTATCTATGGCATGCATTCTTTGTCGGATAGACGTCCGCTTTTGGCGGATTTGCAACTTTTTCATTCTTCTTTGGATTCTCCATGGTTGCTGGGTGGTGATTTCAATACCTTTCTATGTTGGATGAGCATCGTGGAAGATCATCACCTACATTACACTCGTTGCAAGAATTTAATGATTGTGTACAAATATGTGACTTACAAGAAATTCCACTTCAAGGCTCCTTATATACTTGGTGTGACGGCCGAGGATTAGGTCGTGTATGGCTGGGATTAGGTCGTGTATCGTGCAGTCCTTATATACTGTGCTTCCTTATATACACATACATATATACATACATATACACATATATATACACACACACATATATGTGTGTGTGTGGAACATATAGGCAGAGGCACACACCCCTCAACCGCAGCCCATCTCATGAAATTCAACAAGATTCATGCAATTTCTATACATATATTCACATAAATCGATACATATATACACCAATTACGTACGTATATACATCAATCTATGCAAAACACAATTACGTATGCATGATCCAATTTGATATGAAAATATCATAATAACATTAGAAAATCATAGTAAATATAGTAAGGGTACTTGCCTCGTGTCTTGATTATACGAGGTATACGAAGAATCGGGGTTGAACGGATTGAAGAATCATCTAAACTTGGCCCTAATACTGGCATAGGAAGTTGGTAGTTTTAAATATGGTGGCGTCCGTTATTGAAGAATGTAGATGGGTAAGAATTTTGTGTGATATGTGATGTACATATATATATATATATACATATATATATACACACACACACATATATATGTATATATTTTATAAAGATGATATATTGTTAGAAGCTCATCACTTATGGTGGAGGGAAACCATATTACAATAAGTCAGCATAAGAAAATAGGTAATAAAGTGAGCTAATGAGTTTCAACCTCCAATCATATATGATATGTCGCATTAAAACCTTGCCAAATAAAACCACCCTTGTGGATAAAACCTTGGCGAAGGAAAAAGCGTGCATATTTATATGATTGGAGCGATGAAATAATACAATTGAGGATGAAATTATGAACATATATGAAATACAATCACTATGTGACGAGGAAGATACGGTAGATGTAATCGCCAATGCGCTGATGATAAAGTAGCTCCAGAAAATCAATCGAGACTTGCCACCGTGATGCAGCCAAAGTAAAAGGTTGGTTCCTTTGAGACTGTGTGACATCAAAAGTGTGAATTTCGTCCAAAGTGTAGTAGGATGCCACAAGAAGATATAGCAGTCTAGTCCAATGTATATACTCCAAGTCAGTCCAGCGTATATAGTGCAGAGTATCAATGAAACAGAGTATGGACCCCAATCATAAGTTTCAGCCCATCGCACCTCATTATCAAACATGAGAGTAGACATCAATATCTTATAAAGAAGGTACGAAAATGTAATTAGCCTTAAAAAGCACATATCCATGTCGCCTTGATTCAAATAGAACCAAGGCGACATCCAGAAAATAATGCAGTTCCCATGAGGTAATACGATGAAATAATAATGTTGAAATGAGAGATGCACCAAAGTTGCATGTGTTAAATAGAAACACAGGCAACAAAGAAGAGAGATCGCTAACATCTTCATCAGAGGCGTAGAGCTGGCAGCTGCAGGTCGAGGTGTATTGCCCCCTAACCTCACTAAGGAGAGCCTGAAGTGTAGCGCCCCGACCCGGACAGCGGAATCCGAACCGGTGCACCCGTCGTAGCTTACTGAGAAGACTACAAGACGTCTCATCTCTCGTGTACACATCATCAGTGACGTAAGAAAAATAAGTGCGGAAACATATCAAGTCAAACTAAACCATCAAAGCAGTACGTCACAGACAATGCGATCACCGACAGTATACATGGTCGCAGCCATCTAAAACCTCAAATGAAGAAGAAAATAAACTGAAACAAATAGAAACAGTTTTAACTAGCTAATCAATCTCCTCAACCAGGTCTAGGTATCCCATTCAGCCCACTCGCCGTCATCCTCAATGAAAATCATATCGTAACTGGGTTCATCTGCAAGATCAAAGGCAGTACCCTTAGCGAAAAACGCTAGCAAGTAACCCACTTATAAGACATACGGGATCAACACATGGCAAGACATGAGTAATAGGTAAACTGAGGGAATTGAGGGGCACATGTCTTGAAACTTTCAAATATATAAGCGGAACAGGTAATAAATCAGGTACAGCAACTTGAAACGCAAGTAAGCAATTCAATGTCGATCGAATAACATAAACACACATACCAAAACGACTCTCGTGATGCATGTCAAATAATGCACTACGCTACACAATCACATATGCATGAGCCATTTCTTTCAAATCAATGCAATGCATGACACAATGTCCGGTTCCTAACTTATTTCCTTGTAACGCACCCCGGCTTAAATTTCCATCCCGGTTAACGTTACAAGCTCGTATGCTCTGTGATGCACCTCGGCTTATATTTCCATCCCGATTAACATCACAGCTCTCGTAAACTCTACAACGCACCTCGGCTTATATTTCCATCCCGATTAACGTTGTAGAGGACTTTATACCCTGTAATGCACCCCGGCTTAAATTTCCATCCCGGTTAACGTTACAGTCTTTTGTGCCCTACAGTGCACCCCGGCTTAAATTTCCATCCCGGTTAACACTGTAGGTCACCTTCGCAAATCAGTGCCGAAGCACCTCTCTTTTCAAAAACTTATGCAATGCACGTGCCATGATGCAAGACTCCTTGTTCATTCACATTCCTCAGTCACATATGCAATTCACATTCACACGCGCAAGTACAAGTGACACACACAAAGGTATACTAACTTGTCCGTCAATATTTAACCCTCAACTAGCTCGTCCACACTTACTCTTGATTCTAAAGTTCACAACCTACGCGAGTATCCCTATCTTTTCCTCATTGAACTCTAAGACACCTTGTACGTTCATTTCCTAACCCTACTAAGTCATTCTCGTGAAACTCGGTTCGAGAACCCATTGAAGTCACCAAGTTTGATTCATCATCCTAGGACATGTTCCCAAGGCTTAGACTACCTTTAATCAAGTCTTAAGAAGTCACTAGAGTCACCCAAAGGCTCCCCGAACGTCCCCCTTCCTTCCTCTACTTTCCACAAAATTTCAGGACTTCATCCCCTGTACATCGATCGATCGATGTCCAACTGGGGACATCGATCTCTCACTTCGATCGATCGATGTCCTTCTGAGGACATCGATCTCTCAGCCTGCACCTACATCGATCGATCGATGTCCAACTGAGGACATCGATCTCTCAGCCACTACTACATCGATCGATCGATGTCCAACTGGGGACATCGATCTCTGACATCGATCGATCGATGTCAGTTCTATTCCAGAAATTCTTCTGCGATTTTCTGCAGAACTCCATCAATGTTTCCAATCTCCATCCACCAATTCCAAGCCTAGATTTCCCTACTACAGTTTCATGCTTAACATACAGATTAACCGCTATACACATCTCAAACAAGATTCAAGCCTAGAACTCGATTATCCGACACTCTCAATCCTAAAAATCCAATCTTTCCCCTCAACCCATTGCCCAACTATGGGATCACACCAAGAGGGGATTCAGGGTAGGGATTTGCATGTTTTCACATAAACGTCAACAACAACAAATGAATATTCATATATCTTGGCCAAATATTGAAACGAAAACACATAGATCATAAACGAATAATCAAAGAACAAATCTACTGCATGGTGATCCAATTTGATAACAAAATAGGCCGTTTTTCTTTCACAAAACGTAGGAACTTATAAACAGATTACTTGCCTTTGATTACTCGAAGACGGATTGAAGAACGGATGCAGGTTGGATTGATTCCTGAAGGCTATCTTCTCTTACGCTGGGAGAAACGGCTAGGGCAGACAAAAGAAGCGTCGTTGGTTTCTGAAGAAACTGACGCTTCTCAGTTTATATATGGTCAGGGGAAAAAGTTTGGTGTTTCTAAATTACATTTTATTTCTTATTTATCTTAAAGGATAAATCCTAATTATTTAATTCTAAAATTAATTACAATTAAACTCTAATAATAAATCCTCCATTTATTCTAATTAATCCTCATATTAATGTCTAATTAATTTTCGTTGACCGTCATTAATTTCCGCAAAAAAAATCCTTCTTTGTCTTTTAATTTCCCTACGGAGGGTGCGGGGCATAACATCCCTCCCCCCGTATAAGAAGTTTCGTCCTCGAAACTGGCGTACCTTATTGGAAGAGGTGAGGATATAACTCCTTCATTTGCTCTTCAAGCTCCCACGTGGCTTCGCGCTCCGTATGGTTACTCCACTGAACTTTGACATACGGAATGACGCGTCGGCATAGGACTTGATCTTTTCTGTCCACAATCCTCAATGGATGTTCTTCGTAGGTGACGTCCTCTTTCACGTCTAAGGGTTGGGCTTCAAGGACATGGCTCGGATCCGATACGTATTTCCGTAGTTGCGACACGTGGAATACGTTATGGACTTGTGATAAACTGGGAGGTAAGGCTAGTCGGTATGCCCTTTCACCAACTTTACCAAGAACTTCGTAAGGGCCAATATATCTCGGGCTTAACTTGCCCTTCACTCCAAATCTAGCAACTCCCTTAGTTGGTGAGACTCGTAGGTAAACCTTATCGCCCTCCTCAAAGTCCAACGGTCGTCTCTTGGTGTCAGCCCAACTTTTACTGCGGTCTTGGGCCACTTTGAGTTTCTCTCTTATCACCTTGACCTTTGCCATTGTTTGCTCGACCAACTCGGGTGCGGTGATTGTCCTTTCTCCGACTTCATCCCAACAAACCGGAGATCTGCATTTGCGTCCGTACAATGCTTCAAATGGAGCCATGCCAATTGCACTGTGATAGCTATTATTGTAAGAAAACTCCATCAACTTCAGCATGCTATCCCAGTTTCCTTTGAAATTCAAGGCGCATGCTCTCAACATGTCTTCCAATGTTTGGATGGTCCTCTCGGATTGTCCATCCGTTTGCGGGTGATATGCTGTGCTCATTCTCAACTCCGTACCCATAGCTTTCTGGAATGCTCTCCAGAACTTAGAGGTGAACTTGGGGTCACGGTCCGATACGATGCTAACTGGGACTCCATGTAGACTTACAATGTTATCCACATAGATATTGGATAACCTTTCATACGAAGTACCATGAGGCATGGCTATGAAGTGAGCCGTCTTCGTTAAACGGTCTACAATCACCCAAATCATCTCGTTCCCATTGCGAGTCTTGGGTAGTCCCATTACGAAATCCATCGTCACTTGCTCCCACTTCCATTCTGGAATCTCTAGTGGTTTCATCAACCCACCAGGTCGTTGATGTTCTGCTTTGACTTGTTGGCATATCAAACATCTCTCAACATATGCCGCTATTGACCTTTTCATCCCTATCCACCAATAGTTTCTTTTGAGGTCCTTATACATCTTAGTACTCCCCGGGTGGATAGACATTCTTGAATTATGCGCTTCTCGGAGCAATTCTGTCCGGAGTTCGTCTGTACTTGGCACGCATAATCGATTCCGGAACCATAGACTCCCATCTTCTAGCAACTGAAAATCCTTTACCGGTCCCGTGGATAACCTGTCACGGATCTCTTTCAGTGCTGGGTCCTCATACTGTGCTTCTTTGATTCGGTCTACCAAGTCTGGGCTGATAGACAGAGCTGTGAGGACATTTGCCACTGAATCCACCAATTCAAGATCAAACTCCTCTATCTCTCTTTCTAATGGGGATTGTCTCGCGTGGCTAGACTTTCTGCTCAACGCATCTGCCACTCTGTTGGCTTTGCCCGGATGGTAGTTGATGGTCAAGTCATAGTCCTTGAGTAACTCTAACCATCTTCTTTGTCTCATATTCAACTCCTTCTGCGAGAACAGATACTTTAAGCTCTTACGATCAGTGAACACAGCACATTTCTCTCCGTATAGATAGTGTCTCCAGATCTTAAGGGCAAATACCACAGCTGCGAGCTCCAAGTCATGCGTCGGATAGTTTTGTTCATATGGTTTCAGTTGTCTTGACGCGTACGATATGACTCGTTCATTTTGCATCAAAACGCAACCTATAAACAGAGGGTCAGTTTAGGACTTGCATAAGTATATACGATGCATTAATTGTAATGGTGTACATACCTAGTCCTTTCTTGGACGCGTCACTATAAATCACGAATCCATCGGTGCCGGAAGGTTGTGCCAACACCGGGGCTGTGGTCAACCTCTTCTTGAGCTCAGTAAAGTTCTGCTCGCATTCGGCAGTCCATTCAAATTTAGTCTTCTTCTGAGTAAGTCGACTCAATGGTACTGCTATCGTTGAGAATCCCTCAACAAACTTCCTATAGTAGCCTGCCAAGCCTAGGAAGCTTCTGACTTCGGTCACATTTGTGGGTCTTGGCCATTCAGTGATGGCTTCTATCTTCTTAGGATCCACAGAGATCCCATCTTCAGAAATCATGTGACCAAGGAAGGCTACACTTCTCAGCCAAAATTCACACTTGCTGAATTTGGCATAGAGCCTTTGTTGCCTCAGAATTTGCAACACCACTCTTAGATGTTCAGCATGAGCTTGTTCGTCGGGGGAATAGACCAAGATGTCATCGATGAACACTACTACAAATTGGTCTAACTGTTCTCGGAATACAGTGTTCATCAAATCCATGAAAGCTGATGGGGCATTGGTTAGTCCAAAAGGCATCACTAAGAATTCATAATGCCCGTATCGAGTCCGAAAAGCCGTTTTAGGTACGTCTCCGGCTTTCACAAGCAGCTGGTGATACCCTTGACGAAGATCGATCTTTGAGAACCAACGAGCTCCTTTAAGTTGATCAAATAAGTCTTCTATCCTTGGCAGAGGATATTTATTCTTAATGGTGATCTTGTTCAACTCCCGATAGTCAATGCATAACCTCATGCTGCCATCTTTCTTCTTTACGAATAGAACTGGAGCTCCCCAAGGTGATACACTGGGGCGTATCAATTTCTTGTGGAGATCGCGGCCCATGATACTGTGGAGACATTAGAGAACATGATTCCATGCAATCATTAAAATCCTGCAGGGATGAGAGAGACGGTTGAGAACAGCCTGCATGATCCTCCAGAGATCGGAAAGTATTAAATTCGCCTCCAATAATCCATGGCATGTCATTGGATTCAGAGAAGGTAGATAGCGAATGCCATAGAGAGCGACGATGGGATACGGTATGATTGCCATAGACCACCGATAATACAAAATGCTGCTGAAGCTGGCAAAATAAAAAAGTAAAGCGAACCACCTGATTTTGATTCTGCGAGCGAACCAAATGGTAATCCATGTCACGCCAAAATAACCAAATACGTTCTGATTGAGAAAAGAAATGATTCGAAAAACGAATATCCATAGCGAAACGATCTATATGAGATGGTGAGTGCTTCGGTTCAATCACTGCTACAATATTTAAATGATGTTCATGTATCAAGTTATGCAATCTAGGCAGAGAGGCACGCATGCCTCGTATATTCTAGAATAATATATTCATTGAGACAGAGTAGTATCACTTCCCTGGATTGCATGTGACGCACTACGAGTTAAGATTGTGGAGGGCGGTAAAGGTGGGAGATCCTTTCTTGCACGACGCTTTCTACGAGGAACAACGGGAATGAAGTCTGCATTATCTGTAGAATCCTGCGGACGAGATAATAAAACCTCGTCATCTGGCGATGTAGGAATCATCTCCATACGCCTAACCACTTCTGCAGAGACAGCAGCTATCTCCGGTTGCTGATCATGCTCTAGCAACTCATTGTCAAAAGAGTGACCAATATCATAAGTTTCAGTATTCTGGGGTGCTGTCTAGTCCTCAGCCGGTGGCAGATCATCTCCCATATGCGACGGCGGGTCGATAACTGGAGCATCGTGTGCTGAGTTGTCCGTTGACTGGGTTTGAGTATCGTCGGAAATGTTATGCAAAGGTGCAGCTATTGTGATTGTGTTGCCGTCCTTCCGTTTAACGGGGGTCCAGCGTTGTGCCCGTGGACGTGGTGGTGGCGGTGGCGGTGGAGGCGGTATAGGTGCCTTCTCTTTGGGACGACAGTCTGAGGCTGCATGGCCGAGCCTCCTGCATGAGGTGCAAAACTGGGGCAAATCTTCATAAACCACAGATTGTAAGATCATTCGATTTTTTGCCTGCAAATAAATTTTCTGAGGTAATTCTTGAGAGATATCCACTTCCACACATACACGTGCGACGGATGGCCGTAATCCATCCGCCGTCGCAACATCAAGCTTGATCGCTGTGCCTATAGTACGAACAATTTCAAACAGCGAGTCTCGGTGGTGAAGATGAATCGGTAAGCCGGGAAATGCAATCCAAACTGGGACTATTGGAACATCAGCAGTAGGATCAAAATCAATAGTCCATTTCGTAATATGCATGTGACAACCCGATATGTGCCAGGAACGGCGATAAAAACATCTTAAATAATCGGATTCATTCTGAAATTTCAAAAGTATATGTGTTTGATCTATAAGTGTGATGCGCAAATCATGGTGAAATACAATCTTTTCAAATACCTCACGGATCACCTTCAATGGAGGTCGGCCATTCCAGAAAGTGCCCACCAATGAATGTTTGAATGGAGCAGCAAGAGCATCAATTTCCGAATCAAGAAATGAAATCATTGGGATGCCCTTGTATCGCGATACTGTTTTCGGCGATATAGAAATGCGTTGAGAGGAGGTTTCGCCTGCAACCACTGCAGTGAAGGAAGGTAGTGGTGTTGAAGCCATCACAGTTAGTCGTAAAGATCAATTCTTTGCAGCAAAAACGGTGTGGAAAGGAACGTGTGATCAACAAATGGGTGAAGAAAGGAAGAATGTTGCAATGAAGATCAACGGCGGCGGCAGAGCCGCAGGGCCAGCGGCGTGCTTCAGAGCTTCGAAATCTCCGGAGCCATATTCAGCGGCAGCGCTTCCATAAACAATATATATATATATATATATATATATATATATATATATATATATATATAATAAGCATCATATATATATATATATGTACACCAGGTGGTGTTATACATACATCATAACGATATATACATGTACTACGCACCTAGAGTCTACGGCCTGCCACTTTATCTTGTTGCATGTACTATACTGGCACAGGCAACTCTGGTACGTATGTTTACTGACTATTCGATCCATCATAACGATTTATTAACCTTGTTGCCCGCAGTCTTTGGACTTCGGGCAACATTGGTATGTTGCTGGACTTCTTACATGATTAATTGGCACATCCATATTACATTGGCTGCCCTTAATGAATCTTGTGTTGTTTTCTTGCGAGGAACATACTCAACGTTATTTACTCTGCAATGTTGGAATTTCTTTATGCGTGGAATAAATGGCTTGACAAAACATGCTGCAGCTTTTTCAACTCCGAAACCTGCCTTCTATCGCCTTTGGATTCGCACAGTCCTTCATCACACTCATCACCAAATGGACGATACCACAAAGGATCTTTTATACATCATAGACAATTCCATAGCGTTAGCAGTTAGACGGTACCACTCTAATCATATAAATATGTACGCTTTTTTCCTTCGCCAAGGTTTTATCCACAAGGTGGTTTTACTTGGCAAGATTTTAATGCGGCATATCACATATGATTGGAGACTACATATTATCGCCATTTTACACTTCTGTTTTTCGTACGATATACATTTTGTAATATGGTTTGCCTCCACCATAAGCGAGGAACTTCTATTTTAATAAAATCCCGTTTTATAAAAAAATATATGTACACCATACGAAAAACTTGGTTTTTTTCCTCATTTCATCATTGGTGGCTGTGGGAGGAATTTCGAAGGATGGCAGCCGACTTTGAGGGATGAAGAATGGGTAGAATTTGCGTTTTGATGGTGTATGTATAGGTGGTAGAATGATAGGATTTCAAATAGTTGATTCCTAGTCACCTTAGTTTATTTCCTTCTAATTATAATTTTATTTTTTTTGTTCTTGTCCTAGTCTATTTACGATGCTAGAATTTAGGCTTTGTTTTATTTATTTAATTTTTATTTTTTTCCTCAGACACGTGTTATAACAACAAGAATCAACCTCTAAATTGAAAACAGCATGCAAAGGTTGGCTTCTTGACCAGAGAACAACCAATTTTTTTATTGAATTGGACAAACTTTGACTCTGTGAATAGAAGACACAAACGGATGGAAACTGATTTTTTTATGCACAAACTAAAACAAGCTGACTCTTTTTGACTGGCGGCTACGGTATAGGACAAAAAGACACAAACTTTTCTTGTTTCAAGTTGGGCTAATACCACGTTGATACGTGCTTAGTGAAATCACATGCTCCCAAAAGACCTCTTGATAACAAAACTTTTAGTGACTCATAAAAAATGAAGAACAAGAAAGAATACGACGAAGAATACGAAGCACACGATGAATATAAAGAACAAAGATAATAACGGAGAACCTTATTAGAACCACCATGTGAACGCAAATTCCCAACAAACCTTATTAGAACCGCTGTTATCTACGTTGAGCAACCCTTGCTTAATCAACAGCTTTCTTGACAAAAACCTTAGTAGACCATTAGAAAGCTTCTTGAACAACCTGAGAGATGGATCCATATCACAGCTCTTGGTCAAGGTATTGATTAAATTCAAAGGAATAAGCTTGAGCATGACAAACTTCAAAAAACACTCCCAAGAGCAATTGCTCAAATTTCTTAAATTTTATTGATGAAAGGGATTGCATAAAATAGTGTACAAAGAGGGCCTATTTATAGGCTTCAAAAACTTCTAAAACTTAGCGAATAAGAATGAGGAATATCTATCTAATTTTCCTTAAAGATATCCTATCTAGTTTTTCATATAAATATCATGTCTAATTTTCCTTATAAAATAAATTAGAATAAAAAATAAAAAAACAACAAACGAAGTTTTCTTAGCTGTGTCGCATCACCTTCTAAGTTTGAACACTCTATTATCTCGAAACTCCACCGAAAAACCTAATGTTGCCCCATATAAACATTTCTTTTTGACTCTCCATATAGAAAAGTATTCTTAACATCAAACTGGTGCATTTGCCAATTTTTGCTTGCCGCTATTGACAACAAAACTCTCATCGCGTCAATTTTTGCAACCGGAGAAAAACCCTCGAAATAGTCAACCCCGTATGTCTAAGTGTATCCTTTGCTACCTACCTGGCCTTATAATGCTCAACTATTCCATCTTCTTTATAATTAATAATGAAATCCTATCGGCGTCCTACTGGTTTTTTCCTTTCAGTAGCACTCATTTTTCCCAAGTTTCATCCTATTTTAACGCTTTCATCTTAACGTTCATTTCCTCTCGTCGCTCCTTCCTTTTGTTTGCTTCCTCGGTTGTTCACGGAAGTGATTCTAAACACAGGGATGCAAACAAAACTTTTGTACATTTTGACAATTTTTCATTGGCCAGACTCACAGGATATTTATAGGTCTGAGACATACGGTAAGGTTAGTATCTCTGAGGTGGGACTCCTCTTTTTTTCTTAGGGAAAGAACTCGTACATGTTTCTTGTTGACATCAGTATGTTCCATATTATGTAAAGTAGTGAGTTCATCATCATAATATATCTCACTTACCTCTTGACGAACATCTAACGAATAAGAGTCACTGGGGTTGCCAGCGTTTGAAGTTGGGTTTTTTGGTGAAGAATTTTTGTGGATAAAAGATTTAGTATATATGCAGATGTAGAAACAGCTTCATGCCAAAATGATTTAGGTACATGTGACTCAATCATCATTGCCCGAGTCATCGCGAGAAGGATATGGTTTTTTATTCTGTTGCTCTATTTTTTTGTGGTGTATTATGACAGGATGTTTGATGAATAATACCATTTTCACAGAGAAATGTGTTTAAGCCACGGGACATATATTCTCCTCCATTGTTAAATCAATGGATTTGAATTGTTTTGTGAAACTGGATTTGAATCATCCGGACGAAGTCTACGAATTTCGTGTGGACTTCAACTTTATTTTTTAAGAAGTAAATAAAGGTCATGCGAGAAAAATCATCTATATAAATATAACAAAATATTAAAACCCTTGATGGGTAGACAACGGGGAAAGACGCCACACATCGTAATAAACTAAAGAAAAGAAATAATTTACTCAGGTATCATTCGAATAAAATGCAATCCGATGATGTTTGACACGTATACAGGTGTCACAAGACATATGACTTATTGAGCCAGTAAACAAATTAGGAAATAAAAATTGAAAATAAATAAAGGATGAGTGACCTAGACGACGATGCCACAACCGCAGTTGTCGATGGACTGTCTTGTGGGGAAAATCAAGATAAATAAGTACCATAAAATTGAGTTCTTTTGTGACTTGACCGAGTGACAAAAATTTAAAGGACAATGCAGGCACGTATGAACACTTATGTGCCTTTAGGCGTGGTGAGATTGCAATCAATCCTCCCCTTTGAACAAGCACTGATTCAGGACATAAATCTTAGTGTAGAAAAGTTGGTAAAGTCATTCAGGTCGTAGGTCATTGTGTCAAGGCTCCATAGTCAAGAATCCTTTCTGAGTTTTTTTTGACATATATGAGAGGGTGAGCTTATGTGGTGTCCTTTGGCTGAATTTTTTGAGCAGGTAAGATTGAATATGTAATTTTAGAAAGTGTTATGGGTACATTAGTGCTTTTTTGAATCTATGGTGCAGTTTCGAAAAATGAGGGACTTGGTGTATATTTTCATAAATTTTTGGGTTTGGAGGTGTAATATTGGATTAAACTAAGGGTATAATTGTCATTTCACACGTCACCAGAGATTCAGAGGGTGGAATAGGGGAAAAATTAGTAAATAAAGAATAGGGGTTCTGTTTAAAAGACCCAACTATACCTCCTTTGCCGCCCCACTTCTTGTTCTGGCTAGGAACGCCGTCTCTACTTTGTTCACAGTGGGTGCCTCCATTAATGCCTCCATCTATGATGGCACCCCTGATGGTGCTCACGGTGATGCCGTCTTGGCTTGGTATTGCTTCCCCTCGTCGTTCCAGCAGCTTCTTTGTCCCCTATGTACTTCCATCCTATCATTCGGGATAGCCAACCATCTGGAGGCACTACTACCTCGTGTGTTTTCTTTTTCCACAATGGGTGCATGGAAGCTTTCCCTTATCTTCTTTCTCTCCACCTCGTAGCGATAGTTGCGAGCAAGGTGGTTCGGCCACTGTTCCATCGTTCTTGCTCCATGTCCTCAACCCAAGCCCAATTCCTTGTGATGTGTCACTTTGAGCTGAGAGAACTCCTTTTAGGTCGCATTCTTGTGTCCTCCTTCGAATGTTTAAGTAAGCCTCCTCTGTTTGTGGTAAAGGTTCCCTTTTCTGCAGTTCTTTTTTGATTGCTTCAAACTTGTCATCCACTGCCATCAGTAGTTGGAACAAGCATTGTTCTTGAACTTTGTGTTGTAAATTGCTATGTCCTTCAGATCTTTCATAGGATATGGATCCCTTCTGGCATTATGTTCGGTACACCTGCCGAACCCTCAGGCTGAGGGTTTTATATCCCTGCCAAAACTCTACATACTTAGCCAAACTTCATCAAGTAATTTTTATCTTGATTCAATTTTCTATTCAATATTACAACTTGATTTATTATAAATCTGGAGTACAACTAAAAAAACTTTTGTGTTTTTTCAACAAAATCTCGTGCAAAATCATAATCGTCTCTCATAGAAAAATAGAAATTAACTTGACTTCAAAATCTTAGTGTAGAGAAATAATCACTTGTTAGGCTAATCGTCATAAGCGCAGTTCGTTGCCATTGTGTGCCAAGAATAATTATTCTGAGAAGAGGCGTGAAGATTAATAGCAAAAAAAATGATTATTCCATTTGTTCACGTGTTATAATACCTCTTTCTTACTTTTTATTTTGATTTATCCAAAAACTATTGTACACGCTTTCAAAAATAATAATATCTAGTAATTGAAGTTTTTTTATTACCTTTTCAGTCAATATTTATATGATTTATTTAGTTTACATCAATCAACTAACTAAAGATAAAATAGAAATAGTGACCGAAATAGTTTAAGTTCTTTTAAATTATAGTTAAGTCAAATTATGACAATTTTTGAGAAAGGAAGTGGTTAAGTCCAGCAAGTTTGGACCAAAATTTATTGTGTTGACAATTCTATTTGTCTAAGTAGGCCACTAACTGGACAGGGATGCAATTTGGACGTCTTGGTCCACGTGTTATACATCTTATTTTTGCTGACAACTCAGTTCTCTTTTTCAATGCAGATGCCGTGGAAATAAATACCGTCAAACAAGTGTTGGATTCATATTGTGCAATGTCGGGTTAGTTGATAAATTTAGGTAAATCAAATGCATATTTCTCCAAAGATGTTGACCAAAACCAGACGCAATATATTTTAGGAATGCTGGGTGTACAGACGGGAGTTAGAGACTCAAAATACTTGGGCCTTCCTTTTATGGTTGGCCGATCAACAAAAAGCAAATTTTCTAGTTTTTAGAGGATCGTATACACAAAAAAGTCCGAGGATGGAAAGAAAATTTTTGTCAATATATGGGAAGGAAATTCTGATAAAAGAGGTATTACAGGCTATCTCAACGTGTGTAATGTAATTCTTCCTTCTACCAATTTCAATATGCAACAAGATCACATCACTGATGAGGGGCTTCTTGTAGCGTCCCGCTCCCGAGCCCTAACTTTGGGAACTGTGCACCTGCTGTAGTCTGCTACGAGAACTACAAGACGTCGTTCAAACTTCTTTATACGTCAGAAATGATTTAGAAATTTTTTTCGCGGAAACGATAATAAAATAAACATCACAATTAAAATAAATCCATCAAGAACGAAATAAGGTACAAAGGCTGACGAGACCCGCTACATCAAGTATATCAATCAAACTAACTGGAGTCAAGTACAAAGTCTAGATAAAAGGTTCATCTGACTATCCCACTGAACAAGCATCCGGTTACAAGATCACAATATGAGCCCAGCTCACTCTTCCCAGATCGCATACTCGGCCCCATCCTCGATAAAAATATACTCATAATCCTGCTCACTTGTGGAGGGAAGGTAGGGGTGAGTGATGGAAGTCACTCGTAGATTACCCGTCTCTCCCAGAGAGTGACTTTTACATACTGAGTTGGGTAATCAAATAAAGCAGGTACAGCAATAATAAATAAAGAAACAGATATAAATAAAGAAATAATACATACCCGACCCAACCTGCAAACCAAATGCCTTAACACTAAAACAACTGAGTGACAAGATCAATGATAATCAAATCAAAAATGCAATGCGCAACTTCATGATGCATGCTCTTTCCATCACCGTGTCACACGTAGTTATTTAATATCACACGTTATGCTATTTCTTTTCCATGATATGCTATGCATGTCCTGGGTCCTATTAGGTGAAGGTGAACGTTATCACCATACACTCATCACACACCTCGTCAGGCCACACGTCCCTTAAGGCCACACGACTCCCAAATGCAATGCTCGTGCCATGAATGCTTCATACTTTCACACTGTTCTTTTCCTTGACCTATGTTGCATGCTCTATTCTATGCTGCATATTATCTATGTTGCATAATTACCCTGTGTTATGTGGGGTCCATTACTGTATTTTATATCTATCGTATTTTATCTTTCTACCGTATTTTAGGTTTCTACACTTAATTTGTTTTCCTAGGTTTTCAAGTACTCCAATATTTCATTTAATTATTTTTATCTTCCCCTATTTTGTTTCTTTATAGATTTCTTTTTTCTTCTGTCTCATTTTCCTCCCATTTTTTCCTTTTATTTTATTTTATTTTAATTTATTTAATGAGTTTCTAAATTTATTACTTCTTATATTAAGTAAACATATATATTGTTTATTATTTTTATTTATTTATTTATTTATTTATTTTCTCGTGATTGACCCGCCTATTTATATTATTTATTAATTCATTTATTTTATTTCAGTTTATTTTATTTAACAAGTTACTGAATTTTCTATTTACTAAGTATTAATAATATTAGTTTGATTTTCTTTTTTTTTAATTGTAGTCAGACACCATTAAAATTCCCTGGCCCTTTTATTTCATTCCGCCACCGGCCCGTCCCTAAAGCAGCATGTTGGCCCGCTGGCCTTATAGCCCGCTAGCGCCATATTCCCCCTTTTATTTGTTACTGGTCTTGACCGGTCTGCTCAGGTTGGCAGGCTGGCCCGTGGTCGCCAGGCCCTTGCCCCTTTTTTTTTCTTTATTTCTTTAAATCTTAATTTTCTTCAAACCTCAATACAATGTTCATTTTAACTCCGATTTACACCAAACCAATTCCATTGGACTCTATTTAACGTCCCAAACATTCTGACGCTGACACGTCAGCACGTGTACTGTACGCCGGTCAGGGGCGCGCGTGGGCCACACGTGCCACCCCTAAAAGCTATGGGTGTGATACATGCTCTATTGCCAGACGCGTTTTCTGACTTCCCGAACTATTTCCAGCCTATTTCCGTGCTATGTGATTTATATCTAAGGCCATTCAAGAAATTTTCATACAAAACATAAAGAAATCATAATAAATAAAATATATAGAATGACACATACCAATTATAAACAAACAATCCCAACACAGCGTACGAGAAATCCGAAAGTTAATCCGACAGAGGAGAGGGCAACCTACCTGTTAAACAAAGAATTCTCTATGTCAGGATATTGGATTCGGTGTGGGTGACCACTTTCCTCTTTCTCTGCCTTCTCTTCCCTCTTTTTCTCTTTCTTTCTCTCTCCTCTTTCTTTTTCTTTTCCTTTCATTCTCTTCTCACGTTTTCTCTCTGCCTCTCTCTCTTTTAATTTTTTTCCTTGATGTTGTTGCTGCCAAATTGGTTGGCTGGGATATGGGGATTGGGGATTTTAATGTGGGGATGGGGGTAGAAATTAGGGGATTAGAGGGAGGGGATTAGGGGGTAATTAGTATAGGTTTTAATTTCAATTTAATTAATTATTATTTATTCCTTTTTTGGTTATAACACTTCTAGTGAAGTAGCAAGGGGCAAGGAAAAACCATATATTGGAAGTCATGAGAATTCCTGAATCACTCTAAGCATGAAGGAGGTGTGGGATTTAGGGACTTGAGGAGTTTCAATCTTGCGATGCTTGCAAAGTAAAGCTGGCGAATAATTCAATATCCGAATCGGTTGTATCAAGAGCATTGAAAGGAAAATACTTCTCTTTCATGGACTACTTATCTGCCAAATTGGGTGACCGGCCATCTTTTATCTGGCAATGTTTATTAGAAGGAAGGAAAGTGCTGGAATTAGGCATTCAAATGAGAGTGGGCAGTGGTCGCACTATCAAAATCTGGGATGATCCATGGCTTCCAGAAGTAGTTTCATTCAAGCCCTCCCACATAGAAAAGCCTAATGCCGGACAGAAGGGTTGAAGACTTAATTATCCCAGGCATAAACTACTGGAATGAAGCTCTACTCAATTCACTTTTTCTCCCACATGATGTTGAAACTATTAAGACCGTTCCTTTGTCTAGCAACAATGCAGAAGATATGATAATGTGGCATTACACCTGCAAAGAAGATTATACTGTTAAGTCTAGGTATAAAACTCTATTGGACGCGCAAAGTTGCCAAAGTGGACAGGAAGGTGTAGCAAAATATGTAACCATACACTTTTTTTGTAAACATTTATGGGGACTGAATACATTGCCGAAGATAAAAGTTTTTATATGGAAATCCCTAAACAATGCACCAGTTGTCAAGGAGAACATAGCAAACAAGATACCAAGCGAAACCCATTTTGCAAATTGTGCCAGACTAAAACAGAGAGTGTGCATCACTACTTGTTGAAATGCTCAAGGACAAAAGGAATTTGGAGGAACACGTCCATCCCTCAAAGGATCCTAGGATGTTCGCTAGTGGATATTCTTCAATGGGTCTTCAAAAATTTGGATGACATGCAACAGATACAATTCGTTATTCTTTTGTGGATGGTATAAAAAGAGAGATGCGAGGTGATATTTGATGAATCCAAGAAAGAAACATCATGTGAGAAGGTGTGGGCTTCAACAAACAACCTTATGCAACTGTTCCAAAAAAGAGGTGATGTGTAACGCCCCGCTCCCGAGCCCTAGCATCTGGAACAGTGCACCCGCCGTAGCCTGCTACAAGGACTACAAGGCGTCGTTCAAACTTCTTTACACTTCGAAACTGACGTAGAAATTTTTCGCAGAAACGATAATAAAAGAGATAAACGTCTCAATTAAATTAAATCCATCAAATATAATATCGAGTACAAGGGTTGACAAAACATTCTAAGCCAAGTATAAAATACTAATATCAAATAATAAGCCTAGATGGAGGTCTATCTGACTATCCCAAGAAACAAGCTCCCAGTCAACAAAATCTCGTCTTGATGCCAACTCACTCCCCCAGCTTGCGTAATCTGTCCCGTCCTCGATAAACATATATACTCATAATCCTGCTCACCTGTGAAGGACAGGTAGGGGGTGAGTGATGGGAGTCACTCGTAGGTTACCCGTCTCACCCAAAAAGAGACTGTCACATACTGAGTCGGGTAAACAGATAGAGCATGTAAAGCAGGAACATATAAATAAAGCAATAAAACATAAATAGAGAAATAGCACATACCCGACTCGATCTGTATCCCAAAATGTAGCACTAAAACAACTTACAACAAGTTCAATGATAATCACGTCAATAACAAATGTAATGCGCAACTTTATGATGCATGCTCTTCTATCTTCGTGTCATATGCAGTCATTTAATACCACACGTTATGCTCATTCTTTTCCATGATATGCTATGCATGCCCCAGGTTCTATTAGGTGAAGGTAACCATTATTACCAACACCCATCACACGTCGCGTCAGGTCAAATGCAATGCTCGTGCCATGAATGCTTCACACTTTCACATTTCCCTTTCTCCTATGTTGCATGCTCCGTTCTATGTTGCGTGTTACCTATATTTCGTAGTTACCCTATGTTGCGTGGGGTTCATTACTGAATTTTATCTTCTACCGTTATTTTATCTTTCTAGACTTTATTTTAGGTTTCTACACTTTATTTTATTTTTCCTAGGCTTTCAAGCACTTAAATATTTTATTTAAATATTTTATATTCCCCTACTATTTTTATTTTCTGTATCTTAATTTATTTAACGGGTTTCTAAATTTTCTTATTTATAAGACATTATTAATGTTGATTAAATCAATTACATATATTTATCTATACTTTATCATTATTATTTCATTAATGTTTATATTTATATATTATTATTATTATTATTATTATTATTATTATTATTATTATTTTTCTGGCCGCAGCCTCCATTATCAAGTATAGATATATACTTTTTATTTATTTATTTTATCTTATTTTATTTTTTATTTCAGTTACTAAGTTTAATTAATTATTAAATAATTTACCTTCTTTATTTAATCTAATTACAGCAATAGGCCTCCTTTATTTTTTTTCCTGGCCCTTTCCCCTTTGTCCAGCTTGTCCAGCCTGTTTATAGCCTGCTGGCCCACTGGCCTATTCCTGTTTTTTATACAATCAGCATTTTGGGCCGAAGGCAGAGTCTGGTCCGCTGGCCCGCTAGGGCTGGCAGCTTTTACATCTTTTTACTTTTTTATATGTTGCAGTCTGGGCCGGTGTCACCTGGCCCTTGTGCTGGTCTGCTAGGGTTGGTAGGCTGGCCTGTGCCGCCAGGCTTGACCCTTTCTTTTTTTTCCTTTTCCTTAATTTCTTAAATTCTAATTTTTCTTCAAAAATTCATAACTCTTTCATTTTAACTCCGATTAACCCCAAACCAATTCAATTGGACTCTATTTAACGTCTTGGACACTCTGACATTGAACACGTTACATTGTGACATACACACGACGCTCAGGGGCTCATATAGGCCACACGCGCCGCCCTCTGCAGCCTCAGGCACGTTTTTTGATTTACTGAACTTATTCCAACCTATTTCCGTGCTATGTGATCTATATCTAAGGCCAAACACGCAATTTCCATACCAAAACATAAAAAATTCATAATAAACATATAAAGGATAACCATACATTGATAACCAAATAATCCCAATACAGAATGCAAGGGAATCTAAAGCAATCCGACATAGGGGAGGGTAACCTACCTCTTGAATGCAATCTCACTGACAAAAAAGGTGTTGGATTTGATGTGGGTGACCAATACCACTTCCTTTCTTCTCTCCTTTTTCTTCTCTTTTCTCTTTTCCCCTTTCTCCCTTCTCTTTTCTCCCAACCAAAACTCTCTCTCTCCTCAACAATGCCCTCTCTTTTTTTCTCTCTATGGTTTACGTTGTGTGTGGGGGAATAGGGAATAATTTGGGGGATTTTAATTGATAGGGGGCGGTTATGAGGGAGAGAAATCAGGGGAGGGATGTTGGGGAGTTAATGGGGTTGTGGGTAGTTTTATTAAGAAATGTGATAATGGGTAGTTTGTTAAAAAATATTTATTAATTCTTTTCTTTTCTTTTTTAATCGGCCTGTTACAACATGAGGAGATAGGACAAATAAGCTAGGACAAGCTAAGGAAGGACGGATAATCAAAAATACCCGAGGCAAACTCTGTTGCGGTCAATGTTGATTCATCTTTAGGTGAGGATGGATGTACATGTGATGGACTTGTGGAAGGATATCGGATGGAAGCATTGTATGGGCTGAGACTTACCAGATGGCGGCCAAATTAGACGTTCTTCACGGACAGTTGCAAGTTATTTACTATAGGCTTAAATTTACCATGGAGCGAGCTTACAGCAAGGTGATTTTGTGGTCGGACCGTTTGACGGCAATAGAATTGCTTCGGGAGATATTGATAAGCTTCATCTCTTATTCTCGTTATTAGTTGATTGTAAGAGAATGATAAGCTCATTGGAAATGTGTGAGCTAGCCTTTACAAGATGTGACCATAATTTGTCGGTTCACCATTTACCAAAGATAGGACTGCAAAATGCTACGCGTATGGCTTGGGAAGCATATCCCCCTCCTATTTTAATTTCCTCCGCAATTGCATATTTGACGACGGATTAAAAAAACCTTTCTTTATACAAGGCATTCTTCCAAGGACTTAAATGAGAATTTCCAAGGGGAAGAAAAGCCCTAGAGTGGGCGGCCACATTGAGTTAAAAGGAAGAGAAGAAGAGCAAATCAAACACAAGACAATTCTCATAATCTCTCAAGTGAAAAAGGATTCTTCTACTTTTGTCTTCTACATTTCCTTCTTCTTCTTCTTCTCTCAAGGCTATCGTTCTTATATTCATTACTTTGAATAGGATTTGATTAGACCACCATGCACGTTTAAATTGTAAAAGGTTGATCAAGGTGTGATCAAACCTTCATCCATTTGGTGGTGGTGTTCGTGATCGGTGTGATTGCTTGTATCGTTTGTTTAAGGGTCGAGTTGGTGTGTAACTCCAGCAAACCTTGTGGTAAGTTTTGTTTTGTTTAGTGATAACCGAGGAAGGAGTCCTTGAAGACTGAAGTAGGTTGTGTTAACCGAACCACTATAAAATTCGCGATGTTATTACTTTCAGCACTTTACTTTAAGTTTCCAGCACTTTGCATCGTTTTTATTGCATTAGTACAAATATCAAACGACTTTCAAAAATTACCAAACTTTGCAGAAACATATACACACCTCTTAAGTTTCATTTGGCATAAGTTTCAACTCATTTGGACAAGTATAAGTCATTCAAACGTTAATAGTTCTGAGACTAGTGTAATCTGATTTTTAGACTTGCAAAGGTTGAGATCTTGAACGTATTTGACATACTTCCAAAAGGAATTTTTCAAACCTGTTACAACCCAATAAAATAAATATAGTAAGGGGTTTGTATTTAAATTTTCAGATCATTTGGAGCCACGGTTTGAATGGAATAAATTTTTCAAATCAGACTACCGTTTCTAGAAGATTTGTGCAATCTGATCACAAACAATTTTTCAAAGGGTTAAAGGTTGAATTTTGATCTGAAATTTTTGGAAGATACTCAGAACATCTGAGACTACAATCTCTTCAAATTTCAGAATTTTTGAAGGCCTTTAACCTATTTTTTCAAATGTTGCAAAACAGGTCCTGAAAACAGAAATTGTTTTCAGAAGTTGGGTTTTTGGATCAAAACATTTTAAAAACCAAATTTTCCGCACCCACTATTCAACCCCCCCTTCTACTGGTGCCTTGCAGGTCCTACAAGTGGTATCAGAGACAGGCTCACTCACGACAAGGAGATCCAACGATCTTAGTGAGATGGAAACCACTAGCTACATAACCGTGCACGAAGTAATGTCAACCGTAAGGTCTCATCTTTTTGATGGTGAGTCCTTTATCCAAGGGAAACTTAGAATGAAACTCTTTCTTATGGCTATTAATATTGATTTATGGTCTATTATAGAAGACGGTCTATTTGTTCCATCTAAGTTATCTACTGTTGATGGTGTCACGCTAGAGGTTATAAAAACGAAACAAGAATACACTAATGATGATAAAAAAAGTTGAGTATGAATGCTAAAGCCATGCAACTACTTGTAAATGGCTAAGCAAAAGTGAATCTAGTTACGTATCTAACTGCTCTAATGCTTAAGAGATGTGGAAAATTCTTGAGATGGAACATAAAGGGATTAGCCAAGTAAAGGAGTCTAAGATTAATATGTTTATGTCCACACTTGAGTCTTTCAAATTATTGCCAAGTGAGTCTATTGTTGACATGGATTTACGATTGACCAACATTTATAATTCTCTTGAGTCTCTTGGCAAAGTTTTGTCTACACAGGAAAAGGTTCAAAAGGTGTTAAGGAGTCTCCCATCCGAGTGGGATTCAAAAGTCACTGCAATCGAAGAAAATAAGGATAATAAATCAATAAAAATTGAGGAATTGATCGGATCTTTAAAGGTATATAAAAACAAACTCACTTTAAGAAATTCTGAATTTAGTTCTAAACATGATAAGGCTATTGCTTTTAAATCAAATGAATACGTCTCTACCTCTTATGATCGTGTAGATGATAGTGACATAGATTCCGATGATGAATATTTAATCATGATGGCTAAAAGATTAAGAAAGATCTTGAGAAAATCGATTAAAAACAAACATAAGCCTACTTCATCTAAGGATCATAGAAATAAAAATAATGAAGACATAAAGTTCTATGAATGCGAGAAACTTGGACATATGTCATATGACTGCCCGAACAAGGACAAACAAATGAACAAGTACCTTGACAAGAATCAGATCAAAACTAGACTCGTCTCAGAACCTAAACAGAGGAGAAGAGCCTTCAAAGCCTCCACTTGGAGTGATTCATCCGACTCTGAGATTGACGATACGGAAGAACAAAAGGCACAAGTATGATTTACATCTAAGGCATCGAATGAGGTATCTTTTGACTCTGATTCTGATTCTGAATCTTCTTATGATGAGTTATTTAGTCAATATTTAGAGTTTCATTAAGTTCTCAAAGGCTCTTGCAAAAGGAAAGAAACGATTAATTGAAGACAAGAAGTTGTTTGAATTCTCCAACACGAACCTTGTTTCTCAATTAAATGATTCAAAAGAAGAGTCGTCTTGCATCATAAATGCATTAAAATTAGAGATCTCATCATTAACGATACAAAATGATGAAATGAAATCTAAGATTTCAAACTTGAAATCAAGGAATATAGATCTATAAAAAATGGTAAAACAATTTGACACGGGTAAAAACATGCTAGATCACATCATTTCTTCACAAAAGCATGATACCGAAAAAACCAAAAGGAATTTTGAAAAACTGTTTCAACCTGTTAATTTAGACATCTTAAGGATGTTTCATGAAACTTTCATATCATTTGGAGTTTTCATTAAATAGGAATTAATTTTTCATTCTAAGAAAAAGTTTTTCTCAGATTGACAGAGTCCAATTGAAAACATTTGTTCAGGGCCTTACATTTTGAGTTTTAATCTGAAATTCATGATAAGAGACAATTATCTTGCAACAATAGAAGGCTTACATCAAGGAGTATGTCAAGCTTACTTCAATTCTAGAATTGCATATGATTTTCATGATATGAGTGACGATTCTAGTGTTGACCTCAAGCACGATTCTTATGATGATGATGCTAAAATTTCCGTTGTTAAACATGCCATGCATGATGATAAAGCTGATGTACCTGATGAGCATGATTTGCATGATAAGTGCCTTGATTTGCACAATCCTAAATTGTTTGAATCTGGTTTGGTTGAATCTGATTCAAGTAGTGATATTGTTTTGCCTTCTAAAGTGCATGAACTTGATAAGAAATTGCATGTTGGTTTCCATGATGATTTGCAAGTTGTTACACATAATGACCTTGAGATGCATGAGCAATTTGATTTAGGATCCTTATTTGCTGAAATTGAGTTTACTACACATAGATCACTTGATGCGTATACTAGTTTATTTGATGTGAATAATGATAAATGATTGCATGATGACGTTGAAGTCGATCTTGATTGTAAGAAGTTCTTAGAATGTAATTCTGGAATTCAAAAGAAACTTGTAGCACAAAAGGAATGTAATTCTGAGATCCTTACATAAGTAGAAGAACAAAAGGTGCATAGATTAGACCTTCGTAATAAATTGCAAGGCCTCAGGAGACTTTTTGATGTTTATTGTGCTCATATGCATGAGAATGACTTGTATGCTGAAAATGATGAGCTTGAATCTAAAGTTGTTTGTGAAACACATGATTCAAATGATTCTCTTTATTTACATGCTAATTTACATGATGATTTGAGTGACACTTCAAGTGAGAATAATGATGATTTAGGTCATGAACAAGATAACGTTGAGAAGTATGAATGGGTTGTTTATAATAATCCTTTGTTTGAGAGGCTTGATGGTGACCTTCCATCACATGAAAATTATAATTGGTACGAGTCTGAATCTAAAATTCCAATTGAAGTTAAGTTGCAAACTAATTTCAACGATGATAATCCGAATGCTAGTTATGATTTATGTTTTGTTGAGCATGCTGGTTTATATAAATCTGATTTGGAATTGCTAAGGAGAATACAAGGTACGTTGTTTATTCCTAATGTTTTACCTACTCTTGCTTTCATGCATGATACATATTATGTGAAGAATTTGATGCCTATCTTGTGTTTACATCCTAAGCACATGAGAAGGAGGTCTTCATTGATGCATGTTCATGTAGAGCTAAGTGCTTCTATGTCATTGTGTATATGTTTTCACATCGAGTTATTCATTCATCCTAAACATGTTAGACTCAATTTATGCATGATCATTACACTTTGTTTGTTTAGATTTATATACAAAAATAGAAAGCATGGACTTAAGCATTTCTTGTTTAGGCATGTGCAAGACAAGCCAAGAAGTGAAGAGTAATGTCATAATGTGATTATTGATTGTGTTTTAATGTCGTAACAAATTATCCATTGTGTTTTAAGATCATAACAATGATGTAAGGGTTGGTGGGAGGGCAGTATGGTCATTTCACTTATGCGCGTAATAGTCTCGAGTCTAGTAATTTGTTTCGTCTTTGTTTAGTTCTAGGGTAATATATGGAGTCTTTTGTTATGTGTTGGAAGTACTAATGCCACTGTTGAGTGTTTTTGTAGGAGTCAAAACCAAATAAAGAAAGTAACATGGGAAATCCCTACTTTTTAGGTGGGTAGTCAGGACAAGCTTTCGGTATTTTGGATGTACAGGTCAGAGGACATGTCAAAATGTGTTCAAAACATTTGGAGGAGTTAGAAAACTTAATTTGGGACAACTTTCTTATTTTTCACTTTTCCTAATTCGGGCTACAAGATGGTCCAAAGTCAACTTGAAGATTGGAGTCCAAGTATGGAAAGTACTGAAGCCCACTACATTGGTACCTTATTTTTAGAAGACAATATCTTTATGAAGAAGAGTCCAAATGAGGTGATTCAAGAGCCCAAATTCAAGTGTATTTCATGGTCTACAACTTTCTGAAGAGTCCAAAACCTAATTCTTAGTGTAGAAGCATGTAGATATCTAAAACCGACAGGGTAAACTAGTACGGAATTTTAGAGATCTGATTTTAAACTCTTTTATTGATTAGTCTTGATTTATTTTCCTAGTTAGACTTAATTTAGATTGATAGGGGATATCCTGATTATCTTGAATGATTTATTAGCTTTTAGAATTAACAAAATATTGGCCACAAAGGCACTACACGGACAGAATTGCAACCAGATTTTATGATTCTCAGAATTTTGAAAGAAAGTTCGGCCACTTTGTGTGTGCCTTTTCCCTTCGTGATTTTTGTGTGTTTTCTTTCGTTTCACCTAAACAAATCAAAGCTAGACCCAATTCAAGGTCTGAGAAACTCTTGTTGGTGGCCACAATCTACGGAAAAGGAACAACGTGGTGGATTAGATGGCTGAATTTCTCAGCACCCGACGTTTCCCGCCATTGAGGAGAAAGGTGTTGTCTTACGCCATTATTTAGCCTTAACTGATATTTTAGGGCTTGGGAGAGTTTAAGGAATGGTCCTACACACATACATACGTGCCTCAAACACGTATCAAGATTCTCCTGGTTTCAATGATGTTTTTATACATTCTATTAGCTTCCTGATTTGGCCATTTATGTGTATCAAACACATTAATTTGCTGCCAGATTCGTTTAAGTTGGCCAAAGTACACATTCACAGGTAAATCTCTCTATTTTATGTCATGGTGCATGAAATCAAGCTCATAGAATTCAGACATGTTATCTAACTTCAAGTACATTGTTGGGTGCAGCAATTGTCTCGTGGCGCATAGGCCATGTTGGTCAATTCACAGTCGAATGCTGTGGGCGCTTGTGTGTGCTAAATGCACTATAAGGCTAGAGTATGCGCATCTCCTATCACCAATTGGTTTTGGGATAGTTGGTAGCGCCTCAGGTCCTACAAGTGGTATCAGAACCAAGGTCACGGGTTCGACTCCCATCGGGAGCAATCACTGAGGGGGAGATTGTTGGGTGCAACAATTGTCCCGTGGTGTGTAGGCTGTGCCGGCCAAGTCACAGTCGAATTTCGTGGACACTTGTGTGTGCTGAAAGCACTATAAGGCTAGGGTATGCACATCTCATATCACCAATTGATTTTGGAAGAGTTGGTAGCGCCTGAGGTCCTACATACATTTCTTGTGTAGCTTGCCATATTTATGCAACAGAGTCATACAGGATGAAGTTGTCACTTACATCAGGTCATGGATCTAATCAACCATGACATGATCATGAAGTCCACTGCATTCCATGTCTTGAGTTTCTCAGAGGTCTCCTTAGGGATCACAGTTTCAGACCTTAGGTAAGCTTCTTTACCTTTTCATATGATAAACATTTTAACTGCACGAGACCAAGCCATGTAAATATTTCCATTTATCTTATAATTGGTTATGGTCATAGGATTTGAATCAATTATGGACTCAGATGAGCTGACACAGTTGAGGTAGCGTGAATTGCAAGTCCATGAACAGATGGAGCTTCACTTCCTGCAGATTCCATTACTCACACTTTTACGGAACAGATTGAAGAAGATGAATAGTAGTGAAATTTTTGAATTTCTAAGAATTTTAACTCGTAATGATCACATTAAGCTCAAAGGCTCTGATATCAAATAGATAAAACAACACAAATGACACATAGAAAACTCACAAATGTGAGGAAGAACTCGTATATTTCAAATATGCAGGAGGTGACATGTATATACATTTCATATCTAACGGCTAGTTGGTTGCTGAAAGGAACAGAAGTCTCCTCTGGGATCAAAGTTTCAGACCTTAGGTAAGCTTCTTTACCTTTCCCCATGATAAACACTTTAACTGCATGAGACCAAGTCATGTACTTATTTCCATTTATCTTATGATTGGTTATGGTCAGAGGATTTGAATCAATCATGGATTCAGATGAGCTGACACAGTTGAGGTAGCATGGATTGCAGGTCCATGAACAGATGGAGCTTCACTTCCTGCAGATTCCATTACTCACACTTGTGCAGAACTTATTGAAGAACATGAACAGTAGTGAAACTTTTGAATTTCTGAGAATTTTAACTCGTAATGATCACACTAAGCTCAAAGACTCTGATACCATATAAATAAAACAGCACAAATTGCATATAGAAAACTCACAAATGTGAGAAAGAACTCGTATATTTCAAATATGCAACAGGTGACATATATATACATTTCATATCTAACGGCTAGTTGGTTGCTGAAAGCAACAGCTCCAACGGCTACTTTGTGGGTTAAAGACCTTTGTGTAATCGCCTAAACAATCATTGATCTGATGATTACTGGCTGGCCTAATGAATAAGGAATACAATTAAACACTTATGTCCTAAGTATGTACAAGCATCAGTAAGAAATTAAGCCATAAAGAAGTGTTCGATGCAATGATAAATGTATTAGAGAAAATGCCTCAATGAAGGTGCATCAATCTTTTTCTTCATCACTTCATTCTACTACACCAGTTTGATCCTGTATTGTTTCTTTAGTGTAATCACCATATGTTCCAACATTTTTCAAATTTAAAAACTAGTTTAATTTAATCATTAAACTACGTTTTGAGGAACTATACAGGGTTATAGATTAGACTAAAAGGCCCTCAGGTAAAATAAAAGGGTATCTGTGCTTACTAAATTTCTTAAGGGTTTTTCTTTATTATTGTTTGAAATTCAGCTACTCGGCATGGGTTCTCAAGGCCAAGTCACCACATTTTCGAGAATTTATTACAAGTACTTGCATGCTTATATTATCCTTTGAGTTCAGCTTAACTTCAGATGTCCAATTTGATTACACTTGTGAAAAGCACAAGTTCTTATTATTGTGGTTAGTAGTTATCATAGTTTAAAGGATGCGAGATAAAAAGAAAGCAATTGTCGGATTCTCTAAGGTCAGCACCATTAATGAACTGCTGCAGCTGCTGGCCATATTCTGTGAGGGCAGCTGAGTTGACCATATTCTGTGAGGGCTTCTTTACCTTCCCCATGATAAACATTTTAACTGCACGAGACCAAGCCATGTAATTATTTCCATTTATCTTATGATTGTTTATGGTCACAATATTTGAATCAATTATGGACTCAGATGAGCTGACACAGTTGAGGTAGCGTGAATTGCAGGTCCAGGAACAGATGGAGCTTCACTTCCTGCAGATTCCATTACTCACACTTTTACGGAACAGATTGAAGAAGATGAACAGTAGTGAAATTTTTGAATTTCTAAGAATTTTGACTCGTAATGATCACATTAAGCTCAAAGGCTCTGATATCAAATAGATAAAACAACACAAATGACACATAGAAAACTCACAAATGTGAGGAAGAACTCGTATATTTCAATTATGCAGGAGGTGACATGTATATACATTTCATATCTAACGGCTAGTTGGTTGTTGAAAGGAACAGAAGTCTCCTCCGGGATCAAAGTTTCAGACCTTAGGTAAGCTTCTTTACCTTTCCCCATGATAAACATTTTAACTGCATGAGACCAAGTCATGTACTTATTTCAATTTATCTTATGATTGGTTATGATCAGAGGATTTGAATCAATCATGGATTCAGATGAGCTGACACAGTAGATGAGCTGACACAGTTGAGGTAGCATGAATTGCAGGTCCAGGAACAGATGGAGCTTCACTTCCTGCAGATTCCATTACTCACACTTGTACAGAACTTATTGAAGAACATGAACAGTAGTGAAATTTTTTAATTTCTGAGAATTTTAACTCGTAATGATCACACTAAGCTCGAAGGCTCTGATACTATATAAATAAAACAGCACAAATTGCATATAGAAAACTCACAAATGTGATAAAGAACTCGTATATTTCAAATATGCAACAGGTGACATATATATACATTTCATATCTAACGCCTAGTTGGTTGCTGAAAGCAACAGCTCCAACGGCTACTTTGTGGGTTAAAGACCTTTATGTAATCGCCTAAATAATCATCAATCTGATGATTACTGACTAGCCTAATGAATAAGGAATACAATTAAACACTTATGTCCTAAGAATGTACAAGCATCAGTATGAAATTAAGCCATAAAGAAGTGTTCGATGCAATGATAAATGTATTAGAGGAAATGCCTCAATGAAGGTGCATCAAGCTTTTTCTTCATCACTTCATTCTACTACACCAGTTTGATCCTGTATTGTTTCTTTAGTGTAATCACCATATGTTCCAACATTTTTCAAACTTAAAAACTAGTTTAATTTAATCGTTAAACTACGTTTTGAGGAACTATACAGGGTTATAGATTAGACCGAAAGGCTCTCAGGTAAAATAAAAGGGTATCTGTGCTTACTGAATTTCTTAAGGATGTTTCTTTATTATTGTTTGAAATTCAGCTATTTGGCATGGGTTCTCAAGGCCAAGTCACCACGTTTTCGAGAATTTATTACAGGTACTTGCATTCTTATATTATCCTTTGAGTTCAGCTTAACTTCAGATGTCCAATTTGATTACACTTGTGAAAAGCACAAGTTCTTATTATTGTGGTTAGTAGTTATCATAGTTTAAAGGATGCGAGATAAAAGGAAAGCAATTGTCGGCTTCTCTAAGGTCAGCACCATCAATGAACTGCTGCAGCTGCTGACCATATTCTTTGAGGGCAGCTGAGTTGTACAAATTGATGATCCTTGGATCCTCCTTGTTGAAAAGAGGATCCACTCAGAAATAATGCCTATGGCCTTGATCTGCCCCAACTCTAGCACCGATGTCAGCAAGGTGTCCAAGTTGCCAATAAAGAAGTCTGACCTCTTGAACTCAACGACGACATTCTCTTTTGCCTCAGCTAATTCCTTGTCCTGCTGAGCCTGATACTGCTCAAGATTAGCCTTCTCATGCTTCAACAATGCTGCTTGCGACAAGGTTTGGGTTGTGGTCAGTTCATGGTCTTGAATTCTGCCTCAAAGCTCGTCCACTATAGAGTTAGAAGCTGCTAGCTTACTAATAGAGTCCTTCTTCCCATTTTGTAGATCGACGTTTTCAGCTTTGAAGTTGATATTCTCGGCCTTGACTGCCTCAAGCTCTTTGGACAGCTCCTCATTGAGGGTAGCTAGTATGTGGACTTATTGCCTCTTAATTATAAAAGCATCTTTGAACTCTTCGGCTCTGGCCAATAACTCCAATTTTTTGGCTTCTATACTACAAGTCATCACTAAGCACAAGTTAGCTACGAAAGCAACTAAGTAAAAAATCGCTTGACTTGGAGAAACAGTTCATAGAAAACCGTACAGGTGCCATATTGATGTGAATGAGATTTTTAACCGTCTCAACGGACAGCCCTCGTGTAGCGACCTTTATGAGCCCTAGTACGCAAAACGATACACTCACTGTATTCTGGTAAGAGAAATACAAGGCATCGATACTAATCAAGTACACGTCAGCAAGTGACACAAATTGATGTCAATAGAAGTCTTAAAATAAAAATCCTCAATAATCATGAATAAATAAAGGGGACAGTTAGGAGAGGGGTTTTAGGGAGTACTAGGTGTTATGGGGATTATAGGTAAGTAGGGGTCATGCAGAGTTAATGGGTATTTACCTATTTTTTTTTATATTATACCCAGATATAACATTTTCTCCCTTACAAAATGTTTCTTCCTTGAAACTTACGTACCTTAGTCAAACAGATGCAGATACTTCTTTCGCATTTCTTCTTCGAGCTCCTAAGTCGCCTCTGTTCTGTATGGTTCATCCATTGAACTTTGACATATAGAATCTCGCCTCCTCAAAACCTGATCTTTCCAATCCACGATGCGTACTGTTGGGATATGAAATATTTTGATGATGAGGAAAGATGTTTTGAAAGAGTTAAAAGAAATTCACACTTGGAATTAGAAGCAAAATGAAAAAAACACACTGCAAGACACCGATTTCTCACATAGATCGATCAATGTATACATCAGTCTCTCAAGGCACGACATCGATCAATCTATGTTGGAAAGGTTCAAGGTTAGAATCTTACTATCCAACATCGATCTCTCAAACTGGGAGACATCGATCGATTGATGTGACATCAGTCTCTAAGAGAGAGACATAGATCGATCGGTGTAGAGAAGGTTCAAGGTTGGAACCTTTCTGTCCAACATCGATCTCTCAAACTGGAAGACATCGATCGATCGATGTGACATCTGTCTCTAAGGGAGAGACATCGATCCATCGATGTAGATGAGTTTCAAAGTTGGAACCTTACTGGAGGGCACCGATCTCTCAGCTTTGGTACATTGATCGATCGATGTACTTATCAATCTCTCAAGGGAGAGACATCGACTGATTGATGTATGGTAGGTTCAAAACTAGAATCACACTAGAGGAGGTCGTTCTCTCAATGTAGACACATCGATGTAGGACCTGTCCAGAACTACTAGGAGAGGGAGGGTTGAATATTGAGTGCAGAAAAATTGGTTTTAAAACTTTTAGTTACCAATTACTCACTTCGAAAAACAGATTCTTTTTTAGATCATGTTTTTGATTATCTGAATGATCAAGTGCTAGACCTTCAAAAATCGTGAAATTTGGTGAAAATGTACTCTTAGATGTTATCTATGTAACATAAAAATTTCAGATTAAAATTCAAAGTGTAAGACCTTGAAAAAACATTTTTACTTTGACTCTGTCAATCTGTCAGAAACTGTACCTTAAATAAAAAATTAATTCCTATTTAATGACAACTCTAAACAATCTAAAAATTTTATGGAATGACCCTTAAGATGTATACTTAAAAAGGTTGAAACATTTTTTTCAAAATTCTTTTGGCAAGTATATCAACCACATTGATGTTCTCAACCTTTGCAGATTTGAAAATTAGATTGCACAAGACCCAGAACTGTGAACGTTTGGATGACTTATACTTATCCAAATTTAATGAAACTTATCTCAAATGAAACCTAATACCCTATTCTATGTTTCTGAAAATTTTGATGGTTTTGGAAAAACTATTGCTATTTTTACCGTGGCTATGAAAACGATGCAAAAAACAGGAACTGAAAATAAAATTGCTGAGAGTAAGAACACCAAGATTTTTATACTGGTTCGGTCAAAACAACCTGCTCCAGTCTTCGAGGACACCTTACTTGGTATTGACTAATCACCAAAAGCACCTTAAGACAAGGATAGCTGGAGTTATACACCAACTCCTTGAATATCCACCCTTCTTGCAAGAAAAACAACATAAACAACCAACACAAATACCACCACCTCACTAATGAAGGTTTGATAATACCTTGATCAACCTTGTACAAGAATGGGATGTGTATGGGTGGTAAAAAAATCCTATATAGATTATGGAATGTAAATATAATAAGTTTGAGGCTATGTGCAAGAGAAGAAGTTAGGAGAAGAAGAGAAGTCTTGTTTTGCACTTTCTTGGATATGAAAATGTGTCTTGCATTGTCTTGAACATCTTGCTCCCTTTTTATAGATAGTGTGGCCACCTCCAATGGCCGATTTCTCCCTCGAAGATTGTCTTGAATACATTTGGAAGATACCTTGCATGATTTTTTGAGACATCTTTGCTTACTTGACGAAATGTGATTAGACAAATGGTGTGTCTTTGCCTTGTTGTCACTCTATGGTAGGGCCTTTATTTTACACCTTGCCACAAATAATATGACCTGAATTTAATCATAAAAATCTGAAAACATGTCAAAATTCAAATTTGTTAATTGCTAATCAATCATAATGTGATTTTCCCTCATTTTTGGAATGAATTTAAAGACAAAGACATGACAAAATCGGCCACTACAAACATGTGCTGAAAACGTCAGCATGTGTTTGAATTTTGAATCCTTCCTGTAGGATCTGCAAGGCACCACTAAAAAGGGAGGGGGGTTGAATAGGTGGTGCTGAAAGTGTGGTTTTTAAAACGTGTGGCTATGAAACGTTTTAAACAGGTTATAGGTCTCCAAAAATTATGAAATTTTGAGAGAACTTAGCCTCAGATGTTATGAGGGTGCCCTAAAAATTCCAAATTAAAATTCAACCTTTAACCCCTTCAAAAATCGTTGGTAATCAGTTTGCACGAATCTGCCAGAAACGGTAGACGGTTTTGAAAAATTAATTCATATTTGTGTGCATGTCCAAATGCTTTGAAAATTTAACCACTAACTCCTTATACACTATATTTAAGTGGGTTGAAACAGTTTTGCAAAATTCTTTTGGGAAAGAGGTCAACTACAATCAAAGTCTCAACCTTTGCAAGTCTGAAAATCAGACTGCACTTGTCTCAGAACTTTTGATGTTTGATCAACTTATACTTATCCAAAAGGGTTAAAAGTTGTGCCAAATTAATCCTAGAACGTGTGGCTATGTTTCTGGAAATTTTCGTGATTTTTGAAAGTCGTTTACTATTTTTACGAACGTAAACAAAAAGAGTAAACTGTGCAGTAACAGAAAATAAATGCTGAAAGTAAATGGCACCAAGAATTTTATACTGGTTCGGTTATAAACAACCTACTCCAGTCTTCAAGGAACAACTTCATTGGTTCACACTAGTCACACACACGCAATACACCCTACCACAGGGTTGATAGAGTTACACCTTAACTCCAACCCTTTACAAACCTTGTATGACGAATACAATTCGTACGAACACCACCACCTCGCAAGAATGAAGATTGATCACACCTTGATCAATCTTTTACAAAGATATGGAATATACGGTGGTTTATATCAATCCTATTCAAGATTGAAAATATGAATACAATAGGCTTACAAGAAGAAGAAAGAAAGAGAATGTAGAAGAAGGCTAGAACATTTTTGATCTTTGAACTTGCAACTCTTGTTCTTGTTCTTGTTTTGCTCTTCTTTCTCTCCTTTTAATTTGTTTTGGCCGCCCCCTATAGTGCTATCCCCTTCTTGAAAATTATCTTCTAAGTCCTTGGGAGAATGTAAGACATCATTGTATCATGGTCTTGCTTGCTTGGCATCTTCTTATTGGATGATCATTTAAGCTTTGCTTACTTGGCATTTTATGATTGGTTGGATGGTGTCATCACTTGATGACTTGGAAAATCTGAATATATCACTCAAACATGTGCCAATATCAATCATAAAACTATTTCCATAATGCACAAGATTATCACATAAATTGCAAGACAAAATTTTCTTCCTTGCTAAGCCAAGAAATCGGCCATAATGTGGTGTTTCTATGCTGAATTTTCAGCACGTGACACATGGAGATAAAGTTCAAAATATTAACATTTTTCTTTGATTTTTCTAATTAAAATGAATCACCAATTGATGGTAAATAACTTTATCACATTGGAAATGAACTTGGACACCTTTATGCTCAATAATTCGGCCATGACATGTCACACACATGCTGAAATATTTTCAGCATGTGTGATATATAAAATATCACACTTAATGAATTTAAATAATATTCAAATTACTTCCATTTCTTCTCCCAATCAATCACACAATTTAAGATGATAAAATATGTCGCATTGAAGCCTCAAAATCGGCCAGCCATATGCTGAAATTTTCAGCATGTGTTATAAGTGAGACAAAGTTTGAAATCTTACCATTTGTAGCTTCTCTCTTTAATTCACCAACATTGTATGATTGATCCTTGACAAATCAATATGCCAACAAGTCTCCAAATAAGCTCCATTTCAGCTCCAATGTGCGTGTATGATGTATATACATATGCTGAAAATTATTTTTGCTAACTTTGTAAAATAGTGCACATTTAATAATACACACATGTTATATTCCAATCAGCCCTTAATTTAATTTTATAGAACACTTTAAGATGTATAACATATGTAAAAAGTGTCTAGATATGTGTCACATGATGTACCAAAAACGTTCCATGTGTTGTGTGCGTAGAAAACCGAATTTTCGTTATTTATCGATTACCCGATTTTTCTCTAATTAAATTCCAACTTTTGCACATGTTATATATATTATGTTACACATAATATATATAATATATACTTTAAATCTCAGCACTTGGCTGGCCTAAAGTGGTACCATTAACATGTGACAAAATCAAACTTGGAATCTTCACATTTTGGCCTTAATGTGGGGTGATTTGTGTGTGCCAACATGGAAAGTATTTTTGGCTGAATGTACAGTCATGTGCACGAAATTTTTATGACATTTTGGAGTATAGGGGCTGGCCATCTATTTATGGCAAGTACGTGACACGTTGGCGAAGTTTCGGTATTCGCCCGATACGACAATTTTCGGTTTAGAACCTTTTATCGTGTCGTATTTAATTTTTCATCACCATATCTTATATCATATGATATAAGACCTGATTATACTCATAAATATGAGTTGAGTATAGTGGTGTGACGTTAACGTACGTACGTAAAATATATAACGTGTCGGTAGTACGTTGGAATACATGTGTATGTGCCTTTTTCAAAAAATCTGAAAATATATGTATTTAATATGTATATGGCGTGTATATATATTTAAGAGGGAGGAGGAGAAAATTGTCTTTCCTTAGCCTTGTTGCCTTTGTGCCTTTTTCAAATGTGGCTTCTTTGAATAAACTACTTAGTTTAATAAACTAAGTACTTCACTTAATGAACTAGTTTAGTTCATTAATGGTGGCACCTGAAAATAGTATAAACACAACAAATGTTTGCCATTTGATGTAAGCTTTGTAGCTTCATGGCTCGTTAGTATGGCAACATAATGTATGAACTATATAAGGCAAGTAATAAGCAATATATCATGCACATTTATCTTATGCTCGTTTTTGTGCACATTTAAATCATGTATTTGAAAATCACTCAAACCCCTTTTTCTTTACAATTTCCTTGTGTGTCTAGGTCTTCTTTAATGTCACCATTCATTTGTGGATCATTCTCCACCAATCAAAGTGCCAAACAAGCTCCATCTAGGCTCCATATAAGCTCAAAATGGCGTCCAACACTCAGCTCACATGTGCTGAAATCATTTTTGAAATTTTAACACATAATGGTGTAGTATCTTCACATATATGGTAAATTTCAATCATCACTTAAACTGTTTTTCTAGAATACTCTAATATGTCTTAGATGTTCCAAATGTGTCTAGCATGTCACAAAAAGATAGAAAAAAACATTCCATTCAAGACATGTAGACAAACGAATTTTTGACTTCCATCGATTACGCATTCTCCAATTAGTCTCAAACCTCTTAGACATATAAAACGTTTTATGTAACATATAATATACATAATATAATGTGTAATTTCAGCTCCAACAGCTGAAGACAATTTCGTCCATGTGTGGTTAGAATTTGAATTTGAATTTCCAACAAAACAATGCAAATGATAGGTAATTGATATGAGTAAATATGGCATGACTTTGGGGCTGAAATGGACATGTGGTGCACGAAATATTTGAGCCTTTGGAGTGTATATAGGCTGGCCATCCTTTTGTAGTAATTATGTGACATGTCGGTGACGGTTCGGTAGTCATCCGATGTGGTAGTTTTTGGTTTATGGACTTGTGACATGTCGGTATAATTTCGGTAACTTGATGACATGTAATGTATGACATGGAGCCTATATATACTCAAAAATATGATGTGTATATGGTAGCTTGACGTTGACGCACGTTTACGATGTGTTGATGAAACATCGGGATAGAAATGTTTAGTTCGTTGTTATAAACAATATGCATATATATATAATATATATATATATATATATATATATATATATATATATATATATGGACGTGTGTCTGTAGTGTGGAGAGCAATTTTCCGTTTCAAATTTGTTGCCAAATAGGTATCTTCAAATATATCTCTTCAAGTTCTTCATTTAATGAACTAGTTTAGTTCATCTCCTTAAGCACATCATTCATGAACGATTTTAGTTTATTTAACATGGCATCTGAAAATAATATAAACACAACGAATGTTTCCCTTATGATATAAGCCTTCATGCTTCATGGCACGTTAGTACGACAACAACATATATAAACATATAAAGCATATTTATCACATATGTATGTCTTGCAACACTTAAATTATGCATTTCAAAAATACGTAACATTTAAATCATGCATTTTCAAATCACTTAAACCCTGGTTTCTCAACAATCTCCCTTTGTTGATGATTTGTAAAATAACCTCTATTCAGGATTTAAATATGTCATAATGGCTTCCCCTACATTCATGCACTTATAAATTTTTAAATTGTCATAATCACTCCCCTTACAATCATGCACTCATAAATTTTTAAATTTAAAACTTGAATTTCGTTCCATGCTCCCCCTTAAATCAATCTCTCTCTTCCTCTTAAATCATGCTTTTCTCCCCCTTTATATTGTAAATCATATCAAAAGAATTAGTAGCAATGGAAAGAAAGAGCAATTTATAACATATCAATATCACGCCTAATTTATAACATAGATTTCCATACGTGGCTTGATTAAGTGCTTTTGTGAATATCTCGGCTATTTGTTCTTCAATGCAAACATGTTCAATAATGATATTTAATTCATCATGCATAGCATCAATCCAAGAATAATCATTCAAATATCATGCACATTCTTTGATTCTATTTCAAGAATCATAGCATGAAATTGATTAATTTCTAACTTTTCATGCGGTTCTAAGTGTTCGTGCATTTCTGGTGTGTCATGCTCACATGTATGCTAGTGTGTCATTAAGGGTTATTGATTCAACCCTTTGCAAGAGTACTTTTTGGTACCCAAACTTGGGTGACCTTTCTTGGTCTTACAAAAGGTGAGAAGAAAGATAAAGAAGCAATATAATATATGTTCGGATCATTTCTATTTGGCCTATGGCCGAATCCATCATTGTGAACATAAGATGGTTTTCGGTTTTGATATGCATTTCTGTTTGTGTGCATGGTGCATGATCTAGTTGCATTGGTATGGTATGAATGTGGCATATACATCAAAGGATTTCTTTTATATCTATATGGTACATGATTATACTTTTCATGTGATGAAAAAGGAGTGCGATGAGATATAATAGGTGGCATGCTAGCTGTCTTTTAGATTGTGCACTCGTCTTAAATACATGTGGTTGCTTAGATTAAGATAGAACAAAATTTGTTGAGTTGTTTTGCACCTGATTATCTTCAGTATACCCTAATCTGATTTTATCATTTTCATACTTTTGAAAAGAAATAAGACGATCCAACATGCAAGTACCCGTATCAAATTCTTTTACCGTCTTTTCTAGATCCGTGTTTCTTGATCTCAAATCCGAGATCTCGTCTTTCATTAAAGTGTTTTCGGATGTCAAAGATGCAATTTTAGATTTTAATGGTTTAATCATGCTAGAAGACTCCTCTTTTGAATCGTTTAATTGAGATACAAGATTTGTGTTAGAAGATTTTAACACATTCTCGCCTTTAATTAGACGTTTCTTTTCTTTTGCAAGAGTCTTAGAAAACTTATGCAACTCCAGGTATTTACTAAACAAAGTATCATAAGAAGGTTCAAAATCAGAATCGAAATCACAATTTACCTCACTGAATGCTTTGGATGCAAAGCATACTTGAGCCGTTTCCTCTTCGTTTTCTTCATTTTCGAAATCGAATGAATTACTCCATGTAGATGCTTTGAAGGCTCTTCTTTTAGTCATTTACTTCAATTCTATGACGGGTCTAGTTTTTGTCCATTCCTTGTTACGGTTTGTGTTTATTATTTTGTCCTTGTTCAGGCAGTCATAAGAAATATGTCCAAGTCTTCCACAATCATAACATTTAATATCTGTATCATTATTCTTATTCCTTTGGCGATTCGTATTCGCTCAACCCTTTACTTTTACCATGCAAACTCACAGGACCCAGAGTAGGAGTTTGTAGAAGACAAGCAAGGAGAGTAGGACCCGATGACTGTTTAGTAGACTTATGTATCATCTTTTGTATTTTGACTTATCAGCTCTGTACTTATGGCTGGTGTACTGATGATGTACCACTGATACTATCTCAGATGAAGTTACTTCCTACTCATATCTATGTTTTATTTTGTCTACCTTATGATGCTTCCGCTATACGATACATGCTTATGACAATGTGCATATTGATGCTATTGACACCTTGTACTTCTCGTAGCAGAGTACGCCAGGTGCACCGTGCCGAGAACCTAGTCATGGGTGGGGCGCTACAGTTGGTATCAAAGCCAAAGCTCTAGATCCATAGCGGGCAACATAAGATAAACAACATCATGTACTTAAGTTATGATCTTATAGATTAAGTTTTAATCTTAGAGTGAGTGAGCCAGCCTAAGTATAGGCCCTTAGAATGGTATAGTAGGGATAAGTATGGGAATTAACACTTTCCCACACAAGCTTTAATGTATGCATGTTTATGTCGACTAATTATGGTTGTAATAATAGGATGACGTCACGACCATGTGGTAGGCCCCGATTAGACAGACATGCACAGTTACCATCAGCACCACCGGCTAAGGATTAGGTGCCACCCCCACCAGAGCAAAGTCCCCCTCCACAGGCACAGGGCCCCGGAGCCATCCCACAAGCATTCTTTGATGCCATGATCCAGCTGGGCCAGGCAGTTGGAAACGCTCAGGCTGCACCTGCTCCACCACCTCAGTAGCCTCTACAGCAACAGATAAGCACCCGATATTTTCTTGGGGAGCTTAAGAGATCACGTGTGCCAAGCTTTGAGGGAGGGTCTAATCCAGATGAGGCAGAAAAATGATTGGATGAGGTTGAAAATTGCTATGATTTACTGCAGGTGCCGGGCATGGCCAAGACCTAGATCATCCGTCCATTTTTTATTGCGAGGCCAACCAATGGTGGAAACCAAATATTCAATCATTGGTCAGACTTGTTGTTTAGGAGAGATTTGTAAGCGATTTTTGGAAATTCTATATTCCACCATATGTGACAATCAGAAAGATTGGTGAGTTTGAATCTTTGAGGCAGGAGGCTGGCATGACTGTCTCAGAATATGCAAATTGATTCACACATTGGGTTAGTATGTTCCGTCCATTATGGAAGATGCAAGACTCAAGGTGATTAAGTTTGAACGAGGATTGAGCTCGAGAATCATAACATGGATCATTAATGTAAATCCAAGTAATTTTAGTCAGTTGTTGGATGCATGCTACCGAGTAGACCAAGATATTTCCTAGAGAGATGAAGAGACCCCAGGCAAGAGGCCTCAAGAAATTACAGATGGGCAATCCGAGTAGCGGACCGAGTTTTAGAAGAGATCAGATAGGTGACTACCTCAACATCAGCAGCAACCCTCACGAAAACAGCTAGGGCAGAGACATTGTCCACCTCAGCAACATCAAAATCAAGCACAACTGATTTTCCCAAGTGTCAAATATGATAGAAGAATCACGCTGGTGAGTATCATGAGGAGAGCGGAGCATGCTTTGGATGTGGCAGAACAGGACATATGGTCAAGGATTACCTGAGAGGCAGAAGCAACAGCAGGGAGGACGTCCCCGGGCCAATGCCCGAGTGCATATCATGACGGATACTGAGGTAGAGGAGGCACCCGATGTTATGATAGGTATTTTCAATTGTAAATTTAATCTGATTAGTATTGTTTGTTCTAATTGTTTGACAGTATTGTGGATGTATAATGGAACTCCATGTGTTGTTTGACAGTGATGCAAGACACTCATTTATATCTAAAAGGTTCACTAGGAACCTGAACAGCTGCCCTACCTGGCTAGGGACTCCCTATAGGGTTTATCGTATCACACCATTTGTATAAGAATCGTGGAATAGAAATGGAAGGTCAGCAATTTGAGGCAACACTGATTTCGATACAGATGGAAGATTTTGACGTGATTTTGGGTATAGACTGGTTGTTCCATAACCATGCTCAGATTGATTGCCGGAGGAAGCAAATACTGATTCGGAATCGGGGACAAAAAGACAGTACCTATCAGGGTAACTGCAAGCTGAGGAAGGCTCCGAAGAATGCATGTCTGGCTGCGGTACAGGCTTTTCGAGCATTAAGGAAATGAAGGATTCTTAGTATACGCCCTTGAAACAGAGTTTGAGGCTCCAATGCTGGGCAACATTCCAGTAGTTTGAGAATTTCTGGAAGTTTTTCCAGAGGATTTTCCAGGCTTGCCACCAGATCGTAAAATCGAGTTTGAGGTTAATGTGATACCTAGAAAAGGACCGATCTCTAAGGCTCCGTACCGGATGGCTCCAATGGAGTTAAAAGAGCTGAAAATATAGCTGCAGGAGTTAATTGATAAAAGTTTATTCGACCCAACGTATCACCATGGAGAGCACTAGTGCTGTTTGTAAAGAAGGACGACAGCATACGACTATGTATCGACTACAGGGAGTTAAAAAATATCACTATTAAGAATAAATATCTCTTGTCGCGGATCGATGACCAATTTGACTAGCTGAGAGGAGCCACAATATTTAGTAAAATCGACCTTCGCTCTGGTTATCAGTAGCTGAAAATTAAGGCTGAAGATGCTCTGAAGACTGCTTTTCGAACCTGATATGGACATTACAAGTTTTTGGTAATGCCGTTCGGATTGACCAATGCTCCATCCATATTTATGGACCTCATGAATATTGTGTTTCGCAAGCAATCGGACAAGTTTGTGGTGTTTTTTATCGATGACATCATGGTGTATTCACCGGATGAGAATACTCATGCTGAGCACTTGCGTGTTATCCTGAGCATATTAAAGCAAAAGCAGTTGCACGCCAAGTTCAGCAAATGTGAGTTTTGGTTACGGAGTGTTGCCTTCTTAGGGCATGTTGTTTTGGAGGCTGGCAGAGCAGTGGATCCCAAAAAGATCGAGGCAATTACAGATTGGCCACGACAGACGAGCGTCACTGGGGTTAATAGTTTTCTGGGGCTAGCAGGCTATTATCGGAAATTCGTCAAGGGGTTCTCTAGGAAAGCAGTACCATTGACCAGACTAACATAAAAGAAACCAAAATTCAAATGGTCTGCTGACTGCAAAAGAAGCTTTACCTAGCTCAAGCAAAGATTAACATCACCTCCAGTCATGGCCCAACCAATTGCTTGAGAAAGTTACATTATCTACAGTAACTGATGAGGTTCATAACCCTCATCTATGTCAAGATAATGAGAATGCACATAATGTTACGAAAATGTAAGATCAAGGACCCTTAACAAGAAGTAAAACTAGGAAACTAATACATGAAGCAGGGGCCTTCCTATTTAAACATGTGCAAGATGAACCAAGGGAACTTATACATTCGGTTCACCTTATTGAACTTACAACATGATTTGTAAGAAATTTCAGAACCATTGTAAAATATCATTAGCATAGAATGTGTTCTTTATTTTGTTTTTTTATAAATGTTTATGTTGTATTAGTTTAGGCCCATCTCGGATTGTGAGTTTCTGTATGACCCGTTTTGGTATATCTCCAACTACAAGGCCAAATTAGGAGTTTCAAGATGCGTTGCAAATCTAAGACAAATATCTACAACTTTCATGTTTTGTACTTTTCCAAAATCGGTCGTATTTGCATCCAAAAAGAGCATGCAAATGGAAGTACTGTTTCTACCGAATTCTGTGACATACCTTTAGTTATTTGGATGTATCTCCTCAATGGTTAGGCCAAATGCAAATAACTTTATATGCTTATTTTCTAAACTCAATTGGATACAATTCTCTAAGAAAGAGAAAGGCCTAATTCGGATTGGAAGATGTCCAAAAATCATTGACAACCAAGAAAAGATTTCAAGATGAAGACAAATCCTTAAAGTCTTCCATGAATAGTACTTGAGGGACCTACTTTGAAAATCATCATTCAGGACTTGCAAGACTAGTTTTTATGGAGCCTACATGAATAGTTTTTAGAATTGTGTAGTCTTTTCAACCATTATTTCAATTTGTGAGATAGTTTGTTGTCTTGTGATATTTTTGCCTATAAAAGGCACATAAGAGAAGCTTTGTAATCTCACACATTCAATGAAAATTTCTTCTACTTTAAGAGCAATTCTTGTGTGTTTTCTTGGTTCATATTCAAAATCAAGGCTTGAACATCCTTGTGAGAGTTGTCCAATTCCGAGGAGGGAAACATCCAAGAGGGAGGTATCTTGCTTGGGTTATGTAGAACTCATTGGAGGACTTATGTTCAAAAGGTTTTCTTAAACTTATTTGGAAGCAAGGTGAAGCTATCTTCATTGTGCCTAAACCATATTTGGAGGAGAAGCTTTAGAGTTAAAGAAAGATCCATTCTTGCACGTATCAAAGTGGTATCAGAGCGAAGGTTTTTCTTTAACTCAACTTATCATTTCTTTGTGTCAATTTTTCTTTTCTTTTGTTCTTCTCTTCATCCACCATTCAACCATCTTCTTAGAAGGTTGAATTCTATTTGGTTTAGTGTCTTCTTCTTGTTTTGAATTGTATAATTTAGAAACAAAAAGAAACCAAAACCAAAAGAGTTTATCTGTGTGTTTTCTAGTTCATTGTTTGTTTATTAAATTCACTTCTTTTTCTGTTACATCTTGTTGCTCAACAAAAAAAAGTGTCATCTTTTTTTATCAAGTTTCTTTGTTTCTTCCTGTTCAACAAGCAAAAAAACTCAAAAAAAAACCGATAAACAAGCTTACCGTATCAATTGGTGATATAAGGTTGGATTGGACTCTGAACAATTCCCGTAACACTGGACCTACATGAAATTGGTGATATAAGGTTGGATTGAACTCTGGACAATTACCGTAACACTGGACCTATATGACATTGGCGATATAAGGTTGGATTGGACTCTGAGAACTTACCGTGACGCTGGACCTATATGAAATTGGAAAGGACTAAGGACAAACATATCATAAAACACTTAAAGGTTATTTCTTTGTGATGATTTATGGTTTGTTTATTTCATTTGGTTGGATTTCAATTTCTTTATGTTTAGACACTTTCTTGGACTTTAAGTTCTTTGTTTAAAAACTTTTCTGCTTACTTATATTCAGTCCATTGCTTATATATCTACCTTGGTCTATCCTATATTCTTGTTGTTATCGAAGCTCTTAACTTCTTTTAGACTTTGTGTTTGTTTAGTTGTATTATGTGGCGAGCTTAGTTGCATTTTCTTGTGTTCAATATTTGATTTGACAGCCTCGACAAGAAAGAAAATCAATTTGTTCATCTTGAACAACTTGACAGCCTACTACACAAAAAAACATCAAGATATCCATCCAAAACGAATACACAAAGCCTTACCAATCAATTTTACCGAGATATATAAACCTTGTTTATCTTTGAAAAAGGAAAAATAAAAAGAAATAAAGAGAAGCTTATTTCAAGAGAAGTTTTCAAAAAACAATTAAAAGTGCAAAGAGCAAAAGAGCTGGTCTTGTTTCCTTCATAAACCCGAAGTACCCATTTGTTTTCACTTTTGAACACTTGAGTGCTTCTAGTTCATTCATACTTGCATCTAGCTTGCATAAAGCCTAAGATTAAGTTAAGGATTGCCTAGGGCAACCCCTTAGCATTTCTTTGGCTCAGCTTATTACATCAAATTTGGTTTCAATTCTCTTTGAATCTTAGTACAGTCCAGGTTTGTTGTTTATAACATTGGAATTGTGAGTGAATTGGTGGGAGACTTGTGAAGAAGGTTTACTTTACATGATTGAAGTTATCGGAATGGATACTCATTTGGCAAGTTTGTTTTGAATTGTTCTAGCCTCAGATTCTTCAAGAAGACACAAGATTGTGTGAACTACAAAAACAGAGAGAGAAGGACAAACACTTTTTTTTTGTTTTCCACTAACATAATCAAGTTTCTTTTGTCTTTGTGTTAGCTTTCCTTTTCTTTGTTATTTTTTCAATTTCAGGTAATTGTACCATGGATAAGACACCTGAGAGTATCGTGGGTTTTAACAAAGAAGGAGAAAGATTGCCCACAAACGTGGACGATTTAGCACAACTAATTCAAAAGATGTTATGGGAGATGAAATTGATGAGTAGCCGTGTAGAGGCCCTAGAAAAACAGTCACAATCTCATCTACAAAATCCTTTACATGAAGGACAAACATCACATATACCGGAACATAGGCTTGAAAGCCATGGGTCTTTTGCTTTGGAAAGAGGAAGAGGTAGAGGCAGAAACAGAGGAAGAGGGCTTAATAGGGATTTCATACCTATGAGGACCTTTGATGAAAGAGAAGAAGAACCACACCAAATGTTTGATGACTATAACATTGAGGAAGAGTACAACCAATTTCGAAACCGTGGGAATCAAAAGAATAACCCACAAGAAGATGAATTCATCAAAACAAAAGTGAACATCCCCATATTCCATGGAAAGAGTGATGCTGAGGCATATTTTGAATGGGAGAAAAAGGTAGATCTCATATACTCTTGTACAAATTATACTGATTTGACTAAAGTACGCTATGCAGCTATAGAGTTTGCAGATTATGCCTTAATTTGGTGGGATCAACTACACAACATAAGGAGAAGAACTAGACAAGCACCAATCTCTACTTGGGAAGAAATGAAAATTGAGATGAGAAAAAAATTCATTCCTTCAGACTATGAAAGAACCATCTACAAAAACTTGCAAAAACTCAGCCAAGGAAGCTGCAGTGTAGATGAGTATTTCAAAGAGTTAGAGATCTTATTGATAAGAGCTAACATTGAAGAACCAGAGGAAGTTACCATGGCTAGATTTCTAGCTGGATTGAACAAGGAAATTGCAAACAGAGTTGAACTTACTGCATATATTGATATGACTTCTATGGTTCATAAAGCTGAAAAGATTGAGAGACATCTCAAGGTAAAACCCTTTGCATCTAGTTTATCTTTTCGAGCTAACTCTTCATCCTATCCAAGAATGCCGCCTAGGACAAATCAAGGCACAAGTTTCAGGCCAACTGCACCTCAAGGCCGTGGATTCCAAGGAAAGACTCAACCAAATCAAAGACCACCTCAACCACCTCAACAAAACTTAGATAAAGGGAAAAAAGGTTGAAGGTAACATTTCTAATTCCACTACTAGATTTAGAGACATTCAATGCTATAAATGTTTAGGTAAAGGTCATTTTGCAAATCAATGTCCCAACCCAAAACGTATCATGTTCATTGAAGAATCTAATGAATATTATTCTGATGATGAGGAAGTGGAACATGTTAATGTTGAGGAAAATCATGATGAAAATGATGAAAGTGTGAGTAAGGATGAAGAACTTGCATCAAAAGAATTCTTGGTTGTTAGAATAGCTCTTAATGCACATGTTAAGATTGATGAACAAGATCAACACAGAGACAACATTTTTCATATTCATTTCATGGTTAAAGGGAAAGTTTGTACTTTGATTATTGACTCTGGATCATGTACTAATGTGGCAAGTGTTGAACTCGTTAAAAAACTTGATTTGCCATTACTTAATCATCCACCCTTATAAACTATCTTGGCTGAATGATTGTGGAGAAGTGAATGTTAGCAAACAAGTTTTGATCTCATTGTCTATTGGTGGGTATAAAGATGATATCTTATGTGATGTAGCTCCTATGCATGCAAGTCATATCATGTTAGGTAGACCTTGACAGTTTGATAAGAAAGTTACTTATGATGGATACTTGAATAGGTATTCATTCAGGTTTAACAATAAGTTGTTTAAGCTACATGCATTACCACCACACAAGGTATTTGAAGATCAAAAGAGAATGTGTAAGAATAGGAATGACCCTAAGGAGAAATAGGCAGAAAAGAAATTTGTGGAGTGTATTAAGAGTGAAAGAAAGAAAAATGAGTCTAAAGGCAAAGAGATAGTAAACATTGATGAAGACAAATCTCAAAAGAAATTTGCTTTCTTTGCCAAACCAAGTGAAGTGTCACATGCCATAAACTCAAAGAAAACTGTCTATGTTTTGATGTTTAAGGAGTCTCTGTTTTCTATGAGTGACTTACCCTCCACTTTGCCCAGTGGAGTTGTATCTTTGCTTGATGAGTTTTCAGGGTTGTTTCCTGAAGAAGAACCTTCTGGTTTGCCGCCTTTAAGAGGAATTGAGCACCAAATAGACTTCATACCTGATGCTATCATGCCTAATAGGCCAGCCTACAGAGTAAACCCTGCTGAAACGAAGGAAATTCAACGCCAAGTAGAAGAACTCTTGGCCAAAGGAAAGGTGAGGGAAAGCATGAGTCCTTGTGCTGTCCCTGTGATCGTTGTACCAAAGAAAGATGGTACATGGAGGATGTGTACTAATTGTAGAGCCATCAACAAGATAACTGTAAAATACAGGTACCCTATTCCTAGACTTGATGATATGCTAGATGAATTGCACGGTGCTAAGTATTTTACCAAGATTGACCTTAAAAGTGGTTACTTTCATGTACGCATTAGAGAAGGTGATGAATGGAAAACTGCATTTAAGATTAAGTTTGCATTGTATGAGTGGTTAGTCGTGCCATTTGGCTTAACTAATGCACCTAGAACTTTCATGCGATTAATGAATGAAGTCTTACATGCATTCATTGGAAAATTTGTTGTTGTGTACTTTGATGATATCTTGATTTACTCTAAGACTTTGTGTGAACACATAGGCCACCTAAGAAGCGTTTTTGAAGCATTAAAGGAAGAACAATTATATGCAAATTTCAAGAAATGTACTTTTTGTATGGAAAAAGTTGTGTTTCTAGGATTTGTGGTTAGTGCAAATGGAATTGAAATGGACCAAGATAAAGTGAAGTCAATTTTAGAATGGCCAATTCCCACAACTGTTGGAGAGGTGAGAAGCTTTCATGGATTGGCTAGTTTCTATAGAAGATTTGTTAAGGACTTTTCCACTTTTGATTTGCCTTTGAATGAGATTGTTAAAAAAGACATAGGATTTTAGTGGGGAGAGTCACAACAGAAAGCCTTTGATGAACTTAAAGCAAGGTTAACTTCTGCGCCTATTCTAAGACTACCTAGCTTTGATGAAACATTTGAAATTGAATGTGAAGCTAGTGGTGTTGGTATAGGAGCTGTACTATCTCAGTCTAAACAACCGATTGCTTATTTTAGTGAAAAGCTTAAGGGAGCGCAATTGAATTATTCAACCTATGACAAAGAGTTGTATGCATTGGTTAGATCATTGCACACTTGGCAACATTATTTTCAACATAAGGAGTTTGTGGTTCATACTGATCACGAAAGTCTTAAGTTCCTTAAAAGCCAAGGAAAGTTAAATAAGAGGAAAGCAAAATGGGTTGAATTCATTGAACAATTTCCTTATGTGATAAAATATAAGAAAGGAAAAGATAACATTGTAGCTAATGCATTATCTAGGAGATATTCTTTGATTACTACATTGTCATCTCATTTGCTTGGATTTGAGTGCATCAAGGAATTGTATACATCTGATCTTGACTTTCAATCAATATTTGATGCATGTGCCGATTCTCCATTTGGTAAGTATTATTTACATGATGGATACTTGTTTAAAGAAATAAAATTGTGCATACCTAAGTGTTCTGTCAGAGAGATACTTGTCAAAGAAGCACATGGTGGAGGTTTAATGCGCCATTTTGGCATCTTTAAGACATTAGAGATGTTAAAGGAACGTTTCTTTTGGCCTCATATGAGAGTTGATCTAGAGAAGATTTGTGGAAGTTGTATAACTTGCAAGAAAGCTAAATCTACATCACATCAACATGGTTTGTACACCCCATTACCTGTCCCTATGTCACCTTGGATTGATATATCTATGGACTTTGTTTTGGGATTGCCCAGATCAAAAAATGGAAGTGATAGTGTGTTTGCTGTCGTTGATAGAATTTCTAAAATGTCACACTTCATAGCTTGTAAAAAGGTTGATGATGCATCTCACATTGCCAACTTGTTCTTTCATGAAGTTGTACGTCTGCATGGCATGCCTAGAACCATTGTTAGTGATAGGGATACTAAGTTATTAAATCACTTTTGGCGTGTGTTGTGGGGTAAACTTGGAACAAAACTCCTATTTTCTACTACTGCTCACCCCCAAACAGATGGTCAAACTGAAGTTGTGAATAGAACTTTGTCTCAGTTATTGCGTGCTATAACTCATGATAACCTTAAGAATTGGGTATATTGCTTGCCATATATTGAATTTGCTTATAATAGAAGTGTTCACAGTGGCACCACACATTCACCATTTGAAGTTGTATATGGTTTCAGACCTTTGTCTCCACTTGATCTTGTGCCTATTCGTGTTCATGAACGTGCAAGTATTGATGGTAAAAATAAGGCTGAACTGATTAAGAAATTGCATGCTAAGGTTAAGCTACAACTTGAACAGAAAAACAAACAGTATGCAGAATAAGCTAACAAAGGACGCAAGGAAGTTCCGTTTGAACCATGTGATCTTGTTTGGCTGCATTCAAGGAAAGAAAGGTTTCCTAGAGAAAGGAAATCTAAGCTCATGCCAAGAGGAGATGACCCTTTCAAGGTACTTCAAAAGGTTGGAGATAATGCTTACATTCTTGACCTTATTGAGAGTAAGTATGGTTCAATTTCACATACTTTTAATGTTGCTAATCTTACCCCTTTTGGTGATGATTTAGATTCGAGGTCGAATCATTTTGAAGAAGGGGGAATGATGAGGTTCATAACCCTCATCTATGTCAAGATAAAGAGAATGCACATAATGTTACGAAAATTCAAGATCAAGGACCCTTAACAAGAAGTAAAAATAAGAAACTAATGCATGAAGTAGGGACCTTCCTATTTAAACATGTGCAAGATGAACCAAGGGAACTTATACATTGGGTTCACCTTATTGAACCTACAACATGATTTGTAAGAAATTTTAGAACCATTGTAAAATATCATTAGCATAGAATGTGTTCTTTATTTTGTTTTTTTATAAATGTTTGTATTGTATTAGTTTAGGCAAATCTCGGATTGTGAGTTTCTGTAGGATCCATTTTTGCAGAATTGACGTATCTCTCCAACCACAAGACCAAATTAGGAGTTTCAAGATGCGTTGGAAATCTAAGACAATGATCTACAACTTTCATGTTTTGTACTTTTCCAAAATCGGTCGTATTGGCATCCAAAAAGAGCATGCAAATAGAAGTACTGTTTCTACCGAATTCTGTGACATACCTTCAGTAATTTGGATGTATCTCCTCAATGGTTGGGCCAAATGCAAAGAACTTTATATGCTTCTTTTCTAAACTCCATTGGCTACAATTCTTTAAGAAAGAGCAAGGCCTAATTTGGATTGGAAGATGTCCAAAAATCAGTCACAAACCAGAAATGATTTCAAGATGAAGACAAATCCTTAAAGTCTTTTGTGAATAGTACTTGAGGGACCTACTTTGAAAATCATCATTCAAGACTTGCAAGACTAGTTTTTATGGAGCCTACATGAATAGTTTTTAGAAGTGTGTAGTCTTTTCAACCATTATTTCAATTTGTAAGATAGTTTGTTGTCTTGTGATATTTTTGCCTATAAAAGGTACATAAGAGAAGCTTTGTAATCTCATACCTTCAATGAAAATTTCTTCTTCTTCAAGAGCAATTCTTGTGTGTTTTCTTGGTTCATATTCAAAATCAAGGCTAGAATCTTTCAAGGCTTGAACATCCTTGTGAGAGTTGTCCAATTCCAGGGAGGGAAACATCCAAGAGGGAGGTATCTTGCTTGGGTTATGTAGAACTCATTGGAGGACTTATGTTCAAAAGGTTTTCTTCAACTTATTTGGAAGCAAGGCGAAGCTATCTTCATTGTGCCTAAACCATATTTGGAGGAGAAGCTTTAGAGTTAAAGAAAGATCCATTCTTGCACGTATCAGTAACGCTTCCCAAAATGAGTTAGGTTGCGTACTGATGCAGCAGGATCGAGTTATTGCGTACGCATCCCGACAGATTAAACCCTAAGAACAGGATTACCCGGTGCATGATCTGGAATTGGCCGTCATAATATTTGCGCTAAAAATCTGGACACACTATTTGTATGAGGAACAGTGTGAAGTATATAATGATCACAAGAGTTTGAAATACATATTCACCCAGAAGGAATTAAATATGAGACAGCACAGATGGCTTGAACTGATTAAGGATTACAATGTGGCCATTCATTATCATCCAGGTAAGGCTTAAAAAGTGGCAGATGCGGGGAATCGAAAATCTTGCCATGCAAAACAGACACTCGTAGATATCACCGACAATAATTGATCGGGTAAAGGATGCATAGCTAAAGGATGCCGAGTTGTTAAGAATTGCGGATAGAGTCAAGCAAGCACCAGTCAAAGATTTTCAGCTACGCAATGACGACAGTTTATGGTTTCGGAACCGGTAATGTGTGCCTAACATCAAGAAGATCCGTAGAGAGGTCCTGAAGGAAGCTCATAATTTACGACTGTCTGCACACCTCGGAGCCATAAAAATGTATCCAGATTTGAGACAACATTACTAGTGGAATGGAATGAAGAGACATATTCTGAGTATATGGAGCGGTGTCTAGTGTGTCAACAAATGAAGGCGGAACATTAGAGACTCGTAGAACTTCTACAACCATCGGAAATCCCAGACTGGAAGTGAGAACATATAGATTTTGTCACAGGACTTCCAAAGACTCAAGGAAACAGTGACACAATGTGGGTAATTGTGGACAGACTTACTAAATCAATGCATATCTTACCAATGTCAATTCAAGTGTAGATGGAAAAACTGGTACAGATGTATATGGATGACGTCGTGAGTCTGCATGGTGTTTCGGTGAGTATAGTCTGCGACAGAGATCCGTGTTTCACCTTCAGATTTTGGATTGCATTTTAGCGCCCTATGGGTACAGAGATTCAAATGAGTACCGCATTCCACTCACAGAATGATGGGCAGATCGAATTAACAATACAAACGTTGGAAGACATGTTACGTGCCTATGCGTTGGATTTTCATGGTAGATGGGATAAATTCGTGAAGCTGATAGAGTTTGCGTATAATAATAGCTACCACATCTCGATTAGAATGGCACATTTCAAAGTGCTGTATGGAGGGAAGTTTCGATCACCATTGTATTGGGATGAAATCAGTGAAAGAGCGATTACCAGACCAGAATTGGTTAAGCAGACCAGGGACAAAATCCGGTTGATATGTCAAAGACTAAAGGTGACCTAGGATCTCAGTAAGAGCTAGGCGGTCTCGAAATGTTAACCTATTGAGTTTGGGGTTGGCGAGAAAGTATACTTGTGGATCTCGCTGACGAAAGGAGTGATGCACTTCAGAGTAAGAGGAAAGTTGAGTCCTCGCTTGATCGGACCATGTAAAATTTTAGAATATATTTGAACCGTAGCGTACCGACTAACATTGCCAGATTCACTATCACAGATACACGATGTGTTCCACGTGTTGCAGCTACAGAGATATGTACATGACCCGAGTCAATTAATGGAGCATCAGTAGTTGGAGATTCAGGATGACGCTTCTTATGGCGAGGTGCCAGCGCGTATTTTGGACCAAAAAGAGCAAGTGTTGCAAAGTAAGTTGATCCTATTTGTTAAGGTTCGGTGGAGTAATCACAAAGAATGGGAGGCTACTTGGGAGCCAGAATGACAAATGAGGTAGCAATACACCTCAGCTCTTTGACTAAGGTATGTAAGTTTCAAGGCTGTAACTTTTATAAGGGGGAGGAGAATATTACACCCCGACTCCCGTTACGTGTGTAGAACGGATTATATCGTTGTACCGTAATTGAAATAATATGTGTATGTGTGACTACATAAAACTTAAACACTATTAAAATTACCCTAACAGGTATAAGAATAATCAAATAAGCAACTACTTTATTTAGGAATTAAATAAAAGAAAAATAAAATACCACTTAAAGAAGGATAAAATAGAAAATTCAATCCCCACTTGCAGCCTATCCCATTCGGCCACCTTCCCCATAATTTCCCCAAATTTTTGCCATTTTCCTTCTCCACTCATCATACCATTTTTCTTACACAAGTCATGATCCACCTACCAATTTTCATGTATTCACTTTTTCCCCTCCACTCACTTCATAAATCAATGCAACAAATCATTCCCTCCCACTACTCTTAACCTCGGTCAAGGAAGGGATGGAAGGCATAAGAACCTTCCTCATTCACAAGACTTCACCTCATTTCATTCACCACACTTTCTCACTTAAAACTCCCTGCCCTCTTACTCTCTCTCACTAGCTAAATCCTTCTCCCTCCCCATTTTCTCACCTTTTACCCAAGAACGCAAAGCAAAAAAGAAAGTGAACGTCTTCCATTTTCAATAGGAGAATCAAGTGTATATACACTTTCAGCATCAAGGTAAACATCATACCACTCCTCTTTTATGATACTTCTTAACTTAATTAAATTTAATTAAAACTAAATGAAAGTTGAGTGGGTGTGACTTGATGTAGATAGTATTCTTAGGATATTGAAATTAAACCTCGGATAAAAGAATTTGAAAATTCACATTTTTGTCACCTTCCATTTTCCACAAAGACACTCAATCCACCTCCATTTTTAGGTCTCAAACCGAGATCACCACCAAGAAGGTGGGAAGAGTTGCTAGGTTGAACAAAGAAAGAATCTTCAAGACATTCCAAGGTAAGATTCATGTAGATTGAGTTCTTAAGCATTCGCAACCTTCTTCTCTTCAAATAAGACTAATTCTTCCATCCTTTTTGACCATCTAGGTCGTGTGCTACCAAGCCAAATAAAAAAGAAATCTTGCACTCTTAAGTGTAAGAATCAAGTATCAAGGCAAGTATTCTTCTTAGATTCTTCAAGAATGTTTAAAAATGAGTCTCCTATGTTCATATTAAAGAACAGATCATGCATGCATATGTTGAAATGAAGCTCTTATCACCTAGATATGAAAATTGATCTTGCTTGCCTAAACTATGTGTGCATGTGTATCATTCTTGTGTAGTTTCATGAATATCACTAGGATGATAACTAAATAGGACATGCATGGAAAACTTTTATTATGGACATTCCTTTTGAGGGTGTGCATGGCATAATGGAAGAGGATCAATCATCCATTCATCACCTTTATGTAAATTGTAGGCAAATGAGTACACTTTCTTGAAAAAGTGTATTAAGGACCTCATCAAAACACCATCTTCACATGTGCATGTTGGATGAACATCAATTCTCTCGTGTTCATGTGTATGAGGATGTATTTACATAGTTATGGCCATGACATAGTGTGTTTATTGTGCATCATAAGCTATACTATAATGCATGCCATAAAAACTACATTTTTTGAAGACCATCACCTTATCATCACTATTATGCTTCTAAGATGGAGCGGTTTTGAGCCTCCATCAGAGGCCATGATGTCATTACCATCATCATGATGTGTATCTTGATGATCAAGGCCTAAGAAGGTGTATTTTCATGATTTCCACTCTCTTATGCATTTGCATGTAATAAGCATTATGATCATCATTATGATCATGGTACTTAAGATCATGATTATGGTGGATATGACTAAACCTGAGGCCTAGCATGTTAAGATCATAAAGGCAATGCGTTATCATTTTAACACATTGTTAATTTGAACAAGTTAGAAAAAAATCAATATATGTGTGTAGGATACATTCGTCCAAGAGGTATATGGTGCACAAAATTTCTGATTATTTTGTGGGTGATTAATGTGTGTAAATATGGTATGACTTTGGGAATAATTTTGACATGTGATGCACGAAATTTCTGATTATTTTGAATGTATATAGGTTGGCCAACATTATATGGTAAGTACGTGACATGTCGGTGATGGTTCGGTAGTCACCCGATGCAACAATTTTAAGTTTATGGACTTGTGACATGTCGATGTAATTTTGGTAACAATATGACTTGTAATGTATGATATGAGACCTGTATATATTCACAAGTATGATGTGTATATGGTGGTGTGATGTCGACATATGTTTATGATGCGTATGATATGTCGATGGAACATTGGGATAGAAACGTATAACTCGTCGTTATAAAGAAAATGTATATATATATATAATGTATATATATGTGACATGTGTATAGGTGTGAAGAGAAGACTTTCCATTTCAAGTTTTTTGTCATGTAGCTCTCTCCAAATATATCTCCATTTAAGGAACTAATTAGTTCATCTCTTTAAGCACTTTATTAAATGAACTAGTCTAGTTCATTTATCGTGGCAACTGAAATTAGTATAAAGACAACAAATATTTGCCATATGATGTAAGCTTTAACACACTAGAAATGCACGTTAGTACAACAACAATATATATGTAAATCGTATTTATCACACAAGCTGTCAAGTAGTAGTTTATTCATACATTTCGTAAACACGTAACATTTAAATCATGCATTTTCAAATCACTTAAACACCGGTTTCACAACAATCTCCCCCTTTTGATAATTTGCAAAATAATATGTATTCGTGATTTAAATGTGTCATAATCACTGCCCCTACAATCATGCATAAATTTTTAAATTCGTTCTGTGCTCCCCTTTAGCTTTATCTCTCTTTCTCTCCCCCTTAAATCATGCTTTTCTCTCACCCTTTATTTTGTAAATTCCATAAAAATAAAACGTGATTAGAAGAAAAAGCAATAAAGAGCACAAAATCATGCATTTCTAGTGTGCTATGCTCATCATGTATTTCTAGTGCGACATTAAGGGTTATTGATTCAACCCTTTGCAAGCATACCTTTTGGTACCAAAACATGGGTGACATTTCTTTGTCTTACAAAAGGTGAGAAGAAAGATGAAGAAGCAATATAATATATGTTAGGGGCATTCTGATTTGGCCTATGGCCGAAGTCATCATAGTGAGCATAATGTGATTTTCGATTTTGATTTGCTCTTTTGTTAGTATGCGTGGTGCATGATTTAAATGGATTCATATTGTATGAATGTCATATATGCATCAAAGGTTTTCTTTAATATCTACATGGTACATGGTTATACTTTGCATGTGACAAGAAAGAAGGAGTGTAATGAGATATAACCGGTGGCATGATAGTTGTCTTCTTAGACGGTACAACCGTCTTAAATGCATGCGGTTTTTAGATGAAGATAAAATAAAGTTTGTGGACTTGTTTTGTACCTTATTATCTTTAACATACCCTAATTTGGTTTTATCATTTTAATACTTTTGAGAAGAAATAAGACGATCCAACATGCAAGTACCCGTATCAAATTCTTTTACCGTCTTTTCTAAATCTACGTTTCTTGATTTTAAATATGAAATCTCGGATGTCAATGACAGAATCTCAAATTTTAATACATTAATCATGCAAGATGACTCTTCTTTTGAATCATTTAATTGAGATATAAGATTTGTGTTAGAAGATTCTAACGATTTCTTGTCTTCAACTAACCATTTCTTTTCTTTTGAAAGAGCCTTCTTGAATTTATGCAACCCAAGATATTTACTAAATAAATCATCATAAGAGGGTTTGGAATCAGAATTGGAGTCAGAACATACCTCGTTTGATGCCTTGGATGCAAAGCATACTTGTGTCGTTTCTTCTTCTGTTTCATCAGTCGTAGAATTGGATGAGTCACCCCACGTGGAGGCATTGAGAGCTCTTCTTGTATTCCTTTGCTTAGGTTCTGAGACGTGTCTATTTTTGGTTCGATCCTTGTCACAGTTTTTGTTTATCGATTTTTCCTTGTTTAGGCAATCATATGATAGGTGTCCAAGTTTTTCACATTCATAGCAATTTACATCTTTATCATTGTTTTTATTTTTATTTCTCTAAGTTGAATAAGCCTTAGGTTTATTCTTTAATGGCTTTCTGATAAACTTTCTTAAACCTTTAGCTAATAATATTATATCTTAGTCACCCGATTCCGTGTCACTATTGTCTACGTGATCAGAAGAAGTGGAGACGTATTCATTTGATTTAAATGCTATGATCTTACCGTTTTTTGACGTTGATTCCAATTTTCTTAGGGTGAGTTTGATTTTGTATACCTTTAGCAATCCAATTAGTTCTTCCATCTTTATTGATTTGATTTCTTTACTTTCTTCGATTGTGGTGACTTTGGGATCTCATTCGGATGGGAGGTTTCTTAATACCTTTTGCACCTTCTCCTGTGAAGAAAATGTCTTCCCCAGAGACGCGATAGAATTGTAAATGTTAGTGAATCTTAAATCCGTATCAACAATAGATTCATTTGGTAATAATTTGAAAGATTCAAGATTAGACATACGTATGTTTATCTTGGACTATTTAACTTGACTAGTACCTTCATGTTTCATTTCAAGGCATCTCCACATTTCTTAGGCACTAGAAAAATTTCACACATAACTTGATTCGCTTTTATTTAAACCATTTAGGAGAAGTTGCATGACTTACATTCATACTTAATTTCTTTTTGTCCTCACTAGTATATTCTTGCTTCAGCTTATGACTTCTAAAGTAACACCATAAACCATGGATAGCTTAGATGGAATAAACGGACCATCTTCTATGATAGACCATAAATCTATATCAATGGCCATAGGAAAAAGTTTCATGTGAAGTTTCCATTTGATAAATGATTCACTATCGAGAAGGGGAGGCCTTATGCTTGACATAACTTCTTGCTCGGTTTTGTAGCTAGTAGATGCCATCTCACAAAGATTGTTATATCTTTTAGTAGTGAGTGTACCGAGCTCTGATACCACTTGGTAGCACTTGTATAGCACCATTAGAAGTGGGAGGGGTTGAATAGTGAGTGTGGAAAATTGGTTATTAGAGCTTTTTAAACCCAATAACTCAGTTTTGAAAATATATTCTGTTTTCAAATCCTGATTTGGATCATTTAGATAAATAGGTTGTAGAACTCCAAAAATCGTGAAATTTAGTGACAATGTGCTCCAAGATGTTATGAATGTGTCACAAAAATTTCAGATTAAAGTTCTAAGTGTAAAACCTTGAAAAAACATTTTCACTCAGACTGTGTCAATCTGCCAGAAATTGTTCCTCAAAATAAAAAATTTATTCCTATTTATTGACGACTCTAAATGATCTGAAAATCTTATGTAATAACCCTTAGGATGCATACTTTAATGGGTTGAAATAGGTTTTCGAAATTCTATTGGTAAGTATGTCAACAACATTGATGTTCTCAACCTTTGTAGATCTAAAAATCAGATTGCACTAGTCTCAGAACTATAAACATTTGAATGACTTATACTTATTCAAATTCGATGAAAATTGTCTCAAATGAAAGCTAAGACCTTTTGGCTATGTTTCTGCAAAGTTTGTGTTGTTGCCTTCTTAGGCTTTACACTCGTTTTAAATACATGTGGTTGCTTAGACGAAGATAAAAAAATTTATAGATCTGCTTTGTACTCGATTATCTTGAACACACCTAATTCGGTTTTGTCAGTTTCATGCTTTTGAGAAGCGATGAGACGATCTAACATGCAAGTTCTTGTATCGAATTGTTTTACTATCTTTTCTAGATCTGCGTTTCTTCTGAGATCTCGGCTTTCACTAAAGTATTTTCGGATGTCAAAGATGCAATGTCAAATTCTAATGAGTCAATCATCCTAGACGACTCCTCTTTTGAATCATTTAATTGAGATACAAGATTTATATGAGAAGATTTTAATAATTTCTTGTCTTCAATTAAATGTTTCTTTTCTTTTGCAAGAATCTTAGAAACTTATGTAACTCAAGATATTGACTAAACAAATCATCATAAGAAGTTTCAGAATCAGAATCAAAATTTATCTTACTAGAAGCTTTGGATGGAAAGCACACTTGATCCATTTCCTCTTCGGCTTCTTCACTTTCATAATCGGATGAATCACTCCATGTAGATGCTTTGAGGGCTCTTCTTGTTCTCCTTTGCTTAGGTTCTGAAACGGGTCTAGTTTTTGTCCATTTCTTGTCATGGTTTTTGTTTATAGTTTTGTTTGAGTCCTTGTTCGGGCAGTCATAAGAGATGTTTCCAAGTCTTCCACAATCATAACACTTAATATCTTTATCATTATTGTTATTCCTACAGTTCTTAGATGAAGTAGGCTTAGGTTTGTTTTTAAAAGACTTTCTCATGATCTTTCTTAATCTTTTAGCCAACACGCTTAGATCTTCATTATCAGAATCCATGTCGCTATCATCTACGCGTTCAGAAGAAGTAGAGACTTTAGGACCTGTATTGCACCTCTAGAAGGGGGTTGAATAGTGAGTACGGAAAATTTTGTTTTTAAAACTTTTTAAACCCAATAACTCACTTCTGAAAACAGATTCTATTTTCAGATCATGAATTGGATTAATTAGATAACCATGTTTCAGGCCTCTAAAAATCATGAAATTTAGTGAAAATATGATGAATGTGTCACAAAAATTTCAGATTAAAATTCTAAGTGTAATCCCTTGAAAGAATGTTTTCACTCAAACTGTGTCAATCTACCAGAAAGTGTTCCTAAAAATGAAAAGTCTATTCTTATATATTGACAACTCTAAATGATCTGAAAATTTTCTATGATGACCCTTAGGATGTATAATTTAATGGGTTGAAATTTTGTTTTCAGAATTCCGTTGGTAAATATGTCAACCATGTTGATGTTCTCAACCTTTGCAGATCTGAAAATCAGATTGCACTAGTCTTAGAACTATGAACGTTTGAATGACTTATACTTAACCAAATTTGATGAAATTTGTCTCAAATGAAATTCAAGACCAGATAACAGAAACTAAAAGTTAAAGTGCTGAAAAGTAATAACACCAAGAATTTTATACTGTTTCGGTCAAATCGACCTACTCCAGTCTTTGAGGATACCTTCTTCCGTATTCACTAAACATAAACAACATCTTGGCACAAGGGTGACTGGAGTTATACACCAAATCCACCTTTTACAATGAACAAAAAAACAACAACACAAGTACCACCACTGAACAAATGAAGGTATGATCACACCTTGATCAACATTGTACAAGACTGGATGTATGTGGGTGGTATAATTAAAAACTATACAGAATATGGAAGATAAGTACGATAGGATTGAGGCTAAGAGCAAAAGAAAAGAATATGAAAAGAAGAGAATAGTCTTGCTTGATCTTGATTGAATATGAACTTTGGCTTAGCTTTGTCTTGAATCATCTTGCCTCCTTTTATAGGTGTGCGGCACGCCTATATGGATGAAAACTTCCTTGAAATTTTTGTGACACACCCTTGCTTGCTTGGCTAAATATGATTGGACGAAGATGTGTCTTCACCAAGTAATCACTTCATGATAGGTCATCGTTTTCCATCTTGGCACTTTACACTATGACCTGGATATTCAACCGAAAAATATGAAACACATGCTCAAAATCATAAGCTGATTATCAATCAATAAAGATGTGATTGCCCCACAATTTTGGAAGAAATGTGAAGACAATAATGCACCAAAAATCGGCCAAATGACCATGTGCTGAAAACTCATCACTTAGTTTGATTTTGAAATCTTTCCTTGTGTGTATTGCGTTCTTCAATGTCACCAATCACATTTGGCTTATCTTCCTCCCATTATAGTGCTAAACAAGCTCCACCTAGGCTCCAAAAGGGTGGTAAATAGCGTGTCATTTCAGGTGCACCATGTGCTGAAATTACTTTTGTAAACTTCCTCAAATAATGATACATAACCTTCACACATATGGTGAATTTCAATCAACCCATAAATTTTTTTTCTTGAATACTCTAATATGTCTTAGACGTGTACAAAGTGTCTAGACACATATTACATACACGCCAAAACAGTCCCATGTATGTGGAGGTGTAGAAAACCAAATTTTCGACTTTCGTCGATTACGCGATTTTTCTCCGACTGATCTCGAACTTTTTAGACATATATACTTTATGTCCCACATAATATAACTAAAATAAATTATGTTTTCAGCTCCAATGGATAAGGTGACAAACGGCCATGTGCTTGAAAGAGTTTGAATTTGAATTTTCAACAAATCAAGCCAAATTGTAGGTGATTAATGTGTGTAAACATGGTATGACTTTGGGGCTGATTTTGACATGTGGTGCACGAAATGGTTGAGTATTTTGAGTGTATATATGCTGGACAACTTTATATGGTAAATACATGACATGTCAGTGATGGTTCGGTAATCACCGGATGCGACAATTTTCGGTTTATGGACTCGTGACATGTCGATATAATTTTGGTAACAATATGACTTGTAATGTATGATATGAGATCTGCATATACACACAAATATGATATGTATATGGTGGTGTGATGTCGACGTACGTTTATGATGTGTAGGACATGTTGGTGGAACATCGGGATATAAACGTATAATTCATCATTATAAAGAAAATCTGTATATATAATGTATATATATGTGGTGTGTGTATAGGTGTGAAGAGAAGAATTTCCATTTCAAGTTTGTTACCAAGGGGCTCTCTCCAAATATATCTCCATTTAATGAACTATTTAGTTCATCTCTTTAAGCACTTCATTACATAAACTAGTTTAGTTCATTTATCATGGCACCTGAAATTAGTATAAAGACAACAAATTTTTTCCATTTGATGTAAGCTTTAACGCTTCATGGCACGTCAGTACAACAACAATATATATAAGCATGTAAGCATATTTATCACATAAGCATGTCAAGTAGCAGTTTATTCAAGCATTTTGTAAACACGTAACATTTAAATCATTCATTTTCAAATCACTCAAACCCTAATTTCTCAACAGAGACGTATTCATTTGATTTAAATGCTATAGTATTGCCTTGTTCAAATGTTGATTCAGATTTCCTTAGAGTGAGTTTGTTTTCATATACCTTTAAAGATCCAATCAATTCTTCCATTTTTATTGACTTTCTTTCTTTACTTTCTTCAATTGCGGTCACTTTTGGATCCTATTCAGATGGGAGGCTTCTTAAGACTTTCTGTATTTTTTCCTGTGACGAGAAAACCTTGCCAAGAGACTCAAGAGAATTATAAATGTAGTCAATCTGAAATCCATATCAACAATAGATTCATTGGGCAATAATTTAAAGGATTCAAGAGTAGATATAAGCATATTGATCTTGGACTCTTTAACATGACTAGTTTTTTCGTGCTTTATTTCTGACACCTCCGCATCTCTTGAGCACTAGAACAATTAGAGACATAACTAGATTCACTTTTACTCAAACCATTTAAAGGAAGTTGCATGGCTTTAGCATTCATACTCAACTTCTTTTTATCATCAATAGTGTATCTATGCTTAGGTTTTAAGACTTCTAAAGTAACACCATCAACCGTGGATATCATAAATGGAACAAACGGACCATCTTCTATTACAGACTATAAATCTATATCAATAGCCATAAGAAAAAGTTTCATGCAAAGTTTCCATTGAATAAATGACTCACCAGAAAAAAGAGGAGGCATTTGGCTTGACATATCTTCTTGCTCGGTTTTGTGGCTAGTAGATGTCATCTTACAAAGATTGTTAGATCTTCTTATTGTGAGTGAACCTTGCTCTGGGATGTTATCTATATGTCAAAAAATTTTGGATTAAAACTCAAAGTGTAAGGACCTAAAGAAACGTTTTTAATATGACTCTATCAATTAGTGAAAAACTTTCCCTTAGAATGAAAAATTAATTTCCATTTAATGAAAACTCCAAATGATTTGAAAATTTTATGAGATATCCCTTAAGATGTCTAGTTTAATGGGTTGAAACCGTTTTTCAAAAAAATAGAAAATGAAAGTAAAATGTGCAGAAAGTAAGAACACCAATATTTTTATACTGGTTCAGTCAATGTGACCTACTCCATACTTTGAGGACACCTTCCTCGGTATTCAGTAATCACCAAAAACACCGTGGAACAAGGGTGGCGAGAGTTATACACCAACTCCTTTAATGTCCATCCCATTTACAAAGAACGACAACAACAATCAATAAAAGCACCACCACCTCATTAATGAAGGTTTGATCACCCCTTGATCAACCTTGTACAAGAATGGAACGTGTGGGTTGTTTGTATGAAGCCTATACCGATTATGGAATATATATTTGATAGGCTTAAAGCTATGTACAAGAGAACAAGATAGGAGATGAAGAGAAGTCTTGCTTTGCACTTGATAGAATGTAAAAAATGAGTCTTGAATTGTGTTTGATCTTCTTGCTTCCTTTTGTAATGTATGGCACGCCCCCTTGGATGAAAACCCTCTTAAAGAATCTCTTGAATGCCCTTGGAAGATACCTTGTACAGTCTTGTGACATACCTTTGCTTACTCGGAAAAATGTGATTGAACAAGTGATGTGTCTTCGCCTTTTTGTCATTCTATGATAGGGACTTCATTTATCTACCTTGGCACATAATATATCACAAGGATATTACCAAGAAAAATCTGAAAACAATTCAAATATCAAACGTCTTGATTCCCAATCAATCATAAGTGTGATAGCTCCTCATTTTTGCAATGAATTTGATCCTTGAAGACTTGCAAAAATCGGCCAAAAACATGTGCTGAAAACTTCAGCTCCTTTTTTGAATTTTGAAAGCTTTCGTTGTGTGTCTTGGTCTCCATCAATACTTGCATTCTTTTGTGGATCATTCTCCACTAATCATAGTGCAAAATGAGCTCCACCTAGGCTACAAACTCAGCTCAAATCAACCGCCTACTCAGCATACATGTGCTGAAAACAATTTTGAATCTTGAATGATAATAATGTAGTTTCTTCATAAACTTGGTATATTTTAATTTCCAGTAAACTTCGTTTTCTAGAATACTCTAAGATATGTCTTGGATGTGTAAGACAAGTCTAGATACATGTCACAATGTATAGAAAAAAAAAACGTTTCCTTAAGGATGATGTAGGAACTTGAATTTTTGACTTCCATCAGTTGCACGTTTTTTCTCCAATTTATCACAAACCCCTTATATATGTAAAATGTATTATACACCATATAATATACATAATGTGTTGGACCATACACCTGCAATAAACACCACTAGAGGAGGGTGAATAGTGGATAGCAGAAATTACACTACTACATTTGAATAAAAATCCCCTTTGAAAAAAGAATCTGAGAGTTACTCAGATTCAGTACCCGTTTTTGAAAAATTCAAAAGTCAGTGTACACAACTACCAAAATTATGAAACCTTCACAAATTCAACTTCAATGGACTTTACTTTGTTTAAAAATGAGAAACAAATAAGATCTTTTGACCCTTCAAACAAATAAAAAGATTCATATGGTCAATCTGGACATAATTGGAAAGAATAATGTTGAACTTTGAAAATGTGTTTCATTTTAATTACTCAACAAAAAGGTTGATATTCATGTCAAAACACTTCTTAGGATGTCTAGTTTAAGTTTCCAAAAGGCCTTGACTTGAAACTGTGTTTAATGAAAATCAGAATGCAAGTTTTCTTATGACTGGTCAGATTGTAGCCAGAATGGAGCAGTTATCTTTCAAAGACTGAAAAACTAACTTTCCTTCGCTCAAATCAAGTGATTCATATTGTAAATGAAAGCTAACAGTGTGAAGTATAACTCCACCAAAAATCACAAATTGTGAAAGTGGTTTTCTATTTCTTCAAGACGCGTTAAGTTGGATGAAAACTGTAGCGAAAACAGACAGAAAGCAGAAAGGTAGATAGAAGACAAGAACACCAAAGATTTATCCTGGTTCGGTCATTGTGAACTACTCCAGTCCCAAGGAATACCTTTCATTGGATTTTAATATGGAATGCACAAATACAACAAGAGCCAAGCTTGATCCTTCGGTTAAACACCAACCCTACTCAAGACTTGGATGAACACCTCTATGCCACTTAGGTTGCAACACCTCTACCACCTATTGGTGTAGCCTTATAAATTTGGCTAACTAATCTTAAAAAAATCAACACAAGAGGTGCGCATAATGTAGCCAAACAAGAACAAGACATGAAACACCTTGGCTACACAATGAATTAAGAAGAAGAGAATAGCAAGAATGATCTTCAAGTTTGCTTCATAGTTGGGTATTCTTCTTCTTCACCTTTGCCTCCTATTTATAATGTGAAATAGGCCCTGAAGATACAAACTCCTATGTGTCAACATCTTCATCATCAAGTTCTAGTTGTCTTCACATCATTGGTTGGCCATATAATCACCTTGTACACTTTGTAACATGAAGAAACATGATTGGTCCACATTGGCACTTGTTTGACCGATTTTATCCACCTTGAATTGTCTTGAAAATAATGAAGATAATATGAAGGATTAAGATGGCATATTCCTTACAAGATTACCTTAACTCCTTTGCAAGATAATAGGACATGTGAGGCTGAACATTTTGAACACAAATAGCCCCAAACTTCAGCTCCTAGCTGTTGGGTTTGAATTGATATTTCCAAGTTGGCAATTTTTGCCAACTAGCTTGTATTTGATTGGTCCACTTGTCATCAAGTCACAAAATTAATACACCACCTTTTCCATATAATTTTGGACTTTTTTGAGCTAATAGTAAAGATACAAACTCAAATTTTTTAAGAAAAATCAATAGACAAATGTTGACAAGATTATGCCAACATATAATCTGAAATTCCCACAGATGAATTTCACAACATTAACACCCTTAAAATCTTTGCAAGATAATGAATAAGATTATCCAATAACATATATAAGAAGGTCTTCAAGAAGAAAATAGAATGTGACATCGAATACTATCACATATCCTGCTGCCGTCGATAATATCCCCAAATAAAAACATAGAATAGAAGACCACCAAATAATCTTCAAGAATACCATAAATGAACACCATAATGAAAATAATAAGATACGCAAGAGATTCCTTTGAGTAAAATGACAAAACTGCCCTTGGGGGTAAAATGACCAAATGCCCCTAGTGAGAGAAAACTCCGAAAATGACTCCGATGGTCAGAAATAAAATAAGAACACCTTTGTGATAATAAATAGGAGATAAAGAAGTCATTGAATCATTTTCACTATGTTGAGTCCCTACAAGAACTCAAAATACCATTTTTGCCCTTTTTGATAAGTTATAGAAACTTCAAAGCCACATTAGTCATAAGACATAATTATAATCATCAAAAACACATAATAACAACATGATAAGCATATATCAATCATGTAAAAATAAAAACAACTATTTTATCACATTTTAGAAAAATTCTCTAAAAACCCTAGACATGGATCGATCGAAGTGTCTCTGCTTGAGAGATCGATGTCTCACTATGAGGTTCATAGTTTGTATTTGACCTACATCGATCGATCGATGCAGACATTGATGTACACATCGATCGATCGATGTGTCTCAGTTTTAGAGATCGATGTCTCACAGTAAGGTCTTGGTTTTTCTCCACCTTATATGGATCAATCGATGTGAGTGTTTGATGTACATCACGATCAAAGTACATTAATATGAGAGATCGATGTCATCTTTTCTCACTTATTCAACTTTTTATCATGCGTGACATTTTTAAGTATTCAATACTTAGAATCATGACTTTGAAAATTATTCAAACATATTTTTCAACATAATGTTATGTATAATCTCAGCTCCAAAAGGTGTGGCAAATTTTTTCCATGTGGTGTAGTAATTTGAATTTGAATTTTCAAGAAATCAAGGCAAATGATAGATAATTGATATATGTAATAATGGTATGACTTTGGTGTTATATTTGCCATGTGGTGCATGAAATTCTTATGTGTTTGGAGTGTATATTGGCTGACCATCTTTGTATAGTAAGTATATGACATGTCGGAGACGGTTCGGTAGTCATTTGATGTGGCAATTTTTCGTGTACGGGCTTTTGACGTGTCAGTATATTTTTGGAAGCTTGATGACATGGAATATATAACTTGGAACATGTATATACTCAAAAGGATGATATGCATATCGTTGCTTGATGTTAACGTACATTGATGACGTGTCGATAAAATACTGGGATAGAATATATAATATATACATACATATATATAATTATAATATATATGCCGTGTGAACAATGGCGCATGTCTATGGCGACAAATGGCGGCTGGCGTAAGCCACCGCCGTCTTTGATTTCATGCGTTATGACAATTTGCACGACTTTCATTCTTCAATCTTCGATTTCATACCAACTTCCTGTTTTGATTTGCTACTGTATTCTATAATCTTTTTTTGGTATTCTGAGATTGCAAAAAGGATGTCTCCGCAAAGTATGCAACCATCGCAGGATCGTAATCGCACTTTTGCAGAATTATTCACACCGCCACCTGCTTCATCCATTCCATCTAAACCAATTCAGAAATTCAAGGGTAGCCCTATGATTTCTTTCACAGATGAAGAGATTAATATGTTGGCGGCCCCATACAGGTTTTTATTGGTAGGTAGCCGTCCACCTATTGCCACTATTCGCACCACTATTGATTGTATCGGTTTCATTGGCCAGGTACGTAGTTCTTGACACAAATCATATTTTGATGACTTTTGCACAGGAACAAGACTATTTACGATGCTTTGCTCGTCAAAGTTGGAATATTTCTGGCAAATATATGAGAGTAACCAAATGGACCCCTGAATATGATCCAAAGGTTGACGTTCCAATTGTTCCGGTATGGGTCTCTTTTCTTGGACTACCAATTCATTTTCATCAACGGGAAGCTTTGTTTCAAATAGGTCGTATGTTGGGAACGCCAATGAAATTAGACATGGCCACCATCGAACATTTGCGCCCATCAGTGGCCAGATTATGTATTAAGCTTGATGTGCCTCAAGCTTTTGCCTGCGCGTATTTTTATTCAGGCGGCTGCCCGTTGTATCTCACAGTCACAGCCGGTTGTCTATGAGGATTTACCCATGTATTGCAATGTTTGTTCACGTCTGGGACACAAAGCAGCCTCCTGTGGCAAGGAAGAACCTGCGGATGCTGCGCAGGTACCACCTGTATCAGCCCGTGAAGAAACAAATCGAAAACAGAGGTGGACACCCAAAAAGAACTCCAATGCAGAGCACCCTGTTTCAAATTCATTTCATGATACTGTCTCGAAACAGCCTAGTAAGGACATTGAGGATATGACCGCTCAGTTGGTTCTACAAACTCCTGAAATGATTAATACTGTGGTATCCAATATACAGGATTTAACTAGATTAAAGGGTGTCGATGATAGCATTTTGATTGATTTTCCTGGCAACACCAATGAATCTTCATTGTCGGATGGTGACGGTGATATTTCATATCATGACCCATTATTTCGTGCTAATACAGAGGAAGTCTTTGTCAATCGTGTGATGGATTTAGTTCAAGCAACTGTTATTGATTGTACACATCGTGAAACAAATACTCCATCTAGCAGCAATCCTGCTACACCAACGGAATCAGGAAATGATAGCCAATTTGAAGTGCCGCCTAGATTATTGTGGCGCAAACGTAGAGCCAATGTTCTGAATTCTCCGCCGTGTACTTGTTCACGTGATGCCCTCTCAAATTCATTTGACATATTATCTGATCAATGAAGATGCTGGTCTGGAATATTAGAGGTATTAAAACATCTTTGGATAGTTTAACATCATTAGTTCGTCGTTATCAGTTACATTTGCTATTGGTTATTGAACCTAAGGCTCGGCCTAATTTGTTAGTGTCTTATCGACTAAAGCTGGGATTTTCCCAAGCTTTATTAGTGAATAATGACTCCATTTGGATCTTTTGGAGAGATTCTTTTTTTCAAATGGAATCTCCACGGCAGGGAGTGCAGAATCATTCATTGCGACTTCGTTGGTTGCCCACAGTTGATTCTTTTTGGTGCACCTTTGTTTACGGGCTTCACACTATTGTGGCACGACGTCAGTTATGGGAGGATCTCACATCATTACATTTGAATTTGGATTTACCCTGGTTAATTGGTGGAGATTTTAATACATTTCTGACACTTGATGAACATAAAGGTCGATCCTCTCCCTCCCTTCGAATGCTACAAGATTTTAAATCGAAAAATGTCGCAATTTTTATGGAATGGTGGCCATCATTGGAAATCATGGGATAGAGTCACTCGGCCTAAGGAGCTTGGCGGCTTAGATATTCGTAATCTATCATGTCTTCAGCAAGCCTACGAGTGTAAATTATGGTGGAACTATCATCATTCATCATTAATGTGAGTAAATTACAGTCGGGTAAGTATAGACAACGGGCAACAATGTATTCACATATTTATGATTCTGCTACTGCATATTTGTCGAATTAATGATTATATGCTTACGCAAGTGACTTATACTGCGGAAGGATATATTTGGACAGCGGACAGTAATGGACAATTTTCACTCAAAGCCACATATAAACAGCTGATATTGAATACTGTTCCTTTTGCTCATTCGAGATATGTTTGGTGGCTTTGTATGCCTTTGGGTGGTAGGCTATTTCTTTGGCGATCTGCCTGATACTTTGCAAATGTGGCAAAATATTCATCCTACTCAGTGTGTCTTCTGCAAAATAAACACGGATACCTTAAATCACACTTTTCTTGGATGTCTTGCGATACAGCCTTTATGGCAACAGATTTCCATAATATTCGCTGGATCAATGCCAAATACGTCGACTGTACATGGTTTTCTTCTCTGTTGGTGGCGTGGGTCTTCTTCACATACTATGCTGGACCAATTACGTGTTGTTGTGCCGTCCTTTGTATTATGGGTTATATGGAAAGAGTATGCAGCTACTAAATTTGGGGATGATCATTTCTCGTATACAAGAATGTATGAACGTGCTAGGGCGCATATGTTTACTTGGTGTGCAACGTCCCAAGGCCGTAAATATTCGAGACAGATCCGACACTTGACACAACTTCATTTCTCGCCGCCAATTCGTTCTACTAGACCAAAAATTGTCCGTTGGGAGCTTCCTCTAATAGGCAAATTAAAACTTAATGTTGATGCATCGGCGGGGAGCACAAGTACAGCAGGTGCAGCGGTTTTAAGAAATCATACTTGGGATTTAGTTTCGGCAATATGTTTTTATTTGCATGTTATGACACCTTTAAGAGCTGAGCTTATGGCCCTACAGTATGCTCTTATATACTACTCAAGGGATTATGATCGTCTCTTCCTCGAAACTGATTGTAAGATGCTTCTACATCACCTATCCACTCCAGATAAATTTGCAGGACCATATGTTGCTGATTTTTTGCGACGTACAATACAGTTTTTATGCCTAAATTATTCCACATTGGTTTACTCTCCATGAGAGACTAACACTGCGGCGCATACACTTTCACGGCATGGGTTAAGATCCATAGGGGTAACATGTTTTACATCCTTATGCTCATTGCCATGTGAAGTTAGAGGATCAATTATTCTGGACTCTTTGGTCCCCCGGTTTTAATGTCTCCCAAAGGGTTGGCGATTTTATACATCCGTTGCTTATGTTGTCCAACATAGGCAACGTGGGTATGTTTCTATTCGTATCTTTGTTTCATTTATCATCCATTCTACATCATTTGCGATATGGCAGTAACACTTTATATTATGTTTTCATTGAGGATAAACTGGACGGCAGCATTATTTTCGTGCAAAGGCGATCATCTTTCAAGAGCATCAATGATTTGTTGTTGCTTGTATTCATTATGAATGCAGGCAACGTTGGTAAGATCATGACACTTATATTTCTTTGCTTCATATTTCATTTTTTACTTTATAATAATGACTGTTTCGTCTCTATGGCATGAACGGATACATATACAAGTTAATGAGGCCAACATGTGGCGGATCCATGGCCAGCTGAAGGATATCTTTCTCAGCCACTTGAAGACACATCAACGCGTTCCTATGAGCTGCTACCGTGGAGGGTATAGGAATAACATTGCACATATTGTAAATACTTTAGTCCAGTTAAGCTTTTCAGTGTGGATTCTACTGGTTCAACGCGATAATCATATAAATATGCATGTTTTTTCCTTCGTCAAGGTTTTATCCCTAAGGATGGTTTTACTTGGCAAGGTTTTAATGCGACATATCATATATGATTGGCGATTAACCATTATTGCATCACTGCACTCGCTTTTTTCATATGATGAACTTATGTAATATGGTTTTCCTCCGCCATAAGTGAGGCTTTCCACAATAAAATATGCCTTATTTAAGAAAATATATATGCCATGTGTGTATATATGTAGTGTGAAGAAGAACTTTCCATTTGAGATTTGTTGATGATTAGGCATTCTCAAGTATATCTCCTTAAGCATTTGATTTAATGAACTACTTAAATTCATCTACTTAAGCATTTCATTAAATGAACTAGTTTAGTTCATTTTAACATGGCACCTGAAAATAGTGTAAATAGAAGAAATGTTTGCCATATGATTTAAGACTTAACGCTTCATGACATGTTAATCCAACAATGATATATATAAAACATATAAAGCATATTTATCATGTAAGAATGTCATGTAACATTTAAATCATGCATTTTGAAATCACTTAACATTTAAATCATGCATTTCGAAATCATTCAAACCCTGGTTTCTCAACAAATACAAGGCGTCGAAATCGCTATAAAAACACGTCAGCAACATGATGCAAATCGATGTCAGCGGATGTCAAAATAAATCTCAAAATCATCATAGACCATAAATACTGGGTCTAAGTCAAACTAAATCAATATAAAGTCTAAAATAAAACGAAATAAATAACTGAGTCTCCATAAATAAATTGTGTAACGTTAAAATCATAAGTCCTCTAAAGTCATCATTAGAACCATCCTCAAAAGCCCACGGGCCATTGAACTCTCTCAGTCCAAGTCATCCTTGACGTAGACTAACTCGTAATTCAGCTCATCTGAAAGAAAATGATAAATAGTGGTATGAGCGACACTTCACACAGTAAGTAACCTCACTATACTTATTATAGTTTCATGCATAGAGAAGCAAGTGTGATCAAATAAATAACAATACAAGAAAATAGCATACTTCTCATTCGTAAATAAAATTACTATTATGCCCAATCAAGCAACAAAGTTAACGAAATAGACCAATAACCAAGTCAAACCAAACGATAGCCAATCAAATGTTAGTCCAAGTTAAAAATAAATGGTGCGATTTTAAAATCGATGCGATGCAAAGATCAATACCAAAATTCCAAAGTTTTTCAAATTCCAAAACCAAATGCGATGTTCGATACAAAACGATTCGATCAAATGTCCAAATCCAAATACAATATCCAGTTCCAAACCGGTCCAAATACCAAATATCCGAATACCCAAATATCCAAATCCGGCTTAATCGGTCAAAAATCCAAATATCGAATCGATTTTCAATGCAAAGGCCATGACACTTTCTTTACAAGTGACTTATATCGCAAGACTTACGAATTGATCCTCCAATGATCAAATGTGTCACAGAAGGCCTATAAAAATAGTCAACTATGTCTGGGCAGCCAATCGGCGATCAAATGTGTCCGAGCGCTCTATACCAAAATAGGCAATATGATCAGACGGCCTGTTTGTTCGGAACCAATCCAGTTTAACGATATATTTCACATGTAAGGGTGAATTTTCTAAAATATGCAATGTACGATTTCCAAAATAGTTTTCAAATGTTCGATATTTCAAATGTTAAAAAGTTAGTCCAATTTACCAAAAATGGCAAAAAGGTCAAATTGCCAAAATGCCCTGAAATGCCAAATATCCAAACCAAATAGACCAAGGAATCAATTGTCAAATATCGAAATCCAAATCCAATATCGACCTACCAAATGACTACCACTCACGCATATCTATATACATATATTTTCCATATTTATAAGGAAAGTATTCACTCTTTATTTATACATGCAAAACAGCCATCACTTCCAATTTAACATGAAACTTTCAGCCGTTATCAATTGATCATGCACAATTCTCAGTTTCATGCACACAATCGGCCACATGCAATCATATATATATATATATATATATATATATATATATATATATATATATATATATATATATGCGATCCGGCAGCACTAGCCGCCGCCGTCGATATTCACACAATTATCCTCACCACCGCCGGCCTCTCTCTGCTTGCCGTTGATTTTCCTTCTTCTCTGACCAGTGATCTACGTTGTTTCCCCTCTCCTTCATCATGTTGTCAATGTCGCCCCCGACTTTTGCGGCTATTGTTTTCGGTGAGACTTCTGCGCAGAAAATCAAAATCTCACCAAAATTCGTTCCGCGACACAGAGGTATTCCTATGATCTCATTCCTTGACTCTGAAATTGATGCCCTTGCTGCGGCATTCAGATATTCATTGGTTTGAACTTTTTGGTATGGTCGTCCCTCGTTGAAAGTGATACGCAATGTATTTGAAAAAATTGGATTTCATCATGATTTACGCATTACACTTATCGATCAAACCCACACACTGTTGAATTTTTGCAATGAAGCAGACTATCTCTGATGCTTTTATCGCCGATCATGGCATATATCCGGATGCCATATGCGTATAACAAAGTGGACTGTTGATTTTGATCCATCCACTGATGTGCCCATTGTTTTGGTATGGGTTGCACTCCCAGGGTTGCCAATACACCTTCATTGCCGAGATGCACTATTCGAAATAGTACGCCCAATTGGTTCACCTATCAAATTAGATGTGGCGATGACAGATGTTCTCCACCCATCAGTCGCTAGAATTTGCGTTGAGGTTGACGTCTCCCAAGAGCTGCCACAAAAAATTTATTTGCAAGCCAAGAATAGATTAATCCTGCAGTCGGTAGTTTACTAAGATTTGTCTTTGTTCTGTGCTTCTTGCCATCGGTTAGGACATGCTACGGCATCATGCCCCCCAAAAACTACTTCATCAGTGCCACCACCTCTGCCGCCTCCACCGCCTCGTCCGGCAACGAAGAGATGGACGCCAGTTAAGAAGAAGCCACCGGTAGAACCATCCAAGAATCCATCTCCTGTGCCACCGCCTCAAGCTTCTTTTCCTGCAATGCCTGCCACTAATCCTCAGCTTGATCCCATCACCATCTGCAACAATATATGTGATGAGCCAATGGATGATCCGTTGCAGGATTCAGAATACTGTGATTTAGGTCATTCATCGGACACTGAATTGCCTACTAGAGATAATATGTTGAATAAAGTTCCTGATGATGTGATACAACGAATGAGCTGATCCCACCATCACCTGAGGTGGAGGTTTTAATATCCCGGTTAGAAGAGGCAACGCCTGATGCACCATTTATACTCGTAGTACCTCGTCGAAAACGTCGCGCGAAGAAAGATTTGCCTCCTTTACCGCCCTCTACCATCCTCACATGCAGTGCCTCACGTATCTCTCAGGAAAGTGATCCTAATCTTTCTTAATGAATACCCTAATATGGAATATAAGAGGCATGCGTGCCTCCATGCCTAGGTTGCATCATTTGATGTGTGATTTGTTAGCTTTGATTGAACCAAAACATGCAGCTTCTAGTATTTCTTGTTTTGCTTTGGATCTTGGGTTTTCACATCATTATTCTTCGGTCTCAGAACATATATGGTTTTTTTGGCGTGACTCAGAATTCAGTATGTTGACAACGCAGGATCAGGATCAAATCGTTCATTTTACGTTGTTGTTTCGTCCGCTCTAGCTCACCTTTGTTTTATCGCTGGTCTATGCCAAGCACAGCCCACTTTTGCATCGCCTATTGTGGCAACCTATATGTGATTTTTCTGCAACATCTACTTTACCATGGATGATTGGAGGAGATTTTAATACATTCCGTACTCTTATTGATCATGATGGATGCTCCAACCCCTCACTCACTATAATACAAGATTTTAATGTCTGTATTGAAACTTGCTCTCTAATGACTCCGCCTTTTACAGGATCGCAGTATACATGGGTTGATGGGAGAGGACTTCGCAGAGTTCGCAGGCGCTTGGATTGGTTATTCCTTAATTCTTCCTTTCACGATATATTTAATGATATGCAGCTCTAACATTTACCGCGAGTTACATCGGATCATACTCCTTTATTGTTTATCTGTCGCATCAATACGGTTGAAGGCCGTAGATCTTTTCGTTTCTTGGACTCTTGGTTGTTGCATCCAGACTTTCACACTTATGAAAAGAATGCCTGGGCATCTTATCCCACCACAGGAGTTATGTATGGTTTCTACTCGAAGCTGTTTCGTCTAAAAAGAGACATTCAAAGGTGGAACAAAGATATTTTCGGTAATATATTCTCAAATGTTAAGCAAGCTGAGGAAAATCTTACTAGAGCTGAGTCTAGTTGGGAGACTGCACCTAGTGAGGCCACTTGTGAAGAATACCATCGAGCGAAAGCAGTATATCTCAGTGCTGCTAATTATGAGTTACATTTCTGGAAGCAAAAAGCCCGTGTTCGGTGGCTAAAAGAAGGAGATGCTAACACATATTATTTTTATTCGATAGTCAAAGGGCGAAGAACACAATTGCGCATACAACAAATACGCGCCACTACTGGAGAACAATATACTACACCTAGAGCAATCATGACGGAGGCTGTTAATTTCTACACCTCTCTATTCACTCGGGAGGATGCGAATAATTTTGATGAAATTCTAAGGCATATTCCGTGGCTCGTCTCAGTGTCGGATAATGAATTGCTCATGCAGCAGCCTTCGCTGGAAGAGGTCAAAACGGAAGTATGGAACCTAATGCACAGCTGGACCAGATGGCTTCAATGGTACGTTTTATCGCTCATGCTGAGTAATTATTCATGCGAATGTGGTGAAAGCAGTACAGGAGTTTTTCCTTGGCGTTCCGCAGCCTACGGTAATGGATAGTGCTTTAGTTACTTTGATCCCGAAGAAAACATCCCTTGCTACATTCAGCGATTTTCGCCCCATATGCCTCACTAATTTTCTAAGTAAAGTCTGTACGCGGATCATTGCAACACACTTGAATAAACTGCTTCCTAAATTAATATCTCCAGAGCAGACATGATTCTTACCAGGCTATGATATCTCCACGCAAGTTTTACTGGCACGGGAGATGATACACATGCTAGATAAGGGAGGTCCTCAACTATGTTTGAAATTAGATATGATGAAGGCATTTGATAGAGTCAGTTGGGAATATCTGGATTTACTATTACAACGTTTTGGCTTTTCTGGGTTTTTCATTCGCATTATTATCAATCATCTGCGAGCTACCACATTTACAATCTTAATCAATGGTCAGCCACCTGCCACATTTCGCCCTATCGTGGAGTAAAACAGGGTGACCCACTATCCCCCTTGCTCTTTATTCTAGCTTCTGAGGGTTTCAGTAGGGCCTTGAAGGCTTTGGTCGCTTCCGATGTGTTACAGCCCTTCCGTCTAGGTAGGGTACCTTTTGCTATTACATATTTGGCTTATGCAGATGATCTCTTGGTGTTTTTACGAGGCACGCAGAGAAATTTACGATGGTTCCATGAGTTCTTAACTCACTATGAAACAGCCTCGGAACAGAAGGTAAATTTTCAAAAAAGCAGTTTTATTTCATCGGCAAACATATCACTCAGACAGCGACGTGGTTTTGAGGCTTTGCTTGGCATGCGCAGTACCTCCTTGCCTTTTTGTTATCTAGGCTCTTATTTGCATAAGGGCATCAGCCGTGCAAGATATTGTGGTTCATTATTGCAGCATATTGATGACCGTCTACAGGGCTGAACTTTCGATTGCTATCTTCCGTAGGACACCTAGTTTTGCTTCGTTCAGTGCTATCATCTCTTCCGTTACATATTCTTGTCGCTGGTGCATTGCCCAAGTCAGCTATAAAAATTATTGGTAGGAAAATGGCTACATTTTATTGGGGACGTCGACATCATTGGTTTGCTTGGGCTTCTATAACCACTCCTCGTGAGGAAGGAGGTTCGGGTCTTCGAGATCTCAGCTCATTACAACAGGCTTATCACTGTCGTATTTTGTGGTCCTATCAACAGAACAACACCCTATGGAGTCAGTACATGCACATAAAATATGGTGGACGCCAGTATTACATCCCTAGGTTGCCTGACTCACCAGTTTGGAAGCTTATTTGTAGAATTCATTCTATCTGCCATACTCAGACTGAAGGCCATGGTTCATTTCTCAGCTGGATACCTTTGCCCTCTGGGGAATATACATTACGCTCGGCCTATTATATTTGTCGCAACATGCATCCAACCCAACTCTCTGCTAAATTTATTTGGCACAAGCGCCAGTCACCAGTCATTCAGCTATTCTTATGGTGGTTATTTTATTCTGCGTTACCATTTGAGGACTACATTGGTCCGTATATTTCATCACGCCAACACAATGTCCATTTTGTAAGCAAGCATCGGCTACGGTGGATCACATATTTTTGCTCTGTGATAGCGTACGTCCTTTATGGAATTTCTTTGCACATGAGTTACATTGTCCTCCACCTTCATCGCTACATCTTCGCCAATTTTTATTATCTTGGTGGTATCATTCTACGTTTACGTTGCTCCTTGGTGTTTTAAAAATCATCGTCCTGGCAATTATTTTGTATAGCATCTGGCACTCATACACATCACAAGTATATGGGGAGCAGTCTATTTTTGTTATGACTTCTCTTCGGGCTTCAATTCATTATGATATTGCCATGTGGAGCAAAGCCATAAACGGCACGAAGTTAGCTGCAACTTCGATGCCACAGCTTTCGTGGTTTCCTAAGCTACATTCCCTGTGGCCTCAATTAGTACGTTGGCACACACCGCCTTCAGGGCGTTTGAAGTTAAATGTTGATGCAGCAGTTGGCAGGCATTACGCAGCAGGTGGGGCCATATTACGCGACCATGCTGGTTGCTGTGTGGGAGCAATTTCTTTTTGCTTGCCCTCAAGCACTCCTTTCACTGCAGAAATACAGGCTGTAGTCTTTGGTTTATTGTACTTTCTTCCACTGTATCGCTCAATTGTTCTAGAGACGGATTGTTTGTAGTTGATATCACGTCTCTCACAGCCATGCCTGGTTCATGGCAATTACTATCTTCGCTTGCTACATACATTAACACACCTTCATCGACTGGACTTTCTGCATATCTACAGGAAGGCAAATATGGCTACCCATTATCTGGCTCAACATGCAATGTTGAACCCTCGCACGAAATATTACACTTCTCACTCGCTACCTCCATTAGTGTGCGCCTCCATTTTGCAGGATCTCTCCACATCCCATTTGCGTGTTCATTAATCAAGTCTTCCAAACGGATTGGCTCACATTCATTCTTCTGCATGTATCCTGAAGGATGCAGGCAGACTTGGTATGCTTTGTACTTCGTCGGTGATACAGTTATTATTGTGCTCCATAACCACTTTTCATGCTGTTTTATTCCTCACATGTACATGGATTGGATGCTTCCTCTGGATGGCCTATATGTATGCTGTGGATGAGACGACCTGGTCCCTTTGCTCTTCACAGCTGTTTTTGGCGAAGGCTTATAGTTGCGGTTTACTCGGCTATATACCCTTGTTGTTGTCTGTGTTTTCCAACATAGGCACACTGGTGCGTTTTCAATTAATATGCTATTTATTCATCATGTCCCATCCCATTTATTGTTACATATGAATCTCTTAGCCTCAGATCTGTGTTTCTTTTGTTGTGCTGGACATTACTGCAAAAACTATTGACGAGGGCGACATCGCTTAGCTTCAAGTGGAAACAGGACGATGTCTTGGATTTCTTTTCCTCCGGCCGAGGTCCATCATCAACATCAAGTGCTCTTCCAAGCCAACTAGTCAATATTGTTTTCTACTACACATTAATCACTTCCACGTATTTAAATTTCAATAGCTTATTTATCAATGATAGCCGTATAAATATGTAAGCTTTTCCCTTCGCCAAGTTTTTATCCACAAGGGTGGTTTTTCTTGGTAAGGTTTTAATGGGGAATATCATATACGACTGGAGATATACAATTCTTAGCTTTTTATTTCACTTATTCACATACGATGACGCTTGTAATATGGTTTTCCTCCGACATAAGAGAGGTTCTTAATAAAATTTCTGTTCTATAAAATATATATATATATATAGCGACAATGTATTTCCCAAACCGAATTTGTAACCTTGGAACCAAAATTATGTGGCACTGCCCCATACTAATCTCGGTCATACGCAACAACATTAACGAATCTTATGTACACATACACACAACATTGGTTCCAGATACATGCATACATGTGAACTCATACACCTATAAAGGCACACATAAACAAGCATGATACATGGATTTTATACCAAATAAAAAACCCAAGTTTGCAAAAACATAGCAAGTATAGGTAGGTTACTTACATTGCAATATATTATACCGTAACTAAATGGAATTCAGAATGGGTTGAAGCAAATTTTTTTCTCTTTTCTCTAATGGTAGCCTCGCCTGTGTGGCAAAAGTTTGGCCAATTTTATTTGTTTGTGATAAGCTTCAGCTGCAGAGGGAGGTTGTTGAGGAAAAAATGGTTGGGGAAACTTGTTGGCCAAAAGAATGGCTGCTGGGGGAATTTAAAAGGTTACGAATTTTTTTAGCATCGGCAACAACTGGGGGAGGATTAATGGGAGAGATTATTGGCAACTATATAGGTTATTTAGTGGGGGAGTTATGCCCCCACGACTCACAGCTTTCAAAATTTTTTTTACAAAATGCATTAAAAGAAAAATTATTTTTATTTATTCTATTTTTTTCCAATCGTAACGAATCTGTTCATACCTGCCCATATATATGTCGTGAAAATTAGGCATACATGGATAACATCCAACCATATGAATAATCATGTAGCGACCTGTTTCGAGTCGTAGTACTCGAAACGGTTCATCCACCTTATTCTTCTAAGAGAAATATAAGGCGTCGATACCAAATCAAATGTATGCCGCCAATGTGACGTAGAGTGACATAAAATTAAAATCTTCAAAATAATCATTAATCATTAATATATAAATTCTAGGCAAAATTCGAAATCCAATACACAAACTGCAAACTTAAGCCAAAATTCTAGGTCTTAAAATTATAAATCTCGAATCCACTCTCAAAATAAATCCCATAAATGGATCATTCTGTCAAATCCTCGAATCATCAATATCCCCATTCAAAATCGTCCTTTACGACCATCAAATTGTAATCCTGTTTCTCTATAAAATAACATCAAGGTATAGTATGAGCGACAAAACATCGCCTAGTAAGTAGTCTGTGTGCACCAACTATGGGATCATACATGGTGAAACAAGTGTAAATATATAATTAATAATATAGGAAAATATCGAGTTTTCCATTCGCAAATAAGATTACTACAATACCCTTATAGCCAAACAAACATCAAATCAACCAAATCAATCATCCATTCAATATCCAATCAAATCTAGTCAAAGTCAAAATCCAATGACGCATGTTACAAAATCGATGCAATATAAAGTTCAAAATTAAACTTTCGATTTTAATTCTAAAATATCAATTTTCCAATTTTCGATTCCAAATAGGTACCAATCTAATTTTCAATTTCCGATTCTAAATCGATATGATATCAAATCAAAATTCAATTTCAATGCAATGTCTATAACACTTTCCTTACAAATGACTGATACAGTAAAACCTACGAATTGATCATTCCAATGGTCAAATATGAACAGGCGCTCTATTGAAATAGTCAAATATGTCTGGGCTCTTCGATTGACGGTCAAATATTCCCGGACACTATATAGAAATAGTCAAATATGCCCGGTCGCTCTATTTGTTTGGGATCAAGCTATCTTACCGATATATTTCTCTTGTAAGGGAGAATTTTGCAAAATGCAATCCACTATTTTCTAAAAATATTTTCTAAAATCATTTCAAATATACCAAATTTTCAAATACCAAATGTTTTAAAAACAATTCTGGATATTCAATTGTCAAATAATTTCAAATACCAAATCACAAATATTCTCAAATATCAAATGACTCCTAACTCCCGTGTGTGCACGTGTGTGTGTGTGTATATATTCGCAAAATGAAATTTTATTTTAATGATGCCTCACTTAAGGCAGAGGAATACCGTAGTACAAAAGATCATCATATATATATTTTTTTCAAAAGGAAATTTTATTTTTAATGATGCCTCACTTTTGGCGGAAGAATACTATAGTACAAAAGATCATCATATATATATATATATATATATATATATATATATTAGAGCAATGTAAAATTTTTATTAAAATGCCTCACTTATGGCGGATGAAAACCATATTACAGTCGTCATCGTATGAAAATAAATGAAACAATGAACTAATGATGGCTAATCTCCAGTCGTATATGATATGCCGCATTAAAACCTTGCCAAGTAAAACCAACCTTGTGGATAAAATCTTGGCGAAGGAAAAAGCGTACATATTTATAAGGCTGTTGGAATGGCCAAAGCTAAAGAAAAATGAATACAATGGGGTGCCTCCATGATGACAGACGTAGGCGCAAGACTCTTCGTTTGGAGATTCGATTGCTGCATGATACCAGCTTTGTGATAGTGATGGAGCAAGTTTGGCATGCACCTCAACAAAGGCAAAGGAAGTGGATATTACATATGCAATGATAATATAGTGGAGAGAAAACTTTTGGACAAAAGCCATACCCAAGCCGTCTTGGCTCAGCTTGAACCAAGGCAACAACAGCTGTAGCGGGCATCTGGGAAGAAGAAAAAGTAGCTGCAGGAATGAGCCCCTCAATTTTGACGGAGAGCACCTGCATCCGCGCGTGTTATTTGTTTGAAGTAGAATCCGCCATAACAGAGCCAACAGAAGAGTAAGACAACTATATGCGATAAAGTAAAGTTCCGATCTTTCGCATGCATAAAATGATGACTTATGAAAAAGAAACGCACCGGCGTTGCCTGCGTCTGATGTGTACTCAGGAAACGTAAAAGATGTAGCGCAAACACAATGTGAGATATTTGTCAACCTCAAAAAGTAGGCAGTTGAAGGTCCGTGCGTAAAGCTTCGCGAACTTCACACGGCAGTTCATGAAGAGACATGTAGCACTGCAACCAGGCTGCTCGGTAACCATGTCGTGCGAGCCAATGAGAGGCTGTATTTGCTTCCCGGGGACATTACTAGAGTATTGATTGGTTTAGGCTCAATAACTGTCTTGCACGCTGAATATCCACCGCCAACCAACCTGTTAGTGGTTGAGATCCGGCCAACAAGGTGATCATAGTTTGGAATTCCATTTTCAATATTATGTTGTTATACTCTTGTGCAAAGTGGATCAATGCAAATGTCATGGGTAGTAATTCCACCCTTAAAGGCACAACCAACGGCAATGAAAAACATATGGCCGAAAGCATGTGTCCTTGGTCCGTTCTCAAAACCGCTCCTCCTGCTGCTAGCTTTTGTCCTCCGGTGGCGTCATATATATATATGTGTGTGTGTGTGTGTGTATGTATGTATGTGTGTGTGTGTGTGCCCCGCCCATTCATGTACATATACACGTATATACATACACGTACATCTCTCGGCTCACTTTTCCTTTAATCCACTACCCAACTCACCCCTACCCACGATCCTTCACCCTCGGCTCCCCTCACTACCCTCGCCAGTACTTGTTCCCTCACCTCACTCCCTCGGCCAACCCTCAAACTCCCAAAATCATAATTTCCTACATCTATACATCCTACCCCTCGAGCCCCCTCTAAAACACACACCTAACACACTACTGTAACACGCGCTTCATGCGCCACAAAATCACCGCCACTTTGCTGGTGCGTGTGGCCCATGTGCCATCATTGGCACCGCCTCCTTCCATCTGAATTCAGCTTACACGATTTCCAAACTTATTCCACCATTAAATCATGCAAACTTCCAACTTATGTTGTATTCAAATTTATCTACAATCCATACCAATTCACAAAATCATCCCACATATAATCATACATATGTCATATACTATAAATCATATACATATGCAAATTATACAAATATTTATACCAAAAAGCCAGTTTCAGCCGAGATACACAAATTATTATTATATATATATGTGTGTGTGTGTGCACAAACACTTTTAACACTCACATAAAATATCAAAATGTTGCATATAAATTCATATACACACATACATGGTTATACACACACATATAACATCCATCTATGCAATCGAATATACACATTGATGGTTCCTCATGTTTATACGAAAATGCATTTATGTGGCTTGCAAATTCATAACAAATACAGAAAGGGTACTTACATTTATGCGTATATACTATACCGAATTGATTGAACTAGGGTTTGGGTGGAATAAACTCATCTCTTTTCTTCCTCCTAGAAGTGTCGACTGGCTGGTTAAGATGGGAGATGTTGGCTGGCCGATTTTAATGTGTGTAGGGTTAGGGTGTGGTTTTATATATAGAGAGAGAATTAGGGTACCTAATTGATGTAGGTGATATATTTAGGGTTTATTGGGGTAAAAATAATCTCCCTTCTCCTCTTCTTGAAGTCAACCTAAGCTTGGTATGGTGGGGGGAGGGGGTACTGCTGTATCTATGTGTATTGGATGGGTAGGGTTTAGTTAGTGGTGTATGTATATGTAGCTAGTTTTCTTAAGATATATAGGAAATATACTTTGGATTAATCTGTCAAATTTCAATCAGTTTCTTAAGGGACAAACAAATTCAATTATGGAGTGAAATAAATAGAATCACAAGGAGGGAATACAAGAGAGAGATTCCAGAAATGAAGAAACGCAAAGGAAAAATTGATTCTGCATTCTTCTGTTTAGCTGCACAATTGTAGCATATAACAAAAAGGTAAAAGTGTAAAATTACAAGAATGAACCTGATAACTAACTGCCTCTAGTTATTAACATAAGGGCAACATTGTCATTTTACACATTTAAACAAGCTCCCGCATGATATCTCCTGGTAGCTCAGTCTGTTGCAGGCAGTTACAAACTGCTGCAACAAGCTCTTCTCCAATGCCCGCTAATCACGTGGTTTCAACCAATCACTATGTTCTTTCTTGACTTTGTGTGGCTCCTACAACTCTCAGACCTCAACTGCAATCCATTTTACTTCTTGATTAGCTCAGATTGCATGTGTTTGATGGAATGAAGTAGTTGCTCGATCATATTTCTACTGCTGTGTTTGCTGCACTTCTACTCCATCTTTGACACCCCCTTAAGCTAGGCTAGTCATAGACATTGTATACCACAAATATGCTCATATGAGCATTCATCCTTTTTGAATCCAAAACCTTTGTGAAAATGTCCGCTACTTGAAGATCGTCCTCACTATCATTGAGTTTGATTATGTCACCTTGCACCTTTTCTGTTAATATGTGACAATCTATCTCTATTTTGTTCTCTCATGGAAGATCAGGAATATGCATAGCGCTCTTGCTGTCAGAAAAAACCCTTACTGGTTCTTGTTTTCAAAGATGTAAGCCATGAGACAAATACAGTAACCATTGCACTTCACACACCAAGGTCACTAAAGCTCTATACTCAGCCTCTGCTGAGGATTTTGATACGATGATATGTTTTTTGGCTTTTCAGGATATCAAAGCCTCTCCCAAGAAAACACAGAATCCTGTCACACTTCTTCTTGTCTCTGTGCATCCTGCCAGTCAGAATCCAAAAATTCCATAAATTTTAATTGAGTGTTGGAAAGGTACCTACTGTCCCTTTGATGTATCTAAGCAATATATTAACTTTTCCATCAAGCTTTTGTTAGTGGAACTCTCAGCCAGTAAAGGTGAATCACCATGAGTAAGCTTCAGATTAGCCTTCATAGGGTCTTGGTAGGCTTGGCTCCCAAAAATCCAGTGTGCTCCAGTAACTCTAAGGGATACTTCCTTTGATTCAGTACAAGTCCCCCCTATGAGCTGGCTACTTCTATTTCTAAGAAGTACATAAGGTCACCAAGATCTTTAATCCTGAATGTAGTTGGATCTGAGACTTGAGAAGTTGTATAGATGACAGATAAGAAGAGACTAGAATAATGTCATCTGCATATATTAAGGCTAATAAAAAGGAAACAGAAGTTAGTTCGAAAAATAAATTGTAGTCATTTCTGGATTGAGTAAAGCCAAGTGACAATAGGTAAGTGGTTAGCTTAGCGTTCCATTCTCTACTGGCTTGCTTGAGCCTATAGAGAGACTTCTCAAGTTTACAGACTAGGTCAGCCTGAGGTACAGCCAAGCCAGGTGGTGGAATCATGTAAATCTCCTCATGTAAGTCACCAGGTAGAAATGCATTATTAACATCTAATTATTGTATATACCATCCTTTGCTTGCTTCCATTGCTAGAATGAACCTGACTGTAGTCATCTTTGCTACATGAGAGAATGTTTCTTGATAGTCAATTCCATATTACATAGTGTAGCCCTTAGCCACCAACCTAGCTTTATAACGCTCCATCGTCCCATCTTCCTGATACTTAACTTTGTATACCTACTTACAACCAATGAGTTTCTTATCAGGGGGTAGAGGCACTAGTCTCTAAGTATGATTGGCTTCAAGAGCTGCCAACTATGCTTGCATAGCTATCGGCCAAGCTACAGAACTAGATTCCTCTAAATATTTAGCAGGTTCTGTGTGCATACTAGTAGCTAAGACATATTCTTTGTGTTTATGTGTCAATGAATCCATAGAAAAGAATATGTTAAGAGTATGTGGGGTGGACACGCTGGTAGGTAGATTAAGAGAAGAGGCTAGCTGAGACTGATTACAATAATACTCTTGTAAGTAGGATGGTGAATGTCTGTGTCTGAGAGGCCTGTTATTTGAAAGATTAGGAAGACAGATGTCTAGGGAGGTAATAGGGATAGGAGTCACTAGAGGGCTAGCAGAAGTAGGATTTTGACTGTATGTGTCAGGAGTAGGAGAGGAGGCTAAGGTTGGAGAGGATGTTGTTGAAGGAATGGGTGGAATATTCATGTCTGTAGGATCATTGGGTAAAGTAGAAGGAAAAGAGTCGGAAACATTTGGGAATGGGTCAGTGATAGGATGTATATCTGATGTAGATACTGGAAGGTATTCAGATTGAGTCAATGAAGTGTCACTGATGTTTGTAGATGAGTAGGGAAATATTTCTTCATGGAAATCAACATCTCTAGATATGAAAATATCTTTTGTGACCAGATCCTGCAGAATGCATGTAGCGGTCTGGCCCGATACCAGACATGGGTACCAATGCACCCGCCGTAGTCTGCTATAAGAACTATAAGGCGTCAAAGCAATTCACGTACACATTATCATGACGTAGAATATATCAGCGAACACGTCATACCAATTTAAAACTTCATAACCAATATAGAAGCCACAATGTAATATAACTGACATGGGATATGTACTGAGAAAGAAATCTATTACATCCTCCGATACAACGACAACCATAAAGTCTATCAGCTAGGAATTAAATATAAGATTATCCTCCTCAATGGACAGAATCCCAATGACCTCACTCACCATCGTCTTCTACAAAGATCATCTCATACTCGAGCTCACCTGAAAAGAGATGGAGTATCTATTCTTAGTGAAAAACATTGCTACCAAGTACCCATCTATACCCCTTCGGGATCACACACGACAAGTCACCAATACATAAATCAATGCCCAAAATAAGGTGCTCGGGTTAGCAAATAACATTTTTATAATAGCTCATCGAAGCTAAATAAGTCACATAGACGATACATAAATACAGAACAAACACATATCTACAAAACATACAATATAAAATGATCATATGTAAATGTCGTTTCTTACATGTCAAATCTTATGCTTCGTGTCACATGATGCGTGCACTTCTTCGAAACCATGTACTGAACTGAACAGACCTCATGCACATGTCTTCTTTCACAAACATGTCAAGCGTGTCATTTCACAAACTGTTTATACTTCTTCTTATCTTATTCTTCGCGTAGCACAAACTTTATACCCTGTGTGTGATCAACCACAGCAAAACAGAACTTTATACCTTGGTTGAAAGGACCACGGCCCCATAACAATACATTTTATACCCTTTTGTTGATTCACATGTCATGCTTTTATACCCTGCCACTGCAGGCGTGACTTTTATACCCTACAATCAACCAACAGCCATAACCTTGTTTTCTTTTACATACATGCGTCCTTTTGCAAAGCACAACTTATGTCGAAATGCAAAATGCTCATGTCACATTATATCAAGCTCCTAAACATGTACACACACCTCACGTATTGAGTCAGGGTCACAATCCTCAATCGTACCTCAAGCACAACTTACTAGTACCTTTTCACCCCCTCTCATATTACAATTTCACCTCGAGCTCACACTTAGTCTTACTCATTCACACTTGACATATACAACTCAAGTACACCTCAAAAACGCTTGTATTTTATGAACAATGAAAGGGAGTAAAAGTATCTCAAATACATGGAGCGCTTAATGTGTTGAAACAGGCTTCAAGAACACTTGGAATGCCTTCAAGAGGCGCCTATAGTAACATAAAGCTCCTAGATTAGGCGTTCGACGTGTTCTGGACACACTAGAACACATCGAACGCCTATATGAGGCGCCTCAAGTGACATAGAGCGCCTAATGTGGTGTTTGAAGTGTCCTGTCGATCCCCAAAACCTGCAATTCTGCAGAAACTCCCTCTTCTCTTCTCCTCTCTTCACCCCTTTCATGTTAAACACCCCAAATTCAACCTTACCACCTAAATCCGTCATGCTTAACAAACACAAAACATAGATTGATCCTTAAACCTATCAGACTGTATAAACCCAAGGCCTTCTACTATTCACATCTCTCGATATATCATCAAACATTCTAACCCAAAATAAATCTACCACAAATCATCATTCAACCCTTCAAACCTTCCTCAATTAATCTCAAATCATCTAAGGCACGATTAGTAAACATGATAAATTATCATAAGGCAATAATTACAGCAAAGATGAAACTGTTAGGGCATATTTATCAACAACCAAGCAAATCGTAGATATTCTAAGAAATTGGCCTAAAAGATCATAACTTTACTCAATCAACAACAATAGATGCACATAGTAGAGCAATTAACATAAACGGATCCAGGTTACAAATGTGTGATCCAATTTTCCCTTTCTAGGAAAATAGGGCCTCTTGAATCAAAATCGCGTAACGCGTATAGAAAGATAACTTTCCTTTGAATCTAGATAAGCTTACGAATGTTTGGTTAAATTTTAGGATAGATTGGACCTAGGTTGGCTACAGTTTCTTCTTTCCTCTTCTTCTTTTCTCCTCTTCTTCTTTTCTCTTCTTCTCCCTCTCAATCGTTTCTCCCTTTTCTTTCTCCTTGTAACCGCCAGTCTCTTAGAGATTTGATGAGGTCCATAACCCTCATCCATGTCAAGATAATGAGAACTCACATAATGTTACGAAAATACAAGATCAAGGACCCTTAACAAGAAGTAAAAAAAGGAAACTAATGCATGAAGTAAGGGCCTTCCTATTTAAACATATGCAAGATAAACCAAGGGAATTCACACATTGGGTTCACCTTATTGAACCTATAACATGACTTATAAGAAGTTTTAGGTCCATTGTAAAATATCATTAAGATAGAATGTGTTCTTTATTTTGCTTTTTAAATGTTTATGTTGTATTAGTTTAGGCCTATCTCGGATTGTGAGTTTCTGTAGGACCAGTTTTGGTAGAATGACGTATTTCTCCAACCACAAAGATACATTAGGAGTTGAAAGATGTGTTGGAAAGCTAAGACAAATATCTATAACTTTCATACTTTGTACTTTTCCAAAATCTGTCGTCTGGATAGCCAAAAGGAGCACGCAAGTAAAAGTACTGTTTCTACCGAATTCTGTAGTATACCTTTAGTAATTTGGATGTATCTCCTCAATGGTTGGGCCAAATGTAAAGAACTTTATATGGTTATTTTCTACACTCAATATTTTACAATTCTCTGAGAAAGAGAAAGGCCTAGTTTGTATTGGAAGATGTCCAAAAATCAGTCACAAACCAGGAAAAATTTCAAGTTGAAGACAAATCCTTAAAGTCTTTCATGAATAGTACTTGATGGACCTACTTTGCCTCTATATTTTTAGTGCAAACACTACGGCTGCTAATTCGAGGTCATGTACTGGGTAGTTTTGTTCAAATGGCTTTAACTATCGGGATGCATACGCAATCACTCGATCTTTTTGCATTAGTACACATCCCAGCCCGTTCTTAGAGGCATCACTGTATGCTACAAATTTTTCACCAGGAATGGGTTGCGCTAAAACTGGGGCGGAGGTCAGCTTCTTCTTTAATTCGGTAAAACTCTGTTTGCAATCTAAGGTCCATTCAAACTTGGTTTTCTTTTGGGTCAAACGGGTAAGAGGCATAGCGATTCGAGAAAATCCTTCCACAAACTTACGATAGTAACCGGCGAGACCGAGAAAACTTCGTATCTCTGTAACGTTGGTCGGTCTGGGCCACTCTGTAATTGCCTTGATTTTCTTGGGGTCTACGGATATACCTTCTTCAGATATTATATGTCCTAGAAATGCTACACTTTGTAGCCAGAATTCATATTTACTAAATTTAGCGTACAGTTGTTTTCTTCGTAGAATGTCCAGAACGACCCTTAAATGGTTTGCGTGGGCCTCCTCATCAGGTGAGTAGATCAAAATATCATCGATGAAGACTATAACGAACTTGCCTAGTTGGTCTTGAAAGACTCGATCATTAGATCCATAAACGCTGGGGGGCGTTGGTCAGTCCGAATGGCATTACTAGAAATTCGTAATGTCCATAACGAGTTCTGAATGCAGTTTTCTGGATGTCCTCATCCTTGACCTTCAATTGGAAATATCCTGAGCCAAGATCAACTTTACTGAAAATCCTTGCCCCTGCATCATGATACCTTTGGGTAGGGTTTATAATAGACTTATTACTAAAATAAAGTTTTAGTTTGCTTACCCGAAGCTGATCGAACACATAACCGCATACTTCCGTCCTTTTTCTTGACAAACAGTACGGGAGCTCCCTAAGGTGAAACACTTGGGGCGAATAAGTTTCTTTTCCAACAATTCGCGCAGCTGTTCCTTCAGCTCTTTTAGTTCTGCAGGTGCCATTCGGTAGGGAGCCCTTGATATTGGTTCAACTCCTAGAACCAAGTTGATTTCAAAAGATATCTCCCGGTCTAGAGGAAGACCCGGTAACTCTTCTGGAAAAACATCTGGGTATTCACGAACTACTGGGTCTTTACTGGGACTTGAGGAAGATCTGAGGGCGCTTGATCGGCATTTATGGCATAGATAAGATATCCCTCATGTCCCTTCTTCAGTGCCTTATTAGCGCGAATCGAATTTACATAAACGTTCTTAGGACACTTCCGTAACTTCGATCCCCCTTGAAAGGTCATTTCCTTACGTGTGGGATCCTTAAAGGTAACTTGTTTTTTCACTACAATCGATGTTGGCCTAATTCTTGGAAAGCCAATCCATCCCAAGAATCACATCAAAGTCCGTCATGGGTATGGAAATTAAATCGGCGTCAAACCGATGGTTATCAAACTCAAGTTTGCAGTTTTTGAAAACATGGTAAGCTACAAGCACCTGTTCCCCAGCTGCTTGGATTCTATAGGGTGCATCACTATAGGTTGAGTTTTGCTCAATATTCTTTGCAAATTTCTTGGCTATGAAGGAGTGGCTAGCGCCACTATCAAATAACACGTTGGCAGGTACTGAACATACTAGGATAGCTCCTGAATCATGCAATACTTACTAAGCAACTATAGGACAACAGTACTTATAAGAATTAGCACAATTCTCAGAAAATAACTGTCACCACATCATTGGCCTCTTTAGCAGCTGCGTCAGTCATGGCGTGAACTCGTGCATTGGTACGCTGACGCTGAGGCTTTGGTGGTTGTTGTTGCTGCTGCGCCCCCTTCTCCGGACATTCCTTGGACATATGTCCTGTTTTCCCGCATCCAAAGTAGGTGGTTCCCTTATCTGGACAGTCCTTAAGAATATGGCCTGCCTTGCCGCACCCGAAACATTTCCCCGTCTTGTAATAACATTCTCCCACATGGCGTCTACCGCAGTGAGAGCAGCTCGGAATGCAGATTGTTGGCCTTGGGTCTTTGACTGGTTCTTTTGGCATTGGAACCGATTCTTCCCTTGACGCCCTGGGCCCATTGTATTTTTCTTAGCGGACTTGCGGGGCCCTCCGCTCCCAGACACTTCTCGTCCTCTTTTCTGGCCAAACTCATCATGACGAATGATATCTCTTTCAATTCTGTAGCATGCGTCTAGAAGTGCATAAAAATTTGCTGGATTTGCATTGACCAGCCAGGTTCGAATTCTAGGGTTCAGTCCTCTTTCAAATTTCAACATTTTGGTTTCTTCATCGTTCATGGTGGATGGTTGGAATCTTCCCAGAGCTATAAACTTGTTGGCGTAGCCAGCGACTGTCATTCCTTATTCTTGCATTAGGGACTCAAACTCATGTCTTTTCTGTAATTTGACGGAGGGTGGTATGTAGAACTTGTTGAACTCCTGAAGGAATCTTTCCCATGAAATTGGTCTGGGTAGAGATTGCAGATTGGCCTTCCACCACTGGTTAGCCTCTCCCAGCAGAAATGGCCTGACTGCTTGAGTTTTCACCTCTTCAGGTGCTCTAATCAGTTCAAAACAATTCTCTACTTCATCTAGACACTTCTCAGCGGCGTCAGAGTCTGACTTCCCTTCAAACGGTGGAACATTTGCCTTTTCAGCTTTTCAAAGTAGTATTGGGCATCCCTAACTGGTTCATGGGGTTGTGGAATATTCTGTTGCAGCATCACTTGACCAATTTGAGTGACTGTCTGGCAAAAGTTTTGAAAGGCATTGATATCCTGCATCATTTGTGGAAAAGGTCCTTGGGGTGGAGGGACGTTCTGAACTAGCGGTGGATTTTGGTCTTGCGGTGGCGAGGGTGGAGGGACCTGAGTGGGTGGAGGAGGAATAGGCTCCTGCACCTCGGGTCTAGCTCTTGCTGGTCTGCCTCTTGGTCGCACCATCTGCATTATGCATTGTCGGGTTTTATTAAATACGAGAATGTCATAATAAGTAGCAGAATTTAATTTATACTGATAGCATATCTGAGGAGCATATACGTACATACATTATAAATTAAATTCTGTGATTGGTCATTAATTAGGGTATTGTCAATGGGATGTACCCTAATTTTCTAGTCTAAGTCATCCTAGTCTAAAGTCAACTCTCATATAGGATCAGAACTTAGATCTAAGATCAAGCTTAATGGTCTACAATCATGACCTAGTTCTATATTCTGCCCGGATCTGGAGCCTCGGCTCTGATACCACATGTGGTGCCCGGCATCCCGGCCTAGTCGGAACCGGTGCACCTGCCATACTTCACTAAGGAGAGTACCAGGCATCGATCCATAACGTATCGTAATCCATGATAAAATGCATGGATTTCCGTGCTTATACGTCATCAAGTAAGCGAAACCGTGGTAGAATAAAAACTTTGAATTAAAACATCCACGAGATCATTCTTAGTTCACAACCCAAATCAAAAGTATCGAAATTCTCAAAGGTAAATGTTTCCCATCACAAATACATATAAGTCGTCAATCACCACCAGCATGTCAAGTCTCCTAATCCATCCATCTTTCGCTGCACTCACGGGTAGGGGACCGTAGGTTCATCCTCAATCCATTCTACCTGGTTCCCTGCAGTCTCTGGGAGGAAAAATAGGGGTGAGTGACAAAGTCACCAGCAAGTATACTATAATAATCGAGGATTAAATGGAAAGTACATACAAGAATGGAACCCCAAAAATTTTGGTTTAGAAACATACCTGTCCTCTATCCAATACCCGATAGTGATCAACACTTAATGTGTCAAGATCATAACTTAAGCAAGATCATTACTTAATAAAGAACATAACAATAAAAGACCACAACTTGCATAAATTCGTAGCATATCAAGGATCATTACTAAATGAGGTCATACTTAGGAGCTACCAAGTTATAACAACTTAGTCTAAATATCATGTGTCACTACACGATGACTCAATAAACGTGACATGCATACATATGTACGTGTGATGCATCATGACAAAAATGAGATTATGATCTTTCATTCTTTTCTTTCAAAACATCATCGTCAAGAAAACAATAGAGTGTTCAGATTTATCTTCCCGGATCTGAGGCGGTCACGTCTCCCCTTCGAATATGTAATTCCCGGATTCGGAACGGTAATGTCATCACTTATCGGGTCTATTCTCTCCAGGCCCAAACAGTCCATATCAGGTCTATTCTCTCCGGGCCTGAACGGTCCATATCATCTGATCGATTAACCCCGGATCTGGGCGGGTCCTTACTAGCCAGGAACATACACACATGGTACCGGTGGGAAGCATTCTTTTAAAATAGAATCTTTCCTTTAAAAACGCTTTTCATATTTCTTTCGCATAAAACCAATGCCATAAATCATGTGAATGACGATGATGCAATGCATGACATGTATTATGCAAACCATGACATAATGCTTTACATATACACATATGTGCAAATCATTCTTTATGCTGAAAAATTTCAGCCTTATCAATCCATATACACGGCCTTAATCCCTTATGGTTAGGCCCATTAACAAGAATGCTTGTCATGCGTATGCATAAAAATGCCCTATTTGTTCATAATAAAATTCTCGGTGATGATACAAAATGTGTAAGACACCTTAGTGTAACTAATCACGAAACAAGGCTGCTGAATTTCGACAATTCAGCGCCCCTTTCTTTGGTCTTTCATGTAAGCCCATTAAACCTCTTTTGATTTGGGCCAGCTTTGGAAACTTATTATAAACATTCCATTAATTGGTTATTGTAAGCCCAAGTCGTATATCTAGCCTAAGTCCATTCGAATAAGGCCTTATAATAAGTTCCTCAATTCTGTCCAAAATCTCAGATTAGTGACGCCCACTTATTTATGGTGTTTACCCTTCAATTAGTCATTCTAAAAATAAGTGTCTTACATAGAAGGGTTTATCTATGTCTTAAGTAGTTGTTAAATAATTTTCGCAGATTTGTAATATTGTTAGAGGTATCATTTATTTTTTTTCCTAAAACCGTTACATGTTGATTTCTGGATTGACCAATTTTACTACAAATTTTAGTGTCACCATACCATAAATCCTTTTTCATAAACTCCAGCTCTCAAGCTTAGTAAACACCTAGGGCTAGTATCCCACCAAAAATTAGCCCAATTGCATATTCCTAAGGTCCATTTCCTGGTTACTCATTTTGTCATATAAAAACTGTCTAGCCCAGTAAAATTTCCAGCATGACCAGTTTTAGTAAAAATTTCACTAACCATAATCCGTAACTCCTTTTAACAAAATTCCAACTCTCATATCTAATATACACATAAGGCTAATGTCACACCAAAAATCAACTAAATTTAAGGTCCGTAAGGTCTCTTTTCAGGTCTCACCAAACAGCCTAAAATCTACCCTGCTCCAGTAAATTTCAGATTTGGTCATGTTTCATTCCTAAATGGCCCCAACTTGCATTGTTTGATAGAAACACTTTATTAAGCTTCAACTCACGTTTTCATGGAAATTTACAAATACAAGATGTTACAAACATCCTATGCAAATCTCCACAAAACAGTTTGTACTCCACATACATCATCCCTTGGCCAAGCACACCACATTCCTACTAAATCATCATTAGCAAAATTTGGTGCACACACACACCCTAGCTCTCAAACAGCCCGTTTATGCACATGCAAGGCAAAATGGCATATCCACAAAGATCATTTTTAATCTTAACACACAAAAACATAATCTTGTTCCCACCTTACTTCATATCTTATCACTTCATGCAAAACTACCCCTATTTCTTTTAACCCCTTCCACCGTATGCCCCATCCATGAAAAAGAAGGGATCTTTAGCATGTTCATCTTAGATTATCACATAATAGTGCTTAAAATCAATAAAGAGTCCACCTTTAAGCAAAAACTCACACATACATGCCACTTAGCCCCTAGGCCGAAAGTTTCATGCATCAAGGCTTAGCTTATCACAACTAAGATTGAATCTTAAGGTTATCTAGTCATTCACGAATGCACTTTCACATTCAAGCCACAAAAAGTATAGTGTACTTGCCTTTTCAACTTACTCCTATTGAAAGATGTTTGGAAAGTTGAAACCTTTCTCCTCTTTTATGCATGTATCCCACAGTGGTGGAAAGGAAAAGAGTTAAATGGTTAGTTTACATCCTTAATTAAAATATGTAATGATCATACGCCTGTAATGCATTGTATAAACTTAGTAAGGGCTAGATGGACTTACCAAAATGGAGCTTGAGTAGTATTCAAGCCTCTCAAGACTATGATCCACAAAAGTTACTTGTTGAGCCTAGTGACCTTGAAGGTCACGGTTATGAGCAAGAAAATAGCACCATAAGTTTCCTCTTATGAAAATATAGATATTTTCTCAAGAAGGTTAGAAATGCTTACCTAACACCCCTTAGTCTTGGAAGAACCTAGACCTTCTTGGTTGCTCCTTTGACCGTGTGGTTTGGAGAGAAAGGAAGAGAATGAACTCCTCTTGCACTAGAAGTCTTTTGAGTGTTTAGAAATGTTTAGAGATTTCTTAAGTGTGGTTTTTGGTGGGAATTGTCTTTTTTGGCTATGTTGTAGCTATTGGGGGAGGGGTGTAAGAGGGTTAAGGTTACCATGGTAAGGTTGAGGGGAGTAACCTTGGTTACTTTAGTAAACCAAGTTTACTTTATCAATAACCTTAGTTACTTTAATCTAATCATGATTACTTTTGGAACTAACTTTAGTTACTTTATTTAATTATGGTTACTTTAACCATGGTGTAGTAAAAGTCTTTCCCTTGGTTGGCTATTCCCTTCACACCCGGCGGTTGGGGTCTTTAATGACCCCAACATGCCTTAATCAATTTAATTACTTCAATTTATTTATTTTATGTTCTTTCTTTTAAAATAGTTAATTAGGAAAATTTTTGAGCCCCTTTTGGGCTAAGGGCCGAAATCTTACAAGTCCTTGGGAGGGAATCAGGTCCTTCACATGGTTCAGTATTCGCTCTTGATATTCTAGTATAATACTTTCCGTAACATAATTTAATAAAATGAAATGATCCTCGACTAAATAAATTGTGTTTACAGGCACAATTTCTCACAAACTCTCTCTTGAGTAGGTTGTAAGTACAAGGGGGTTCCCTGTTGGGGTACAACAGCTGAGAGTACCACAGGCTTTAACAAAGAAGGAGAAAGATTGCCCACAAACATGGACGATTAAGCACAACTAATGCAAAAGATGTTGTGGGAAATGAAATTAATGAGTAGCCATGTAGAGGGCCTAGAAAAATAGTCACAATCTCATCTAGAAAATCCTTTACATGAAGGATAAACATCACATGTACCAGAACATAGGCTTGAAAGCCATGGGTCTTTTGCTCTAGGAAGAGGAAGAGGGCTAAATAGGGATTTCATACCTATGAGGACCTTTGATGAAAGAGAAGAATAACCAAACCAAAGGTTTGACGACTATAACGTTGAGGAAGAGTACAACCATTTCCGAAACCGTGGGAATCAAAAGAGCAACCCACAAGAAGATGAATTCATCAGAACAAAAGTGAACATCCCCATATTCCATGGAAAGAGTGATGTTGAGGCATATTTTGAATGTGAGAAAAAGATAGATCTCATATACTCTTATACAAATTATACTGATTTGACTAAAGTACGCTATGCAGCTATAGTGTTTGCAGATTATGCCTTAATTTGGTGGGATCAACTACGCAACATAAGGAGAAGAACTAGAGAAGCACCAATCTCTACTTGGGAAGAAATGAAAATTGAGAGAAAAAATTCATTCCTTCTGACTATGAAAGAACCATCTACCAAAACTTGCAAAAACTCACTCAAGGAAGCCGTAGTGTAGATGAGTATTTCAAAGATTTAGAGATCTTATGGATAAGAGCTAACATTGAAAAACTAGAGGAAGCTACCATGGCTAGATTCCTAGCTGGATTGAACAAGGAAATTGCAAACAGAGTTGAACTTCCACATATATCGATATGAATTTCATGGTTCATAAGTTGAAAAGATTGAGAAACAACTCAAGGTAAAACCCTTTACATCTAGTTTATCTTTTCGAGCTAATTCTTCATCATATCTAAGAATTCCGCCTAGGACAAATCAAGGCATAATTTTCAGGCCAACTGCACCTCAAGGACGTGAGTTCCTAGGCAAGACTCAGCCAAATCAAATACCACCTCAACAAAACATTGACAATGGAAAAAAAAGTTGAAGGTAACATTTCTAATTCCACTACTAGATTCAGAGACATTCAATGCTTCAAATGTTTAGGTAAAGGTCATTTTGCAAATCAATGTCCCAACCCTAAAGGTATGATGTTCATTGAAGAGTCTAATGAATATTATTCTGATGATGAGGAAGAGGAACGTGTTAATGTTGAGGAAAATCATGATGAAAATGAGGAAAGTGTAAGTTAGGATAAAGAACTTGCATCGAAAAAGTTATTGGTTGTTAGAAGAGCTCTTAATGCACATGGTAAGATTGATGAACAAGATCAACACAGAGACAACATTTTTCATATCCATTGCATGGTTAAAGGGAAAGTTTGCACTTTGATTATTGACTCTGGATCTTGTACCAATGTGGCAAGTGTTTAACTCGTCAGAAAACTTGATTTGCCATTACTTCACCACCCACACCCTTATAAACTAGCTTGGTTGAATGATGTGGAGAAGTGAGTGTTAGCAAACAAGTTTTGATCTCATTTTCTATTGGTGGGTATAAGGATGATACCTTATGTGATCTAGCTCCTATGCATGCAAGCCATATCCTTTTAGATAGACCATGGCAATTTGATAAGAAAGTTACCTATGATGGATACTTGAATAGATATTCCTTCAGGTTTAACAATAAGTTGCTTAAGCTACATGGGTTACCCCCCCACACAAGGTATTTGAATATCAAAAGAGAATGCGTAAGAATAGGAATGATCCTGAGGAGAAAGAGACAGAAAAGAAATTTCTAGAGTGTATTAAGAGTTAAAGAAAGAAAAATGAGTCTAAAGGCAAAGAGATAGTAAACATTGATGAATGAAAATCTCAAAAAAAAATTTGCTTTTTTTGTCAAACCAAGTGAAGTGTCGCATGCCCTAAACTCAAAGAAAAATGTCTATGTTTTGATGTTTCAGGAGTCTCTGTTTTCTATGAGTGACTTACCCTCCACTTTGCCCAGTGGAGTTGTATCTTTGCTCGATGAGTGTTCAGAGTTGTTTCCTGAAGAAGAACCTTATGGTTTGCTGCCTTTAAGAGGAATCGAGCACCAAATAGACTTCATACCTGGTGCTATCCTGCTTAATAGGCCAGCCTACTGAGCAAACCTTGCTGAAACGAAAGAAATTCAATGCCAAGTAGAACTCTTGGCCAAAAGAAACGTGAGGGAAAGCACGAGTCCTTGTGTTGTTCCTGTGATTGTTGTACCAAAGAAAGATGGTAGATGGAGAATGTGTATAACTATAAAATACAGGTACCCTATTCTTAGACTTGATGATGTACTTGATGAATTGCACGGTGCTAAGAATTTAACCAAGATTAATCTTAAAAGCGGTTACTTTCAAGTACGTATTCGAGAAGGTGATTAATGGAAAACTGCATTTAGGACTAAGTTTCGATTGTATGAGTGGTTCGTCATGCCATTTGGGTTAATTAATGCACCTAGTACTTTCATGAGATTAATTAATAAAGTCTTACGTGAATTCATTGGAAAATTTATTGTTGTGTACTTTGATGATATCTTGATTTACTCTAAGACTTTACATGAACACATAGGAACCTAAGAAGCACTTTTGAAGCATTAAAGAAATAACAATTATATGCGAATTTCAAGAAATGTTCTTTTTGTATGGAAAAAGTTGTGTTCCTAGGATTTGTAGTTAGAGCAAATGGAATTGAAATAGACCAAGATAAAGTGAACTCAATTTTAGAATGGCCAATTCATACAACAATTGGAGAGGTGAGAAGCTTTCATGGGTTGGCTAGTTTCTATAGAAGATTTCTTAAGGACTTTTCCACTATTGCTGCACCTTTGAATGAGATTGTTAAAAAAGACGTAGGGTTTCAGTGGGTAGAGTGACAACAAAAAGTTTTTGATGAACTCAAAGCAAGGTTAACTTTTGCACCTATTCTAAGAGTACCTGGCTTTGATGAAACATTTGAAATTGAATATGGTGCTAGTGGTGTTGGTATAAGAGTTGTACTGTCCCAGTCTAAACAATCGATTGCTTATTTTAGTGAAAAGCTTGAGGGAGCGCAATTGAATTATTCAACCTATGACAAAGAGTTGTACGCACTGGTCAGATCATTGCAGACTTGGAAACATTATTTGCAACATAAGGAGTTTGTGGTTGATACTGATCACGAAAGTCTGAAGTTCCTTAAAATCCAAGGAAAGTTAAACAAGAGGCATGCAAAATGGGTTAAATTCATTGAACAATTTCCTTATGTGATAAAATATAAGCAAGGAAAAGATAACATTGTAGCTGATGCATTATCTAGGAGATAGTCTTTGATTACTATATTGTCATCTCATTGATTGGATTTGAGTGCATCAAGGAATTTTATACATCTGATCATGACTTTCAGTCAATATTTGATGCATGGGCTGATTTTCCATTTGGTAAGTATTATTTACATTATGTATATTTGTTTAAAGAAAGAAAATTGTGCACACCTAAGTGTTGTATCAGAGAGATACTTGTCAAAGAAGCACATGATGGAGGTTCAATGGGCCACTTTAGCATCTTAAAGACATTAGAGATGTTAAAGGAACGTTTCTTTTAGCCATATGAGAGTTGACGTAGAGAAGGTTTGTGGAAGTTGTATAACTTGCAAGAAAGCTAAATCTATATCACATCAACATGGTTTGTACACCCCATTACATGTACCTATGTCACCTTGGATTGATATATCTATGGACTTTGTCTTGGGATTACCTAGATCAAAAAATGGAAGTGATAGTGAGTTTGTTGTCGTTGACAGATTTTCTAAAATGGCACACTTCATAGCTTGTGAAAGGTTGATGATGCATCTCACGTTGCAAACTTGATCTTTCAGCAAGTTGTACGTCTACATGGCATGCCTAGAACCATTGTTAGTGATAGAGATACTAAGTTCTTAAGTCACTTTTGGCGTGCGTTGTGGGGTAAACTTAGAAAAAAAACTCTTGTTTTCTACTATTGCTCACCCCCAAATAGATGGTCAAACTGAAGTTTTGAATAGAACTTTGTCTCAATAATTGCGAGCTATAATTCAGGAGGACTAAATAATTTTGAAGATTTCTTTCCATATATTGAATTTGCTTATAGTAGAAGTGTTCACAGTGGCACCACACATTCACTTTGAAGTTGTAAATGGCTTCAATCCTTTGTCTCCACTTGATCTTGTGCCTATTCCTGTTCATGAACGTGCAAGTATTGACAGTGAGAATAAGGCTGAACTGATTAAGAAACTGCATGCTAAATTTAAGCTACAACTTGAAAAGAAAAACAAACAGTATGCAAAACACACTAACAAAGGACACAAGGAAGTTTTGTTTCCAACCAGGTGATCTTGTTTGGCCGCATTTAAGGAAAGAAAGGTTTCCTAGAGAAAGAAAATCTAAGCTCATGCCAAGAGGAGATGGCCCTTTCAAAGTACTTCAAAATGTTGGAGATAATGCTTACATTCTTGGCCTTCCGGAGAGTAAGTATGGCTCAATTTCTCATACGTGTAACGTTGCTGATCTTACCCCTTTTCGTGATGATTTAGATTGGAGGTCGAATCATTTGAAGAAGGAGGGAATGATGAGGTCCATAACCCTCATTTATGTCAATATAATGAGAATGCACATAATGTTACAAAAATGCAAGATTAAGGACCCTTACAAGAAGTAAAATAAAGAAACTAATGCATGAAGTGCGGGCCTTCCTATTTAAACATGTGCAAGAACCAAGGGAATTACACATTGGGTTCAACTTATTGAACCTATAACATGACTTATAAGAATTTGTAGAACCATTTTCAAATATCATTAAGATATAATGTATTCTTTATTTTGCTTTTTAAATGTTTATGTTGTAATAGTTTAGGCTCAGCTCGGATTGTGAGTTTCTGCAGGACCAGTTTTGGTAGCATTGATGTATCTATCCAACCACAAGGCTAAATTAGGATTTGCAAGATTTGTTGGAGATCTAAGACAAATATCTACAACTTTCATCCTTTGTACGTTTCCAAAATCCATCGTCTTGATAGCCAAAAGAAGCATGCAAAAGGAAGTATTGTTTCTACCAAATTCTGTGACATACCTTCAGTAATTTGGATGTATCTCCTCAATGGTTGGGCCAAATACAAGAACTTTATATGGTTAGTTTCTACACTCAATGGGCTATAATGCTGTAAGAGATAACAAAGCCTAGTTGAATTGGATGATGTCCAAAAATCAGTCACAATCCAGAAAAGATTTCAAGTTGAAGACAAATCCTTAAAGTCTTTCATGAATAGTACTTGATGGACCTACTTTGAAAATTATCATTCAAGACTTGCAAGACTAGTTTTTATGGAGCCTACATGAATAGTTTTCAGAAATGTGTAGTCTTTTCAATCATCATTTCAATTTGGAAGATAGTTTGTTGTCTTTTGATATTTTTGCCTATAAAAGGCACATAAGAGAAGCCTTGTAATCTCACACCTTCAATGAAAATTTCTTCTTCTTCAAGAGTAATTCATGTGTGTTTTCTTGGTTCATATTCAAAATCAAGGCTAACATCTTTCAAGTCTTGAACAACCTTGTGAGAGTTGTCCGATTCCAGGGAGGGAAACTCCAAGAGGGAGGTATCTTGCCTCTTCATTGTGCCTAAACCATATTTGGAGGAGTAGCTTTCGAGTTAAAGAAAGATCCATTCTTACACGTAGCAGGAGTTATACACAATTGTGTAACTCCCTCAGCATTTAATTGGGGAGGGTAATTTTGGTATTTTAGGCCTAATTTTCTAAATTTCAGCTTTTTGATTATTTTCCACCTACAATTCATTTAACTAAGCCTCGTAAACTTATGTAATTAATAAAATTGTATTTTAAGCTGTTTTTAATTATTTAACGTCGGACTCAGAAAATACGAGGTATGATATTTTACCTCTCTTACAAAAAAATTTCGTACTTGAAACTTACGTACCTTAATTAAATAGTTCAAGGTACATCTCGTGCATCTGTCTTCAAGTTCCCAAGTGGCTTCCCATTACGTGTGATTTCTTCATTGGACCTTCATATAAGGAATCACCCGCTTTCCAACACTTGTTCCTTCTGGTCCACGATCCTCACGGGCACATTAAATCAAATGTTGGGCCAAGCGTAGCCAGTCGGTAATAGCCGAAGGCAAAAAGGGGGAAATAGGGAAGAGGAGATTAAAGATAGTCACTCCACTCCATAGATAGTGCACATAGATTCTTCCTCTTCATAATAACATCACTATTAAGTTCCAGAGGTTGTGCTTCGAGCACATGGCTCAGATCCGTTACATACTTCCTTAACTATGATACGTGGAAGGCGTTATGGGCCTGTTCCGACACCGGGGGTAATGCCAACCTAATGCCAAAGCTCCCACCTTCTCAAGTATCTCAAAAGGACCAATAAAACACGAGACTTAGCTTGCCTCTCACTCCATCTCATAATACCCCACTTAGGTGAACTCCTAAGTAAACCTTTTGACCTACATCAAACTCCAAAGGCCTTCGCTTGGAATCCGCCAAACATTTGTTACGGTGCTGAGCCGTATTGAGTCTATTTACGAATGATTTTCACCTTTTCTAACGTCTTCTCGAGTACCTCAGGCCTGGTGATGGTCCTCACACCCACTTCGTCCTAGTAAATAGGAGAACTACAACTCTTCGAAAGGAGTCATGTCAATCGCACTGTGGTGACTATTAATTGTACGAAAACTCCATTAAATTCACCATTCCATCCCAACTCCCTTTGAACACTAGAGCACAAGCCCTCAACGTATCTTCAAGTGTCTGGATAGTCCGCTCCTACTGTATATCTGTTTAAGAGTGATAGGATGTACTCATCCTCAGCTCGTAACTATGGCTCTCTGAAATGTTGCCAGAACTTAGAAGTAAACACCTGGATCTCGGTCGACACTATGCTCATTGGGACACCATGCAAGCTGAAAATATTATCCATATATAGATTCACCAACTTATCGAGGGATGCTTCACTCTAGACCGGTAGAAATGCGCAGACTTGGTTAACCGATCCACAATAACCCAAATCATGTCATATCCACCTCTCCTTCTTGGTAAACTAGCCATGAAGTCCATCGTAATGTGTTCTTATTTCCACTCTGGGATCTCTAACGGCATCCATAATCCATCAGGTTGTTGTTGTTCAGCCTTAACCTTCTGACACACCAGACATCTCTCAATGAACTCTGCAATATGCCTCTTCATTTCGGACCACCAATAATACCATTTGAGATCTCTATACATCTTGGTGCTACCAGGTTGTATTGGTAACTTCGAGCTGTGTGCTTCCTGCAAAATTTCTCTTCTTAGTTCATCCACATCTGGCACACACAATCTTCCTCTGAACCATAGGCTCCGGTCTGCATTGGCCTGAAATCCCTCAACCTGACTATGCCTCAGCTTCTCAACAACCTCACCCAGAGTCTTATCATTCTTCTAAGCTTTTTTCACCCGATCAATCAGACTCAAGGTGATGGTCAATGCTGGCCAAGACATTCACTATGGAGTCAATCAAATACAGACCAAATTCTTCCATTTCTCTTTCTAGTGACGATTGTCGCACATGGATGGACTTCCTGCTTAATTGCATCAGCCACCTTATTAGCTTTTCCCGGAGGTAATGAATGGTCAAGTCATAGTCCTTAGCAGTTCAACCATCTCCGTTGCCTCATGTTTAACTCCTTCTTGGAGAATAGGTACTTTAGGCTCTTGTGGTCAATAAATACCACGCACTTCTTCCTAATATAAATAATGCCGCCAGATCTTCAGGGCGAATACAACTGCTGCGAGTTAAAGATCGTGCGTCGGATAATTCGCTCGTAAGGTTTTAGCTGCCTCGAGGCATAGACGATAAACTCGTCCATGTTGCATCAATACACAACCTATGGGCAGCGTATTAGACCAAAATTTGTTTGTATGAAAAATCATAACTTATGACACAGTATACGTACCTAGACCGTTCTTCGACGCATCACTCTAGATCCCAAACCCATCAGTACCGATGGGTTGAGCTAATAATGGGGCTGTGGTTAACCTCCTCTTGAGTTCTGTGAAGCTTTTCTCGCATTCTGCCTTCCACTTAAACTTGGACTTCTTTTGAGTGAAACGACTGAGGGGCACTGCTATTGTTGAGAATCCTTCGACGAACTTCCTGTAATAACCAGCTAGACCCAAGAAACTCCGTACTTCAGTGACATTTGTGGGTCTAGGCCACTTGGTAATAACTTCGACTTTCTTCAGATCTACAGCAATTCCCTCCTCTGATACCACGTGACCAAGGAAAGTCAAACTCCTTAAGAACTCACATTTGCTAAACTTGGCGTAAAGTTCCTTCGGCCTCAGAATGCCCAAAACAATTCTCAGATGCTCAGCGTGAGTTTGCTCGTCAGGGGAATACAACAAAATATCATCGATGAATACCGCAACAAACATAACCAACTGCTCGCGGAAGACGGTATTCATAAGGTCCATGAAAGCTTCGAGGGCATTTGTCCGCCAAATGGCATCATTAGGAACTCATAGTGGCCATATCTTGTGCGTAAGGCTGTCTTTGCAATATCTTCGACCTTCACCCATAAATAGTGGTACCCTAATCGGAGGTCAATCTTAGAGAAGATCCTGGCACTGGACAGATATAGGAAATCCTCCCGTCAGAACAAAAAAAATTAACAAAGGATCAAGCCTAACCAAAATTTACCTTGAGCTGGCCAATTTGATCCTTGATTCGCGGCAGTGTGTACTTATACTTGATGGTAAATCTGTTCTGCTCTCGATAGTCAATACAGAGTCTCATGCTATCATCTTTCTTTTTTATGAATAGAATAGGTGCCCCCAAAGGTGAGACACTAGGCAAATAAATTTCTTGTCCAATAACTCCTGAAGTTGTTCTTTCAATTCTTTTAATTCCGCCGGAGCCATTCGATAAGAGGCCTTTGAGATAGGCTCGACTTCTAGAATTAAATTTATCTCAAACTCAACCTCCCTCGAGGTGGCACTCCTAACGGTTCTTCTAGAAACACATCCAAAAATTCATTGACCATAGGAATCTACTCAATAGAGGGCACCTCCTGTGCAGCATCCATTGCATACACCATGAATCTCTCGGCACCCTTCCTTAAGGCTCTCCAAACTTGGGCAAATATCATATATACCTTCTTGGGAACCTTCTTACGCTCTGCATCTCCTTGGAAGGTTTCATCTTCTGTCCTAGAATTTTTAACTATCACCTGCTTCAATCAACAGTCAATCTTGGCGTGATACTTGGCCTATAGGACCTGCATAAACAACTAGAAGGGGGAATCGAATAGTGGGTGCGGAAAATTTGGTTTTTAAAAACTTTTGAACTAAAAACCTCACTTCTAAAAACAGTTTCTGTTTTTTTGATCCTGATTTGAAATAATTAAAAACCCTAGTTAAAGACCTCCAAAAATTATGAAATTCGGTGATAATATACTCTCAGATGTTCTTATTATCTCATAAAAATTTCAAATTAAAATTCCACTCCTAACCCCTTGAAAATACATTTTTGGTCATATTGCATGAATCTGCCAAAAACCGTGCTCCGACTTTAAAAATTTATTCCGATTAATTGGAGATTCCAAATGGTCTGAAAATTTAATGACAACACCCTCAAGATATATATTATAATGTGTTGAAACATTTTTCAAAAATTTCTTTGGGATGTATATCAATCACGTTGATGTTCTCAACCTTTGCAACTCTAAAACTCAGATTTCCTTTTTTTGTCGCAATGAAATTGATGAAAAATGCTGGAAACTGAAAGCAAAGTGTTGAAAGTAAGAACTCCAAGAATTTTATACTAGTTCGGTTAAAAAAAACCTACTCTAGTTTTCGAGGACACCTTCCTCGGTTATCACTAAACACCAAAAACACTTAAACACAAGGGTTACTGGAGTTATACACCAACTCCATTCTTTTACAACCAATACAACCAAAACAACCAAACAAACCGATCACAAACACCACCACCAATCGAATGAATGTTTGACCACACCTTGATCAACCTTTTACAACAATGTATGAGTGTGGGTGGTATAATCAAAGCCTATACAATATTTTGAATATATGAACAATAGCCTTAAGAGAAAAAGAAGAAGAAGAAGAAGAAGAAGAAGAAGAAAGTAGTAGAGCTTCTTGATCTTGAGAGAATGAGAGTTGTGTTCTTAGCCTTGTTTGCACTATTCTCTTCTTTTTAACCATGTGTGTCCGCCCCCTAGGGCCTTATTCCTTTTTTGAGAATTCTCTTTAATGCCATTGGAAGATTGCCTTATGTATAAATGACACCATATTGCTCACTTGGCATCTTATGATTGGAAGGATGACTTGACCTTGCTTACTTGTCACTTGATGATTGGTCCAACTTGGCATCCTTTAATGTGCTATAAAAAATCAAAAATAAACTCATAAAACATGTGCCAAAAAGTATTCAAAATATTACCATACAATCACACATTAATCCCCTTCAATTTTGGAATAAAATTGAATACAAAAATTCACCAAAATGCGTCCATAATAAACGACATGTGCTGAAATTTCAATATGTTTTGTATTTTGAATTGTTTCCTTGTGTAATGCCTTCTTCAACGTCACCAATCATATGTGTCTTATTTTACACCAATTAAAGTGCCAAATAAGTTCCAAATAAGCTCCACCTAAGCTCTATTGTGGCTGCAAATGGTGTGTGAGCCGAATGTGCATGTGCTGAAATTTCACTTTAGTAAGCTTTGTTAAATAATGCACAATAATTACACATATATGGTAAATTCCAACCAGTCCTAATTTGAAATTTCTAGTACAATTTAACATGTCTTAAATATGTAAAAGTGTCTAGATACATGTTACAACTCATGCCAAAAACGTTCCATGTGTTGTGGTCGTCGAAAACAAAATTTTCGACTTTCGTCGATTACGCGATTTTTCTCCGATTAAATTCAAACTTCTTGAACATGTCATATATATTATTTCACACATAATTTACATAAAATAAAGTAGATATTCAGCTCTAATGGCTGACTTATAGGCGTCCTATGTGCTAAATAAAATTGAATTTGAAATCTCCACAATTTGGCCTAAATTGTGGGTGATTTGTGTGTGCCAACAGGAATGATTTCATGGATGATTTGAACGTGTGAGCCACAAAATGTTTGGCTATTTTTAAAGAATATGGGCTGGACATCTTCATATGGCAAGTACATGACACGTTGGCAAAGTTTCGGTAGTAACCCGACACGGCAATTTTCGGTTTATCACCTTGTAATGTGTCATTATAATTTTGTCATCACCATGACTTATATCATATAATATAAGACCTGAATATACTCATAAATATTGTAGAGAAAAAGGGGTTTGAGTGATTTCAAAATATGTGATTTAAATGAGCATGACATAAAACGTGTGCATGATATAAACACGTACAAACGTATGCATGATATATTGCTTATTTCTTTCCTTATTTAGTTCATATATAATGTTGCCGTACTAACGAGCCATGAAGCGTTAAAGCTTACATCATATGGCAAACATTTGTTGTTTTTATACTATTTTCAGGTGCCACCATTAATGAACTAAACTAGTTCATTAAGTGAAGTACTTAGTTAATTAAACTAAGTAGTTCATTAAAGGAAGCTATATTTGAAAGGCACAAAGGCAACAAGACCAAGAAAGGAAAGTCTTCTCCTCCTCTCCACATTTAATATTGTGGCGCCCCGCACCCCGGCCCCGCCGAAGTCGGTGCACCCGCCGTATTTCACTAAGGAGAGTAGTAGGCGTCGTCCATACGCGTCGTGATCCATAATACTAATGCATGGATCTTTGTGCTTTCGCGCAATAAACATGCGAAACCATGGCAGAATTTAAAACTTCGAATTAAAGCGTCATCACAAGTAGTTAAAGTTTACAACCCGCATAAATTGTAGCAAAAAACGACAAAAGCAAATTGTTTTCCCATCACAATTACATAACATCATCATCCATTAACGCTGGTACGCTCGGTCTACTAATCCTGGTCATCCTCCAATGCACTCACGGGTAGGGAACCCTAGGCTCGTCATCAATCCATTCAACTTTGTCTCCTGCCACCTCTGGAGAGAAAAATAGGGTGAGTGACAATTTCACCAGCAAGTATACTATAATAATCATGAGTTAAATGGAAAGTACGAGCAAGAACCGAGCCCCAAGCAGTATTTGGTTTAGAAGCATACCTGTCCTCCGACCAACATTCGATAAGGATCATCGCTTAATGTAATAAGGTCATAACTTAAGAAAATCACTAGTTAGAGCGGAATATAACATAAGGAGACTGTAACATGCATCGACGAATAACACAATAATCATCATCACTTAGGTTCTACAAGATCATGACAACTTAGTCTAAGTATCGTGTGTCGCTACACAATGACTCCATACGTGACATGCATGCATATGCACATGTAATACGTCATGATAAAATGAGAAAATGATTTTTCATGCTTTTCTTTCAAATCATCATCGTCATAAAACAATAGAGTGTTCACATCTATCTTCCCGGATCTAAGGTGGTAACTTCTCCCCTTCAAATCTATTATTCCCGGATTCGGAACGGTAACGTCATCATTCTTTCAGATCACTTAACCCGGATCTGCTCAGGTTCAACTTCTTTCAGATCGCTTAACCCGGATCTGCTCAGGTTCATACCTCTTTCAGATCACTTAACCCGGATCTGTTCAGGCTCATTCTTCTTTCAGATCACTTAACCCGGATCTGCTCAGGCTCATTCTTCTTTCAGATCACTTAACCCGGATCTGCTCAGGTTCATACTGGCCAGTTCATACTCACACACGGTACCGGTGGAGAAGCGTTCTTTTAAAATCATAAAATCATCTTTTTGAAAATGCTTTTCATCTTTCTTTCACGTAAAATCCGTGCCATAAACCATGCAAGTGACGATGATGCAATGTATGACGTGCAACGTGCAAATGACGGCATAATGCATGACATAAACGAATGGGCATGTTTCGTTAACATGCTGGAATTTTCCAGCTTCGTGGCGTCTACTTCTTCTTAGGAATTTACTGCTAAAATGCACGTTTTAGACCCATTTAATCACATGTACTCCTCCGTGACTGTCGTAAGTGAATTCCATGCATGCGTTGCGAACTTACGATATCAATAAGAGACTCATTTGCTCCTTTTTATAAAACAATGCATTCTGAGTTCTGAACGACCATATTTTACCATAAAATTTATTATGACCAATCCTTTAATCTTTTTCTGGAAATTCCAACTCCCTAACTTAATAAACTCATTGGGATAGCATCCTGCCAATTTTTAGCCCAAAAACAATTCTCTAAGGCCCTTTTCAAGATCATGCAAAGTGTGACATAAATTCTGTCTATCCAGCCTAATTCAGTTTGACCCGTTTTACTAGAAAATTTATTAAAAATAAACCGCAACTTATTTTGATAAAATTCCAACTGTCATCTCTTCTTTATTCATGAGGCTAGTACCATGCCGAAATTTAATGGATTTGCACACCCCTAAGGTCCATTTTTAGACTACTAAACATATTACTTAAATTCTGTCCAGTACAACTTTTCCAGCAAGACCAATCTCAGTAGAAAATTCATTAAAAATAAACTGTGGCTCTTTTTATGGTGATTCCAGCTCTCACACCTAACAAACGCATAAAAATATTAGCATACCAAAAATCAGTGGAATTGAAGGTTCCTAAGGTCCCTTTTCTGGCTTCACAAAACGGCTAAAATTTCGGTCCAGCTCCAGAATTTTCCAGTGATCCTATATTCTTCCTAAATGTCCTTGGCTCACATTTTTGTCACTACTACTTAGCAACAATTTTGAGATGAACACACGCATCCTTCACCAACAGCCTCAATATTTGGTGCATGCAAGAAAATGATATACTCAAGAGTATTTTAAGCCTAACACACAACAAGATTAAACCTTATCCCCATTTCCTTGCTATAATGACATTTTTCATTTAAAACTCACCCAACATCCCTTACCCCTCCACCGTGGCCCCTTTCACCATAAAAGAAAGGATCTTTAACACATTCAAGCCTAGATTAGAACATAAACATGCATATAACCATCAAAGAACACATCTTTGGAGCAAAGTTCCACTCCTTCATATTTAAAGGCCTAGGGCCGAAAGTTTTGGCCTTCAACTTACCATTTCACAACTAAGATTAAATCTTAGGTATTTCTAGTCATTCATGCACACACTTTCACATTTAAACCATAAAAAGTATAGTGTACTTGCCTTGGGAGTTCTTGGATTTGGCTCGGGTTGGTTGGCACGAGAAGCACTTCCTCTTCTCTTTTCCTATTACACACAGCATAGGCTCTTGTTAGCCATCCTTTAGATTATGTGATACTTTTTATAGGGAGAACGAAGGGTCTTACCATTTGCACCTTGGATGGATGGAAGGAGATCTCCATTTGCTTAAGTGTTCTTCTTGTTTGAAGTTTTAGGAAAACTCTTCCCCTAGAGCCGTGACACCTACGGCTTTGTCAAAGAAGGGGATATGAATTTCTCTTATCTTAGTATGTAACTCACTAGGATTTGTGGAGGGATCTTACCTAGATGGCCTTGGAATGGTGTGGTTCTTTGGTCCTTCTTGGTTCCTTATTTTCGCCAGTGCAATGAGAGGAGAGGAAGGTGCACCTCTCCTTTGAAATAGCCTTTTAAGGTTTCTTTGTTTGAATGGGTAGAGAAAGACCTTTCTTGTAACAAGGAAGGAATTAACTCCTTCCCTTGGGTTGTGCAGCCAGCGGTCCTCATGGGGAGAGGGAAAGTCCCTCTTTAAATGACCTTTAACAATCATCTCAACCACATTATTCATTTAAGATCTCTTCCTAATCTTGAATGCAAGGGTTTATCTTCCTTGGGCATGATTGGCCGAAGTGCATATATATATACTCTAATTATAATTGTTTCTTCAATATTACATGTACGTATATGTTTGTATAATTATAATTATCTTTCTTTTATCTTTGTCATTTCAAGGATGTTCTTCATACACAATTCATCCCACGGCACTTTTATACCTCTGGCTAGTATACGTACATATATCCCACCTGTATTTTCCTTAATCCTTATCCATACATGT
>AP025048.1:28528169-28662848 GCA_036186865.1 Eustoma russellianum
AGAATTATAACCTGAATGTAATAACATGGAAACCATAAAAAATAATTCATACCTGTCTTAAATCCTGAGATCCCTTGATGATATAGCCTAAGCATAATTCTAGGTAACGCTATCCACTATTATCTTATTACATCCTCAACTGTAACATACAACATGTCCGCGTGTTCATGAGTTATGAAATATGCAATGCATGATGTCTTGTCGTGTCAAAACATCATTTTGGTCCCATAAAATAACATGTCATAAAAACGGAGTATCAGATCAATTAACCCCAGATCTGGGCGGGTCCAGAACATATCGACAGACCAATTAACCCTGGGTCTGAGACGGGTCCAGAATAGATATCGATCAATTAACCCCGTATATGAACGGGTCCAGAACATGTATCAGATCAATTAACCCTAGATCTGAGCGGGTCCAGAATATATCATGTCAACAGACCAATTAACCCTGGGTCTAGAGTCGGGTTAGTCGCATGCTTCGCCGGCAAAGGAATCATGAAGCTTTCTTTAAAAACATGGGACCGTAAAAATTTTCATGCATAACGAAAACATAGTCGCAAAACTTGCTTGCATAAGTAAAATCCATAAAAATCAGTTTCATGATTATGCATGATACATGCGGTGATATGCAATGCAAGTCATGACGTGAAATAGCATATTACAATGTATGGTTTCGGAACTAAGGTAACCCTAATTCCCGCATCATGTTCATAGGCGAATAATTTAACCTTTTTAAATCTTAGAACCTTAGTTATTTGGACCGTCACTTGAAATACATAACAAACTTTCTAAGGCATAGCAACTTTTAGTCCCAACAGTGTGTATGGTCCAAGCCCTTCAAAATTAACCCATTTTAATTTATTCCTTTGTTCAGCCCAAATTTCAGCTGCAGTACATCAACATCGTGTCTGTGATTACTCCCCAAAACGTTAAGGTTAACCTGACCAACTTGCGTGACTTTACTCCTCTATGTCTTGGGTGATTTTCGTAAACTTTTCAGATTAATTCGATAACCAAAAGGGCTCATTTAATTAATTTTCTGAAATGGGTTAGGTGCTGAAATTTAACTGACCCATTTTCAAAAACTTTAATTGCAGCAAATCCGTAATTTTTTTTCCAGAAATTCCAACTCACATGGGTCATAAACATGTGGAACTAGTATCCCACCGAAATTTATCCCATTTTCATATTTCTAAGTCCCATTTCAGAGTCCAGTAACCAGTTACTTAATTCCAGCTTGGTTCTAGTGATTCCAGTTGAGAAGTTTTACTAATTAATTCATTAAAAATAATCCAGAACTTGTTTTACCAAAATTCCAGCCGTGTTCATTACACTCATAGGATTATTACCATGCTGAAAATCAGCTTTATTGGTCATCTACAAGGTCTCTTTTCAAGCCAGTCAAAAGGAGGTACCATTATGTTCAATTCCCGAATTTCCAGTCTGACCAGTCTTACCAAATATTTTATTAAAAATTAACCCCCAGCTTATTTTACCAAAATTACAACTCCCATCTCTTCTATACAAATGGGGCTAGCTCTGTGACAAAAATCAGATTTATTGAAAGTCTAAAAGGTCCTCTTTTAAGTCATTGAAGTCAGTCTTCAATTCTGCCCAGCTCCAGAATTTTCAACTGGAGCAGTTTTACCACGTAATTTCTTAAAAATAATCCGTAGCTTATTTTAACAAAATTCCAACTCTCACTTGTGCTACATTCATAAGTTTAACTTTGTACCAAAATCAGCTTCATTTAAGGTCTACAAGGTCAATTTCCAGGCCATTGAACATGTTACCTCATTCTGCCCGGTTCCAGTAGTATGTTATTTTGTCATCTGTTCAAGTCAAATGTCCATCATTCATCTTATTCGTATGAAACATATTCTTGATTATCACTTACACTCCATTGTAACATAAATAACCAGGTTGCACACTTACAATAAACTCACCTTTTCATCATACAAAACAGTTTGCAGATAGTAACAAGGCCAGTGTCCCTTATGCACCAAAATAAGTGTTCATCTTTAAAGACAATACTCACCTCCTCTTCTCTCATTTAGGCCAAAACCTAGGGGGTGTCTTAACCACATTTTTCAGCACATATTCAAGCATGCAATCACATTCAAGATTCATCTTAAAGTAATCTTACGAACAACTTCATAAAACTCCTATCTTTCACATGCATGCTTTTCTTAGATCTTCCAAATTTCATCAAGAATCAATCTTGCCTAAACTCACTTAGTTGCACCTTAAATCATCTCAAGACAGCCTTGTAACTTAATGCATGTAATAAAAGATTCCATCTTTGAGAGAATAAGCCACATGCAATGCATTGTTCTTAAGGAATCTCTAAGATATAATCTTAAACTTAGGATATTCAACTAAAGATCATATCTTAAGAACCTCTAGTCATTCAAGCCACTAACTCTTTAAGTAAATCATGAGAGGTTAGTGTATACTTGCCTCTTCAAGCTAAAGTTCTTGTCTTAGCTTGGTATTAGAGTGAGTTGAGTTGAAATCCTCCTCTTCCTTCCTTGAGCATACGGTTTTGAAGGAGAATGGAAGGAAAAGATTAGTCTTTATTCAATAATGAAAGTAGGATTTATTTGAGGCTAGAACATCTTACCAAAATGAGATTTGAGTGGAGATTCAAGCGCCATAAGATGTCACCACCTAAGAAAGTTGAAGTCTTCCACCTAGTTGAACATGGAGGCCACAGTTTTGGGGTGGAGAGAAAAGTTCATGTGAGCTTCATTCTTCACCAAAATAAGAGTTCACTTAAGGAAGTTTGGAACAAGACTTACCTAGATGTCTCTTGAGTCTTGAAGATGAAGCTTGATTGAGAACTTCTAACCTTCAAGAATGGAGGGGCCGAAATTTTTTTTTTGGTGTGGGGAGTGAGATGAAGATGTTTCTAGGTGTTGCTTGTATGCTTGCTTGAGAATATGTTTTAAGGTGGAATGAGTTGGGTTAGTCTTGCAAGATTTAAAACTAAGGTTGGAAGGAGGGAGGGGAGCTGGAGGTGGGGGAGTCAAAAAGGAGGGAACAACTTTGTGAAAAGTTGGGAAAAGGGTGTTGGGATTGTAATGTGTAAGAGCATGTCTTGCATGCTTCCTTTCTTTAATATTTCTTTCCTTGCATGATGACTTCGTTCCCTTGATTTTATTAATTTATTCATTGCATGCTTGTTTATTTGGTTATTTGTGGAGGGTTCTAGATCCCTTGAGAGGGTCTTGGCCGAATGTGGGGGGTTTCTTGGGGCAATTGTGTATTTCTTGTATTTCTCTTTAATTCATGTGTTATATTGTTTTCTTTATTTTATTGTATTCCAAGATTAGCATATGTATGTATATATAATAGGATGTACAATGTGCATGTCACCTAAAACATATATTGGTGTACATACATCCGCATATATACATATGTAAACACGCCTATGTGTACATTAGGTATATATATATACATCTCTTTATGTACACGCATATATGTACGTATACATGAATATATACATATGCCCCCATATGTGTATACACTATTTATATATGTATATACCTTTCTATGTATGTACATATACATCATACACGCACATACCTATACATTGGTGGCTATTGTTCATATAACTATATATTTCATGTATCATTTTCTTGAAATCCCCTTATTTAATTATTTAGTATTTATTTCAAAAGTATTTAAGCAAAGAGTGCTAAGTTGACCTTAAGTAACTTGCACTTAGAGAAATTATTGCTTTTATTCCGTTACTTAATCATAATTTTCAAGTACATGGCCGTTGGGGCACAACATTGAAATTTGTTTGATATTTTTAATAATGCAATGAAAACGATGCAAAGTGCTGGAAACTGAAAGTAAAGTGCTGAAAGTAATAACACCGAGAATTTTATACTGGTTCGGTTAACACAACCTACTCCAGTCTTCGAGGGCACCTTCCTTGGTTATCACGAATCACAAAATAACACCTTACCACAAGGGTTGTTGGAGTTACACACCAACTCCACCCCTAAACAAACAATACAACCAATCACACCGATCACGAACACCACCACCGAACAGACGAAGGTTTGATCACACCTTGATCAACCTTTTACAATTTAAGCGTGTATGGTGGTATGAACAAAGCCTATTCAATATGTTTGAATATAAGTACAATAGGATGAAGAGAAGAAGAAGAAAAAAATGTAGAAGAGGAAAGTAGAAGACTCCTTTTTCACTTGAGAGATTATGAGAATTTTCTTGCTTTTGTTTGCTATATCTCTTCTTCTTTCCCCCCTAGGTCATCTTCCATCATCTTGAGAATTCTCTTTAATGTCCTTGGAAAAATGCCTTGTGTAGATGTGACACCATCTTGCTTACTTGTCACAACTTGATTGGATAGTTGTCTTGGCTTTGCTTACTTGGCACAACTTGATTGGATGAGTCTTGTCATCATTTAGTGACTGTAAAAATCTGAGAATAAAATTAAAAACATGTGCGAAATAAAGGTCAAAATGATGCCATACTACTACACATCAATCCCTTGAATTTTTGGAAGAAAATTGGTCATATAAGGGCATAAAAATTGCCCACCTCAATTCACACATGCAGAATTTTCAACATGTGTTACATTTGCTACAAAATTTGAATAGTTACCTTTTGTAGCTCCCTCCATAATGTCACTAACCTTGTGTGGCTTATTCTCCACCAATTGAGATGACAACTATGCTCCACATAAGCTCCCCAAGGCTGAGATAGGCATGTGATGTGTCTTGAGCATGTGCTAAATTTCACTTTTGTAAACTTTGTCAAATATTGCAAAATAATTGCACATGTATGGTATATTCCAATCAGCCCTAATTTGAATATTCTAGTACACTTTAATATGTCTTGAATATGTAAAAAGTGTCTAGAAACATGTTACATGTCATGCCAAAATAATTCTATGTGTTGTGTTCATAGAAAACCGAATTTTCGACTTTTGTCGATTACGCATTTTTCTCCGATTAAATTCTAACTTTTTTTGCACATTTTATATATATTATGTCACACATAATATACATAAAATAAATTGAATATTCATCTCTTAATGGCTGAGACATAGGCGCCCACATGTGACAAAATAGGTTGAATTTGAAATCTGTTGAGAAATATGTTTGGATAATTTTCAAAGTCATTGATTTTAAGTGGTGAATACTTAAAAATATCACACATGGTGTTAAAAGTTGAAAAAGTTGACGTTGATCTCTCAGGTTGTTGCACAGATCTCTTACATCGATCGATCTATGTAAGGCAGAAAAGTATAATACCTTTCTGTGAGACATCGATCTCTAAACCTGAGACACATCAATCGATCGATGTACATCGAACCCTCACTTCGATCGATCGATATAGGTCAGAGGCAAACTCTGAAACTTTCTGTGAGACATCGATCTCTGAAGCTGAGGCACTTCGATCGATCGATGTCTAGGGTTTTTAGAAATAATTTTCTAAAGTGTGATAAAATGGTTGTTTTCATTTGTATATCAATTATACATGTTCATTATGTGATTATTATGTGTTTTTGGTGATTATTATTGTCTTGTGACTAACGTGCCTAGGAAGTTTCTACAACTTACCAAAAAGGGCAAAATCGGTATTTTGAGTTTTGTAGGAACATGATATGGTGGAAATATTTCAAGAGCATATTCTTCTACTATTTATGATGATAAAGTTGGTATCAAGGTTATTTCTGACCATCGGGGTCATTTCTGGATTTTTCTCATAGCATGGGTATTTTGGTCATTTTACCCCCAATGGTATTTTTGGTATTTTCACTCAAGGAATCTCTTGAGCATATTATTATCTTCATTCTGGAGCTGTTTTATTATTATTTTGAAGATTTTATGGTGATCTTATATCTTATTCTCTCAACCGATGATATTATTGACTATAGCTGGATATGTGACGATTTAAGATGTCACATTCCATTTTTTCTTGAAGACCCTCTTATATATGTTATAAGAGAACATTTATCATCGTTATTCAGAGATATTAAAGGTGTCAAAGGTGTGGAAATGATCTCAGCATATAAGAAGAAATATTGGGGAATTTCGGTGTTACACGTTGACATAATCTTGTCAATTGTTATCTTTTTATTTCTTCTTCAAAAGACTGAGTTGCTACACATATATATATGTTGAAAAATGTGTATCATCAGGTGTATATGATTTTGTACACATTTTGTGAGTTTGAGACAAGTGGATCAACCAAAAAGGAGCTAGTTGGCAAAATTGTCAACTTGGAAATTTCAAAAATATATCCAACGGCTATATGGTTTCTTGGTGAATTTTCAGCAGATTTTTGGAAGTCAAATGGAGCTCTCACATGTCCTATTATGGTGCTTGGATTTGAGAATAATTTGGTGGTATTATCCTTTCTTATTTTATTAAAGAAAATCAAAGTTTATTTTTGGAAATTATGGATGAAACCAACGGCTACATCCTTCTTGGAGCTGAAATTTGACTTTGAATTCTTCAAATCCCACATGCCTATTTTCAAACTAGAAGTTGAGGTATTCTTGTGGCATTATCCCTCTTATTATCTTAATTTTGCAAAGGATAAATATGACTTGCCAAGGTGTAAAATTTCGGCCAACATGATATTGCCAAGGTGGACCAATCATTGTGTTTTATTTTGCCAAGTGTACAAAAGCCAACCAATGATGAGAAGACATTTGGACTTGATGATAAAGATGGTGACACATTGGAGTTCTTATCTTCAAGGCTCAAATCACACTATAAATAGAGGCAATGGTGAAGAAGATGAAACACACTTGAAGCTCACAAGCATTTGTTGAATTGTCTAGCTTTCATCTTCATCTTCTTGTTGTTATTGTTTTATTCATTGTAGCAAAGGTGTTCTTGTTGTATTTTGGCGAACTACAAGCCTCTTGAGCTTCATTTGTAAGATTGATTAGCCATCTTTATAAGGCTACATCAATAGGTGTAAGAGGAGTTGCAACTAAGTGGTTCTTAGAAGGTGATTGTCCAAGTCTTGAGTAGGGTTGGTGTATAACCCAAGGATCAAGCTTGGCTCTTGTTGTAAGGTGCTCATTTCATAGTGAAATCCAAGGAAAGGTGTTCCTTGGGACTGGAGTGGGTCACATTGACCGAACCATGATAAATTCTTGTTGTTCTTCTCTTGTTTCTTTATTTCTGTTTTCTGCCTGTTTTTGACTGCAGTTTTCACCCAACTTCACACAATTTGCAAAAATAGCTACACATTTTAAAAATTCGTGATTTTTGGTGGAGCTATACTTCCGAATTTTAGTTTTCATTTGCAACAAGAATCACTTGATTTGAGAAAGGATTAGTTAGTCTTTCAGTCTTTGCAAGATAACTGCTCAATTCTGGCCGCAATCTGACCAGTTTTGAGAAAACTTAAATTCTGTATTTTTCAAGAATTGTTTAAGGTCAGGGAATTTTGGAAATTTCATCTACACATCCTAAGGAGTGTTTTGATATAAAGATCAATCTTTTTGGTTGAGTATTCAAAGAGAAACACTATTTCCAAAATCAGCAACATTCTGTCCAATTCTGTCCAGATTGACCATCTGAATCTTTTTATTTGTTTGAAGGGCCAACCATCTTATATTTGTCTGATGTTTGGATAGAGTCTTGTTAACTCATTTAAGTTCAATTCTAGAAAGTTTCATAACTTTTGAAGTTGTGTACAATTATTTGTGAATTTTTGAAAAACGGATTCTGAATCTGAGGTGGTCTCAGATTCTTTTTTCAAAGGGGATTTTAACGAAGGGTTGTAGTATAATTTCCGCTAACCACTATTCACCCCCGCCCCTTCTAGTGGTGTTTATTGCAGGTGCACGGTCCAAAAAATTGTAGCGCCCTGGCCTAAAACTGTCATCGAAACCAGTGCACCTGCCGTAGTCTACTATGAGAACTACGAACCGTCAAAGCAGATCAAGCGTACATCATTCATGACGTAAGATAAATCAGCAGAAACGTCGTAAAATTTAAACTTCACCATCACTAATGTAACCATAAAATACAGCTGAAATAAAAGGGTGTTCAAACAACTGTCTAACCCAAGGATTGGTGTATAACCCAAGGATCAAGCTTGGCTCTTGTTGTAAGGTATTCATTTCATAGTGAAATCCAAGGAAAGGTGTTCCTTGGGACTGGAGTAGGTCACATTGACCAAACCAGGATAAATCCTTGGTGTTCTTCTCTTGTTTCTTTATTTTTGTTTTCTGCCCGTTTTTGACTGCAGTTTTCACCCAACTTCACACAATTTGAAAAAATAGCTAAACATTTTCAAAATTCGTGATTTTTGGTGGAGTTATACTTCAGACTGTTAGCTTTCATTTGCAACAAGAATCACTTGATTTGAGCAAGGGAAAGTCTTTCAGTCTTTGCAAGATAACTGCTCCAATCTGGCTGCAATCTGACCAGTTTTGAGAAAACTTAAATTCTGTATTTTTCAAGAATTGTTTAAGGTCAGAGCCTTTTGGAAACTTCATCTACATATCCTAAGGAGTGTTTTGATATAAAGATCAACCTTTTTGGTTGAGTATTTAAAGAGAAACACGTTTTGCAAAATCAGCAACATTCTGTCCAATTCTGTCCCGATTGACCATCTGAATCTTTTTATTTGTTTGAAGGGCCAACGATCTTATTTTTGTCTGATTTTTGGATAGAGTCTTGTTAACTCATTGAAGTTCAATTCTGTAAAGTTTCATAATTTTCGAAGTTGTGTACAATTATTTGTGAATTTTTCAAAAGCGAGTTCTGAATCTGAGGTGGTCTCAGATTCTGTTTTCAAAGGGGATTTTAACAAAGGATTGTAGTGTAATTTCCGCTAACCACTATTCATCCCCCCTCTAGTGGTGTTTATTGCAGGTGCATGGTCCAACATTTGGTATCAGAGCCAGACCAACACCACTCAAAAGAAGCAAGATTCAACACCATACGAACAATACAAGGCCAAGAAACAACAATTCATTATATATTGCTTGTCTCAAATTCAAGGTATATTCAATGGCTATTGTTTCTCACAAAGGTAAGTTGGAAGGTATGTCTACACAACGTCCTCCTCTTTTGATGTCAATAATTTTGTTCATTGGAAACTAAGAATGAGGCTATTCTTAATGGCTATAGACATCGATTTATGGTCTATAGTTGAAGATGGGCCGTACATTCCAATGAAAGTTGTACAAGTTAGTGGAGTAACTCAAGAGGTTGAAAAGTATAAAAGTGAATGGTCATCGAAAGATAAAAAGAAAATGTCCATGAATGCTAAAGCTATGCAATTACTTTTGAATGGACTTACAACTTCTGAAGCAGGATATGTGTCAAATTCCACAAGCACACACGACATGTGGAAATCACTTGTATTAAAGCATGAAGGTACTAGTGGTGTTAAAGAGTCAAAAATAAACATGCTTATGACTGAATTAAAGACTTTCAAAATGTTGCCAAACTAATCCATAACATCTATGGATTTGAGGATTACTAATATTTTCAATGCCCTTGAAGCTTTAGGGAAGTCCTTTTCGAACAGTGAAAAGGTTCAAAAGGTGCTGCGAAGCCTTCCTGTTGAATGGGATCCAAAGGTGACTGCAATCGAGGAGAAAAAGTCAATCACTAAGATGGATGATTTGATCGGGTCTCTTAAAGTTTACGAGGTTAAATTAAACCAACGAAAGTCTGAATCGTCTAAGTCTTCCGGTAAGTCAATAACTTTCAAAACAACCGAAACACATGCTAGTAACGATGATATTAATAGTGATACTGAATTAGACGACGACTTGATATTAATAGCTAGAAAACTTAGAAAGTTTTTCAAACATCATAGACAACGGAATTCTTCTTCTTCTTTTTCTCAATCTAAGAAAAATAACACAAACAAATGGTATAATAAAAAAATTAAAGTGTTATGAATGCGGTCAAAAAGGACATATTTCATACGATTGTCCAACAAAGAAAAATAATAATAACAACAAAAATAATAAACAAGCCAAGGACAAGGAGGCACAAATGACAAAGCCAAAGGATTCTAAGGCAAGGAAAGGGAAACGAGCAATGAAGGTGAGCACATAGACCGACTCATCCGACTCAGAATCCGAAACTGAGGAAGCTCAAGTCTGCTTCGTATCCAACGAGGTATGTTCTTCTTATGATAGTGATTCTGATAGTGACATGACATTTGGTGGAATGTATGAAGAATTCTTAAGAATGCATGCTCATTGTAAGAGGCTCTCTAAAGAAAAGAAGAAACTAGTTGAAGAAAATGACAAGTTGAAGACGTCCAATTTGGAATCTTTGGATCAACTAGAATCTCTTAAACAAGAGTCTACTAATACTCTTGATTCTTTAGAGAATAAAATTGAATCATATAGGAAAGATGAACATAAGATAAAAATGGAAAATAAGATGTTAAAGTCTAAGTTAGAAATTGTGAACATGAAATAACACAACTTAAATCGTTTAAACTTAGAAAAAATGTTAGAACAATTTAAATCCGGTATAAACATGTTAGACACACTCATCTCATCACAAAAGTATGTTAATGATAAAACCGGCTTAGGCTATAAAGAAGAAAATGAAAAAGTGAATAAAAAGACTAAGTTTGTTTCATCTAGTGCAAAGTTGCCATATAATACAACAAAATCAACTTTGCCTGCTACATCTTCTTCTACACCTTCTTCTACTTATTCTAAGGCAAAAATGCAACATACACCCATAAAAGCACACACGCATAAATATGCATCTAGGCCAAACTTTGCATCTAGACAACCTAGAAATTATGCCTATATGTATACAAATGCAACTAGACATAATAAAATGCATCCAACGTATTATGAACCTAAGTATAGGCAACACTCACATAAATCTTATAGAAATGCATATGAACATACATACATAGCGCCATTAAAGAAAAAAAATTACATGTCTTATACACACTACCAAAATCGGCCAAGACATACTAGTGATCAACCATGGCGCAACACGTATAACAATGCATCTTCACTTCTATTTTAATAATCATCTATATGCTTATCCTTCTTATTCTAACCATGCTAAAAATGTGCTTAAAAGGTATGTTCAAGTTTGGATACCTAAGGGTTATCTAAACAAGAATAATGCCCCTAACAAACAAGGACCCAAATAAAGGGTACATAAAACTTTGTCTCCATTGTAGGAACAACGCAAGGAATACAAGAAGGAGGCAAAGTCAAAGAATCTAAAAACCAAATGGTTTCTAGATAATGGATGTTCGAGGCATATGACGGGGAACCACAAAATATTCATGGAACTTGAACATATTGATGGTGGAAAGGTGACATTCGGTGACAACAACAAAGGAAAAGATGTTGGAAAAGGAACAATCGGGGACCTTGACACATTTTAAATACGAAATGTGTTATTAGTAAGCAATCTATCCTATAATTTACTTAGTATTTCTCAACTTATAGATTGTGGTTATAATGTCTCCTTTCTTCCCAATTCTTGTGATATAATAATTGAAAAAGGAGAAACGGTTTTAAAAGGAAATAGAGATAGAAATATTTATACTATTACCTTAGATAACAAGTTAGATGCTAAGGTTAAGTGTCTAATATCACATGACTTAGATGTAAATTTATGGCATAGAAGATTAGGCCATATAGGAATTTCAACTATTGAGAAATTGTCTAAGAAGAATTTAATTAGAGGAATGCGTAAGTTAGACTTAGATAATTTTCAAATGTGTGAAACATTTATTAAAGGAAAACACATTAAAGAAATCTTAAAACTGAAACATGAAGTGAGTACTAGTCATGTACTAGAATTGCTTCACTTAGACTTATTTGGTCTAAGTAGGACAAGAAGTCTAGGTGGACACTACTATGTGTGTGTCATAGTAGATGATTACTCACGCTACACATGGACATTGTTCTTAACACACAAAGACGATGCTCCATTAGCAATCGAAACTCTTATTAAGCAACTTGAAAACATTTATGAAGAAAATGTTAAAAGGATTAGAAGTGATAGAGGTGGAGAATTTAAAAATAAAGACGTAATCAAATTTTGTGAACTATATGGAATAAAACATGAATTCTCACCACCTAGAATACCACAACTCAATGGAGTTGTTGAACGTAAAAATGGAACGATTCAAGAAGTTGCTAGGACAATGCTTTGTGAAAATAAATTACCTAAATATTTATGGGCTGAAGCTGTTAGTTATGCATGTTATATTATAAATAGGCTTACTATTAGAAAGAAATTAAATAAAACGCCTTATGAATTGCTAAACAATAGACAACGTAAGATAGATTGTCTTAAAGTATTTGGATGTAAATATTTTGTGTTGAACACTAAGGATAATCTAGATAAATTTGGACAGAAGTCTATTGAATGCACTTGGGTATTCAACTAACTCAAGAGCATATAGGTGTTATAATCCTGCATCTAGAAAGATAATTGAATCTATACATGTAAAATTCAATGAAAATGCATGCTTTGAAGTTAATGATAAACATCAACATAAATAAGAAACAAATGTTGAAAATATGTTTCATGATGATATATTACTTGAGCCTATACTTGATCATCTAGGACCAACTCCCTATGAACAAGACATGCATAAACCCTTAGATGAAATAAATCAACAGACTTTGCAATTGGAAGATACAACTAATGATCCAATTACATATGATAACATTCACACTAATGAAACATTTGAACAAGATGAGGGTAAACCTAGTCAATCTAGGAATTGGTGGCATCCTAGAGAACTAATCATTGGGGATCCAAGTGTTGGGGTTAGAACATGTAGAAATATAAGCCAACTTGAAGGACATAGCTTAATCTCACACTTAAAACCTAAGAATGTAAAGGAAGCCTTAGGTGATATATCTTGGATAGATGCTATGCATGAGGAATTAAATCAATTCACAAGAAACAATGTGTGGGACTTAGTACCTAAACCTGAAGACAAGTCTATCATAGGAACTAAATGGGTCTTTAGGAATAAAATGGATGAACAAGGAAACATTACAAAAAATAAGGCTAGACTAGTCGCACAAGGTTATAATCAACAAAAAGGAATAGATTATGAAGAAACCTTTGCACCCGTTGCACGACTAGAAGCAATTAGGTTGTTACTTGCGATTGCAAGTCTAAGTAACATTAAACTCTTCCAAATGGATGTCAAGAGTGCATTCTTGAATGGATACATCCAAGAAAAGGTGTTTGTCAAACAACCCCCAGGATTCGAAGATCCAAAGAATCCTAACCATGTTTATAAGCCTAAGAAAGCTCTATATGGTTTGAAACAAGCTCCAAGAGCTTGGTATGAGAGATTTGCGAACTTTCTTATTGCAAATAATTATCAAAGGGGGACCATTGACAACACATTATTCCTAAGAAGAAAAGGTAATGATTTGTTAATAGTTCAAATATACGTAGATGGTATAATCTTTGGTTCAACCAACCCTACTTTAATAAAAGACTTCGAAGAATGTATGAAGTCAGAGTTTGAAATATCAATGGCAGGAGAGTTGAATTATTTCTTAGGACTTCAAATCAAACAAACCCCTCAAGGAATTCACATTAGTCAACTTAAATATGTCAATGATATGCTTAAGAAGTTTGGCGTTGAAGAGTTGAAACCTACAACTACCCCCATGAGTGTTAGTACAAAACTTGATAAGGATGAAAATGGTAAACCTTTTGATGACACACTCTATAGGTCTATGATTAGATCACTGTTATACTTAACTGCATCAAGACCTGATATTATGTTTAGTGTATGTGTGTGCTAGGTTTCAATCTTGTCCCAAGGTATCACATTACAATGTGGTGAAAAAGATCTTTAGATATCTTAAACACACACATCACTTAGGACTGTGGTATGATCGAAACGCTAAGTTGGAATTACACGCATATAGTGATGCTGATTATGGTGGTTGCAAGTTAGATAGAAAATCCACTAGCGGTACTTGTCAATTCATAGGAACCAACTTGATTTCTTGGTTTTCTAAAAATAAAGCTAGTGTAGCTCTTTCTACCACTGAAGCCGAGTATATTTCTTTGAGTTTATGTACTACCCAAATACTTTGGCTTAAACAACAACTTAGTGATTTTGGCATTAAAATGAAAAAGATTCCAATTTTCTGCGATAGCACAAGTGCAATCAATATTTCCCGGAATCCGATGCTTCATTCTAAGGCCAAACACATTGAGGTGCGATACCACTTTCTTCGCGATCATGTTCAAAATTAGCATATAGTGATAAACCATATAAGAAATGATCACCAAATCGCTGACATCTTCACCAAACCCCTTAATCAAGCCACTCTTGAAAACTTACGAGCCAAATTAGGAATGATGACTTACGATACCATTGCATAGTTCTATCTTTTGCATGATTTGCAAAATAAAGGGGGAGATAGAATAAGAACATGATTTTAGTTGGTAAGTCATGTTGGTAAGTCATAATGAATCATATGCTAAGTTTTAATTGGTATAAATTTTGGAACATAGGTTAAGGGGGGAGAGTATGAGTTGAGGGGGAGCAGCATACTATTTAAAAGTTGAAAACATTGAGTTAAAATTTTTGGTTATAAGTTGTGACATTAAAATCATGTTAGGTTATTTTGAAAATCATCCAAAAGGGGGAGAATGTTGAAAAATATGTTTGGATAATTTTCAAAGTCATGATTTTAAGTGGTGAATACTTAAAAATGTCACACATGGTGTTAAAAGTTGAAAAAGTTGACATCGATCTCTCAGGTTGTTGCATAGATCTCTCACATAGATCGATCTATGTAAGGCAGAAAAGTTTAAGACCTTTCTGTGAGACATCGATCTCTAAACCTGAGACACATCGATCGACGATGTACATCAAACCCTCACATCGATTGATCGATGTAGGTCAGAGGCAAACTCTGAAACTTTCTGTGAGACATCAATCTCTGAAGCTGAGGCACTTCGATCGATCGATGTCTAGGATTTTTAGAAATAATTTTCTAAAGTGTGATAAAATGGTTGTTTTCGTTTGTATATGGATTATACATGTTCATTATGTGATTATTATGTGTTTTTGGTGATTATTATTGTCTTGTGACTAACGTGCCTTGAAAGTTTCTACAACTTACCAAAAAGGGAAAAATTGGTATTTTGAGTTTTATAGGAACATGATATGGTGGAAATATTTTAAGAGCATATTCTTCTACTATTTATGATGATAAAGTTGGTATCAAGGTTATTTCTGACCATCGGGGTCATTTCTGGAGTTTTCTCATAGCATGGGTATTTTGGTCATTTTACCCCCAATGGTATTTTTGGTATTTTCACTCAAGGAATCTCTTGAGTATATTATTATCTTCATTCTGGAGCTGTTTTATTATTATTTTGAAGATTTTATGGTGATCTTATATCTTATTCTCTCAACCGATTATATTATTGACTAAAGCTAGATATGTGACGATTTAAGATGTCACATTTTATTTTTTCTTGAAGACCCTCTTATATATGTTATAAGAGAATATTTATCATCATTATTCAGAGATATTAAAGGTGCCAAAGTTGTGGAAATGATCTCAACATATAAGAAGAAATATTGGAGAATTTCGGTGTTACACGTTGACATAATCTTGTCAATTGTTATCTTTTTATTTCTTCTTCAAAAGACTGAGTTGCTACACATATATATATGTTGAAAAATGTGTATCATCAGGTGTATATGATTTTGTACACATTTTGTGAGTTTGAGACAAGTGGATCAACCAAAAAGGAGCTAGTTGGCAAAATTGCCAACTTGGAAATTTCAAAAATATAGCCAACGGCTATATGGTTTCTCGGTGAATTTTCAGCAGATTTTTGGAAGTCAAATGGAGCTCTCACATGCCCTATTATGGTGCTTGGAGTTGAGGATAATTTGGTGGTATTATCCTTTCTTATTTTATTAAAGAAAATCAAAGTTTATTTTTGGAAATTATTGATGAAACCAACGGCTACATCCTTCTTGGAGCAGAAATTTGACTTTGAATTCTTCAAATCCCACATGCCTATTTTCAAGACTAAAAGTTGAGGTATTCTTGTGGCATTATCTCTCTTATTATCTTCATTTTGCAAAGGATAAATATGACTTGCCAAGGTGTAAAATTTCGGCCAACATGACATTGCCAAGGTGGACCAATTGTTGTGTTTTATTTTTCCAAGTGTACAAAGCCAACCAATGATGAGAAGACATTTGGACTTGATGATAAAGATGGTGACACATTGGAATTCTTATCTTCAAGGCTCAAATCACACTATAAATAGAGGCAATGGTGAAGAAGTTGAAACACACTTGAAGCTCACAAGCATTTGTTGAATTGTCTAGCTTTCATCTTCATCTTCTTGTTGTTATTGTTTTATTCATTGTAGCAAAGGTGTTCTTGTTGTATTTTGGTTATCTACAAGCCTCTTGAGCTTCATTTGTAAGATTGATTAACCATCTTTATAAGGCTACATCAATAGGTATTCGAGGAGTTGCAACTAAGTATTGCTTAGAAGGTGATTATCCAAGTCTTGGGTAGGGTTGGTGTATAACCCCAGGATCAAGCTTGGCTCTTGTTGTAAGGTGTTCATTTCATAGTGAAATCAAAGAAAAGGTGTTCCTTGGGACTAGAGTAGGTCACATTGACCGAACCAAGATAAATCCTCGGTGTCCTTCTCTTGTTTCTTTATTTCTGTTTTCTGCCCATTTTTTACTGCAGTTTTCATCCAACTTCACACAATTTGAAAAAATAGCTTAACATTTTCAAAATTTGAGATTTTTGGTGGAGTTATACTTCAGACTGTTAGATTTCATTTGCAACAAGAATCACTTGATTTGAGCAAGGGAAAGTTAGTTTTTCAGTCTTTGCAAGATAACTGCTCCAATCTAGCTCCAATCTGACCAGTTTTGAGAAAACTTAAATACTATATTTTGCAAAAATTGTTTAAGGTCAGGACCTTTTGCAAACTACCTCTACACATTTTAAGGAGTGTTTTGATATAAATATCAACCTTTTTGGTTGAGTATTCAAAGAGAAACACGTTTTGCAAAATCAGCAACATTCTGTCCAATTCTGTCCAAATTGACTATCTGAATATTTTTATTTGTTTGAAGGGTCAAACAATCTTATTTTTATCTGATTTTTGGACAGAGTTTTGTTAACTCATTGAAGTTCAATTCTGAAAAGTTTCATAATTTTTGGAGTTGTGTACAATTATTTGTGAATATTTCAAAAACAAGTTCTGAATCTGAGGTGGTCTCAGATTCTGTTTTCAAAGGAGATTTTAACAAAGGATTGTAGTGTGATTTCTGCTAACCACTATTCACCCCCCCTCTAGTGGTATTTATTGCAGGTGCAAGGTCCAACAAAATCTCCACAATTTGGCCTTAATTGGGGGTGATTTGTGTGTGCCAACATGGAATGATTTTATGGCTGAGTGTACCATGTTGACCACGAAATTTGTGGCCATTTTTAAAGTGTAGGGGCTGGCAATCTATATGTGGCAGTACGCGACACCTTAGTGAAGTTTCGGTAGTCACCCGATACGACAATTTTTGGTTTATGACCTTGTAGCGTGTCATAATAATTTTGTCATCACCATGACTTATATCATATGATATAAGACCTGAATGTACTCATAAATATGAGGTAAGTATAGTGGTGTGACGTTGACGTACGTTCATAATATTTGTAACGTGTCGGTAGTACGTTGGAATACATGTGTATTGTGTCTTTTTATAAAAAATCTGAATATATATAGTTTACATATATATAAACGTGTGATATGGAGTGGGAGGAGACTTTTCATTTCCATGTTTGTTGCCATCATGTCTTCTCCAAATATATCTCCATTTAATGACTACTTAGTTCATTTAACTAAGTACTTCACTTAATGAGCTAGTTTAGTTCATTAATGACAACATTATATATAAAGTATATAAGGCAAGTTTGTCGCAAAAATGTGTCAAGTAATAAATTGTGTCATGCATTTCTTAAACACGCGTTATTTAAATCATGCATTTTGTGAATCACTCAAACCCTTTTTCTCAACACAAAGCCTATACAATATTTTGAATATATGAACAATAGGCTTGAGAGAAGAAGAAGAAGAAAGAAAAAGAGATGAAGAAAGTAGTAGAACTTCTTGATCTTGAGAGAATGAGAGTTGTGTTCTTTGACTTGTTTGCACTATTCTCTTCTTTTTAACCATGTCTGGCCGCCCCCTGTGGCCTTCTTCCTTTCTTGAGAATTCTTTTTAATGCCATTGGAAGATTTCCTCGTGTAGAAATTTTACCATCTTGCTCACTTGGCACATTATGATTGAAAGGATGACTTGACCTTTCTTACTTGTCACTTGATGATTGGTCCAACTTGGCATCCTTTAATGTGCTATCAAAAAGTAGTCAAAATATTACCATACAATCACACATTAATCACCTTCAATTTTGGAATAAAATTGAAGACAAAAATGCACAAAAATTCGTCCACAATAAAAACATGTGCTGAAATTTCAGCATGTGTTGTATTTTGAATTGTTTCCTTGTGTAATGCCTTCTTCAATGTCACCAATCATGTGTGGCTTATTTTCCACTAATTGAAGTGCCAAATAAGTATCAAATAAGCTCCACCTAAGCTCCATTGTGGCTGCAAATGGCGTGTGAGCTGAATGTGCATGTGCTGAAATTTCACTTTAGTAAGCTTTGTCAAATAATGCATAATAATTACACATATATGGTAAATTCCAATCAATCCTAATTTGAATTTCTAGTATACATTAACATGTCTTAAATATGTAAAAAGTGTCTAGATACATGTTACACACATGCCAAAAATGTTCCATGTGTTGTGTTCGTAGAAAACCGAATTTTTGACTTTCGTCGATTACGCGATTTTTCTTTGATTAAATTCAAAATTCTTGTACATGTCATATATATTATGTCACACATAATATACATAAAATAAAATAGATTTTCAGCTCTAATGGCTGACTTAGATGCGCCCCCATGTGCTAAATAAAATTGAATTTTGAAATCTCCATAATTTGGCCTAAATTGTGGGGGATTTGTGTGTGCCAACATGGAATGATTTCATGGCTGATTTGAACATGTGAGACACAATATTTTTGGCTATTTTTAAGGTATATGGGCTGGCATCTTTATATGGCAAGTACATGATACATTGGCAAAGTTTCGGTTGTGGCGCCCCGCACCCCGGCCCCGCCGAAGTCGGTGCACCCGCCGTACTTCACTAAGGAGAGTACTAGGCGTCATCCTTACGCTTTGTGATCCATGATAGAATTTCATGGAATTTTCGTTCTTTTGCGCAATTAATAATCGAAACCGCGGCAGAATTTAAACTTCAAAGTAAAGTACCATCAAAACAGTTAAAGTGACATCCCACATAACCAAATTCCGAAAACGAAGAAAGTAAAGTGTTTCCCATCACTATTACAAAACATCATCAATCCCTCAAGCTGGGTGCTCGGTTCACCTCTCCTGGCCATCCTTTAACTCTCTCACGGATAGGGTACCCTAGGCTCGTCATCAATCCATTCAACTTTATCTCCTGCCACCTCTGGAGAGAAAAATAGGGTGAGTGACAACGTCACCAGCAAGTATACTATAATAATCATGAGTTAAATGGAAAGTACGAGCAAGAACCGAACCCCAAATTATAATTGGTTTGGAAACATACCTGACCTCCAATCATCATTTGATAAGGATCATCGCTTAATGTAATAAGATCATAACTTAATAACATCACTAGATAGAGTGAAATATAACATAAGGTGACTGGATCATGCATTGATTAATAAAACAATCATCATTATCATTTAGGACACGCAAGGTCATGACAACACAGCATAGTACATGTGACGCTACGTTACAACTCCACAAGTGACATGCATGCATATGCACATGAAATGCGTTATGATAAAATGAGAAAATGCCTTTTCATGCTTTGCTCTTTTAAAAACATCATCGTCATAAAACCATAGAGTGTTCAGATCTATCTTCCCGGATCTGAGGCGGTAACTTCTCCCCTTCGAATCTATTAATCCCGGATTCGGATCGGTAACATCGTTCCTTTCCATTCAGATCACTTAACCCGGATCTGCTCAGGTTCCTTTCATTTCAGATCTATCTTCCCGGATCTGAGACGGTAACTTCTCCCCTTCGAATCTATTAATCCCGGATTCGGATCGGTAACATCATTCCTTTCCATTCAGATCACTTAACCCGGATCTACTCAGGTTCATACTGGCCAATTCATACTCACACACGGTACCGGTGGGGAAGCGTTTTAAGAAAAGAAAACAAAGTCATTCTTTTGAAAAACGCTTTTCATCATTCCTTTGCGTAAAATCCATATCATAAAATCATGCATGTGATGATGATGCAATGTATGACATGCAACGTGCAAACTCATACACGGCATACAACATAAGAACGGGCACATTTCGTTAGTCATGCTGGAATTTTTCCAGCTTTGTATCGTACACTTATTCTTAACGAATTCTTTGTTAAACTACTCATGTTAAACTTATGTAATCACATCTACTCATTCGTGACCATCATAAGCGAGTGTCATGCATGCATTGCGGACATACGATGTCATTAAGAGACCCATTTACTCCGTTTTACGAATCCATGCAAATAAAATCCTGCAATGACCATATTTTACTATAAAATTTATTGTGGTCAATCCTTTTAACTTTTTCCAGAAATTCCAACTTCCTAATCTCATAAACTCTTTGGGATAACATCCTGCCAATTTTTAGCCCAAAACTAATTCTTTAAGGCCTTTATCCAGGCCATGCAAAATAGGTCATATATCCTGTTTTTCCAGCCTAGTTTGATTTGACCAGTTTTAGTAGAAAATTTATTAAAAATGATTCACAACTTATTTTGATGGAATTCTAGCTGTCATTTCTTCTGCATTTATGGGGCTAATGTCCTGCCGAAAATCATTGGATTTGCACACCTCTAAGATCCATTTTTAAGCTGCTAAACATGTGGCTTAAGTTCTTGTCCAGAACATAATTTCCAGCAAGACCAATCTTAGTAAGAAATTTGTTAAAAATAAACCGTGACTCTTTTTAAGGTGATTCTAACTCGCACTACTAAGAAACACATGCAACTATCATCATACCAAAAATAAACGAAATTAAAGGTCTCTAAGGTCTCTTTTCTGGTCTATCAAGTCAGCCTATATTCTTGCCTAGCTCCAGAATTTTCAGTAGCCCTAATATCATCCTAAAGGTTATTAGCTCACCCTTTTTAGTCTCTATTCATGGTATCCACCCTAAAATGAACACATACACACACCACGTCAGCCCCATTTGCGGGTGTTTAGAGAAAAAATGACCAAAACCAAAATACTTTAAGCCTACAAGCACAAGATCAAGTCTTTCCTTCATTTTCTTTCTTTGTTATTATCTTGCATGCACTTTACCTCACCTCCCTTTCTCCCATCAACCGTGACCCCCTTTCAACACAAAAGAAGAAATCTTTAGCACATTCAAGCCTAGTTTAAGACATAAACATGCATAAAACCTCCAAAGAAATTATCTTTATAACAAAATATTCATTCAACCCTCTTGTGTACCCAAAGCCGAAAGCTTTTGGCTCAAAGCTAACCATCTTACAACTAAGATCAAACCTTAAGTCTTTCTAGCCATTCATGCACACACTTTCACATTCAAACCATGAAGAGTATAGTGTACTTGCCTTTGAAGCCTTTTGCACGGTTGGTTTGACACACGAAGCTCTTCCCCCTTCCTTTTCCTATCACACACGGCACAAGGCTTTAGTGAGCCATTCCTTAGTTTATGTAGTATGTCTTATAGTAAGGACGAAGGGTTCCTTACCATTTTCTTCATGAAGGGTTGAGGATGATCTTCTTTTGCTAAATACCCTCCTTTCTCCTTCCACCTTTCGGTATCCCCCCCTTATTGCCGTGAGGATCACAGTTTTAAGGAAAAGAGAGCTTAGTAAGCTTTAATCCTATAAGATATATCTTGTTAAGGATCATGGAGAATGGTCTTACCTAGAAAAGCCTTGAGAGAGAGAGCCCTTAGTCTTCTTGCTCTAGCCGAAACCGTTTGGGGAGCAAAAAGGAATATGGAGAGTGGTTTTCTTGAAGAAGCCTTAATTGATGGGAAGTTAGGAGGGCTGGATTTAATGCAAGGGTATGATTTCCTTCTTGGAAAAGAGAGCAGCCGGCAGCTGCTTGTGGAGAAGAGGAAGAGGCTCCCCTCTTTACTCCTTATTTTCTCCTCTTTAATACTTTTACTAGGTGTTGTTTAAGCCTCTTTTCATGTATACATCTTCCCTCATTATTGTATTTATGTGTATGTTTGTGTTCGTGTATATGGATATGTATATACATAGATTGGTTTCATCTTATATTACATACGCATATTTATACCCCTTAATCATGATGCTTATGCAAGATCTTTTGCTAGTCTTGCACATAATGATTCATTCTCTCTAAGGCTTTATGGCTGAAGCATGGTTATAATTCCATGTATATGTTTTCCCCTAATAATGCATTTACATGTGTTTGTATATATTTATCTCATATTCCAATCATTTAAATGCTCTTCCATAAATCCACTAGGCTACACTTGTATGCATGTGACCGACATCTATATGTACACATAGCCCTCTTAAATTTCTCATAACTCTTATTTATAGGTGTGTAGCTATACATGTACTCACGCACGCATTTTTATATGTATATATATCTATACTTCCTTTTTGAAATAAGCCATAAACCTCAGAAAGAAATATTCATTACATCCGATAATACTAAGTGTATGTACACACCTGTAATATATATTCCTTTGAAAATTATTATATCGTTGTTCGTATATGCTTCGAGTCGTATATGGATATACACATGTACCCCTATGCATACTCACGTACCATTCCTAATCTGTCCATGACCGGAGCCTTATCATTGTAGTCTTAACACCTGAACATGGATGTAAGCTTAGGTTTCCAAAACTTACTAAGTGTCAAGAAATTCTTAAAGTGGTATGTTTTCTATATGGTCCCTTAGGTATAAATTTCATCGCGTTGTAGTCCTCTAGAGCCATCTATTTCATGGTAGCTCCCTCCTTATATGAGGCACGTGCCCATTTGTAGTGTATTTGTACCTTTAGATGCACACCCTTACGGTTTCATGTGTGGGTTTGTTATGACCTAGGTTTCCTTAGTTGTCAACGTAACACTTAGCTCTTTAATTTACTGCTTGCTTTTCTCCTTTTTACGCTTGTACTAGGTGTGTACTTCCCTTAGGTTCTTCGTACCTACTTATGATTTGGTAACATGTTTCCTTTGAGGTCTTACTATCTAGGTGTGCTCTGCTTCTAACCCTAGCTGCCACGCTAATTTTGAGCGGGGTGCGACATTCTCCCCCCCTTAAAATAAGTTTCGTCCTCGAAACTGGAGAAGGGGGTGCCTAGGTTTCCTAAGCGACTCCTCAACCCTGTGACCATTCCTATTCATTTCCCTTTTTGTCTGAAGGCAATTGCTTCTTGGTATTTTCAATGATGCTTATTCAATGCATATAACACAAATGCTTTAACGGGAAATTCCTTTGTACCTGTCAGTAACGTTGAGGCTTGGGGGTCCTCGGGCTCTCGTCCTTCGATCTTCGCCTCTGTTTACCCTATGAGGGTGCCGTGACCGTCCTTCATTTGCTCTATTCATTTGTCTCCTCAACCTCTTCCGGACCTTCATCATCCGAATGTTGTGTTCTACCTCATAACATTCTGTTACCAGATCGTCGAACGTTCTTGATTGTGCTATGTTCAATCCTTCCTTGATTCGGGAGTTCAGTCCCCGCACAAATCTCGTTTTCTTCCATTGTTCATCCTCCATAATCAAGGGCACGTACCGTCCTAGTATGGTGAACTGACGGATGTACTGTGAGACTGGAGCGTCCGATTCTTGCCTTAAGGCGTCAAATTCTTCCATTCTCTCAATTACCAGTTCGTTAGAAAGGTAGGCTCCACAAAACTCCTCCAGAACTCTAGCCCAAGCTATGGGTCTGGGTAGCGATTGGACTCTTTCTCTCCACCACTGACTAGCCTTGCCGTTCAAAAAGGGGCGGATAATCAGGGCTCTCATTTCATCAGGTACTCTAGCCCGGATGAGTTGGTCCTCTATCTCGTTTAACCAGTTTTCAGCTTCCTCGGGCGTCGTTTCTCCCCCAAACCTTGGGATCTGTCCTCTTGTCATCTTTCGAAAGTAGAATCCCATACTTCCATGGGGTGACAACGATGATGTTCCCGCGTCCGGGGGTGGGAGTATCTGCACCATGTAACGTTCGTTTATTCTAAGTTATACCATAACGGAAAACCCTACTTAATTGATATGGCAATAAAGTCGAATGTCACACAACAAACTAGGTACAAGTTGATTTCCATTGGAGTGATCTCCTACTAAAACCTAGTTCTGATTGGTTCCCCTCTAGGTCGCACCATCTGCATCTCGCAGCGTCGATCTTGTTTAGCATAGGAATGTTATATCAGAACATAACTGAATACATCAAAAACACGCCGCCATATACTCATTACTTCAGGATAGATCGTTAGGGGTGGCATGTCAGTGGACTGTACCTGATTTCGTAAGTCGAGGTCATTTTGTACTAAGGTTAACTCTTATCGAAAATCAAAACTTAGTTCTATGATCAACCTTAGCGGTCTAAAATCATGACATAGTTCTACATTCTGCCCGGATCTGGAGCCTTAGCTCTGATACCACCTGTGGCACCCTGCACCCCGGCCCCGCCGAAGTCGGTGCACCCGCCGTACTTCACTAAGGAGAGTAGTAGGCGTCATCCTTACGCTTTGTGATCCATGATAGAATTTCATGGAATTTTCGTTCTTTTGCGCAATTAATAATCGAAACCGCGGCAGAATTTAAACTTCAAAGTAAAGTACCATCAAAACAGTTAAAGTGACATCCCACATAACCAAATTCCGAAAACGAAGAAAGTAAAGTGTTTCCCATCACTATTACAAAACATCATCAATCCCTCAAGCTGGGTGCTCGGTTCACCTCTCCTGGCCATCCTTTAACTCTCTCACGGATAGGGTACCCTAGGCTCATCATCAATCCATTCAACTTTATCTCCTGCCACCTCTGGAGAGAAAAATAGGGTGAGTGACAACGTCACCAGCAAGTATACTATAATAATCATGAGTTAAATGGAAAGTACGAGCAAGAACCGAACCCCAAATTATAATTGGTTTGGAAACATACCTGACCTCCAATCATCATTTGATAAGGATCATCGCTTAATGTAATAAGATCATAACTTAATAACATCACTAGATAGAGTGAAATATAACATAAGGTGACTGGATCATGCATTGATTAATAAAACAATCATCATTATCATTTAGGACACGCAAGGTCATGACAACACAGCATAGTACATGCGACGCTACGTTACAACTCCACAAGTGACATGCATGCATATGCACATGAAATGCGTTATGATAAAATGAGAAAATGCCTTTTCATGCTTTGCTCTTTTAAAAACATCATCGTCATAAAACCATAGAGTGTTCAGATCTATCTTCCCGGATCTGAGGCGGTAACTTCTCCCCTTCGAATCTATTAATCCCGGATTCGGATCGGTAACATCGTTCCTTTCCATTCAGATCACTTAACCCGGATCTGCTCAGGTTTCTTTCATTTCAGATCTATCTTCCCGGATCTGAGGCGGTAACTTCTCCCCTTCGAATCTATTAATCCCGGATTCGGATCGGTAACATCATTCCTTTCCATTCAGATCACTTAACCCAGATCTGCTCAGGTTCATACTGGCCAATTCATACTCACACACGGTACCGGTGGGGAAGTGTTTTAAGAAAACAAAACGAAGTCATTCTTTTGAAAAACGCTTTTCATCATTCCTTTGCGTAAAATCCATATCATAAAATCATGCATGTAACGATGATGCAATGTATCACATGCAACGTGCAAACTCGTACACGGCATACAACATAAGAACGGGCACATTTCGTTAGTCATGCTGGAATTTTTCCAGCTTTGTATCGTACACTTATTCTTAACGAATTCTTTGTTAAACTACTCATGTTAAACTCATGTAATCACATCTACTCATTCGTGACCATCATAAGCGAGTGTCATGCATGCATTGCGGACATACGATGTCATTAAGAGACCCATTTACTCCTTTTTACGAATCCATGCAAATAAAATCCTGCAATGACCATATTTTACTATAAAATTTATTGTGGTCAATCCTTTTAACTTTTTCCAGAAATTCCAACTCCCTAATCTCATAAACTCTTTGGGCTAACATCCTGCCAATTTTTAGCCCAAAACTAATTCTTTAAGGCCTTTATCCAGGCCATGCAAAATAGGTCATATATCCTGTTTTTCCAGCCTAGTTCGATTTGACCAGTTTTAGTAGAAAATTTATTAAAAATGATTCACAACTTATTTTGATAGAATTCCAGCTGTCATTTCTTCTGCATTCATGTGGCTAATGTCCTGCCGAAAATCATTGGGTTTGCACACCTCTAAGATCCATTTTTAAGCTGCTAAACATGTGGCTTAAGTTCTGTCCAGAACATAATTTCCAGCAAGACCAATCATAGTAAGAAATTTGTTAAAAATAAACCGTGACTCTTTTTAAGGTGATTCCAACTCTCACTACTAACAAACACATGCAACTATCATCATACCAAAAATAAACGAAATTAAAGGTCTCTAAGTTCTCTTTTCTGGTCTATCAAGTTAGCCTAAATTCTTGCCTAGCTCCAGAATTTTCAGTAGCCCTAATATCATCCTAAAGGTTATTAGCTCACCCTTTTTAGTCTCTATTCATGGTATCCACCCTAAAATGAACACATACAAACACCACGTCAGCCCCATTTGCGGATGTTTAGAGAGAAAATGACCAAAACCAAAACACTTTAAGCCTACAAGCACAAGATCAAGTCTTTCCTTCATTTTCTTGCTTTGTTATTATCTTGCATGCACTTTACCTCACCTCCCTTTCTCCCATCAACCGTGACCCCCTTTCAACACAAAAGAAGAAATCTTTAGCACATTCAAGCCTAGTTTAAGACATAAACATGCATAAAACCTCCAAAGAAATTATCTTTATAACAAAATATTCATTCAACCCTCTTGTGTACCCAAAGCCGAAAGCTTTTGGCTCAAAGCTAACCATCTTACAACTAAGATCAAACCTTAAGTCTTTCTATCCATTCATGCACACACTTTCACATTCAAATCATGAAGAGTATAGTGTACTTGCCTTTGAAGCCTTTTGCACGGTTGGTTTGACACACGAAGCTCTTCCCCCTTCCTTTTCCTATCACACACGGCACAAGGCTTTAGTGAGCCATTCCTTAGTTTATGTAGTATGTCTTATAGGAAGGACGAAGGGTTCCTTACCATTTTCTTCATGAAGGGTTGAGGATGATCTTCTTTTGCTAAATACCCTCCTTTCTCTTTCCACATTTCGGTATCCCCCCCTTATTGCCGTGAGGATCACAGTTTTAAGGAAAAGAGAGCTTAGTAAGCTTTAATCCTATAAGATATATCTTGTTAAGGATCATGGAGAATGGTCTTACCTAGAAAATCCTTGAGAGAGAGAGCCCTTAGTCTTCTTGCTCTAGCCGAAACCGTTTGGGGAGCAAAAAGGAAGATGGAGAGTGGTTTTCTTGAAGAAGCCTTAATTGATGGGAAGTTAGGAGGGCTGGATTTAATGGAAGGGTATGATTTCCTTCTTGGAAAAGAGAGCAGCCGGCGGCTGCTTGTGGAGAAGAGGAAGAGGCTCCCCTCTTTACTCCTTATTTTCTCCTCTTTAATACTTTTACTAGGTGTTGTTTAAGCCTCTTTTCATGTATACATCTTCCCTCATTATTGCATTTATGTGTATGTTTGTGTTCGTGTATATGGAAATGTATATACATAGATTGGTTTCATCTTATATTACATACGCATATTTATACCCCTTAATCATGATGCTTATGCAAGATCTTTTGCTAGTCTTGCACATAATGATTCATTCTCTCTAAGGCTTTATGGCCGAAGCATGGTTATAATTCCATGTATATGTTTTCCCCTAATAATGCATTTACATGTGTTTGTATATATTTATCTCATATTCCAATCATTTAAATGCTCTTCCATAAATCCACTAGGCTACACTTGTATGCATGTGACCCACGTCTATATGTACACATAGCCCTCTTAAATTTCTCATAACTCTTATTTATAGGTGTGTAGCTATACATGTACTCACGCACGCATTTTTATATGTATATATATCTATACTTCCTTTTTGAAATAAGCCATAAACCTCAGAAAGAAATATTCATTACATCCGATAATACTAAGTGTATGTACACACCTGTAATATATATTCCTTTGAAAATTATTATATCATTGTTCATATATGCTTCGAGTCGTATATGGATATACACACGTACCCTATGCATACTCACGTACCATTCCTAATCTGTCCATGACCGGAGCCTTATCATTGTAGTCTTAACACCTGAACATGGATGTAAGCTTAGGTTTCCAAAACTTACTAAGTGTCAAGAAATTCTTAAAGTGGTATGTTTTCTATATGGTCCCGTAGGTATAAATTTCATCGCGTTGTAGTCCTCTAGAGCCATCTATTTCATGGTAGCTCCCTCCTTATATGAGGCACGTGCCCATTTGTAGTGTATTTGTACCTTTAGATGCACACCCTTACGGTTTCATGTGTGGGTTTGTTATGACCTAGGTTTCCTTAGTTGTCAACGTAACACTTAGCTCTTTAATTTACTGCTTGCTTTTCTCCTTTTTACGCTTGTACTAGGTGTGTACTTCCCTTAGGTTCTTCGTACCTACTTATGATTTGGTAACATGTTTCCTTTGAGGTCTTACTATCTAGGTGTGCTCTGCTTCTAACTCTAGCCGCCACGCTAATTTTGAGCGGGGTGCAACATCGGTAGTCACCCGATATAAGAATTTTTGGTTTATAGCCTTGTAACGTGTCGTTATAATTTTGCAATTACCTTGACTTATATCATATGATATAAGACCTGAATATACTCATAAATATAAGGTGTATATAGTGGTGTGACGTTGACGTACGTTTGTAATATATGTAACATGACAGTAGTACGTCGGAATATGTGTTGGGCTTTTTTCTAAAAAATCTGAATATATATATATATATGTTGTGTGTGTGTGTGTGTGTGTGTGTGTGTAGTCGTGGAAATGTGTAGGAAGGAGACTTTGCATTTCCACATTTGTTGCTATAAAGCTTTATCCAAATATATCTCCATTTAATGAAGTAGCTAGTTCATTAACTTAAGCACTTTGCTTAATGAACTAGTTTAGTTCATTAATTATGGCACCTGAAAATAGTTCAAAGACAACAAATGTTTGACATATGATGTAAGCTTTAACACTTCATGGCCTGTTAGTACGGCATCAATATATATAAAGCATATGAGGCATGTATATCACAAAAACGTGTCAAGTAATAATTTTGTTCATGCATTTCGTAAACTCGTACTATTTAAATCATACATTTGTAAATCATTCAAACACTTTTTCTCAACAATCTCTCCCTTTTGATGATTTACAAAATAACAATCGTTCATGATTTAAATATGATCTCTCCCCCTCTAATTATGCACATATTTGAATTTTAAATTTTATAGTATCGTGTGCATCATGTGCTCCCCCTTAAATCATGCTCTATCTCCCCCTTAAATCATGATTTTCTCTCCCCATTTTTTTAAAATAATATCAAAAGTACGTGTAAGAAAGAAATAGTAGTTTATAGTACATCAACAAAATCATGTATTTCAAGTGCGTTCTTAAGGGTTATTTATTCAACCCTTTGCAAATGTACCTTTTGGTACCCAAACTTGGGTGACATTCCGAGGCCTTCCCAAAGGTAAAAAAAGAGATGAAGAAGAAATATAAAAGATGTTCGATGCAAATCCATTTGGCCTTTGGCCGAGAATGCCATCATGCACATGATAAGATTTTCGATTTTGATATGCATTTCGGTTTCTATGAATAGTTTGTGATCTAGATGCATTAGTCTGATATGAATGTCGCGTATGCATCAATGGTTTCCTTTCATATCTGTATAGTACATGATTATACTTTGTATGTGATGAAAAAGGAGTACGATGAGATACAGTGAGTTGTGCACTAGACATCTTCTTAGGATGCATAGTAGTCTTGAATGCATGCGGTTTCTTAGATAAAATAAAGTTGGTAGACTTATTTTGCACTTTATTATCTTCCATATACCCTAATCATGTTTTATCATTTTCATGCTTTTTGGAAGAAATAAAGCAATCTAGCATGCTTGTACCCGAATCGAATTGTTTTATCATCTTTTCTAGATCTTCGTTTCTTGATCTCGAATTTGAGATCTCGACTTTCATTTCATTGTTTTCAATTGTCAAAGATTGAATTTCAGACTTTAATGAATTTATTATGCAAGACGACTCTTCTTTTGAATCGTTTAGTTGAGATACGAGATTCGTGTTAAAAGATTCTAACAATTTCTTGCCATTAATTAAGCGTTTCTTTTCTTTTGCAAGAGTCCTTGAAAACTTATGTAGTTCAAGATATTCAACATACAAATCATTATAAGACAGTTCAAAATCCGAATCAGAATTTACCTCATTATCAAAAGGTGGAGGCATTGTAGGACCTCAGGCGCTACCATCTCTCCCAAAACCAATTGGTGACAGGAGATACGCATACCCTAGCCTTATAGTGCATTCAGCACACAAGCGCCCACGGCATTCGACTGTGACTTGGCCCACAAGGCCTATGCCCACCGGCCTACGCCACGAGACAATTGCTGCACCTAACAATCTCCCCTTCAGCAATTGCTTCTGCTGGGAATCGAACCCGTGACCTCGCTCTGATACAACTTGTAGGACCTCAGGCTCTACCATCTCTCCCAAAACCAATTGGTGACAGGAGATACGCATACCCTAGCCTTATAGTGCATTCAGCACACAAGCGCCTACGGCATTCGACTGTGACTTGGCCCACACGGCCTATGCCCACCGGCCTACGCCACGAGACAATTGCTACACCTAACAATTGGTATCAGAGCGCAGGAACACTCACTTCAAAGAATCCAACGATTCAGTGAGATGGCAACCACAACCGTGTAAGAAGGAATGCCAACCATAAGGCCTCCTCTTTTTGACGGTGAGTCTTTCATTCAATGGAAGGTAAGAATGAAACTTTTCTTTATGGAAATAGACATTGATCTTTGGTCAATTATAAAAGATGGTCCTTTTGTTCCATCCAAGTTATCCACCGTAGATGGAGTCACTCTAGAGGTTGTTAAATCTAGACAAGAATATACAAGTGATGATAAAAAGAAACTTAGCATGAATGCTAAAGCCATGCAACTACTATTAAACGGCCTAAGTAAAAGTGAGGCTAGTTACGTGTCTAATTGTTCTAGTGCTCAAGAGATGTGGCATATTCTTGAAATGAAACATGAAGGGACTAGCCAAGTAAAGGAGTCCAAAATCAATATGCTTATGTACACACTTGAGTCCTTTAAATTATTGCCAAATGAGTCTATTGTTGAGATGGATCTACGCTTGACTAACATTTACAATTCTCTTGAGTCTCTTGGCAAAGCCTTCACTATGCAGGTTAAGGTACAAAAGGTCTTGCGAAGCCTTCCATCCGAGTGAGACCCTAAAGTAACGGTCATAGAAGAAAGCAAAGAGACCAAATCAATTAAAATGGAAGAACTAATCGGATCACTTAAGGTATATGAAAACAAACTTGCTTTAAGACATTCTGAGTCTATTTTTAATAATGATAGGGCCATAGCATTTAAATCAAATGAATACGTCATAGATGATAGTGACATAGATTCCGATGACGAGGACTTAATCACAATGGCTAAAAGATTAAGAAAAATATTGAGAAAATCGATTAAACATAAGTCTACCACATCTAAGGATCATAAAAAATAAAAATAAGGAAATAAAGTGCTATGAATGCGGCAAACTTGGACATCTATCATATGACTGCCCTAATAAAGAAAAACAAACAAACAAATACCCTGACAAGGATCGGAACAAGAATAGACTCGTCTCAGAACCTAAGCAAAGGAGAAGAGCATTCAAAGCCTCCACTTGGAGTGACACATCCGACTCTGAGACTGATGATACGGAAGAACACAAGGCACAAGTATGCTTTACATCTAAAGCATCAAATGAGGTATCTTCCGACTCTGATTCCGATTCTGAATGTTCATATGATGATTTATTTAGTCAATATTTAGAATTGCATAAGTTTTCAAAGACTCTTGCAAAAGAAAAGAAGCGATTAATTGAAGACAAGAAATTGTTAGAATCTTCTAACGAAAATCTTGTCGCACAATTAAACGATTCTAAAGAAGAGTCATCATGCATCATCAATGCATTAAAATCTGAAATTTCATCACTGACATCCGAGAACATTGAATTAAAATCCGAGATTTCAAACTTGAAATCAAGGAATGCGGATGTAGAGAAAAAGGTGAAACAATTTGATACGGGATCGAACATGCTAGATCACATCATTTCTTCTCAAAAGCATGATGGTGACAAAACCGGACTAGGATACGTTGAGAAAAGTAAACCACAAAATAAACCAACCAAATTCATCCCATCTAAGAAAATAGATGCATCAAAGACATATGTGGCATCTAAGAAGACGCATAGGCCTTTTCTTATGACATCTCAATGTGCTTCTTCTTCACATCATGCAAAATATAATTATGTGCCATATAGGTATGAGAAGAAACAAGTGATGCATACGCGACACTCATATCACAAGAATGCATCTAGATCACATCCCGTGCATGCAAACCGAAATGCTTATCAAAAACAGAAACCATACTACATGCATGATGGGATTCTTAGCCAAAGGCCAAATACAGTTGCACCTAAAGTATATTATGTTGCGTCCTCATCATCTTTCTCACCTTTTGGAAGACCTATAAAGGTCACCCAAATGTGGGTACCAAAAGGGACATTTTCAAAGGGTTAAATAAATAACCCTTAAGAAAGCACGTATATGAAATGCATGATTTTCTTTTCTTCATCTTTACAGGCATCTTTTGATTTGCTTTCCAAAATACAGAGGGAGAGAAAGCATGATTTAAGGGGGAGAGAGAGACTAATTGATACTAACTGCATAAATTAAGGGGGAGCGACTCGGAATTTAAAAATCCAAGTTTTGATTTTGTGCATGATTCAAGGGGGAGAGATATCATTTAAATCATGTACACAAGTTATTTTGAAAATCATCAAAAGGGGGAGATTGTAGAGATAAGGGGGTTTGAGTGATTTCAAAATAAGCAATTTGAATGCATATATATGTATAAACGTATACATATATAAATGTGTACATGAATGCATGATAACTTGCCATTACTTACCTTATTTAGCTTATATATTATGTTGCCGTACTAACGAGCCATGAAGCATCAAAGCTTACATCATATGGCGAACATTTGCTGAGTTTACACTATTTTCAGGTGCCACCATTAATGAACTAAACTAGTTCATTAAGTGAAGTACTTAATTTAATAAACTAAGTAGTTCATTAAAGGAAGCTTCATTTGGAAAAGGCACAAATGCAACAAGGCTAAGGAAGGAAAGTTTTCTCCTCCTCCCCTCATTAATATATACACACGCCTATTCATATATAAATATATATATTTTCAGATTTTTTGAAAAAGGCACATACACATGTATTCCAACGTACTACCGACACATTATATATTTTACGTACGTACGTTAACGTTACACCACTATACTTAACTCATATTTATGAGTATATTCAGGTCTTATATCATATGATATAAGATATGGTGATGACAAATTAAATACGACACGATAAAAGGTTCTAAACCGAAATTTGTCGTATCGGGCGAATACCGAAACTTCGCCAACGTGTCACGTACTTGCCATAAATAAATGGACAGCCTATATACATCAAAAATTGATGTAAATTTCGTGATATACATGATTTGATCAGCCAAAAATACTTTCCATGTTGGCACACACAAATCACCCCACATTTAGGCCAAAATGTGAAGATTCCAATTTTAATTTTGTCACATGTTAATGGTACCACTTTAAACCAGCCAAGTGCTGAGATTTAAAGTATATATTATATATATTATGTATAACATAATATATATAACATGTGCAAAAGTTGGAATTTAAATTAGAGAAAAATCGGGTAATCGATAAATATCGAAAATTCGGTTTTCTACGCACATAACATGGAACGTTTTTCTTGAACATCATGTGACACGTATCTAGACACTTTTTACATATGATATACATCTTGAAGTGTTCTAGAAAATTAAATTAAGGGCTGATTGGAATATTACATGTGTGTATTATTAAATGTGCACTATTTTACAAAGTTAACAAAAATAAATTTCAACACATGTATATACATCATATAACGTTACATCCAGCTGAGATGGAGCACATGTGGAGCCTTGTTGGCATATTGATTGGTCGAGGATCAATCATACAATGTTGATGAATCAAAGAGAGAAGCTACAAAAGGTAAGTATTCAACATATATCTCTCTTATGTCACATGCTGAAAATTTCAGTATACTAACATTATCATGGCCGAATTTTTATGTTTAATGTGACATATTTTGTCATCTTTTATTAGGTGATAAATTGGAAGAAGATATGGTAATGTTTTGAATATAATTTAAATAAATAAAAGGGGATATTCTACATATCACATGCTGAAAATTTTTCAGCATGTGTACAAGGGGGATGGACGAATTTTATGCCTCTTTTGTGTCCAAGTTCATTTCTCAATTGATAGCAAGACTTACCATGTATTGTGGATTCATTTTTATGGTGAAAAATCAAAGAATAATGGGTATTATTTTTAAAGAAATGGAAGGTTGCACATGCTGAAAAATTCAGCATGGCAAGGAACATTATGGCCGAAAATTAGCATGACAAAATGGGAGATTTTTTTGTCTTGCAATTTATGATGAAATTTTTGATTTATGGTATGAATTTATGGTTGATTTTTTGGCATATTTTAAGTGATTATTTCAGATTATTTCCATGACATCTTGATGACAACATTGAGCCAATAAAGAGGTGTCAAGTAAGCGAAGACTAAATGATGATCCAACAGAATGATGCCAAGTGAGCAAGGCATTGTCACAATGATGTCTTACACTCTCTCAAGCACTTAAAAGGAAATTTTCAAGAGGGGAGAAGGACCCTAGGGGGACGGCCTGGACATGATAAAATGAAGAGAAGAGGAGCAAAACAAAAACAAGAACAAGAGTTGCAAAATAAAAAGATCAAAAGTGTTCTAGCCTTCTTCTTCTATATCTTCTTTCTTTCTCTTTTCTTGTAAAGCCTATTGTTCTTCATATCTTTCAATCTTGAATAGGCTTCATATAAACCACCATTCATTCATCTTTGTAAAAGATTGATCAAGGTGTGATCAATCTTCATTTTAGCGAGGTGGTGGTGTTCGTGCAAATTGTACTAACCATACAAGGTTTGTAAAGGGTTGGAGTTAAGGTGTAACTCTATCAACCCTGTGGTAAGGTGTGTTGTGTGTGTGATTAGTGTGAACCAAGGAAGGTGTTCCTTGAAGACTGGAGTAGGTTGTTTATAACCAAACCAGTATAAAAATCTCGGTGCAATTTACTTTCAGCATTTACTTTTCAGTTTCTGCACTGTTTATCCGTTTTGTTCACGTTCGTAAAAATAGTAAACGATTTCCAAAAATTATAAAAATTTCCAGAAACATACTTGCACGTTCTAGGGTTAATTTGGCACAAGTTTCAGCCCTTTTGGACAAGTATAAGTCAATCAAACATCAAAAGTTCTGAGACTAGTGCAGTCTGATTTTCAGACCTGCAAAGGTTGAGACTTTGGTTGTATTTGACCTACTTCCCAAAAGAATTTTCTAAAACTGTTTCAACCCAATTAAATATAGTGTGTGATGAGTTATTGGTCAAATTTTCAGATCATTTGGACGTTCACACAAATAGGAATTAATTTTTCAAAACCATCTACCGTTTCTGGCAGATTTGCACAATCTGAGTACCAACGGTTTTTGAAGGGGTTAAAGGTTGAATTTTGATTTGAAATTTTTAGGGGATCCTCATAACATCTGAGGCTAAGTTCTCTCAAAATTTCATAATTTTTGGAGACCTCTAACCTAGTTTTAAAAACGTTTTAAAACAGGTCCTGAAAACAGAATCTGTTTTCAGAACTTGAATTGGTTAGGTTTAAAGAAATTTTAAAAACCATATTTTCCGCACCATCTATTCAACCCTCCTCCCTTCTAGTGGTGCCTTGCAGATCCTACAGGCATTTGGCTTGACATAACATCTTGTTCGGTTTTCTGGCTAGTGGATGTTATCTCACAAAGATTGTAATATCTTCTAGTCGCGAGTGTGCCTGCTCTTTGATACCACTTGTAGGACCAGTATAGCACCACTAGAAGGGGGGTTGAATAGTGGGTGCGGAAAATGTTTTTAAAAACTTCTGAACCAAAAACCTCATTTGTGAGAACAGTTTCTGTTTTCAAATCATGATTTCTAATAATTAAAAGACCTTGTTACATACCTCCAAAAATTATAAAATTCAGTGATAATCTACTCTCAGATGTTCTGAGTATCTCACGAAAATTTCAAGTTAAAATTCCACTCCTAACCCCTTGAAAATACGTTTTGGTCAGATTGCAGGAATCTGCCAGAAACCGTGCTCCGACTTAAAAATTTTATTCCGATTAATTGGAGACTCCAAATGGTCTGAAACTTTAATGAAGACACACTCAAGATATGTATTATAGTTTGTTGAAACAGTTTTCAAAAATTCCTGTGGGAATCATATCTGTCATGTTGATGTTCTCAACCTTTGCAACTCTGAAAATTGGATTGCACTAGTCTCAGAACTATTCAAGTTTGATTGACTTATACTTATCAAAATGAGGTGAAACTTGTGCCAAATGAAAGCTAGGATGTGTGGCTATGTTTCTGAAAGGTTTTGTCATTTTTTAAAAAAGTTTCCTATTTTTTTTGTCGCAATGAGTTTGATGCAAAATGTTAGAAACTGAAAGTAAAGTGTTGAAAATAAGAACCCCAAGAATTTTATACTGGTTCGGTTAAAACGACCTACTCTAGTTTTCGAGGACACCTTCTTCGGTTATCATTAAACACAAAAAAAACTTTAACATAAGGGTTACTGGAATTATAACCAACTCCATCCTTTTACAACCAAAACAACCAAACAAACCGATCATGAACACCACCACCAATCGAATGAAGGTTTGACACACCTTTATCAATCTTTTACAACAATGTATGAGTGTGGATGGTATAATCAAATCCTATACAATATTTTGAATATATGAACAATAGGCTTGAGATAAGAAGAAGAAGAAGAAAGAAAAAGAGAAGAAGAAAGCAGTAGAGCTTCTTGATCTTGAGAGAATGAGAGTTGTGTTCTTAGCCTTGTTTGCACTATTCTCTTCTTTTTAACCATGTGTGGCCACCCCCTGGGGCCTTCTTCCTTTCTTGAGAATTCTCTTTAATGCCATTGGAATCACTTGGCGCATTATGATTGGAAAGATGACTTGACCTTGCTTACTTGTCACTTGATGATTGGTCCAACTTGGCGTCCTTTAATGTGCTATAAAAATCTAAAATAAACTCATAAAACATGTGCCAAAAAATATTCAAAATATTACCATACAATCACACATTAATCCCCTTCAATTTTGGAATAAAATTGAAGACAAAAATTCACCAAAATGCGTCCATAATAAACATGTGCTGAAATTTCAGCATGTGTTGTATTTTGAATAGTTTACTTGTGTAATGCCTTCTTCAATGTCACAATCATGTGTGGCTTATTTCCCACCAATAGAAGTGCCAAATAAGTGCCAAATAAGATCCACCTAAGCTCCATTGTGGCTGCAAACGGCGTGTGAGCTAAATGTGCATGTGCTGAAATTTCACTTTAGTAAGCTTTGTCAAATAATGCACAATAATTACACAAATATGGTAAATTCCAATCAATCCTGATTTGAATTTTCTAGTAAACTTTAACATGTCTTAAATATGTAAAAAGTATCTAGATACATGTTACAACTCATTGCAAAAAGGTTCCATGTGTTGAGTTCATAGAAAACCGAATTTTCGTCTTTCGTCGATTATGCGATTTTTCTTTGATTAAATTCAAACTTCTTGCACATATCATATATATTATGTCACATATAATATACATAAAATAAATTAGATATTCAGCTCTAATGGCTGACTTAGAGGCGCCCCCACATGCTAAATAAAATTTAATTTGAAATCTCCACAATTTGGCCTAAATTGTGGGTGATTTATGTGTGCCAACATGGAATGATTTCATGGCTGATTTGAACATGTGAGCCACGAAATTTTTTGCTATTTTTAAAGTATATGGGCTGGCCATCTTTATATGGCAAGTACGTGACACGTTGGCAAAGTTTTGGTAGTCACCAGATAAGATAATTTTCGGTTTATAACCTTGTAACGTGTCGTTATAATTTTGTCATCACCATAACTTATATCATATGATATAAGACCTGAATATACTCATAAATATGAGGTGTATATAGTTGTGTGACGTTGGCGTACGTTTGTAATATATGTAATGTGTCGGTAGTACGTCAAAATCTATGTGTATTGTGCTTTTTTTAAAAAAATTTGAATATATAATATATATATATATATATATATATATGTAGTCGTGTGAAATGAGTAGGAAGGAGACTTTCCATTTCCAAATTTGTTGCCATAAAGCTTTGTTCAAATATATCTCCATTTAATGAACTAGTTAGTTCATTAACTTAAGCACTTTGCTTAATAAACTAGTTTACTTCATTAATTGTGACACCTGAAAATAGTTCAAAGACAACAAATGTTTGTCATATGATGTAAGATATAACGCTTCATAGCTTGCTAGTACGGCATCAATATATATAAAGCATATGAGTCATGTATATCACAAAAATGTGTCAAGTAATAATTTTGTTCATGCATTTCGTAAACTCGTGCTATTTAAATCATGCATTATAAATCGTTCAAACACATTTTCTCAACATGGCAAACTAGCCCATTCATAATATGGCGTCAAAGTTGTACATCTGGATAGGAATTAGCGTGGCAGAGAACATTTGCTCTCCGAACTCCAACTCACAATCCCTGTACTACTGGTGCGAAATCATAATTTGATCTCCGTACGCTTGGACACGGTACAGAGTCTCTAACCACTTTGGTAACCCATTAAGGTGCTTATTAAATCTCTTTGCCATGAATGAATGGATCGCGCGCTATCGAAGAGCACGTTGGCAGATATGTTATTTACTAAAATCGTTCCTAAGGTCATAACAAGCTTCACACAAGGAGTTAAACACATAAGGACTCGCTTCAAATCGAAAATCAACTTAATTTAAATTTTACCTGCCAACACGTTAGTGTCTTCCTGCACATCAGTTTCTGTCATGACATGGACGTGGGTATTCATCCTCGGCTTTTCCCTCGGCTGCTCGGCCACCCACCTATCCGCATCAGTAGCATGCTCCAGCCAACTTCCTACATTCACCAACGTGGCTCTTCTTACAGTGTAGGCAAACTCCGACAGCTTGCTGGACAATTGGATTCTGTGGTGGGGGTCTCTGAAAATTTTCCACTGGTCCTCACTATCGAATCTTGACCCAACGTCTGGGACTGCCATCAACTCTAATCTCTTCCCTTTGCCTCTTGCCCTTGTCAAATGACCCTGCACTTGCTTCTCTTGCTGCTACTCTGCAGAAGTCATTTTCCACGCGGAAGCACATGTCCATCATATCCTCATAAGTTCTCATCCCTACATCTACAATTGCTGACTGAATTCTGGAATTCAAACCCCTCTCAAACTTCGTCATCTTCAGGCGATTATCAGACATAATCATGGGAGAAAATTTACCCAAGGCATGGAATGATCGTCATACTCCGACACTATCATCTGACCCTGCTCGAGTCTATCAAACGCCCTTATCTTGTCTAGGATTGCTGTCTCTGGCACATAATACTTTTCAAAAATATCTCACAGAATTGTGTCCAAGAGATAGGTGGGGTCATCCTCAGTATCATTCCAGCCCACCATTCACCCGCTTTGCCATATAAAAGGGGTGTGGCCACATCTACTTTAATCTTTTTAGGCACCTGCACTAGCCTGAAGCATTTTTCTATCTCTGCCAACCAATGTTGTGCCTCTTTGGGATCAGAGCATCCCGAAAATTGCAGGACCCTGATCTTCCTCATTCTCCATAAAATAATCAGATATTATGCTATGGTGGCAGATGAGGCAGAGGCTGCTGCTGCTGGGGATACCCCTGTGCAATCACCGTTAGTGCATCCATGAGCACCTGGGGTAGATACACTTGTGGGGGCTGATTTTCTTGCACGTTGCGAGAGTTTCCTCCATCATCTCTTCGTGAAGGCATTTTCTCTGAAAGGTCAACGTTTTCATTAGCAATTAGTAAACACAGGATATTACTAAAAGCTCGAATACATAAGAATGGGTGGGTATGAAATTAAAAAGTTTTACGAAAATTAACTATTATACACGCTCGCACATACCCAGCCTAGATCATACTTTGACCCTAGGCATTTAGTACTTATACCTAAGATCAAACTTAAGGGGAATATCATGTCTTACGTCACTAAAAGATCATGAGCCTATGTTTCCAAGATAGATCTGAAGCCTTGGCTCTGATACCACCTGTAGCATTCCGGTCTAATACCAGACGCCGGTACCAGTGCACCCATCATAGTCTGCTACAAAAACTACAAGGCGTCAAAGCAATTCACGTACATGTCATTATGACATAGAATAGATCAGCGGAAACGTCATACAAATTAATAACTTCATAACCAATATAGAAGCCACAATGTAATATAACAAACACGGGATATGTACTGGGAAAGAAATCTATTACATCCTCTGATACAACGACAACCAGAAAGTCTATCAGCTACGAATTAAACATAAGGCTATCCACCTCAATGGCTAGCATCCCAATGAGCCCACGCACCATCATTTTCTACAAAGATCATCTCATACTTGAGCTCACCTAAAAAGAGATGGAGTATCTATTCTTAGCGAAAAACATTGCTAGCAAGTAACCCATCTATACCCCTTACAGGATCACACACAACGAGTCACCAATACATAAATCAATGCCCAAATTAAGATGCTTGGGTTAGCAAATAACATTTTTATAACAACTCATCAAAGCAAAATAAGTCACATAAGTGATACATAGATATGAAACAAACACATATCGAGCAAAACATACAATATAAACAGATCATATGCAAATGTCGTTTCTTGCATGTCAAAACTTATGCTTTGTGTCATATGATATGTGCACTTCTTCAAAACCATCTATTGAACTGAATGGAACTCATGCATATGCCTTTTTTTACAAACATGTCGTGCGTGTTGTTTCACAAAATGTTCATACTTTTTCTTATCATATTCTTCGCATAGCAGAAACTTTATACCCTTTGGGTGATCAACCCACAGCAAAACAGTACTTTATACCCCGTGCTGAAAGGTCCATCGCCCCCATAACAATGAACTTTATACCTTGCTGTTGATTCACATGCCACGCTTTTATATCCTGCCACTGTAGGCGTGATTTTTATACCCTGCGATCAACCAGCAGCCATAACCTTTTCTTCTTTTACATACACGTGTCCTTTCGCAAAGCAAAACTCATGTCGGAATGCAAAATGCTTATGTCGTGATGCAAAATGCTCATGTCACATTATATCAAGCACCTAAACATGTACACACACCTCATGTATTGAGTATAGGGTGACTATCCTCAACCGTAACTCAAGCACAACTTACTCGTACCATTTCACCCCCTCTTGTATTACAAATTCACCTCGAGCTCACACTTAGACTTACTCATTCACACTTAACATTTTCAACTCAAGTACACCTAAAAAGCACTTGTATTTTATGAACATTGAAAGGGAATAAAAGTATCTCAAATACATGGAGCGCCTAATGTGTCGAAAAAGGCTTCCAGAACACTTGGAACGCCTTCAGAGACGCCTAAAGTGAGATGAAGCGCCTATACTAGGCGTTCAAAGTGTTCTGGGACACACTGGAACACATCGAATGTCTACATTAGGCGCCTCAAGTGACATAGAGCGCCTAATGTGGTGTTTGAAGTGTCCTGTCGATCCCCGAAACTTGCAATTCTGTAGAAACTCCCTCTTCTCTTCTCCTATCTTCACACCTTTCATGTTAAACAACCCAAATTTAACTTTACCACCTAAATCCATCATGCTTAACACACACAAAACACAGATTGATCCTTAAACCTATCAGACTACATCAACCCTAGGCCTTCTACAATTCACATCTCTTGATATGTCATCAACCCTTCTAACCCAAACCAAATCTGGAGCAACTCATCATTCAACCCTCCAGACCTTCCTCAATTCATCTCAAGTCATCTAAGGCACGATTAGTAAACATGATAAATTATCACAAGGCAATAATTACACTAAGATGACACTTTTAGGGCATATTTATCAAAAACCAAGAAAATCATAGACATTCTCAGAAATTGACCCAAAATATCATAACTTTACTCAATCAACAACAATAGATGCACATAGTAGAGCAATTAACATAAACGAATCAAGATTACAAATGTGTGATCCAATTTTCTCTTTCTAGGAAAATAGGGCCTGTTGAATCAAAAGTACGTAAAGCGTATAGAAAGATTACTTGCTTTTACATCTGGATAAGCTTACAAATAGTTGGTTGAATTTGAGGACAGATTGAACCTAGGTTGGTGGCAGTTTCTTCTTCCTCTTCTTCCTTTCTCGTCTTCTTTTCTCTTCTTCTCCCTCCCATCCGTTCCTCTCTTTTCTTTCTCCTTGTAACCGCCGATCTCCTGGGGAGTTATACAGAATTGTGTAACACCCTCAGCATTTAATTGGGGAGGCAATTTTGATATTTGGGCCTAATTTTCTTAATTTTTGCTTTTTGATTGTTTTCCCACCTACAATTGTTTTAACTAAGCTTCATATACATGTGTAATTAATAAAATTGTATTTTAAGCTGTTTTTAATTTATCTAACGTCAGACGCAGAAAATACGGGGTATGATAGTGTATCCATTGTTGTATGTAATAGTCCAAGAAAAATGCATTTTCTGGATCTAGGGGCAAACTTGCCTTGGTTAGACTGAGTATTAACAGAAAATGCCATGCATCCAAAAACTTTAAGATTTTGATAGGATGGAATCTTGTTATACAGCATCTGGTATGGTGTTTTATTGGAAAGGACTAGAGAAGGAAGCAAATTTATCAAGTACACAGCGTGTTGGATGCAGAATCCCCAAAATTAGATGGGTATGTGGCTTTGAACCTTAAGAGCTCTAGCTACATTCAATATGTGTTGATGTTTCTATTCAACTAAGCCATTTTGTTATGGTGTGTGAATGCAGCTAGTTTAAAGAATTATGCCATTTTCAGCATAGAATGAATTCATTTGAAATTCCATGCCATTGTTACAACGAATGGTTTTTATGTTAATCAAAGTGTACAAAGACAAAGGTGTAGAAACGTTGCAGGATCCCCTATGTTCAGATTTATTTTTCAGCAAATAAACCCAAGTATATCTGCTATAATCATCCACAACAGTAAGAAAGTAGCGTTGTTGATACAAAGTAGGATGCTTATAAGGGCCCCAAATTTCCACAAGGATTAAAGAGAATGGGGTTACAGTAGATGAAACAGAAACAAAAAAGGTTTTATCTTTTGTCTAGCAAGAGGACATATGCAACATGGGCTAGAATTATCAAAACTACAACTAGGAGATCCAATTTACAGGCCTCTTTCGTTCTTGCTAAAGATAAGTGTCTAAGCCTTGAATGCCAAAGTGAAGCCTGATATTGTAGAGCTGCTTGAAAAGAAAAGTGCGGGGTCTTTCCAACAAGAAAAGGGAATCTGATCATGTTTTGGTTCAATGTGCTTCAGTGAGCCATGAAGTTTGTATAGGCCTTCACTCACCTCAGCTAAACCAATCATCTTCATATTCATATGTTCGTATAAGTACAATAGTTAGAGTGGAATAAGACATTGACATGATTGTGTCTGGTAAGCTTGCTCAGAGATAGCAAGTTAAAGCAGAAGGATGGGTTATGAAGACATTATCAAGTGTCAGATGAGAATTTACAATGATAGTCCCATTTGCGTGACTTCAACAAACTGGTTATTAGGTAATTTGACTTTCAGAGAATCAATAGGATAACAAGAATCAAAGAGACTTAAGGAACAACAAATATGATCAGTGGCACCTGAAACCAAAATCCATAGGTCTGAGTTTCTAGATGACACTTTACCTGCATTCTTACCAAGGACAGCTAGTGGTTGTGCAGACATGACAGCATGCTTGCTCTCATTCTTGCCATCTGAACTTGATCTCTCCTTGCTTTCCTTTTGCTGATACTCTGTCAATATAGTCATCAGCTGTATACGCTGCTCCAGAGTAAACATACTAGGTGTTTGAGGGTGCTCATATGGCTGCTGTGATATTTGATCATCACATCCTACCTTATCTTGCTGAAATTTGTAATTGTATTGTGAATTATCAGCATGACTCACTCAATTGACTTGTGCTCTAGATTTGTATCTCGAGGGTAACCATGCTTTCTATAATTCTTTTGTTCTGTGTGTCCTAACAACTCACAGTAATTGCATATAGGCTTCTTGACACCACCCTGTCCAAGCCTTGGCATGTAAAGCCCTTCAATCCTATAGTTGTTTTATGACTTGAATCATTGTCTAGGTCCTGGTGGCCCGAGAGAACTAGAAATTTGTCCGGCAAATGTTGTAGTCTCATTTCACACATTTAACACTGCAGAAGGATTATTCGGAAAAGATGTCAGATTATTTGAGTACAAAACTTTCCTTTCAAACTTCACTGCCATGGCAAACGCAGTGTTAACATCAGGCAAGGACTAATAAGTAGGGTTTGAGATTTGACAGTCTCAAATTCATCTGATAATCCCTTCAAGAACATAACAAAATCATCTTCTACTAATTTTGTGACCTGATTAGTGATATTACAAGTGCATCTCCTACACGTGCATGATGGAATAGCCTTTAAGACTGTCAATTCTTCCCAAACCACCTTCAATTCGGTTTAATATTCAGTTACAACCAAGTTTCCTTGTTTAAGCATATAAAATTGCTCTTATAAGTATGACATTCTAAATGCATCGACATTGCCATGTCTAAGCTTCAAATGCTTCTATATTTCCGTAGTATTGTCAATCCACATAATACTTTGAGCAATAAAGGAACTTACTGAATTTGTGATTCAAGAAGCCACGATATTGTTTTTCTTGATCCATATGGCATATCTACGATCGCCTTTAGGAGGTTTCACCACTGTGCCATTTATGAAATCAGCTTTGTTCTTAGCTTCCAATGCGCGACGAATGATTCCACTCCAGCCATGATAATTTTGTGATGTAAGGAGATTTTGAGTAAGGACAAGAGAAGGACCACGAGAGGGATGAATGTAAAGTGGATCTTCGTAAAGATCCATAGATCCAAGACGCCATATGAAACCACGAAACAAGAAATGCAGAGTGCTTATGGCTAAAGCTCTAATACCATGTCAAATTTCTATCAATTTCTTATGGAACAAACAAATTCAATTATGGAGCGAAAGAAATAGAATCACAAGGAGAAAATAAGAGAGAGAGATTCCAGAACTGAAGAAATGCAAAGGAAAAACTGCTTCTGCATTCTTCTGTTTTGCTGCACAATTGCAGCATATAACGAAAAGGAAAAAGTGTAAAATTTCAAGAATGACCCTGATAACTAACTCCCTCTAGTTATTAACATAAGGGCAATATTGTCATTTTACACATTTAAACCAGCTCCCGCCTCATATCTCCCGCTAGCTCAGTCTGTTGCAGGCAATTACAAACTGCTGCAACAAGCTCTTCTCCAATGCCAGCTAATCATGTGGTTTCAGCCAATGACCATCTTGCTTCTTGACTTTGCGTGACTCCGACAACTCTCAGACCTCAACTGCAATTCGTTTTACTTCTTGAACAGAACAAATTGCACGTGTTTGATGGAATGCAGTAGGTGCTCGATCATATTCCTACCGCTGCGTTTGGTGCACTTCTACTCCATCTTTGACATAATCAGTTACATTTAGTTGTATCCCATATTCTTATTCCAATCCAATAATATATGATAACTATTATCGTATATTTAATATTTATTTATTTTTTTAAACGGAAGGATACCTTCCGGATTTTATTTATGCATTAAATATCCCGCGTTAATGGCCGAGGGTAGCCGTTACTACAAACTAAAATAAAAGAAAACGTAATCAAATGATCAGTCGTGAGACTGCTAATCTATCTATATTTCAAAAGAACGATGACTGTGTCGTCTAGTAACCATTGAAAACGGTGGAGGTGGTGGAAGATCCTTCCGAGATCTGCGTTTTTTCCGAGATAGTCCGCCAAGAAGAGTCCCGCCACCAGTCGATGTCATGCAACAATCAATATCATCTCCCGCAATGAGCAAACTCTCGCGTAGATCATCATATTCTGTCCTTTTACGGCGAGTATATGAGAGAGAAGCTTCATTGTCCGAACCTAGTGCCAAATGAACTTCCTCTTCCTCTTCCCGAAAGTGGTCTTGATAAAACTGTTCAATTAAGTGATCATAAGCAGGCTGGTCAATGGCTGGCATTATCGCCAGTGGAACTGGCAATTCAACTTGAATGGATTCAATTTGGATTTCCGGAGCCACTTCAGATGGGGGGTTTATCTCGTGAGCATGTTGTACAGTCGTGCCTGAAACCTCCAAGGGCGGAGGAGATATGTGGACTGCTCTCTCTTCTACGTTATCTTCACCGGCCTGTAGAGATAGTGGAGATGTATCTATCTGCTGCTGATCCTGTTGCGTTTGAACTTCCAATGTTGGCGGCACTAACAGTACAGGACATAAATCTGCAGTCAGCCGAGAGAAAATCTGCGATATAGATGGATCAGCAGTAGTCGCAGGGTATTGCGATTCCGTAGCAATAGTGGATTGAGTTGTTGCCTCCTGTAGTTCTTCACTGTCATTAACGTCCTCTACCCCAACAGTTTGCGTCAGATGCTGAAGAGAATCTCCAACAGGTTGTTCTCCGACCTCTTTCTGAACATTTCTTTTTGGAACCCACACCTCACTCTTTCCTGCATTCTGTGTTGGATGTGCTGGCGCACGATCCTTCGCATCGCCACATGAATCTAGTAAGTGACCAAACCGGTGGCATTTGCTACAGTACCTATGGAGATCTTCATATACAACAACTTGAAAGAAAGAGTGTTCGCCACAGTCCACAAATATCTTGGACGGTAAATCCATGGTGACATCTACTTCAACACAAAATCTCGCCACAGAAGGACGATGAAAACTTAAGGTAGCCGAATCCATCTTCAATGTTGTACCAATCAACTTTGCAATCTCATATAACGTACGATAATCGTGGAGATGAATTGGAAGACCCTTAAGTGCCACCCACACCGGGACAATTGGAGTATCCAGACATGGGTCAAAAGATGGAGTCCATTTCGTAACCTTCATGTCGTATCCTTGAAAACGCCAGTGACGACGATAAAAAAATCGTGTATAATCATCTTCGTTAACAAAGTTTAGCAGCACATGTCCCTCATCAAGAAGACCAATATTAACTGAACCTTTGAACCCAATTCTATCAATCGAGGCGCGTAAGCCTGCCATAGAAGGCCGGCCACGCCAAAAGGCACCAACCAAGGCGTACTTGAAGCGATTTGCAACAATGTCAATTTCATCTTGCGTAAACGAAACAGCGGGGTATCCTTTATAGCGTCCCGTCTCACGCGATGGGAATCTGCCTGCAACTGCAGATGATACCATAGCCGCAAATGATTTGGAGAGTGGCGGCAGTGCCATCTCAGATCAAGTATGAATTCAAGACCAATAGTAAAAGATGTTGCAGCATTACAATTAAAAGGTTGAATCTTTTGCAATTTGGGTCTGTAGGAAAATCGCTGATAAAAATAGCGAACCCAGGAACCTTACCAGCGGTGACCCCGCCGAAATGAGATTTTGCCAAAGGATTGCAGCGGATTCCGGCTGAATTGTTGATGCAGGAGGAATGGATGAAGAAAAATGAAAATGCTACGATCTTTATGCATTACGGCGTGGAATCGCTATTGTCGCCAGAGCCGCCATCACGTATATTTAATATTTATAACTTTTTATTATTGTTAATTTTTTTATATTTTCTTTTTATTTTCCTTTTCAAAATTACGGGCATAACAAATCAGTGGCGAAGTCAGTCACTTATTTTGGACAAGGAAAAATTTTAGATATTCAGATTTTGTGGAGACCCGTCGAATTCATTATTTAAAATACGTAATACAAATTTTTTAAAAAAAAAAAAATCAAAAGTTTAAATGGGCACACCCTTTCTGAATTCTAACGTTATCTTCAATCCAATGCATAACAAATTTTCTTGAACGACGCCAAATGGTCTTCAAAGAGATATATGAAAGCATCTATACTTCCATCGCCTATGAAAGATGGTAAAAGCAAAATTGTGCCTTCGGCCGGATAATAGGATGGCATGAATGAATATGGGCAGCCTCCTCCAAAATCAAGGTCACAAAATGGAAACCTTAACCAGCTGGTAACCTCTAAATTTGGTAACTCAATTAACTTGTTCATGTCAGCAGTTGTAACAAGGTTCTCTTCTTTTACCTTATGGGTTGCAAAGTCTATAAATGACCTGAAATAATCGTCATTAACTTTTGCGACCGTGTCATGGATCAGTTTTGTGGCATATGCCAACGGTTCTCGCATCAGATCCTTGACTTTCGAGCTTGGAAACGCCCAGAGGACTAGGTTTCCGAAATACTCGTCAGGGACCCTAGGGTTCAGCCGCATGCGCCCATTGACGGAGATTCTCAAATTGGTGGTTTGGTATGCGCTCAGACCACGAGCCCTTGTGATGACTCTCCATAAATGTGCCACAAGGCTTTCAAAAGTGCTGCAGGACTTGTTGTTCCCATTCATTAATGATGCCTTAGCCTTGAGTTTGGCAAGAAACCCTAGGGAAAAATGGATTCTTTCCACTTGGATTCCCTCCACATCATCATCTTCAAGTGGGTGATTTTGTCCCTTTTTTTGCCTAATATACTCCACGCCTCGATGCTCAAACTGGAATTTTGGAGGCTCCCTGGATTTGAATATTGTACGATCACGTAGGGGGAGAGGATCGATCTCGAGCCCTCGACATGCTTGTCCCCATGCTACCAGAAAATTGGACGTGGCATGTCCATCAGCAACAAGGTGGTGAGCAGTGAAACCTACCACCAGGGAGCCACAAGCAAACCTAGTCACTTGAACTTGCACCAATTCCTCAACTCCATGTATGTTAGGGTGGAGGCTCAACAAAAAAGGTGACGGTTTGAGAGGCATTACTTGATCAAGATTAGCATCCATCGATGCTTCAACAAATGTGACACCAGCATCATTCAAAAGAACGATCGGTTCGCCTTCTTCATCGTTGCTCAACCTTCCGGCCCATTCGCGATACACCCCCAATGCCTTCCTGAGGCCTTTCTCGAGGGTTGCATTGGGAGGAGTAGGAGGACGATACGCATATATGATAGCAATATGGGAATTAAAAGTTATTTTGTCGAAAACAGTTAAATGAGCATAGTGGTTTGTGGGAGGAGGAGTGCCTTCATAGGAGGGTTTGATGATTCTTGAGGTTATCTTTTTCACCTTAACTTTTGTTGCTTGCAACATTTTTGGTACAATGATAGGAGACGAAAAGGAGAAAGGCCAAACAAGAGGTCGATTTGGTAAGTGGAATTGAAGACGTGCATGAGTTATATAGATTTCATAAAAAAAATTCAGAGTTGGTTAACTGTACACAGAAAAACTGGAGAAAAAATAAAAATTAAAATTAAGAGAAGCGCAAAAGTCTTGCGAATAATATTGTATATATTCCTTTTATGCTCAAAGATTTGGTTTAGTCAATAGTCATCCACGGAAGTTTTTAATTTGCGTAGACTTTTGCAATGGGTTACTGATTAGAAGCCACAGAAAATGATTTCCATGTAATCCCTAAGAACGCGACGAATTGGAAAAGAAGAAAAAAATAAAAAAAGGATTCAAAAAAATAAAAATAAGTATATATATAATGAACATGAAGAAAGTCATCAACCAATAGTACATTAGGTAGAGCTTAGAAATTAGTGGAACAAATTCGTAAATAATAATTCTTAGGACAGCGTTGCTAAAGAAAATGTCAGCTTTCAAAATGTTGTAAGAATTTTTCGTCATTTAGTGGTTAAGCTCCTTCTGCCATGTTGCAAAAAAATGCACCTCTGTTTTATCATAACTTATAATTCGAACAAAATGAATCTTTTCTAACAAATTCTATGTTTTTCAAAAACTGATAATACTTATTTATTTATTGTTATTACTTTTCATAATGATAAGAAAGTGAAGTCTTTGTTTTATCTTACAACGTCATTTACGTCTTTTATCTCCTAAGTTAATAAAATTTGTTAAGTTGTTTACACGTGAAGCCAATACTTGCCTTAAAAAGCTCCCTTTATATATATTACAATTTCAACATTCACTATAGAGTAAAGGCTGCCAACCAAATGAAATAAAGTTAATGACATTTTATATTCATATCTTGTATGGTTGGTGTGGATATTTTCTATATGTCTTTATTATTTACAATAATTATCTATATTTTTGAAACTTCATTACAAAAACACAACATTTCATGAAAAAAAAATTACCGTTAGGTCATTTGATTTGCCCTCAAATACTGTCACTTTGTCATAAAGCTGTAAAAATATAGATAGATGTTTTAAATAAGATAAAGATGGATAAGGCTTGCAGTATCAAATGTGATCAACTCTAAGAAAATATTCCACCGTATGATTAATCCAATTTACGACGAAATTATAGCCTATTGTAAGTTGGTTAATCCTAGATAAGCGTCATTAAAAATAAATACATCAGTCCACCAACCAATTTTATCCAAGAAAATGTGATGCACCAACCAACGTTAGTCCACCTCCACCAACAACTCATATGCTAGATTAATAGGCAGCTGTAAACTTAAAAATTATTTCAGTTCTATTAATAGACAAACCCCAATTTCTCTGGTAAAAATGTTAAGAGTAAATGCACGTCCCAAATCTCCGACAAAGAAAATTGACGTGACAAGAGATACCTAAGCTGGAGGAGCAAACATCTGCGGACATCTTGATTATTTTTTCTCTTTGTGTCAAATATAACCTACATATAAATCAGAAATCCAAGTGAGTAATTGACAATATCTAGCCAAAGTTGAGTTGTATATAGGCTCTTGACCTCTTCTATAAACGTAATTGCAGTCTACAATTTTTCCTATCTTTTTTTTTGGGGGGAGGGGGGGAGGGGGCGCATGCGGGTGATATACGGATGGAGGGTTATTGGATGCAATCGGCTTTTATAAGAGTACCATAATGGACTTTTTTAATTACGTGAATCGTGTCACATAATTATTTTTGGAGCAATATAAAATTTAAAATTACAGCAATAATAGTTTCAATCAACTTTCCTTTTCTGTCAACATTTTCAAGTCAACTATTTGTCCTATTTGTCAATTTTTGATCAATTCATCAAGAATCAATTGAACAAGAACTTGAATTGCAAATGAATGCAAGAAATCAAACAAGGAAAATTACAGAGAGAATGAGGAGGGATCAATCGAAATATCAATTCTCAATATCAATGATCGTCTGCAGAATTGTGCTATTTAACAAGGAAGAAAGACGTAAAAATACAAGAATGCCCCTGATTACTATTTCTCCTAACGTATTAACAAGAGGCTATTTCCGTCATTTCATCCGTTTAAACCGCTTGGCGCCCAAATGAATCTGCCTCCTCCGACTGTTGCAGTAGTTGCTAACTGCTGCAACTGCTTCCTCCGCTTTTCACCTCAATCACGTGGCCTCCAACCAATCATATCACTCTTTCTTGACATTGCGTGTTCATTGCATCCTCCAGCACTCACTTCCGTCTTGCTTCCTCTCTTTGCTCTCTTGAATCGCACCTGTTTGATGGATTGAGGCAAGTGCTCGATTAAATGCACAATGTTGCTGCTGCTGTGTTTCTTCTCCAACTTCAACACCCCCTTCAAGTCGTGCTTGCCATAGATGTTGTATACCCCCAATGTGTCCGGGAGACCATTCATTCTCTTGAAATCCAATGCTTTTGTGAATATGTCAGCTAACTGCAGATCTGTTCTGACTGGCATAATCTTAATCGTTCCATCCTGCACTTTTTCTCTCACAATATGGCAATCTATCTCTATGTGCTTCGTTCTTTCATGAAAGACTGGATTCTCCGTAATATGTATGGCACTTTTGCTATCAGAGAACACCTTGACTGGTGTCTGTTCCTTAAGCTGAAGATCTTGAGATAGATATAACAGCCACTGCATCTCACACACCAATGACGCTAGAGCTCTGTACTCAGCTTCTGCTGATGACTTTGACACGGTTGTTTGCTTTTTGGCCTTCCATGATATCAAGGCCTTTCCCAAGAAAATGCAAAATCCCGTCACACTTCTCCTTGTCTCAGTGCATCCCGCCCGGTCAGAGTCCACAAATGCCTTTAGTTCTAGCTGGGTGTTAGAGGGATAGAAGAGTCCCTGACCAATTGTCCCTTTTATATATCTCAGTAATCAGTGGGTAGCTCTAAGATGTTGTTCCGTTGGACAATCAAGGAATTGGCTAAGTTGTTGGACTGGGAATACGATGTCAGGTCTTGTGATGGTTAAATATATTAACTTTCCTACTACACTTCTGTAAGTGGAATTTTCACTCAGTGGAGTTGAGTCATTGTGAGTTAGCTTCAAGTTTGTCTCCATGGGGGTTTTGGTAGGTTTGGATCCTAAGAACCCAGTCTGTTCTAATAACTCTAGCGCATACTTCCTCTGGTTCAGTATGAGCCCCCCTTGGACCTAGCTACTTCGATCCCCAAAAAGTATCTAAAGTCACCAAGTTCTTGATTTTAAAAGTGGTATGAAGCTGAGACTTGAGAAGCTGTATGGATGATAATGATGGAGAAACCAATATAATGTCATCGACACAGACCAAGGCCAGGAGGAAATGATCAGGTGCTTGCTTGATGAACAGTGTGTAGTCATTCTTTGACTGAGTAAAGCCAAGAGACAATAAGTATGTAGTTAGTTTTGCGTTCCACTCTCTACTGGCTTGCTTAAGGCCATAGAGAGATTTTTCAAGTTTGCAAACCAAGTCAGGCGTAGGCACCACTAAGCCAGGAGGCGGAAGCATATATATTTCTTCATGCAAGTCACCATGGAGGAATGCATTGTTAACGTCTAGTTGCTGCAAATGCCATCCTTTACTTGCTGCCATGGCTAAAACAAATCTGATGGTAGTCATCTTAGACACGGGAGAGAAAGTTTCTTGATAGTCAATTCCATACTGTTGGTTGTAGCCATTTGCCACTAGTCCGGCTTTATACCTCTCCACAGTCCCGTTTGCCTGATATTTAATCTTGTAAACCCATTTGCAACCAATGGGTTTCTTGCCTTTGGGCAGAGGCACTAATCTCCAAGTGCCATTGGCTTCAAGCGCTGTCAATTCCGTTTGCATAGCTGCCTGCCAAGCTGCAGAACTAGATGCTTCTAAATAATTAGTAGGCTCTATGTGCATACTTGTAGCTAAGACATATGCTTTGTATTTAGGTGCCAGTGACTTGAGGGAAAAGATTTTCTCAAGTGTGTGAGGAGTAGATGTATGATTACGATGTTGATCAGGAGAGGCCAATTGAGATTGATTGCAGTAGTATTCTTGAAGGTATGATGGAGGATTTCTGGTTCTGGAAGGTTTGTTATTTGGCAAGTTAGGTAAACAAAAGTCTATGGAAGAGATGAGAATGTGGATAGCTGGAGGGGAGTCAGGAGTATGGTGCTGGTGAGATGAGGTCGTAGTGGGTGACATTGAGGTTGTAATGGGTGAAGGTGTCTGAATGGGACTAGAACTGTCATCAGTGGGGAACACATTGATTTCCGTTGGGCTATTAAATGATGTTGGGGGAGAAGGATTTACAGTGTTTGGGCAAGGATCAGGCTCAGTAGGTAACTTTACTGCTGGGATAGTGAAGTTTTTAGGCTGGTCTAAGGACTTATCACTGGATATGGCAGGTGAATAAGGAAAGATGTGTTCATGGAAGTCAACATCTCTAGATATAATGATGTTATCCATACTCAGGTATGGTAGGATGTAGCCTTTTGTTGTATGTGATAATCCAAGAAACACACATTTTCTAGATCTAGGCTCAAACTTGTTTAGGTTGGGCTGAGTGATGACGGAGAATGCCAAGCATCCAAAGATTTTCAGATGCTGGTATGAAGGAATTTTATTGTAGAGCACTTGATAAGGTGTTTTGTTGGCTAGTATTGGGGAAGGAGTCAAGTTTATCAGATATACAGAATGTTGGATGCAGAATCCCCACAATTTGATGGGCATATGACTCTGAAACATAAGGGATCTAGCTACGTTTAGTATGTGCTGATGCTTGCGTTCAACTAACCCATTCTGTTGTGGCATGTGGACGCAACTAGTTTGGTGGATTATGCCCTTTTCAGCATAGAAAGAATTCATTTGAAACTCTAAACCTTTGTCAGATCTGATGATCTTTATCTTTTTATCAAAATGCACAGAAACAAAGGTGTAGAAGCTTTGTAGGACATTTCTGACTTCAGATTTGTTTTTCAACAAATATATCCATGTATATCTGCTATGATCATCCACAACAATAAGGAAGTAACGTTGTTGGTACAAGGTGGGATGTTTATATGGGCCCATATATCAACATGAATCAAAGAAAATGGAGACTTGGCAGATGTAACAGAGACTGGAAATGACTTTTTCTTTTGTTTAGCAAGAGGACATATACAACAAGGAATAGAATCATTAGAAATCACAACCAATGGATCTAATTTGCAAATCTCTTTCAGTCTTGGCAGAGACGGGTGTCCAAGTCTCGAATGCCAGAGTGAGTCTTGACATTGTGCATTTGCTTGAAAAGAGAAATGTGAAATTTGTTTGGTTTCTGATCCATGATGCTTCAATGAGCCATGGAGTTTGTACAGTACCTGACTCACCTTAGCTAAACCAATCATCTTCATATTCATCTGTTCATAAAGTATACGGTAATCGGAACGAAATAAGGCAGATATATGGTTTTGTTTAGTTAACTTGCTGAGAGAGAGCAAGTTGAAGCAGAAAGACGGAATATAGAGGACCTTGTCAATTGTCAAGCTAGGAATGATAACCACATGTACCCATATGTGTAACTTTAACGGATTGATTGTTGGGCAATTTAACTATCAAAGAATCAGTGACATAATAGGAATCAAAGAGACTCAAAGAATAGCATATGTGATTAGTGGCACCTGAATCCAAAATCCATAAGTCTAAGTTTCTTGATGACATATTACCTGCCTTCTTACCAGAAACAGCTAGTTGCTGGGCTGACATGACAACATGCTGGCTCTCATTCTTATCATCTGAGCCTGTTCTTCCCTTGCATTCCTTCATCTGGAAATCTCTCATCATCATCATAAGTTGCATATACTGCTCCTGTGTGAATGCACTGGGAATCTGATGCTGTTCAGTCGGATGCTGCATCACCTGATCACCATCACCTGTTTCATCTTGCTGGGGGCAACAACTAAATTGTGAATTGTCATCATGACTCACATAATTCACTTGTGCTTTAGGTTTATAACCAGGAGGATAGCCAAATTTCTTATAACATCTTTGCTCTATATGACCCTGCATACCACAATAGTTGCATATAGGTCGCTTTACATTTCCTTGTCCCGATCTCTTATAATTGTTTTGCGACTTAAATCAATATTTGGGTGTTTGTGATCCAAACTGACCAGAAGCTTGTCCAGCAAATACACCATTCTCACTTCCCAAATTAGGAACAACAGAGGGATTGTTCAAAAACACAGACTGATTAATTGAGTACAAGACCTATCTTTTGAATTTCACCGCCATTGCAAACGCAATATTGATATCAGGCAAGAGACTAATTAACAACACCCTGCGACTTAACAGGTTCAAATTCATCTGATAGTCCTTTTAAAAACTTAATGACAAAGTCATCCTCTACAAACTTCGAAATCTGAGTTGTTAGATTACAAGTACATCTCCTACATGTACATGACGGAATAGCCTTCCACACAGTTAATTCCTCCCAAACTACTTTTAACTTCGTATAGTATTCAGTTACAGCCAGATTTCCTTGTTTAATCATATAGAATTCTTCCTGTAAATCTGACATCCTAAATGCATCAGCATTACCGTATCTAAGCTTAAGATCTTTCCATATTTCTATGGCACTATCAATCCACATAATGCTTTGAGCGATAGATGAACTTACCGAATTTGTGATCCAAGAGGCCACCATATTGTTGGCCTTGATCCACGAAGCATACTTGCGGTCACCTTCAGGAGGTTTGATTACCGTACCATCAATGAATCCAGTTTTATTCTTCGCTTCTAGTGCACGTCTCATGACTCTGGTCCAACCATGGTAATTCTGTGATGTAAGAAGGTTTTGTGTGAGGACAAGCGAAGGACTATCAGAAGGATGAATGTACAGCGGATCCTTAAACGGATCCATGGTACCAAATGTAACCGATGATGAAGCCATTCAGAGAAATTATCAGTTGCGTGATACAAACACAGTCAACTCTTATCGTGGCTCTGATACCATGTCAATTATTGATCAATTCATCAAGAATCAATTGAACAAGAACTTGAATTGCAAATGAATGCAAGAAATCAAACAAGAAAAATTACAGAGAGAATGAGGAGGGATCAATCGAAATGCCAATTATCAATATCAATGATCGTTTGCAGAATTGTGCTATTTAACAAGGAAGAAAGACGTAAAAATACAAGAATGCCCCTGATTACTATTTCTCCTAATGTATTAACAAGATGCTATTTCCGTCATTTCATCCGTTTAAACCGCTTGGCGCCCAAATGAATCTGCCTCCTCCGACTGTTGCAGCAGTTGCTAACGCTGCAATTGCTTCCTCCGCTTTTCACCTCAATCACGTGGCCTCCAAGCAATCATATCCCTCTTTCTTGACATTGCGTGTTCATTGCATCCTCCAACACTCACTTCCGTCTTGCTTCCTCTCCCTGCTCTCTTGAATCGCACCTGTTTGATGGATTGAGGCAAGTGTTCGATAAAATGCGCAATGTTGCTGCTGCTGCGTTTCTTCTCCAACTTCGACATAGTTTACAATGCATAAAAAGAAAAGGACTGCGACCACGTAGCATAAAACTTACATTTGAACATAAACGATAATTGTGGATGATTGGAGTAAAACACGAAATTTTAAGATCCGAGAATATCTTTGCCTTTGAAGTTCATGCGATCTATATAATGTTTTATATGGTAAAGTTGTATACGAAGGTAACTAGAAGTAAAAAAAAAAAAAAAAAATTTAAGCACCGACCGTCTGACGGTGAAAAAAGTTAGGGCGCGTTTCTGTATAGCCTAGACACTACTCTATTAATGGAAAACATTATATTTTCGAGCAAAAGATAAAATACACACCGCCTTAGCTCCAAAAAAACATGTGTGAAGTATGCAAATCAGGAGCCCAGCGACCTTCTAAATTGGGTGATATCTTACGTAGTGACCCACAAAAGGTGTCCTCTTGCAAACCAGACCGAAGAAGCAGAGGATCACCCACACTGTGCGTGTCCTTAAAATCGAACTATTGACTTGTTGAAGCAAATCTCAATCCGAGTACCAAATGGGCTATGCCTGGGACAACATTATGTTTTCCTGTGAGGATGGAACCAGTGGCGGAGCCAGGAGTGCCTTCTTGGAGGGGCACTGACAGGCTTCGCAATAGGAATACCACCGGTCACTGTTTCGGACCGAAAAAACCGACAAAATCTTCTAGACATATTTTTGTATTATAACATAAAATACGTGAAAGAAAACACATCTACCAACCAATGTACAAAAAATAAACAGTATACTACAAACAATATGCAGATCATAATTATCAAATGAATATAGTAATATACATCAATACATACCTTTTATTTGCATATTGCAGAACGAGAAGGATTTGCCAAGGGATGCAAAAAGGTTCTTCGAGATGCCATTGATTGAAATAGTTGCATAATATCTTCATCTTCAATGGTGCTAAAAATTTCATGCTTTAAGTAACACAATAAACAATCCGATAGTACGTCATCCCCCAACTAGTTGCGTAGATCAGTCTTAACGATATCATTGCAGAAAAATTAGAAACAAACAACTGTCACAAAAGCTAGTGTTTAACAATGGGCATTTGCAAAAGCATATTACCTTTTACAGTTTACTGTCTGAATGCTAAATCAATGAACCAATTATATACGGTGTACATAGTTGCCTAGATATTGTAAAATAGTTTTCACACCAGCAACAACCAACACTAAGGATTTAAATGCAACCTAAAGGTATGTGTAGCTCAAAACTTTAAAATGACTTTAGAGCAACCAAATAAAACCATAAAAGCTGTGTAATTGTAGCATCTTTCCCAACGGAGTGGCACAACCTTATACCGTTTTTAAATTAATATATATCAACTATCGAGCATCAACCCTCCCAGGATTCGTAAGATTAGCAACCAATTAAAAAAAGAAACTTTCATTTTCATAAGCAAACTAATGCAAAAAAGTCTACTAATTTTCAACGATTACCTTACATGCAAAAAAAAACTACTAGTTTTCCAAATCTTGAATTTTTTTAATATATTTAAGAGACCGAACTTCTGGTAAGTTTTAGACACATTTTAGTCACTTAGCAGAGAATTACCGAAGACTAAACACTATGTGACCACGTAACAGAGGGTTAGTATTCTGTCAAGCAAGGGCACACTTTGAACTAAATGACCAAAAATACAAATACACCTACCTATCTATAGGATTTTTCCACCGATGTTGGGGGGCACGTGCCCCCCAGGCCCCCCTTCCCTCCGCCCCTGGATGGAACGTAGTATTTTTAATATCTATGTACGATTATGATGTTATGGCGTGCATATGATTGTGTTATCATTTAAGTATGTGAATGGACGATAGACGCACATTCGAGACACGTTTACACAAAAGTTATAAGATGCATAATTAGGAAGAAATTAAACTGTGGGACAACATCTGGAGCAGTGGTTGAGTGTGTATGAGTAGATCACTTGTTGGAAGTGCATGATCATAACGAAAATCGTCAAAAGGCTAAGAGGGCGTTTCGGATTACTTTAACAAGGGTGTTTATAAGCAGGAAGCGTTGATAAACATATTTTTAGTTTTGTTACATGTTTAGATAAAATGGTTTATAAGTATTGAAGTGTTTGGTAAAATAAATACTTCTACATTTTAAAATATACAAAATGGCCAAATAGGTAAATTAACGTATCAGGCGAATGATAATGCATATAAAATAAAGTAATTACATTTGGTCAATCTTAATTAATTGTTAGGTGTTTACAAGCTAAATATAAGTACTAACGTGTGTCACAATAAATAGATCCACCCACATCCGAAGTTAAGGAAAAACGACATGAAAATTCAATTGTTTACACATGCACATTTAATATAAGCCTTATTTTAACTAGCTATACAAACTCTCTATGCGAGATAGTGCGTCGAAGTCTCATTAGACCGATCCCTCGTGTAATTGTACCGTTTTAACTTCATGCAAAGCTATTTAAACATGTCACTTTTAGTAGTAAAGCTAAAAAAGGTATTTCATAATAAGGTAGTTTTCCTTCAAATGACACGTTTGTCTAATTTATGTATTTCGTATGAAGGCATTGGAGGTGAAAAGCATACAGCACCTTAGGTGGCCTTTCAAAAGTGACCTAAAGGCCTTAGAACTAAGGAAATGGTGAGAAAACCATTTCAGGTATATCCAGATGCGTCCTCCACGTTGCCCTTTTGCGGCAGTGACAAATCTGTGAAAGTTTTCAAATTGCCACCCATGCAGTAAAGTAATTTTACGTAATATTTATGCATTTCCTTAATAAAAAATAGAAGTATATTATTTTGTTTTTGTAGGCCGGAGAAAGACGTGGGAGGCGGCAAATGGCAACAAGGACGTTTGGGCAGTAGTCTAATGGTGCAGTAGGTAATGGCTTTGTCCACTCCGTGTTGAATTTGCTTGTCCTTGAAGAGGGTCACTTTTTCCAAGTCAAAATACGAAAGTGACATCAAACTATTCTTTTTGTTCCATCCACTGTTGAAAATACAGCTAAAATGTTGCAGAATGATGAGGGTATGGACAGTTCAAGGAGTGAGAGAGATGGTGAGCAGGACGGTTGCAATATGGAGAAAGAAATGTCCAGATCATCAGATAGGAAGTTTAATCCACGGTGTATGCTGGTTGCGTCACGAGTTGGATGATTGGGAGATGGGATCACGCGATGTGGAGGAGGAGTAGGATCAGTTGAGAGAGTAGGCGTATGAAGAAGAAGCCTGGCGCGGGAAACGTTTAAATACGCTGAAGTTACATTTATGCCCTTGAGCTCATGTTGTATGTTAGTTAGGCAGTAGGGACATTTTTGTATTTTCGTGCTGTTTCTGTTTTAACCGTCAGTGGCTTCGTATAAGGTCTGTTCGACGAAATGACCAGAAGCGTGAAGAATCATTTTGCTTCCTTAATTCCAAAAGTGGCAGTTACTTTCTCTCGTGTTTGTCTTTCTATCTCTTTCTTCCTTCTCAAGCTTCATCAATTCTCAGCTCCCTGTGAGAATTGATTCATCATCGCATCTTCATCCGCAGGCACTCTGCACTTCGTTCGAACATTGACTTGATTGTTGTCATTGTAAAGGTTGATGCATTTGAAGAATTTTCACATGGTATCAGAGCTACTGTCAACTGTTTGATGAAATTCGGTACATTCATGTCATCAAATCATGATTCACCTAGCGGATCCACGAGTTCTCCGATGAACACCATGTCCGGAACAAGTGATCCATCAGAGGATCCACTCTACATTCACCCTGGAGATAGTCCTTCTCTAGTGCTCGTGCAACTTCTGTTGGATGGGAATAATTATCATGGATGGAGCAGGACGTTTCGAAGAGCACTTGAATCGAAGAACAAAATTGGCTTCATTACAGGTACGGTGTCTAAACCTTTAGAGACTAACCGTAGGTTCGCTACTTGGACAAAGGCAAATAATATGGTTACCTCTTGGATTGTGAATTCTGTTATACCATCAATTGGACAAAGTGTGATGTGGTTTGATAATGCTTTAGACATTTGGAATGATTTAAAGCATAGATACGGTAATGCGGATGTTTTTAGACTGTCTGATCTCCAAGAGCAGTTTTATGCTACTAAGCAGGATGATGGTTCCGTAACTAAATATTACACATGACTTAAGGTCTTATGGGAAGAGCTCATGGTTCTGAGGGCCATACCCAACTGTACATGTAATAGATGCACATGTAATATCTCTAGTCAAATCAACAAATTCGTAGAAGATGATCACGTTATAAGGTTCATAAAAGGTCTTAACGATGAATATGAACCAGTGAAGTCCCAAGTCTTGTTGTCTAGTCCCCTGCCAGACCTTAAAACAACCTTTGCCATGGCGGTAAAACTGGAAAGGAAGCTGCATTATTCTAGTGGACAAAGTCATTTCACTAATAACCAATCGGTTGTACTCAATACCAACAGCATGCCTAGGTCAGGAAATGCCAATTGGCAGAAGCCTAGTGGAAGAGGTGGAAGGAGAGAATTTCAGAACCAGAAGTCTAGCTATGGTTCTAAGGCTCCTGTGTGTACATTTTGCAATATGACTGGTCACACTGTGGACAAATGTTACAGGAAACATGGCTTTCCCCCGGGTTATAAAGGAACGGGGCAGGTGAATTGTGTGAGCAATGATGGTGGCACGTTTCAAGAATCTGCCATGGACCAAGCAGTTGGTGCAGCGAGTATGAATGATCAGGCTGCGAACATGACTCCTTCCCTAACACATGAACATATGCAGTTGATGGGTTTGTTGCAGGAATACAGGGACAAGGGAATATTGATGCACCCAAACAATGTGGAAGGATCGAATGATCAGCATGCTGTTCTGTCAGCCAAGCAAGTCATTGATCCTGGTAAGTGGCAAAGTAATGTATCCCCTAATATTTCTCATATATGGATATTGGATTCAGGTGCTACGGATCACATATGTTGTTCTCTTTCTTCATTCGATTCTTACCAGCCAGCTTCAGGAATTTCTGTTAAATTACCAAACAATCATTCTGTTACTGCTAAACATATCGGTACTGTAAATATTCTTCCTAATCTCAAGCTTCATAATGTGCTGCACATCCCTTCCTTTGCCTTTAATCTCGTGTCCCTTAGCAAACTTACCATGAATGGTGAAATTGATTTAACCTTTCACTCAAATATGTGCTACATTCAGGAGCATATGAGCAAGAAGATGATTGGTTCAGCTGAAACACACCAAGGGCTGTATCACCTGATCAGTCAGCCACTTTCCAAAGTCTCTGTTGCCTGTCCATGGCAAGCATTTGCCATTTCCAAACCTCAATCTTCCCTTTGGCACTTCAGGCTGGGCCACCAAGCTTCATCAAGATTAAAGGAGATAAGCAAGCTAGACTCCTCAGTTGATATTTCCTTTGACTCTATTGATTCTCAGTCTTGTAGCATATGTCCTCTAGCAAAACAAAAACGACTCCCTTTCCCAATCTCCCACTCTGTAACCAATGCTCCCTTCTCTATCATTCATGTGGACATATGGGGTATGTATAATCAACAATATTTCCTTACTATTGTTGATGATCCTAGTAGATACTGCTGGATTTTTTTAATGACAGCAAAGTCTGAAACCAGAAAGGTTATTGAAAGCTTTTGGCATTATGTGCATGTACAATTTAATGCCAACATAAAAGTGTTGAGATCTGATAATGGCTTGGAATTTAACATGACTGAATTCTTTTCTTCTAAGGGGGTAGTACATCAAACAAGTTGCGTCTACACGCCTCAACAAAATGGTATTGTTGAGAGAAAACAACAACACATTCTGAATGTAGCCAGAGCTCTTAAATTACAGTCCAATGTCCCCGCTTTCTTCTGGGGATTTTGTGTGCAGCACGCTGTGTATCTCATAAATGTGACTCCTACTCCCCTTTTGAACCAGAAATCCCCTCACCAAATGCTATATCAAACAGTACCATCCTATAGCAATCTCAAAGTGTTCGGCTGTTTGTGCTATGCCACTGTCACATCTCCTCTCAAGGACAAGTTTGGTCCTAGGTCCAGAAGAAGTATTTTTTTAGGATTGTCCCACACTACAAAAGGGTACATCCTTCAAGATTTAACATCCAGAGAAATTTTCATCTCCAGGGATGTTGTGTTCCACGAATCTATTTTTCCTTTCTCTGATGTTCCCTCACAAAAGGCTCCCACATGTCAGTCCCCTCTAACTTACTCCTCTTATCAGTCTATTCTTCCACATTCGACCACTAGCTGTGGCATTGATCACACTCTCACTCCCAATGCCACATCTAGGGGGGCACAGCAAGAATATACTCAATCCTCACATTCTCCTCAAGCCAATCAGCCCGTCTTCACAGAAGCTTCCTCTCAGAACACAATCAACCACCAATTACATTCTCCTCAAGCCAATCAGCCCGTCTTCACAGAAGCTTCCTCTCAGAACACACTTGACCACCAACAAGATCCTTCCCAAGTCAATCAACCTGTCTTCACAGAAAATGCAGAGTCTGAAATCATTCCTATCAAATCCATTGACATTGAAATTCCTATAGCCAGACCTCAAAGAATTAGAAAGCCACCTCACTACTTGCAGCACTATCATTGTGGTCAAGTGTCAAGTCAGCCATTGTCAATTCCATCCAGCTTGCTAAGAACAAATCACAGCTTCAATGCTCAGTACAGTCATTCTTATACATCCCCACACTCACTTCACAAATATTATACTCTAGATCTGCTAACACCTAAATTCAAATCATATATTTTAAATATTAGTGCGTGTACAGAGCCCAAAACTTATGCAGAAGCAGTTGGCTCGTTGGAGTGGCAGAAAGCTATGGAGGTTGAAATAAACGCTCTACAAGAAAACAAAACCTGGACACTGACTACACTGCCACCAGGAAAAAAGGCCATTGGATGTAAGTGGGTGTACAAGGTGAAGCACAAAGCGGATGGCACAGTGGAGAGATTTAAGGCGAGATTAGTTACGAAGGGGTACACGCAACAGCTAGGGGTGGATTACCAGGACACCTTCTCACCTGTGGCAAAGATGAGTACAGTGAGAATGATCCTGGCTATAGCAGCTAGACAAGGATGGCACGTACACCAGTTGGACGTGAACAATGCCTTTTTACACGGTGAATTGCATGAGGAGATTTATATGACTCCTCCCCCTGGACTTAAACTGCCACATGAAGGTCTTGTTTGCAAGCTGGAAAGGTCGTAATATGGGTTGAAGCAGGCCAGCAGAGAATGGAATGCAAGGCTAACGACATTTCTCATCTCAAGGGGCTTTGTACAATCGAAGAATGATTATACGTTATTCACGAAGAAGATGGGAGCTCTAATGTTGGTGCTACTGGTATACGTGGACGATCTCATACTGGCTTGTGAGGATTTGAGCAGTATTGAGTGGATAAAAGAGGACTTACACAAGGAATTTAAGATCAAGAACCTAGGTGACTTAAAATTCTTTTTGGGTATTGAAGTTGCACGATCTCAAAAAGGGTTGCTCATCAACCAGAGGAAATATGCTCTAGAGGTGCTAGATGAGTTTGGTTTTATGGAGTGTAAGCCAGCCATAAGTCCAATGGAAATGCATCTAAAGCTGACTCACAAGGATTCTGAGCCGTTTGAAGACATAGTTGCGTATAGAAGGTTAATTGGCAAGCTGATCTATCTCACGATCACAAGGTCGGATATCTCGTTTGCAGTGCAGCAGCTAAGCCAGTTCCTTGATTGTCCCACGATCAATCACTTGAGAGCTTCTCACAGGGTGTTAAGGTTTCTCAAGGGTACAGCTGGTCAGGGGTTGCTATTGCCTAGCACAGGAGACATGAAGTTGAAGGCGTTTGTTGACTCTGATTGGGCTGGGTGCAAGGAGACCAGAAAATCAGTGTCAGGTTATTGTGTCTTTCTAGGGGATGCATTGATATCCTGGAAGGCTAAAAAACAAACAACAGTCTCACGTTCATCCGCAGAAGCGGAGTACAGGGCTATGGCTTCAACTGTGTGCGAGGTTCAATGGCTGTTGTACTTATGTGATGATTTGGGAATTGGCAGTCAAGGTCCGGTGGAGGTATTCTGTGATAGCAAGAGTGCGTTGTACATAGCTGAGAATCCAGTCTTTCATGAACGCACTAAGCATATCGAAATTGATTGCCATATAGTGAGGAATAAGGTGCAGGAGAAAGTGATCAAATTGATGCCCATCAGAACCCAGTTCCAGCTTGCAGATTTGTTCACAAAGGCTTTGGATAGTAGACGGTTGAATGAGCTCCTGGTCAAGCTTGGAGTATGCAACATTTATTGCAAGCAAAGCTTGAGGGGGGGGGGGGGTGTTGAAAATACAGCTAAAATGTTGCAGAATGATGAGGGTATGGACAGTTCAAGGAGTGAGAGAGATGGTGAGCAGGACGGTTGCAATATGGAGAAAGAAATGTCCAGATCATCAGATAGGAAGCTTAATCCACGGTGTATGCTGGTTGCGTCACGAGTTGGATGATTGGGAGATGGGATCACGCGATGTGGAGGAGGAGTAGGATCGGTTGAGAGAGTAGGCGTATGAAGAAGAAGCCTGGCGCAGGCGGGAAACGTTTAAATACGCTGAAGTTACATTTATGCCCTTGAGCTCATGTTGTATGTTAGTTAGGCAGTAGGGACATTTTTGTATTTTCGTGCTGTTTCTGTTTTAACCGTCAGTGGCTTCGTATAAGGTCTGTTCGACGAAATGACCAGAAGCGTGAAGAATCATTTTGCTTCCTTAATTCCAAAAGTGGCAGTTACTTTCTCTCGTGTTTGCCTTTCTATCTCTTTCTTCCTTCTCAAGCTTCATCAATTCTCAGCTCCCCGTGAGAATTGATTCATCATCGCATCTTCATCCGCAGGCACTCTGCACTTCGTTCGAACATTGACTTGATTGTTGTCATTGTAAAGGTTGATGCATTTGAAGAATTTTCACATCCACAAGTCTCCATATGGACATCCAGCTTTTATTCCGTCATGTGGATCGGTACGGATCTGTTAACCGGCACTTCCTGATCAACGTACCTGACCGCCAATCAAAGAATACCACAATGGCGTTTCGGTTAAATTTTTTACTCGAAACGTTAACGTAACTGTTGAAGGATCAGTCGGAAGCAAGAAGAGTGGAGAAGCACAATCCAATCACAAGTAGCATTAGAGCAGCGAGAACCATTGGATTGGATAAAGGATCAAAGGCTAGGATGTTAAAATGATGAGCTGACAGTTCTTGAAGGTCTGGTAACTGCCAGGAGCACGTGAATGGTGAAGCAAATGGAGTGCAAGCAGCGACGAATTGCAAGAGGAAAGCTGGAGAAGAGGAACTCCCTGCGGGAGTTTTTAAATTTGTGAAATGTCCTTATTGCCCTTATTATTATGTAAATGTGGTGATAGAAAGTAAGGGTAGAATAGTCTTTTCACCAATTTTAATTTTCCCTCTCATCTCAATGTATAAAATGGAGCCGGGTTCATCTTCTATCCCAGAAGAATTGAATAAAAATTACTGTAATGGCCATAAATTTTTAACGTAAATTGCATGCAAACACATGCACACACATACAATTGAAACAAAGTATATGAATATTATATATATAATATTTACACACGGCAGAAAAAAAAAGAAAAGTAAAAGAAGATAAATTTGAAACCTAGGATCCTAATAGGATTATGAAGTAAATAGATAAACTTTAAATTAAATTACAAATTTAAATTATAAGATAACCTAATTAACATAGGATTTATCTACCCAATATACATCTATATCTATACATACACATAACAAAAACTCTACCCTAATTCCTATAATCAAAATCGGCAGCCCCATACTCCTCAAGAATCAGCCGCCATTCTTCATCAACTCTCCCAAGACAAGTCTCAGCCTCAAAAACTCTCCAATCCTGCCGCCATCAAGGAAGCAAAGGTCTTTACTCCTCCAAAGTTAATTTCTTCAAGCTGCACATTACCAACAAACGACAACCACTTATGTCCCTTCAAACATCCAATATCCAGCAACCTTATTTCTCCAAAATCCAAGCTTTTGCCGCCATCCCTTAGGAGAGAAATCAAGAGATTTTGGTCCGTTCTTCATCCCGATTCTTCGTAGAGCGCGTATAAACGAGATACAAGGCAAGTACCCTTACTATATTTTCTATGTTTTGTTTACAAATCTTATGGCTATAGTTTCGTATCAAAACCAGATCATGCATAAGTAAATTTGAATGCACAGATGAATGTGTATACATGCTCGTGTATAGCCGAATATATATGTGTATATCCATAAGTCTAAAATTGTACAAAATATAGGTTTTGTAAATTATAAATGTTGCATTCTTTATGATTTGCAAAAGTATGTTGAACGTTATATACTATGTATATGGTATACATTAGTATATGCTTTATACATATAAAGTAGATGCATGTATGCCGATTATATGTATGTGTGTGCTTCGAAGTTCCCAGGACCGAAACATGCTAAGCAAATGGAGTGGCTCCTGATACTATGAAAAAAAAAATTGAAATGCATAAATGATATTGTTATTTCTGAATAAGTGAATATATATGGAGGCTGAGTGAGAAGAAAAACAATAAAAAAAGAAGAGAATCTGAGATGCTATTAAATTAAGAGGTCAGAGCATATTTCGAAACCTCAGATGTGGTATATTGTGCTAAATATATGTATATAGAATTAATGCAGATCTTGGTAAAGTAGGTTTCTGCCAAGGGTGAAACGTTTGAGTATAAGCGTGTATATGTACGTGTATGGACACGGGCATATACGTGAGTAGACTTATACGTAGGAGATAAGTTGGAATTGAAATTGTAATAAAATGGTAAACGAATAAGTATGACGGTAAATAAAAAGGTGTTTAAAGTTGTGCTTGTCAACTTCCTAGATTAAGTGTTGAAGTTAAAGTTTTTGTCCTTTTCCAAAGCAACCATCCAAGGTCTTTAGGAAGAAAGGAAGGATTTGCCCAACACCAAGCATAGAGGTCAGCGGGGTTGGGAAACCACGTAGGAAGTTGATTCGTCAAAAAGGTAGGTGCCTCTTCCCCTCAAACGAGTATGATTCATGCATGCTTTGATGGTATACTAATGTGTTTCCTTGTTTTATTTGTTTAAGTTGTAAATTTTGTTTCGTTGTTTTTATTTGTTTAAGTTGTAAATTTTGTCTATGTTGGAAAGCATGAGATATATTGTTTATGGATGCTATGTACGTGTATGTGTGTGTGAAATTGGTGGTATGATTGAATCGAAAACAAAATTTCTTAAAAAAATGGGAAGAAAGGGGAACTTTTACATTAGGAGCCTTTAAGAAGTTGCGTTTTGGCCTTAGAATAGGTTCCTATAGCCTAGAAATAGGAGAAAATAGGGGTTGGGATCGAAAAACAAATCACAGCGCGCATTGCTATTGGTGGAACATCCAATTAAATAAATAAATTAATAATTAAATTAAGGCAGAGAACAGGCCAGCCAACGGACCGGGTCGACTGGCCAGCGGATCGGACCGAAGGCGGCCCATTAACCACTCAAAAAAAATGTATAGAAAAATGTAATTAAATACCAGGAAAATCAAATAAATTCCAGAAAATATAAATGGTTAAAATTAAATTATTCCAACCTAATTTCTAAAGTTCGGTAAATTCAAGAAATTAAAAATAAATAGTAATAAATAGAATTAAAAAAAGGGAGAAATGGGGAGAAATTAGTAGAACATTTTAGAAAATTAATGCAAGCTAAAGGAAAATTAAGGGTGATGATAAATAACAACTTTTAATATTCGGAAAATTTACGAACCTAAATTTGAGTGCCGGAGGATGCTGAGGATGTGCCAGGGGCCTCAGGAGATTGTGTTGATTGCATTCATGGCACGTGCATTGCATGATGGTGGGTCGTGGCATACGGGTCACGGGCGCTCAGGATGGTGTACGGTGGCGGGGCCAAGTACACTCAAAATGGTGACTGTGGGTGGGTACGACCCACAGCCACTCAGTAGGTCCCGGGATCATGCATTGCATGGCGGAGATATCGGCATTTTGTGTGACATGACTTTGTTGCGTGTGACATGCATCGTAGGACATGCATCACGACGTTGCGCATTTTTATGTGGAGTGCTTTACTTACCGCATTTACCTTATTTTATGCATGTTATCTTATACTTATATGCTATGTGGTTTTATTATATTTATGTGCTATGTGGTTATATCATTTCAGTATGCATGTTTTGTACTGGTTTGAGGCGGGCATCTAGTGGTGATTTTCTGTCACTCACCCCTACTTCCCAGGTGAGCCAGATGAGGACTATGAGCATATCTTCGTTGAAGATGGGACGGACATAATGGAGTGGGCTAGTTGAGAGCTGCAGCTAGGATATGAGGGACTTTGCAGCTGTTTTGTTTATTTATACTTTGAGGATTTTCCGCATATTATTTTACTACTTTTATTACCAGAACTTTTATTTAGCAATGTAATGACGACTATTGGGGTTTAAGATATGTTATGGTTTACGTTTCCGCGAAAAATTTCTACGTCATTTTTGACAAGTAAGAGATTGATTCAACGCTTTGTATTCTCCTTAGTGAGATACGGCGGGTGCACTGTTCCTGATGTTAGGGTTCGGGAGCGGGGCGCTACAGGTGGTATCAAAGCCGAGGCTTCAGATCCGCCTTGGAAACGCAGGCTTAATTAGATCACTTAGACATAAGTTACAATCTTTTATAAAATTTCAAATTTGCCCCTAATAAACAAAGTAGACTTAAGATATGATCTTAGACCTAGGTTATGATCGGGTTATGAGAGGTGTGTGCCGATGGTGAGCTTTCCTTGTCTAACTATCGATTTATCGGCGTTCAACCTTTCAACTTATTATTGACTAATCCGATTTCTTCTCATGAACTTGGATAACAGGAAATGCCTCCACGACGTGAGCCATCTGGGAACGGTGGTGAGAACCACCAGAATCAGAGGATCGTCCACAAGCACTTGAAGATGTCATAGTCACTATGACCAACACCTTAGCACAGTAGCACCAGCTGCTGAACTAGCATGCACCGCCTCCACCACCATTGCACTCGGACCTGAGATTCTTCGACAAGGAGATGCAAAGGAGTGATAGCACAGCACAACTGACACCGCCAATCACTTGGATCTAATTTCAAAATGAGTTTAAGGAGTATTACGTGTTCGACAGTGCGATCTTTCAGAGCATGGCTCTAGATCCACAGCGGAAATATAGATTCAGGACATGATCTTAGAAATTAACTGGTGATCTAAATATTAGGCGATGATTTGAACATAGGTACTAGTTTTAGTCATAAGCTGTGATTATATTCTAAGCATTGAATTTAGAAATTAGTAATGATTTTAGACGTAAGAAATGATGATACCGAGTATCGATTCTAGAAATAAACGATGACATTAGACCTAAGTGGTGATCGGATAATGGATCTGTCCACGTATACCTAGGGCACTCCGTACGACTCTGAACTTGTTACTTTATCTAAGTGGTGGTCATAATCATTTGGATAATTCCTTAGATCCGACCCCTGTAAACCGTACCATTATGATAAATGAAGTGAGTTTACGCCTCTACCTCGATGATAGCATCAGAACATGACTAGGTCTAAGTTGGGATCGTAGTTCCTAAGCAATAATTCATAGTAGAATGATAGAGACTAAGAAAGGATTTATTAGCGTTATGATCCGTAGAGTGTAGAAAAGAATATCGTATAAAGGGGTTTATAGTTACGATTAAGATGTTGAATTTTAGAGTCTCAAATAAGCCGAATGTATTAGTCCTATTAAGGATACTGATTGATAGTGATAAGTGAGAATTGCTAAAATAAGAACAGTGAAATGAGAATCATTACAAATTTGGGTTAAGTGTTGATTCCTAGGAATGCGTAAGTACTGACGTATTGAGTAGGTTTGAATTGAAATAGGATAAGTATGAACAAGTAGTGGTTGTTTTTTTCGATGAGACCTAATTAAGGTTAAATCAGCGGTTGAAACAACCAAGTAAAGAAGTACGATGGATCAGTGTGGCACTGGGGAAGCATGGTGAACTAGAATGCCATAAGGCGGTCAATATTTAATGTGCCATGCTAGGATTTGACAACTTAAGTTAAAGATTTATAAAAACGGTACATAAGTGTATTTATCATTTGACATTAAGGGATGATTTAGAAAAACATACGAAGTATTGGGTTATTATTTTTCAAGTAGCCAACTATTTTTATAAGTACGTATGCCAAGATACATTCTATATTTCAAAGTTATATTCAAAGGTTTTTGCTTCCAAATATTTCAACTACTTTCATTCTTTTTATATGGTACATTACTTTACAAGACTATGTTTTTTTCCTGAATTCGTATTGCAACCAAATGGAATTTCCGCTACCCCTGACAAAACATATATGTTTTAAATTAATGATGTTTTCGAAGAACGATACGCTATATATTTCTTATATTATTTCTTAAATTTTTGTTCATCCATTTTGATTTTTCTAAAATAATTTTAATTGTCACTATCGATATTGCAAGCATTTTACACATTATATATACTTTTAAAGTTATTTACCTGCTTGCAATGAACCTATTTAATTTTGTGAATCAGAAATAGTCAAAATATATATAATATTTTTGAAAAGAGAGGTGTTTTACCAAAATTGTTTTATGAAACTTTATAGTTGCTGACCTTTCAATTGTTGTATTTTGGCGAGACAAAACATAGCTTTAGAAATATACTTCTTTGGAAACAGAAATGCACCACGTTTACATCGTTTTGTAAAAAGAAAAAAAAAAGAAATTTTACGCTTGTTGTGTCACAATTATTTTGAAGTGTTTTTTTAACCGTAATATTTATGCGAACAATTTATATGATTGTTTTATTAATGGTTATTGGAGACACTGTGTTGCAAAAACAAATATATGATACTTTGAGTTGTGATATTAACATATCGGAAAGCGCAAAGGATATTTAGCTTGGTCATTATCTAGCTTAATGGTTTAAATAAAACCATACTAAGTCATTGATTATGCCATACGCAAGTTTCGAGGACGAAACTTTTTGTAAGGGGGAAGGAATGTAATGGCCATAAATTTTTAACGTAAATTGCATGCAAACACATGCACACACATACAATTGAAACAAAGTATATGAATATTATATATATAATATGTACACACGGCAAAAAAAAGAAAAAAAGAAAAGTAAAAGAAGATAAATTTAAAACCTAGGATCCTAATAGGATTATGAAGTAAATAGATAAACTTTAAATTAAATTACGAATTTAAATTATAAGATAACCTAATTAACATAGGATTTATCTACCCAATATACATCTATATCTACACATACACATAACAAAAACTCTACCCTAATTCCTATAATCAAAATCGGCAGCCCTATACTCCTCAAGAATCAGCTGCCATTCTTCATCAACTCTCCCAAGACAAGTCTCAGCGTCAAAAACTCTCTAATCCTGCCGCCATCAAGGAAGCAAAGGTCTTTACTCCTCCAAAGTTAATTTCTTCAAGCTGCACATTACCAACAAACGACAACCACTTATATCCCTTCAAACATCCAATATCCAGCAACCTTATTTCTCTAAAATCCAAGCTTTTGCCGCCATCCCTTAGGAGAGAAATCAAGAGATTTTGGTCCGTTCTTCATCCCGATTCTTCGTAGAGCGCGTATAAACGAGATACAAGGCAAGTACCCTTACTATATTTTCTATGTTTTGTTTACAAATCTTATGGCTATAGTTTCGTATCAAAACCGGATCATGCATAATTAAATTTGAATGCACAGATGAATGTGTATACATGCTCGTGTATAGCCGAATATATATGTGTATATCCCTAAGTCTAAAATTGTACAAAATATAGGTTTTGTAAATTATAAATGTTGCATTCTTTATGATTTGCAAAAGTATGTTGAACGTTATATACTATGTATATGGTATACATTAGTATATGCTTTATACATGTAAAGTAGATGCATGTATACCGATTATATGTATGTGTGTGCTTTGGAGTTTCTAGGACCGAAACATGCTAAGCAAATGGAGTTGCTCCTGATACTATGAAAAAAAAATTGAAATGCATAAATGATATTGTTATTTCTGAATAGGTGAATATATATGGAGGCTGAGTGAGAAGAAAAACAATAAAAAAAAAGAGAATCTGAGGTGCTATTAAATTAAGAGGTCAGAGCATATTTCGAAACCTCAGATGTGGTATATTGTGTTAAATATATGTATATAGAATTAATGCAAATCTTGGTAAAGTAGGTTTCTGCCGAGGGTGAAACGTTTGAGTATAAGCGTGTATATGTACATGTATGGACACGGGCATATACGTGAGTATACTTATACGTGGGAGATAAGTTGGAATTGAAACTGTAATAAAATGGTAAACGAATAAGTATGACGGTAAATAAAAAGGTGTTTAAAGTTGTGCTTGTCAACTTCCTAGATTAAGTGTTGAAGTTAAAGTTTTTTTCCTTTTCCAAAGCAACCATCCAAGGTCTTTAGGAAGAAAGGAAGGATTTGCCCAACACCAAGCATAGAGGTCAGCGGGGTTGGGAAAAAAAGAGATTCCACGTAGGAAGTTGATTCATCAAAAAGGTAGGTGTCTCTTCCCCCTCAAACGGGTATGATTCATGCATGCTTTGATGGTATACTAATGTGTTTCGTTGTTTTATTTGTTTAAGTTGTAAATTTTGTTTCGTTGTTTTTATTTGTTTAAGTTGTAAATTTTGTCTATGTTGGAAAGCATGAGATATATTGTTTATGGCTGCTATGTACGTGTATGTGTGTGAAATTGGTGGTATGATTGAATCGAAAACAAATATCCTTAAAAAATGGGGAAAAGGGGAACTTTTACATTAGGAGCCTTTAAGAAGTTGCGTCTTGGCCTTAGAATAGGTTCCTATAGACTGGAAATAGGAGAAAATGGGGGTTGGGATCGAAAAACAAATCACAGCACGCGTTGCCATTGGTGAAACATCCAATTAAATAAATAAATAAATAAATAATTAAATTAAGGCAGAGAACAGGCCAGCCAACGGACCGGGTCGACTGGCCAGCGGGTCGGACCGAAGGTGGCCCATTAACCACTCAAAAAAATGTATAGAAAAATGTAATTAAATACCAGGAAAATCAAATAAATTCCAGAAAATATAAATGGTTAAAATTAAATTATTCCTACTTAATTTCTAAAGTTTGGTAAATTCAAGAAATTAAAAATAAATAGTAATAAATAGAATTAAAAAAAGGAGAAATAGGGAGAAATTAGTAGAACATTTTAGAAAATTAATACAAGCTAAAGGAAAATTAAGGGTGATGATAAATAACAACTTTCTAATATTCGAAAAATTTACGAACCTAAATTTGAGTGCCGGAGGATGGTGAGGATGGGTCAGGGGCCTCAGGCGATTGTGTTGATTGCATTCATGGCACGTGCATTGCATGATGGTGGGTCGTGGCGTACGGGTCACAGGCGCTCAGGATGGTGTACGGTGGCGGGGCCAAGTACACTCAAAATGGTGACTGTGGGTGGGTACGACCCACAGCCACTCAGTAGGTCCCGGGATCATGCATTGCATGGCGGAGATATTGGCATTTTGTGTGATATGACTTTGTTGCGTGTGGCATGCATCGTAGGACATGCATCACGACGTTGCGCATTTTTATGTGGAGTGCTTTGCTTACCGCATTTACCTTATTTTATGCGTGTTATCTTATACTTATATGCTATGTGGTTTTATTATATTTACGTGCTATGTGGTTATATCATTTCGGTATGCATGTTTTGTACTGGTTTGAGGCGGGCTACTACTGGGTGATTTTCTGTCACTCACCCCTACTTTCCAGGTGAGCCAGATGAGGACTATGAGCATATCTTCGTTGAGGACGGGACGAACATAATGGAGTGGGCTAGTTGAGAGCTGCAGCTAGGATATGAGGGACTCTGCAGCTGTTTTGTTCTTATTTATACTTTGAGAATTTTCCGCATATTGTTTTACTAGTTTTATTACCAGAACTTTTATTTAGCAATGTAATGACGATTATTGGTGTTTAAGATATGTTATGGTTTACGTTTCCGCGAAAAATTTCTACGTCATTTTTGACAAGTAAGAGATTGATTCGACGCTTTGTATTCTCCTTAGTGAGATACGGCGGGTGAACTGTTCCCGATGTTAGGGTTCGGGAGCGGGGCGCTACAATTACTCCCAGTTTTTGCCATCTTTTTCTCTCAAATTTGCCGCAGCAAGCTCTTTGTGTTTGGTGCGTTTTGATTTTGTAGTCAATGTTGACATGGTATCAGAGCGATTTATTGACTACTGATATAGCTTTTGTGGTTGTTGTCTGATCTTTGTTCGTTCAATTCTTGAATTTTGTTGAATTGTTGTTATGGCTTCAACTTCTGGAAGTCAAAGAACTAGTGGTTTACAGCCAGCAGAAAACATTACGAACAATCCATATTATCTCCATCCTAGTGATAGGCCAGTGATCATCCTCGCACAGCCGCCGTTGAATCCTCATAATTTTCATTCGTGGAGTAGAATGTTCCAGATGACACTTCTTGTCAAGAACAAGATAGGATTCATTGATGGCACCATTGAGCAGCCAATGGTGAATGATCCGCAATATAATGCATGGAGGCAGGTGAATTCGACGGTGCATTCTTGGATCATGAACAGTGTGATGCCTTCGATTGCTCAGAGTGTGATGTAGTATGATAGTGCACATGAAGTCTGGAATGACCTAAAACGTAGGTATGGTACTGGATATGCTTTTAGACTATCTGATATACTTGAGAATTTTTACTCTGTTAAGCAAGAAAATGATTCAGTAAACGATAACTTCCCCAAAGTAAAAATTCTGTGGAAAGAGATGATGGTGCTAAGACTTCTTCTTATGTGTACTTGTCATGGCTGTGAGGGTAATCTTGGAGTGAAATTGTGTGAGTTTGTGGAAAAGGATTATGTTATCTACTTTCTAAAAGGATTAAATGAAGATTTTGAACATGTCAAGTCACAGGTGTTTGTAATGTCACCTTTGCTTAAAATTGATGAGGTTTTTTCAATGGCTATGAAGTATGATAAGAAACTAGCTGGATTGAACATGCATAGTCCTTTTAATAATGATTCCATGTCACTCATGGTTGAAGTATATGATGGCAACAATGTTGTAGCAGCAGTGAACTTCTATGCTAGTAGAGGAGGAAACAATGGTTATAGGAAGGGAAAGTGGAAGATTTTTTCCTAATGGTAATAGAAAACCACAATGCACACACTGTGGTATGATTGGACACGTTGAACAAAGATGTTATCGTAAGAATGGCTTCCCTCCTGGTTTCAAAACAAGAAGTCAAGTGAATTTTTCTGAAGTTGTTAGTGGTGACAGTCAGTCAGTACAGGTGGAACAAGGAAGCAAGGCATGTCAGGCTCCTTTGCTTACACCAGAGCAAACTCAGAAGCTATTGGCATTGCTTGCAGTGAATGATGAAAGCAATAATGCTTCAATCCATGGTCAAGTTACTGGAAGTTAGAAAGCAGTGATGTCTGCTCTCTCAGGTAATGATCAAGGTAAGTGTCACTCTAATAATATGAACATTTGCACCTCTCTGAGGACATGGTCCAAGATAGGAGTTCATGGAGATATAATATTAAGGTTAACGAGGTATAGGTCATATATAGGGACACTTTAGAGTATATTTAGGGACATAGATAGGCGTAGACACTATCTACGCTTTAGGTTTATTTTCCACTTGGTTGCGTATGTTATACCGTTGTTTTTACTTGACATGTACATATATACGTGATGTGTATTTTAATATCGAAAGTCTGTTCTTTGTATTTCTTGAATTTCCTCACTAACACACTAGCACAGCATATCTCTATTATTATGTCATTTATGCAGGTACATGTAGAGCCGGAGGTCTCACTGGAAGCATACTCTCTATCCCTTGGGATAGAGGTATTGTCTGCCTACCACTTACCCTTCCCAGACCCTAACGATATCTTTTGCTGTCGTTGGGATATACTAGATCCGGATGATGATGATGACGATTTGGAAACAGATTCAGGTGCTGCTGATCATATAGCTTGTGACCTCAGACTTTTCCAATTCTATAGCTCTATTGAGCATGTATCTATTAAATTGCCAAATAACTTCTCAGTTTCTGCTACACACATTGGGACAGTAGTTATTAACCCTTGCCTGATTATTCACAATGTGTTGTATGTTCCTACCTTTGCTTACAACCTTCTTTCTCTTAGCACGTTACTCTCTATTCCATCTATACTTATTCAGTTCTTGGGTATCTCTTGCATCATTTCGGAATATATATCCCTGAAGATGATTGGTTCAGCTGATCAGCGTAGGTGGTCTATTCTACCTCAATGACATTCCCAGACAAGTCAATCCTTCTTCTTCCTCAGTCAGTTGTTTGTCAGCTACTGCTTTGCCCACAGATCTCTGTTGTGGCATTATAGATTTGGACATCCATCTCAGTTTAGAATAAAGGAGATACAAAAGATGGACAACTCAGTTTGTGACCATAACACTATTCATAATTGTACTATATGTCCTTTGGCAAAAATGAAAAGAAATGTTTTTCCTGTTTTTGAATCTACCTCTAAACAGTGTGTTGATCTTTTGCATATTGATATATGGGGCCCCTATAAACATCCCATTGTACATAACCAGCGTTATTTCTTAACCGTTGTTGATGACAATACAAGGTATACATGGCTATACTTACTGAAACAGAAGTTAGAAACTAGACATGTCATTGAAAGTTTTTGGCAGTATATCACAACACAGTTTTCCAAAAACATCAAGTGTATAAGAACAGACAATGGTCATGAGTTTAAGATGGACCAATTCTTTATGGCCAAAGGCATAATTCACCAAACTAGCTGTGTTTACACTCCACAAAACATGGAGTTGTTGAAAGAAAACACCAACATATATTCAACATGGTCCCGGCTCTCAAATTTCAAGCCAACATACCCATTTGCTATTGGGGATTATGTATTCAACATGCAGTTCACCTCATAAATATCCTGCCCACTCCTTTACTCAAGCAACAAGCACCTCGTCAGCTCTTATTTGAAACTCCTCCCTCTTACCAGGATCTCAAGATTTTTGGTTGCCTAGCCTTTGCTGGCAATACCTCACCTCACAAAAATAAGTTTGACCCCAGAGCTGTTTCTTGTGTTTACTTAAGTGTGCCCTACCATATAAAAGGGGTATCTCTTACTTAATCAGAAAACAAAAGACATCTTCCTTTCAAAGGAAGTTCAATTCTATGAGCATGTGTTTCCCTTTGGCTCTCACACCTCCATTGTATCATTACCATCCTCTTCCTTTGATGATTCTTCTTCTCCTTCTCTTCCATTTTCTTCTCCGTATGTGTTACCCTCTAGTTGCACTTCAGTGCCCATGACATCTCTTTCTAATCCTATACCTACACCTGATCATGACGTTTCTGATGATATGCCTTCTTCTTCTCTAAGCTCTTCTACCTCTACAACCAATTCACCGTCTATGGATACTCACCCTTGCACTGGTATTGAGATTCATCTGCTCTTTGTTCCTTCTGATACCTCAGAACCTACTACATCAAGAAGTGTTAGACACCCGCCTAAATACTTACAAGAATACTATTGTGATCTCTTGTCTACCTCTTCTCATCCATCTATTCCCTCTTCCAGTCTTTATCCTATTAAGGCCTACAAGCCTTTTGATTAATTAACACCTAACTATAAATCATATGCTCTTAATATCCGTGTGCAACAGGAACCAAGATCCTACCAAGAAGCAGCCAAAACAGCTCACTGGCAAAAGATAATGTAGCTGGAGTTAACTGCACTTGAGGCTAACCATACATGGTTGCTGGTTCCTTTACCTGCTGGAAAGTCACCCGTTGGATGTAAATAAGTCTATAAAGTTAAATACAAGTCTGATGGCAGTGTTGAGAGATACAAAGCAGGTTAATGACAAAGGATTACACTCAACAACTGGGAGTTGCCTATACAGATGCATTTTCACCCATTGCCAAGCTTACTACAGTTAGGTTGCTTCTAGCTGTGGCCTCTCTGCAACACCGGCATGTACATCACTTGGACGTTAACAATGCATTTCTACATCGTGACCTCTGCTAAGAGATTTACATGACACTACCTGATGCCAAGAGATTTACATGACACTACCTGATGGGATCTCTGCTCCTACACCTAACATAGTCTGCAAACTCCATAAGTCTCTCTATAGCTTGAAGCAAGCCAATAAGAGTAGAACCTTAAACTCATGCAGTTTGGATCAGGGCTGTGTTCAATCCAAACATGACTACACCACGTTCACTCAGAGGACATCATATGCTTTTTTAGTCCTCTTGATCTACGTTGATGATATCATTGTAGCCAGTAATTCTCTTATGCTGATCAATCAACTTAAACAAAATCTGCACCAAGCTTTTCAGATCAAAGATCTGGGTCTCCTCAAGTATTTTCTTGGCATTGATGTGGCGAGGTCACAAGGGAGATAATGATCTGCCAGAGAAAATATGCATTGGAGTTAATACAGCAAGCAAAATTCTGGGGTTCCAAACCAGCTAAAAGCCAAATGGAACAGAATATGAAGCTGGCACATAGTGACTCTACTCTCATACTAGATGTCTCAGGGTATAGGAGGCTGATAGGTAAGCTGCTGTATCTCACAATAACTAGGCCTGACATTTCATTTGCAGTGCAACAATTAAGTCAATATCTTGATGCACCCACTGAATTACACCTAAAATCAACATATAGATTACTTAGATACTTGAAAGGTACAGTAGGACAGGGACTATTCTATCCCAGCACAGGTAAACTGGAGTTAAAGGGATTTGCTGACTCAGATTGTGGAGGCTGCATGGAGTCTGGGATTTCAGTCACAGGTTATTGTATGTTTCCTGGTAACTCTCTGGTATCTTAGAAGGCGAAGAAGCAAAGCACTGTATCCAGGCCACTGTCTAAAGAGGAATATAGAGCACTGGTACTGGCAACATGTGGAGTTTTTGTACCTACTCAATGACTTGGGCATAGGTCATTCCAAAGCTGTTGAATTGTTCTGTGATAATAAGAGTGCAATCTATATATCTGAGAATCCCGTGTTTCATGAAAGTACAAAGTATATTGAGAGAGATTGTCATGTTGTGAGGGACAAGTATCAACAATGTAGAGAAAAAGGGGTTTGAGTGATTTCAAAATGTATGATTTAAATGTGCATAAAAACGTGCATGACATAAGTGTGCATGACATATTGCATATAACTTGCCTTATATAGTTCATATATAATGTTGACGTACTAACAAGCCATGAAGCGTTAAAGCTTACATCAAATGGCAAACATTTGTTATGTTTGTACTATTTTCAGGTGCCACCATTAATGAACTAAACTAGTTCATTAAGTGAAGTACTTAGTTAATTAAACTAAGTAGTTCATTAAAGGAAGCAACATTTGGACAAGGCACAAAGGCAACAAGACTAAGAAAGGAAAGTCTCCTCCTCCTCTCACCACACATATATACACGCATATATGTAGAAAAGAAATATATATATTTTCAGATTTTTTTTGAAAAAGGCACATACACATGTATTCCAACGTACTACCAACACGTTATATATTTTAAGTACGTACGTTAACGTCACACCACAATACTTGACTCATATTTATGAGTATATTCAGGCCTTATATCATATGATATAAGTCATGGTGATGACAAATTAAATACGACACATTAAAAGGTTCTAAACCAAAAATTGTCGTATCGGGCGAATACCGAAACTTTGCCAACGTGTCACGTACTTGCCATAAATAGATGGCCAGCCCCTACACTTCAAAAATACTCAAAACGTTCGTGCCTATGATGTTATTTCCAGCCATAAAATCATTCCATGTTGGCACACACAAATCATCCCACATTAAGGCCAATTTGTGGAGATTCCAATTTCAATTTTGTCACATGTCTAGGCGCCACTTTAATCAGACTTATAAGCTGAATATTAAAGTTTATATTATGTATATTATGTGTAACATAATATATATAACATGTGCAAAAAGTTGGAATTTAATTAGAGAAAAATCGGGTAATCGATAAACATCGAAAATTCGGTTTTCTACGTACACAACACATGGAACGTTTTTGGCACATCATACGACATGTATCTAGACACTTTTCACATATGTCATACATCTTAAAGTGTTCTAGAAAATTAAATTAAGGGCTGGTTGGAATATGCCATGTGTGTATTATTAAATGTACACTATTTTACAAAGTTTGCAAAAAAATAAAATTCAGCACATATATATACATATCATACACGCCTATACAACTGAGTTGGAGCATATATGGAGCCTTGTTGGCATATTGATTGGTCAAGAATAAAGCATACAAAGTTGGTGACATAAAGGAAGGAGCTACAAAAGGTAACATTTCAAACAATATCACATTTGTAACACATGCTGAAAATTTCAGCATGTGTGCTTTACAATGGCCAAATTTTAACTATTGATGAACCATATTTTACCATCTTGAATCATGAGGATTAATTGAGGATGTTATGGTAATGTTTTAAATTAATTATGAAATTAAAATGGTGATATTTTTAATATCACACATGCTGAAAATTTCAGCATGTGTAATGTATAGTGGCTGAAATTTAGTCCACATTGGTGTCAAACTTTATTCTATACATGATGAGAATATTGTATACTAAATGTTGATTGAATTATTCTTTGATTTCTTGGATAAATCAATGCAAAATAGGCAATATTTTGAATCAAAGGTGAATGTTACACATGCTGAAATTTCAGCATGTGCAAAAGAGCATATGGCTGATTTTTACATGGCTTGATTGAAGAAAATTGTCTTGCTTAATTTATGTGATAATCTTGGATGTTATGGTAACTATTTTATAATGATTTTGGCACATGTTTTTAGTAGTATTCTCAGATTTTCCTAGTCATCAAGTGATGACAACATCCAACCAATCAATGAGTGCCAATTAAGCAAGAGCTTAATGATCATCAAATGAGAACATGCCAAGCAAGCAAAGACATGTCACAATGATGCCACATACTCTTCCAAGCACTTAGAAGATAATTTTCAAGAGGGGAAGAGCACTCCAAGGGAGCGGCCATAATGATAAAAAGGATGGAAGAAGAGCAAAACTAGTACAAGAACAAGAGTTGCAAATTCAAAGATCAAAAGTGTTCTAGCCTTCTTCTTCTACACTCTCTTTCTTTCTTCTTCCTAAAAGCCTATTGTACTTATATTCATATTCTTGAATAGGCTTATCTTAGACCACCATATATTCTATATCTTTGTAAAAGATTGATCAAGGTGTGATCAATCTTCAATCTTGCAAGGTAGTGGTGTTCGTGCTCATTGTATTCATCATACAAGGTTTGTAAAGGGTTGTAGTTGGTGTGTAACTCCATCAACCCTGTGGTAAGGTGTTTTTGTGTTGTGTGATTAGTGTGAACCGAGGAAGGTGTTCCTCGAAGACTGGAGTATGTTGTTTATAACCGAACCAGTATAAAATTCTTGGTGTCATTTACTTTCAGCATTGATTTTCTGTTTCAGCACTGTGTACTGTTTTTAATCACGTTCGTAAAAATAGTAACAAATTTCAAAAATCACAAACCTTTCAGGAAACATAGCCACACGTTTTAAGGTTCTTTTGGCACAAGTTTCAACCCTTTGGGACAAGTATAAGTCAATCAAACGTCCAAAGTTCTGAGACTAGTGCAGTCTGATTTTCAGGCTTGCAAAGGTTGAGACTTTGAGTGTATTTGACTAACATCCCGAAATCATTTTTCAAAACTGTTTCAACCCATTTAAATATAACATATAAGGGGTTAGTGGTTAAAATTTCAGAGCATTTGGAGTTACGTACAAATAGGAATTAATTTTTGAAATCAGTCTACCGTTTCTGGCAGATTCGCACAATCTGACCACCAACGATTTTTGAAGAGGTTAGAGGTTGAATTTTAATATGAAATATTTAGGAGACAATCATAACATCTTCTTCTAATTTCTCTCAAAATTTCAGATTTTTTAAAGACCTGAAACCTAGTTTTAAAAACGTTTTAAAACTGGTCGTGAAAACAGAAACTGTTTTCAGAAGTTGGGTTCTTGAGTCAAAATCATTTTAAAAACCACATTTTTCGCACCCACTATTCAACCCCCCCTTTCTAGTGGTGCCTTGAAAATCCTACAATTGGTATCAGAGCGCAGGAACACTCACAATAAGAAGATCCAACGATCTGTGTGAGATGGCAACCACTAGCCACGAAACCGAAGAAAAAGATATGTCAAGCCAAATGCCTCTACTATTTGAAAATGAGGTAAATTCTGATTCTGACTCGGATTCTGAACTATCTTATGATGATTTATATGTTGAATATCTTGAATTACATAAGTTTGCTAGAACTCTTGCAAAACAAAAGAAACAGTTAATTGAAGACAAGAAATTGTTAGAATCTTCTAACACAAATCTTGTGTCTCAATTAATCGATTCAAAAGAAGAGTCGTCTTGCATCATAAATTCATTAAGGTCTAAAATTTCATCATTGACATCCGAGAATACTGAACTAAAAGCCGAGATTTCAAAGTTGAAATCAAGAAACGAAGATCTAGAAAAGACTAGAAAACAATTCGATACGGATACTTGTATTCTGGATAATCTTATCTCTTCTCAGAAGGATGGAAATGATAAAACCGGACTAGGATACGATGAGGAAAGTGAGTCACTAAACAAACAAACAAAATCCATTCCATCAAAGAAAATGGATGCATCAAAGACATATGTGGCATCTAAGAAGACGCCTAGATCTTTTCCTATGACATCTCATCGTGCTTCTTCTTCACATCATGCAAAATATAATTATGTGCCATATAGATATGAGAAGAAACAAGTAATGCATACGCGACACTCATATCACAAAAATGCATCTAGATCACGTCCCGTGCATGCAAACCGAAATGCATATCAAAAACAGAAACTATACTATATGCATGATGGGATTCTTGGCCAAAGGCCAAACGCATTTGCCCCTAACATATATTATGTTGCGTTCTCATCACCTTTCTCACCTTTTGGAATGTTGGGAAAATCGGGTATTTTTTCCACTACGACAACACAACTAGTGAAATGTACCAGTTCAGAACTAATGAACTGGACAGAACACTAACAAAACTACCCGACAAATAATATTGAATACTATACTACAATAGGAAAGAAAGCAGTAAAACAACAATAAAGAGAACATAACAATAAAAGAGATAAAGAGAGAAACACACCCGAAAGCTTTGCCACTAGAGCTCAGCCAAGATAGCTTGATCTCCGAATACTTGCTGAATTGCTTGCTTCTATTTATATGTAGAAGAAGATACAAGTTTTGGGATGATTTACATAAGAAGAGGAGGGGTTTATTTATAGGTCTAAAATTCCCTATTCACTTCTTTACCACCGATGTGGTACAAATGGAAATAAGCCAATTTCAACAAATCTCCACCTTGGCTTAATTTCAAATCCTACCAAATACAAAACCTATCAACAAAAAAATAGTCTTCGTGGAGCTTTCAAATGTTGCACTATGAAGTACCAACTCAAACGCGCAAGATATTAACCAAGTCTAAACAATGTTCAAACTTGGCTCTTGTAACAACCTTGGTCAACATATCTGCAGGATTCTCCGTAGTATGAATCTTCTGAAGAAGTATCTCATCTTCTTCGAGAATTTACCGCACAAAATGATAGCGAACATCAATATGCTTCGTCCTTGCATGAAAGACTTGATTCTTCGCTAAATGAATAGCACTCTGACTGTCAGAATATACTTCAAGTTGTTTCTGACCAACTCCCAAGTCTTTAAGCAACCCATAAAGCCAAATTGCTTCCTTCACAGCCTCTGTAATCGCCATATACTCTGCCTCTGTTGTAGACAAAGCCACCGTTGACTGTAAGGTAGACTTCCAACTAACTGGCGCTTTTGCTAAAGTGAACAAATAGCCAGTTATAGATCGTCGCTTATCCAAATCTCCTGCATAATCAGAATCACAATATCCAATTACGCCTTAACCAAGTGATTTATCTTGCTCAAATTCCAATCCAACATCTACGGTATTTTGGAGGTACCGTAGAATCCATTTCACAGCTTGCCAATGACCCTTGCCTGGATCATGCATGTATCTACTAACAACATTAACAGACTGTGAAATATCAGGTCTCGTACACACCATCGCATACATCAAACTTCCAACTGCATTCGCATATGGGACTTTCGCCATGTATTCTCATTCTTCATCAGTAGTTGGAGACAAACGGCTACTCAGTTTCAAATGAGGAGCAAGTGGGGTACTTACAAGTTTTGTATCTTCGTGCATACCAAACCGTTGTAGTACCTTCTGCAAATACTGCTTCTGTGACAGCCAAAGTTTACCCCTCTCTCTGTCTCTGCTTATCTCCATGCCGAGAATCTTCTTGGCTTCCCCCAAATCCTTCATCTCAAACTCTTTATTCAACTGAGCCTTCAACTTGTCAATATCTGCTTGGCTCTTTGCTGCTATCAGCATGTCATCAACATATAAGAGTAAGTAGATGTAGGAACCATCTTGAAGTCTGCGCAAATACACACAATGGTCGTATTTGCTCCTCTTGTATGACTGACCCTTCATGAACTTATCAAATCGTTTGTACCACTGTCTTGGAGATTGTTTCAGTCCGTATAACGATTTGGTAAGTTTACAAACCCAATTTTCTTTACCAGCAACCTTGTATCCTTCTGGCTGAGTCATGTAGATTTCCTCCTCCAAATCACCGTGTAGGAACGCGGTTTTCACATCAAGTTGAGCTAGCTCCAAATTCAACTGTGCTACCAAGGCCAACAAAATCCTGATGTAGGAATGTTTAACAACTGGAGAAAATACTTCATTGTAATCAATTCCCTCCCTCTGAGCAAAGCCTTTAGCCACCAACCTTGCCTTGTAGCGAACGTCTTCTATATGAGGAAATCCTTCTTTCTTTGCAAATACCCATTTGCATCCAATTGCCTTCTTATCTTTTGGTAGTTGCGCCAGCTTCCATGTATTGTTCTTCTTGAGAGATTGTATTTCTTCTTCCATTGCACTTGCCCAGCTTCCCCTTTCTCAACTTAGAATAGCTTCTGAGTAAGTGGATGGAATGTCATCAACAACTGGAAGTGCATAGGCTACCATGTCAGCAAAACGAGTAGGCTTTTGAATTTCTCGTCTTTGCCTTCTAACTGCAATTGGTGCCGATTGCTGTTGAGGTTCTTGGGTAGAATCCTCTTCTTCATCTGACTCTTCTTCTGCCATAGGAGAGTCACTGGTGGTGCTTCGTGCTGGGATCACCACTCTTTGCTCAAACTCCACCTGCTTCGGAGTACACTCCACCTGCTGCAGAGTACTATCAGCTCCTTGATTTACCTTGTTCAACATAGCAGATTCATCAAAGGTAACATCTCTGCTGATAATCGTCTTCTTTGCCTCTAGACACCATAAATGGTATCCCTTCACTCCAGGATTGAAGCCCATGAAAAGAGCATTCTTTGCCCGTGGATCCAACTTTGATTCAATCACATGATAATATGCAATAGAACCAAAAACATGCAAAGAATCATAATCAGTTGTAGGTTTTCCAGACCATGCCTCCAACGGGGTTTTGCCATCTATAGCAGATGATGGCAACCGATTGACGATATGTTGAGCGTATGTCACAGCCTCAGCCCAAAATTTTCTGTCTAACCCAGCATTAGACAGCATACAACGAACTTTCTCCACAAGTGTCTTGTTCATACGCTCTGACACGCCATTCTGTTGTGGTGTCTTTCTAACAGTGAAGTGTCGAACTATACCACAGTCTTGGCATACCTTCAGGAATGGATCATTCTTGTATTCTCCTCCATTATCTGTTCGGAGAACCTTAATCTTCCTTCCTGTTTGGTTTTCAACTTGTGCTTTCCACTTAAGGAAAATGTCAAGCACATCATCTTTATTCTTCATTGTATACACCCAAACTCTTCTTGAAAAATCATCAACAAAGGTGACAAAATAATGCCCACCTCCAATAGATGGAGTCTTGGCAGGTCCCCACACATCCGAATGCACATAATCCAGAATACCCTTGGTATTATGAATCGCAGTGCCAAATTTCACTCTTCGTTGTTTTCCAAGAATACAATGCTCACAAAATTCAAGTTTGCAAGCCTTCGCACCTTTCAAGAGTCCTTGCTTGGCAAGAATTTGCAAGGACTTTTCTCCAGCATGTCCCAACCTCATATGCCACAGCTTCGTTGCCTCAGCATCCTTCTTTGTGCTAGAAGTTGCTGCCGCTACTGCCCCCACCACTGTATTACCTTGGTAATAATACAGATTGTTTTCCCTCACGCCTTTCAACATCACAAGTGCTCCTGAAGTTGCTTTAAGAACTCCATCTCGCATCGTCACAACTAAACCTTTAGATTCTAAGGCCCCCAAAGAGATGAGATTCTTCTTCAACTTTTGCACGTACCGCACATCCCATAAAATTCTGGTGGATCCATCATGATTTCTCAGCTTGATTGATCCTATCCTAGTTGTTTTACATGGATTATCATTACCCATGTAAACAACCCCACCAACAAGTTCCTGGAATTCAAAGAAAAAATTCCCGAATAGGACACATATGATAGGTACAACCTGAATCCAATATCCACTCATCTGGATGTAATGATGCTGAAGGTGAGACAGTAAAAGAGATATCTGATTCCTCATCACTTTTACATTCTGCAACATTTGTATCTTGCGGAGTCTTCCCTATCTTTTTCAGCTTTGGACAGTCTTTTTTTCAGTGCCCTTTCTCACGACAGAAAGCACACTCGTCTTTGGCAACGGCTCGGTCTTTGGACTTAGACCTTTCTCTTCTTCCTTTTGTCTGGCTTTGCTGACGACCTCTTGCCACCAATACTTCTTCTGATGTCGTTGATTTGTTTTTTATCTTATCCTGCTTTCTCAATTCATGACTATACAAAGCAGAACAAACAGCATCTAACGACACATTCTCTTTCCCATGAAGTAATGTAGTTTCCAAATGTTCAAATTCATCGGGAAGAGACGATAACAACATCAAAGCCAGATCATCATCCTCAAATTTCACATCTAAATTCAGCAGGTCTGCTACTAATTGATTAAACATAGTGATGTGTTCATTCATAGTAGTACCTGGTCGGTAGTCAAATCGGAACAGTCTTTTCTTCATGAGTAGCTTGTTCTGACCACTCTTTTTCAGAAACTTGTCCTCCAACGCCTTCCACAGTTTGTGTGCAGAAGTTTCACTCTTGAAGGCATACTTCTGCTCTCTGGACAGGCATGATCGAATAGTTCTGCATGGCAACCGATTGATGATACTCCAGTCTTTATCCTTTATCTCTTCTGGTTTCTTTCCTTCAATGGCAATATCAAGACCCTGTTGGAAAAGAGAGTCCAAGACCTCCCCTTGCCACATACCGAAATGGCAAGTACCATCAAATATTTCCACCGCTAATTTCAAACTGGACACCGGGAACCTCGACCATGATGACGAGGAGCCCGATACCCCCGATGGAATATTTGAGATCACACCCTTCGCTTCTTGATCTTTAGTTGCCATTACAGACTCAATATATAGTATTCAATATTACAACAAATTTCAAACAGCCCAAGGGCGAACCTTCGGCTCTAATACCACTTGTTGGGAAAATCGGGTATTTTTCCCACTACGACAACACAACTAGTGAAATGCACCAGTTCAGAACTAATGAACTGGACAGAACACTAACAAAACTACCCGACAAATAATATTGAATACTATACTACAATAGGAAAGAAAGCAGTAAAACAACAATAAAGATGACAAAACAATAAAAGAGATAAAGAGAAAAACACACCCGAAAGCTTTGCCACTAGAGCTCAGTCAAGATAGCTTGATCTCCGAATACTTGCTGAATTGCTTGCTTCTATTTATATGTAGAAGAAGATACAAGTTTTGGGATGATTTACATAAGAAAAGGAGTGGTTTATTTATAGGTCTAAAATTCCCTATTCACTTCTTTACCACCGATGTGGTACAAATGGAAATAAGCCAATTTCAACAAATGGAAGACCTAGAAAGGTCACCCAAATTTGGGTACCAAAAGGGACATTTTCAAAGGGTTGAATAAATAACCTTTAAGAACGAACCTTTGAGATAATTCAAAATGGATGATTTTCTTTTCATCTTTACATGTGCTTTTGATTGAATTTCCAAAATAAAGGGGGAGAGAAAGCATGATTTAAGGGAGAGAGAGATACTGATTGCATAAATCAAGGGAGAGCGGATTTGAAATTTAAAATTCAAATTTATGCATGATTGAAGGGGGGCGATAGGATTTAAATCATGAAAGTAGGTTATTTTGAAAATCATAAAAAGGGGGAGATTGTAGAGAAAAAAGGGTTTGAGTGATTTCAAAATTTATGATTTAAATGTGCATAAAAACGTGCATGACATAAGTGTGCATGACATATTGCATATAACTTGCCTTATATAGTTCATATATAATGTTGTCGTACTAACAAGCCATGAAGCGTTAAAGCTTACATCAAATGGCAAACATTTGTTGTGTTTGTACAATTTTCAGGTGCCACCATTAATGAACTAAACTAGTTCATTAAGTGAAGTACTTAGTTCATTAAACTAAGTAGTTCATTAAAGGAAGCTACATTTGGACAAGGCACAAAGGCAACAAGACTAAGAAAGGAAAGTCTCCTCCTCCTCTCACCACACATATATACACGCAAATATGTACTTAAATATATATATTTTCAGATTTTTTTGAAAAAGGCACATACACATGTATTCCAACGTACTACCGAGACGTTATATATTTTACGTACGTACGTTAACGTCACACCACCATACTTGACTCATATTTATGAGTATATTCAGGTCTTATATCATATGATATAAGTCATGGTGATGACAAATTAAATACGACACATTAAAAGGTTCTAAACCAAAAATTATCGTATCGGACGAATACCGAAACTTCGCCAACGTGTCACGTACTTGCCATAAATAGATGGACAGCCCCTACACTTCAAAAATACTCAAAAATTTCGTGCTTATGATGTTATTTCCAGCCATAAAATCATTCCATGTTAGCACACACAAATCACCCCACATTAAGTCCAATTTGTGGAGATTCCAATTTTATTTTTGTCACATGTCTAGGCGCCACTTTAATCAGACTTATAAGCTGAATATTAAAGTTTATGTTATGTATATTATGTGTAACATAATATATATAACATGTGCAAAAAGTTGGAATTTAATTAGAGAAAAATCGGGTAATCGATAAACATCGAAAATTCGGTTTTCTACGTACACAATACATGGAACGTTTTTGGCACATCATACGACATGTATCTAGACACTTTTCACATATGTCATACGTATTAAAGTGTTCTAGAAAATTAAATTAAAGGCTGATTGGAATATGCCATGTGTGTATTATTAAATGTGTACTATTTTACAAAGTTTGCAAAAAAATAAAATTCAGCACATGTATATACATATCATACACGCCTATACAACTGAGTTGGAGCATATGTGGAGCCTTGTTTGCATATTGATTGGTCAAGAATAAAGCATACAAAGTTGGTGACATAAAAGAAGGAGCTATAAAAGGTAACATTTCAAACAATATCACATTTGTAACAAATGCTGAAAATTTCAGCATGTGTGCTTTACAATGGCCGAATTTTAACTATTGATGAACCATATTTTACCATCTTGAATCATGAGGATTAATTGAGGATGTTATGGTAATGTTTTAAATTAATTATGAAATTAAAATGGTGATATTTTTAATATCAGACATGCTAAAAATTTCAGCATGTGTGTAATGTATAGTGGCTGAAATTTAGTCCACATTGGTGTCAAAATTTTATTCTATACATGATGAGAATATTGTATACAAAATTTTGATTGAATTATTCTTTGATTTCTTGGATTAAATCAATGCAAAATAGACAGTATTTTGAACCAAAGGTGAATGTTACACATGCTGAAATTTCAGCATGTGCAAAAGAGCATATGGCTGATTTTTACATGGCTTGATTGAAGAAAATTGTCTTGCTTAATTTATGTGATAATCTTGGATGTTATGGTAACTATTTTATAATGATTTTGGCACATGTTTTTAGTAGTATTCTCAGATTTTCCTAGTCATCAAGTGATGACAACATCCAACCAATCAATGAGTGCCAATTAAGCAAGAGCTTAATGATCATCAAATGAGAACATGCCAAGCAAGCAAAGACATGTCACAATGATGCCACATACTCTTCCAAGCACTTAGAAGATAATTTTCAAGAGGGGAAGAGCACTCCAAGGGAGCGGCCATAATGATAAAAAGGATGGAAGAAGAGCAAAACTAGTACAAGAACAAGAGTTGCAAATTCAAAGATCAAAAGTGTTCTAGCCTTCTTCTTCTACACTCTCTTTCTTTCTTCTTCCTAAAAGCCTATTGTACTTATATTCATATTCTTGAATAGGCTTATCTTAGACCACCATATATTCTATATCTTTGTAAAAGATTGATCAAGGTGTGATCAATCTTCAATCTTGCAAGGTAGTGGTGTTCGTGCTCATTGTATTCATCATACAAGGTTTGTAAAGGGTTGTAGTTGGTGTGTAACTCCATCAACCCTGTGGTAAGGTGTTTTTGTGTTGTGTGATTAGTGTGAACCGAGGAAGGTGTTCCTCGAAGACTGGAGTAGGTTGTTTATAACCGAGCCAGATAAAATTCTTGGTGTCCTTTACTTTCAGCATTGATTTTCTGTTTCAGCACTGTTTACTGTTTTTAATCACGTTCGTAAAAATAGTAAAAAAAAATTCAAAAATCACAAAACTTTCAGGAAACATAGCCACACGTTTTAAGGTTCTTTTGGCACAAGTTTCAACCCTTTTAGACAAGTATAAGTTAACCAAACGTCCAAATTTCTGAGACTAGTGCAGTCTGATTTTCAGGCTAAGGTTGAGACTTTGAGTGTATTTGACTAACTTCCCGAAAGAATTTTTCAAAACTTTTTCAACTCATTTAAATATAACATATAAGGGGTTAGTGGTTAAAATTTCAGAGCATTTGGAGTTACGTACAAATAGGAATTAATTTTTGAAATCAGTCTACCGTTTCTGGCAGATTCGCACAATCTGACCACCAACAATTTTTGAAGGGGTTAGAGGTTGAATTTAAATCTGAAATTTTTAGGAGACACTCATAACATATGATTCTAAGTTCTCTCAAAAGTTCAGAATTTTTGAAGACCTGCAACCTATTTTTAAAAACGTTTTAAAACTGGTCCTGAAAACAGAAACTGTTTTCAGAAGTTGGGTTCTTGAGTCAAAATCATTTTAAAAACCACATTTTTGCACCCACTATTCAACCCCTCCTTCTAATGGTGCCTTGCAGATCCTACAAACAAGGTGTGATCATTCCTATGCCAATTAAAACTAAACATCAATTGGCAGATGTTTTTACAAAAGCGCTTGATTCAGTGACACTTCAGAACCTGACTTCTGCTATGGTGTGTGCAATATATTCAACACGTTAGTTTTGAGAGGGGGTGTTGAAGGATAAGTTCGAAGCACGAAGAGTGAAGAAGCACAATTCAATCACAAGTAGCATTGGAGCAGCGAGAACTGTTGAATTGGACAAAGGATCAAAAGCTAGGATGTTAAAATGATGAGCTGTCAGTTCTTGAAGGCATGATAAATGCCAGGAGCACGTGAATGGTGAAGGAAATGGAGTGCAAGCAGCGACAAAGTGCAAGAGGAAAGCTGGAGAAGAGGAACTCCCCGCGGGAGTTTTTAAATTTGTGAAATGTCCTTATTACCCTTATTCTTATGTAAATGTGGTAATAGAAAGTAAGGGGTAGAATAGTCTTTTCACCAATTTTAATTTTCTGTCTCATCTCAATTATATAAAATGGAGCCGGGTTCATCTTCTATACCCGGAAGAATCGAATAAACATAACTCCAGTTTTTGCCATCTTTTTCTCTCAAATTTGCCACAGCAAGCGCTTTGTGTTTGGTGCGTTTTGATTTTATAGTCAATTTTGACACAATCCATGATTGAAGGTCAGCGATGGATCGACAAAGGTTGGGTCAGCATATGCCAATCTTTTGTCGAGTGTCTTTAATATATATTATTAACCCAGTTAAGCAATTTGAAAGAATTATTTTATTTAAAAGCATTTGATTTATTTGATCAATGCTAGTTATTCTTATATAAGCTAAAGGTGCTTATTGTAATGCTTAGCCATGTTTTCTTTTAGCTAATTTGTCTACATTCGTAAGATAATCGCTTTTTTCTTTTCTTTTTTTTGAATATTGTTATACTAGATGAGAGACAAAAGTTATTTGAAAGGAAAAAGGATTTAGGTAGCAGTTGCTGGATGTGATATGAATTTGAGTAAATTACTCAAAATTGGTGAGACCTACGTAACGAAATATCTGTCTTTTCTATGGTCATGATGTGGGCTGAGAATATTCTAATAATTGCCTGTAATATCTACTGTTCATGGTTAGAAATGATGTGTTTTTAGGTATTTCTGATTGTGAGTCGTCAATCTTAAATTAAATCAAGTGCTTATTACATTTGTGCAATCATTTGTTTTACTATATTTGATTAAATCATATATGATCATGTTTTGGTTAAATTGGATGTAATGAGTTTTCAATATTGATAGTATACAGTGTTCAGTATAATGGTCACGAATTTTAAGTTATGTGCTCTTTAATATACGATAAGTGCTTATTGGTATATGTTTTATGAAAATTTTGTTTCTTTCATATTATATAGAGGTTTAGAAAAGACAAAAGTAGTTGAAAGTTTTATTAGAAAATGTGTAGTCAAACGTTCGTATACTAAAATCTTCAAACGGCCAAACTATATAATTTGGAGTTTTTACGAATTTTATTATATTTCACAATTTCCAGTAGGCAGATACTTGCCTGCTTAAATCAAAAAGCTGAATTTATCAAAGGGATAAGAAGGGATATAATCGAATAAAAGTAATAGTAGTGCCAATGTATAATCTTACGAATATAATGTGAAAGTAACATTTAATAAACCATTAACGAGGTTACGTTAACGGGTATGCGGTTAAACTTTTTTATATGAAATAAACCAATATAATTTATTAATTAAAGCATGATAAAGTAGAAAAGAAATATTGCCAACTTACATGCATATTTACTTATAATTGATAAACCACTGTTGTTTCTATCTAGATATATGTAGGCCCATCTAAACTCCAGACTAAGGTCGAATGCAGAATATTTATAACACTAAGAGTTATTTTCTGTTTCCTCCCAAAGAGAAAACACAAAATCCGCCACGTGCTCAGCTGATACTTAAGTAATATATTACATTTAAGGTTGTCAGTTAAAATCTTGACAGCTGCAGATATGTATTTGAACCATACTGTCAGTTTTTTATACCTCAACCGGTTTGGACCAAAACACCTTATACACACCAAGTTTTGATGGAGACCTCGAAACTATGGTACGACTCTCTTTTTTTCGATCTTACAGAGAAATTCTGGTTTCCGAATGTAAAGTTTTGTTTGTTACATTACGAACCGCACAACATCAAAAGTCATCATATTTAAAGTAGTCACACATGCTAGTGTCGTAATGATTCTTTATGCCTACAGACTTGCACTATTTTTCCCGGGGAAAAAAAAAACATCTAAGACTCTAATTATTAAGATAGATTTTCTGCAAGTTGCATTATTGTATCAGAAAGTTAATTACGAAAGTTGACTTAAGTATGATGATTTTGCATTGGAACAACGTCACATGTTAAATTACCACTGATCATTGATATTGATGAGTTTTTTTACGAAATTTAATTCATATATTATTTTTTTGTGAGGGAACTAAGGCAAACATATAGAAGCCGGAATTCTTGAACCGACAGTAAAAAAAAGACCACCTCTAATTTGGTACATGCGCTTGCCCACAGAAACAAAAAAAAAAAAAAAAAAAAAAAAAAAAAAAAAATTAAAAGAAAAAAAAAACACGAAAACTACGTAATAAAGCAGACATAGTCAGAAAATTCGACTGAGAAATACACAAGTCAAATCTGCGCTCAAAGGTGTATAGACTTTGGCAAGAATTGTAAAATTCCAGAGCAAATTTCTTCTATGTAGACTTTGGCAAAAACGACAAAACACCAAATACAAGTATTCTGCATGTCTTCATCATATCTTTTCAATAACTCAACCCGCACAATGTCTCAATATGGCATTCTTGGCTGAGACAAAAGTCTAAAATTGGCTTCATAAAAAACTAGCGACTTCACTTCTTTCGCGAAGTCAAATCCTCAACTAGACCAAAGATGATCTACATTATAAAAAAATATTGTCGAAATATTGCCAGACGAATTTTATTGTTAGATATTCCATTACATAAGCTCTGCACAAGATAAACAACGTTAAAGGTCTCTAAATTGTTACTACATGAAAAAACTCTCTGACACTCAAGTCCTTATGAGTTAAATCATGTTGTATGTTAGAATAATAGAGAAATCTGTCTTAGTTATTGAGTATTTCTCCATTGGATTTGAATGTCTTATGGTGGGGGCATTGCTCATGTCTTTTGTATAGTTTGGACAGTCAATGCATGTCGAGGTGTTGTGGAGAGTGACAAGTGTCATGTCTAGCTTGTGCATAGCTGCCAAGTGGCACCATGTGTCAAGTTGGTGGCTAAGCTGCTTGCTGGCAAGTGTTTTCTCTGGCAGTTGTCTTCTTTACCGAGCTGAACATGATGTCCTTGGCCACTAAGTCCACTACCGACCTGCGGGATGTGGTCGATGTGCTAGCCGTTGCTGAAGTTAAAGCTGAGATGAAGTGACGCTTACGAATGGGTGTCCAGCCTTAACGCCTCTGAACGTGTTTTGATGATGCTGACATGAGATCCTTATCGGTGCCAAGGTGGCATCCTATGTCTCTTGGGCAACGCTAAATTGACTGTGTATTTAGACCCAAACAGCTCTGGTGAACCCTAGGCGACCTGCGTCCGTGTGGGTCGGATGAAGTTGACTGTAATGGGTCGCCTCAGTTACACTTGTCGTTATTTAGAGTGATGGTTTTATCCTCATTAGATGCCTCAAGATTAACCATACTGACTAAAGAAGGATGGATGATCCCTTTGTAACCGACAAAACCCTTTTGACTATTTCATTGATCCACCTCCTTGAGGTGTCAAATTTTGAATCATTGCACAGTTGGTGGCACTAAGAGATTGCTAGATATTTTATTTCGAGGCGGTTTCGACTGTAATGGGCCTCGATTTTCGTATAACGGGAATCCCAGTTGGAATATTTTGCCCTCCCCCCTCAAATATTTCAGAGCAAAAGGGTCCGAACCTCATGTTTCTTATTCACTTTCATTTCTGCCAATATTTTCAACCTTTCTTCTGCCTTCTCCATCGCGTTTGTTCATTCCCTGTGTCTTTGGCCATTCTCTACAGCTTCCAACCTTTCTTTCTCCGGCCTAACTTTAGTCAAGTAAGTCTTTGAACTTTCCTTTTATTTCTTGATGTTTCCCTTGAAGCATGTCCCTCTGATTCCCAAAATTTCTTCAAAGCTACCTCATACACCGGTTGGCGTAAGAGATAAATCGATGTCACAGTCCTCCTTGGAGAGTACCACATCCAGTGGCCTTCATAGGTCTGCCAAGAGACAAAATATGACGGTTCATGGTCCGTTGGGCCCAACGATGCTACCGAGCCTAGTGGCATTGGTCAAGAGGCAATTTTGCTGGTGCGTTGTGACAAAAACTACAAGCCTCAAGTCGTGAACCCTAAAAGCCTATCCTTTGCGTTAGTGAAAATAGGGGCAATCCCGCTGCCTTGGTTAAGTCTCATTTCTTTATCCTTTCACAAGCCGAGATGAATGGACTATGTGAGATCCATCAGATCAATTATGAAAGGTTTTATCCGATTCTTCCTCCTCTTGGCCAGACAACCATAACCCCATGTCTATGACGAGTACTTTCGAGTAGGTTTTAGTATGCCTGCCCCCACTCCACTGAGACTAATACTTTTATTGTTCAGACTGATGCTTCCTCTGTTAAAGATATAGTTGAAGATAAGAAGAAAAAAAGGCCTACGTTATAATTTGTCTTGGCATGGTCATGACTTGGATGGCATGGTAAGGATGGTGCGTGAGTCCCGGCACGCATTGGCATGGTTGGCATATGATGGTGCATGTAGGCTTGGCGTGCTTGGGATGATTAGCGTGGTTGGCACGTTTGGCACGGTGGCACGCTTGGCACGATGGCACGCTTGGCATGGTGGCACGCTGGTTACATGTTAGATTTGGCACGGGTGTTGCATGATGATAGTTCTGCTGCGAGTACTGCGGCTTCAACACTAGACGGAATCTTCTCCCACAAGCTATCTTATATTTCTAGATTGTTCCTTAGACTAGTATAAATACGTATGTTGTTTGTAATGTAGGATGAGATGAACATTTTTCATAAAATTTCGGTTTGTTTGTCATCTTCTTCCTCCTCAAGCTGAGGCTATCAAAATTTTGGCGCCATAGAGCGTTTTTGTTCTTTTCTTCGAATTGATCATATACATTGATACATTTAGCCGTTAGTTTCCAAATTTCGTATGAATTTTGACATGGTATCAGAGCCATGACAATTTGCTGATTGATTCATAGTTTGATCCTTGTTGAATTCTCCATCACCTCTGCGTTTCCTTTCGCAAATCATTCTAACTGAAGTGTAAATATGGCAAATGCAAGTGCTGCTTCATCTAGCTCTCGAAGTAATCATGTGAACAATGAGAATCCGACAAGTAGTCCTTACTACTTGCATCCGAATGACAGTCCAGCTATAGTTCTAGTTCAACCTCCGCTCAATCCGCACAATTTTCACTCATGGAGCAGGACTTTTCAAATGGCATTGCTGGTAAAGAACAAGAGCTGTTTCATTGATGGATCCATGACCAAACCTGCTCAGAATGATCCTCAATTTCAGCAATGGAGGCAGGTAAACACCATGATCCAGTCTTGGATCATGAACTGCGTTTCTCCTTCAATTGCGCAAAGTATAATGTGGTATGATAATGCTTTGGATGTGTGGAACGATCTAGTTATGAGATATGGAAGTGGTGATCCATTCAGATTGTCAGATTTATTGTGTGAATTTTATGCGGTAAAGCAGGATAACCTCAGTGTGAATGATTATTTTACAAAACTGAAAGTGTTGTGGGAAGAGCTGGCTTCCTTAAGATCCATACCGAAGTGTGATTGTCTTCGATGTGTGTGTGACATAACTAGGAAGATAAATCAATTCATTGAAAGTGATTACGTTATAAAATTCGTTAAAGGATTAAATGAGGAGTTTGATCCGGTGAGATCACAAGTGTTTGTGATGACTCCGTTGCCGGATATTAAAACTGTGTTTGCAATGGCATTGAAATTTGAAAGGAAAATCACCAGTAATGCTGCCTCAACTGGTTTTAGCAATGCACCTACGGCCTTGGTTGCTAATGGTGATGATCAGGAAGGTTTTGTGGCAAATGCGTATGCCAATAGGAGGCAAGGACAGTCATACAGAAGAGGAAATGGAAGGTTTCATCAAGAGGGAAATAAGCGATTGCAGTGCAATCATTGTGGTATGATTGGACATACAAGTGATAGATGTTATAGAAAACACGGTTTTCCCCCCGGATTTAAGTTCAAAAATCAAGTTAATGCTGCAGAGGTAGTTGAAGAGAGTTATCAGAACTGTGACGCTGAGTCACCTGCGTCTGTTTCATTTCCCCAGTCTGCTCAATCTCTCACTCAGAAACAGTTTAACAAACTTTTGAAATTATTGGATATTGATGATAATGTTGCAGGAGGCAATGGAATCAAGGAGGTGCAAGGAGCAGTTTTGACTGCGCAGACTGGTATGTCAACAGGTAAACAATCTATAAGTACTGAGAGTGTGTGGATTTTGGATTCAGGAGCCACTGATCACATTTCATGCTCCTTGTCACTGTTCCAATCCTATGATTCTGTTGATCATGTCTCTATTAAACTCCCTAACAATATCACAGTTGAATCCACTCACAAAGGAGTTGTTGTTTTGCATAGTGGTCTGGTATTGAAGGATGTGTTGTACGTTCCTTCGTTTTCTTTCAATCTTGTTTCTCTCAGCAAGCTTACTGATTCTCCACATTTGCTTGTTTCATTTCATGACTCTGGTTGCTTGATTCAGGATCAGTTGTCCAGGAGGATGATTGGTTCAGCTAGGAAACATCATGGGCTTTACTACTTACATGATTCCAGTATAGCCTTGCAGTGTGAAGTGTCCAGTAAATGTTTTTGTCCTTCTGTTCTGTCTTCTGCTAATCTTGACTCTGATGCGTATCTTTGGCATGCCAGGCTTGGGCATGCCTCACCAGCTAGAATACAAGAATTGCATAAGTTGTATCCAGACATACCTTCTTTTAATAAAGATAATGCTTGTACGGTGTGTCCTTTAGCTAAACTGAAAAGATCACCATTTCCTAGTTCTGTCACGATTTCTAAGCTTCCCTTTGATCTCATTCATGTTGATATTTGGGGCCCTTATAGGCACCCTACAATGTACAATCAAAGATATTTTTTGACTCTAGTTGATGATTGTTCGAGGTATACTTGGATTTATCTGCTTAAAGCAAAGTCTGAGGTTAGGCAGATTCTGCAAAGTTTCTTTCGTTATGTGGTTACTCAGTTTGGTGCTCATATTAAGGTTGTTAGGAGTGATAATGGGTTGGAGTTCAAGATGTCTGAATTCTATATGCAGCATGGAGTTGTCCATCAAACAACTTGTAATCATACTCCCCAGCAAAATGGGGTGGTTGAAAGAAAGCATCAGCATCTGTTGGTCGTGGCTAGAGCCCTCAGGTTTCATGCTTCACTGCCTATTGAATATTGGGGGTTCTGCCTTCAGCATGCCACCTATTTGATTAATCTGATGCCTTCACCTATACTTCAGAATAGGACTCCCTATGGGATTTTACATCAGAGTCAGTCCGTCTACACTCATCTTAGGGTGTTTGGGTGTTTAGCGTTTGCTTGTGATACTACTCCTCATAAGGCAAAATTTGAGCCCAGGTCTGTACCTTGTGTTTTTCTTGGGTTTCCTATGAATACAAAGGGGTATATTCTCCAAAGGTTGGAAGACAAGTCTGTCATCGTGTCAAGAGATGTTCTGTTTCATGAGAATTCTTTTCCATTCTCCAATGTGTCTTCTGTGCCAGCAATGTCAACCTCAATGCCTCATACTGTAGGGGATGTTCCTTTGACATCATGTTCAGCTCCAACTCAGTTGCATCCCTTACACGAATTGTCATCATGTCCTAGTACTCCTCATTCAAATGAGGCTGTGTCTCCCACAAGGTCACCTTTGCCTTCGGTATCTTCTTCTCCTACCTCTCAGAAATCAGGAACCCCCTCAAATGACCAGATACCTGTGACTCAGCTGGAAGTTTGTTTGCCTCCAATTTCGGATTCTGATCACAGATGTGCTAGACCAAGGCATGCACCATCCTACTTACAGGATTATTATTGCAATCTTAGTCAATCCTCTGACACTGTACAATATCCCATACAAGCTTATCATTCACTTGAGGCCCTGGCTCCAGAATATAGATCATACATCCTTAGTATCAGCACTGAACAGGAACCTGCGACGTATCAGCAGGCTGCTGGATCAGCACATTGGCAACAGGCTATGCAGATGGAGTTGGCTGCCTTAGAAGCTACACATACATGGGACATTGTTCCCTTGCCACTGGGTAAGCAGCCTATTGGCTGTAAATGGGTATACAAGGTCAAACGCAAGGCAGATGGCTCCATTGAGAGATACAAAGCTAGGCTTGTGGCTAAGGGGTATACTCAGCAACCAGGTATAGACTATGTTGATACTTTTTCCCCTGTGGCCAAGATGACTTCTGTGCGTTTGCTTTTGGCTTTGGCATCTGTGAATCATTGGCATGTGCATCAATTAGATATCAATAATGCCTTTCTTCATGGTGATCTATACCAGGAGATTTATATGGAGTTGCCTCAAGGTGTTCAGTCCTCAGTTCCTAATGCAGTTTGCAAGCTTCAGAAATCCCTTTACGGGCTTAAACAAGCTAGTAGACAATGGAATGAAAAGCTTACTTTGTATTTGTTGTCTCAGGGGTATAAGCAGTCTAGACATGATTACACCTTGTTTACTAAAAGAACTTCAGACTCTTTTGTAGCTTTACTCATTTATGTTGATGACATCATTGTAGCTAGTGATTCTTTGTCTCACATTCAGCATCTGAAGGATCATTTGCATTCTACATTTCAAATCAAAGATTTAGGTGTTCTCCGATACTTTTTGGGGCTTGAAGTGGCAAGGTCTCAGGGGGGGATTATGGTCTGTCAGAGAAAATATACATTGGAATTATTGGAGGAGACAGGTTTTCTGGCAGCCAAACCTGTTCTGACACCTATGGAACAAAATTTAAAACTGGAGCATAATGATTCACCTTTATTTTCTGATGTGTCTTGTTACAGGAGGATTATTGGTAAGTTACTGTATCTTACCATTACAAGGCCTGATATTTCTTATGCTGTTCAACAGTTAAGTCAGTTTTTAGACTGTCCTACAGAAATGCATATGAAGGCAGTTCATAGGTTGCTTAGGTATTTGAAAGGTAATCCTGGACAGGGGTTGTTGTTTCCTAGCACAGGTTCGAAATTGCTTAAGGCATACTCAGACTCAGACTGGGCTGGTTGCACTGAAACCAGAAGATCTGTTACAGGATATTGTATGTTCTTTGGTGATGCACTGGTATCTTGGAAAGCAAAGAAACAGACCACAGTGTCTAGATCTTCTTCAGAGGCTGAGTATAGGTCGCTTGCTGCAGCTACCTGTGAAATACAGTGGTTGCTATATCTGTTAAAAGACTTGGGGGTAGAGCAGAAGGAACCTGTGGAACTGTTCTGTGATAATAAGAGTGCTGTGTATATAGTTGAAAATCCGGTGTTTCATGAAAGGACAAAGCATATAGAGGTGGATTGTCATGTGGTTAGAGATAAGTATCAAGAAGGAGTGATTAAGCCAATGCCAGTGAAGACTGAGTTTCAAGTAGCTGATTTGTTTACCAAGGCATTGAATTCACAAAGGTTACAATTTCTGACTTCTGCTTTAGGGGTCTGCAATATTTTTAAGAAGTCAGAATTGAGGGGGGGTGTTAAAGATATAGTTGAAGATAAGAAGAAGAAAAGGCCTATGTTATAATTTGTCTTGGCATGGTCATGACTTGGATGGCATGGTAAGGATGGTGCGTGAGTCCCGGCACGCATTGGCATGGTTGGCATATGATGGTGCATGTAGGCTTGGCGTGCTTGGGATGATTAGCGTGGTTGGCACGTTTGGCACGGTGGCACGCTTGGCACGATGGCACGCTTGGCATGGTGGCACGCTGGTTACATGTTAGATTTGGCACGGGTGTTGCATGATGATAGTTCTGCTGCGAGTACTGCGGCTTCAACACTAGACGGAATCTTCTCCCACAAGCTATCTTATATTTCTAGATTGTTCCTTAGACTAGTATAAATACGTATGTTGTTTGTAATGTAGGATGAGATGAACATTTTTCATAAAATTTCGGTTTGTTTGTCATCTTCTTCCTCCTCAAGCTGAGGCTATCAAAATTTTGGCGCCATAGAGCGTTTTTGTTCTTTTCTTCGAATTGATCATATACATTGATACATTTAGCCGTTAGTTTCCAAATTTCGTATGAATTTTGACATCCTCAGATCATATCCAATGGTCTGAGGACTATGACTTGTTATTCCCTTTTTTTGAGTCCTCGAGGTCAGCTTTAAGCTAAAATTTTAGAAGTTTCTTCAAATGCAAGAACCATGAAAGCTGGTACTACTTCAATATACGGAATCTGATCAAATAGTTCTAGTTTACTGTAAATCTTACCAGCTCGACAAAGAAATGGAAAGGCCGATTACTTTATGTGAGGAATGTCGGTGCAATAAACTTGGATGTTTGGTGCACGTCAAAAATGAGCAACAAGAAACCCGTTCAATAGTTCCAAGACATGGCTCAGAGTGTTTGGAGCTTCAAAGCTAATGTCGACTGGCTCAAGGTAATTGAGTACACCTTGGAAAAGGCTGGCTTAGAGCGCTTGACATGTGGCCTGAGCTTCAAGGTGTTAAGCAAAAAGATTGGATTGTCATCAAGGGTACGATAGCTGAGCGTTTAGACTCGCATTATTTTCTGATTTCGCATTTTATCTATGCTGATTCCTTTATCTGATGCTGTAAGAACAATATCTGGGACGGCAGCTGATGTCCATGCTAGAATAAGGGCGTGGAAGAAAGGAAAGTAGGCTGTCATAGCAGCTAATGAAGATGCATTTGTTGCCGATGTAATAGCGCAAGTGGCTAAGGCGCAGACAGCCATCAGGATCCAGGAGTAACTCATGGACCCAACTACACTACAACTGGATGCTGAGCTTCGAGAGTTGTTGTAGCAACGAGTCTATCTAGCCGTTGGTTCCTCTCTCTCGCTCTCTCCCCCCTCTCTCTCTCCTGATTTGAGCTATCTTCAGATTTCCTTAGGCTTGCTACAAGATGTGAGGGTTATCCCTATTAGCACAAATTGATGACATTACGATCCAAGAGGATGAACGCGGTAGACCCTGTATAGGTCACATCTTTAGAGGGGGTGAAAGCTGAGGATGAAATCTTAATAGCTCAGAGAGATTAGAAAAGGAAGCGGGCAAAAGTCTATGTCCCTCCTTGGGAAGAGTGGCTAAGACCCATTGAGCACCCCACTGCTGAAGTTTCACTCCCCGCTGAGGCTCAAGATCACGAAGAACAAGGTGAGACTCACCCTGGCTAGAATAGTGCTCAGGTGATGGAGATCACCTGTAATCTTAACCTAGGCTCGATCATGCAATATGACTTACGAAAGCTCAAGCACATGTCTTTTGGAAAATTAGCGGACAAGCTTCACCGTAAAATGACCTTGGTAAGTCTCAACCTTTTGAGTATTCTTATATTTTAATATAATCTTCCTCAACCACTTGTTTCCCTTGTAGTTCAGAGCTACTCAAGTTGATTTCGCAAATAGAGTTGAGGCTCTGAGCGGCTTCCTAGAGAAGGAGATGAAAAACTGAACCTCCCATGCCGAAACTTCCAAGGAGTGTCTGAAGAAGATTAATGAGCTCGAATCGGAGCTGGAAGGCCTTAAAACAAGTTGGAAGTTGACTAGAATTTGGCCTCGTCCATCTTCAAGTCATCCTAGTTCAAGTTCAGAATAGATGATTTGGGGAAGATTTCTATCCAAGCTCAATCATTTGCTGATGCTCTGAAGTATGAGATGAGGGAAATGAAAAAGAAACTGGCTGAGGCAGAAGCAAGCAGAGTCAAGGGTGACCGTCAATTGGATGTGTTGGCGAATAAGAATCAGCAGCTGGAATAAGAGTCTTACTTTTTTCAAACAGAAGTTGATCGAAGCCAAGGAAGCTGATGTTGCTGATTTCAAAAAATAAAACTTCCTCACACAAAACTTGATCATCACAAGGCTACAACATAGAGATGGGATATATGAAAGCATAGATCTCTATGCTAAGGTCGAGCAATCCTTGAGCAAGGAAGATCTAAGACTGTTGGAGTCGTCTAGTTCCACAGCGAAGACCAACTTCGAGGGACGATACATACTTTTCAGCAAGGGAGCTGACCTAAGGGGCACCGACTAGGCTAGGCTTTAGCTACTTTTGTTTTCATTCTTGTCAACTTGTACCCATCATTTTTATTCCACAGCTTTGTAATCAACATTTCATATGAATGAAATAGAGAGTTTTTAGTAGTGTTTTGTGTTAAGCTTTTCACTTCTGTTTAGCCTCTTTCTCATTTAGTTATGTTTGACTTGCTAACTAAGCCAGAAAGCTACGAAGTATAACCACATCAGCCTTCTAAACATAGCTAAACTAATCTTCTGAACATAACAATAAAATGCAAATGCTCTTTAACTTACGCAAGTACAACACCTCAGGCCTTTTTTAGGCAGAGCCTAGTTGACAAGCAAAATAATAACCAGGAGTGAACAGATAGTTGTAAATCTTAAGTGATTTTCAACGAGATCACATCGGACCACTTAATAAGGTTGACATGAATAATAATCCGCCTTTTTTGAGAAGGAGTAAGCAACTTCAGACTCTAAGTGTAATCACTTTGGGCCGCCAAAGCTGAATTGAATTTAGAAAGAGCAAAAATACCCTATTTTTTGTGTGGCTACTCCAAGGCCTCAAAGGATGATCTGTAATTTTGTATAGCCTCCTGAAACATAGTCTAATGATTTAAACAAAATAGATTTCAAGTCTAGAAAACATGTTCTATGATGGCCTAGCCCCCAGAAATGAACCCCAAAAATAAATTAAACTAGGTTTCAAATTCTGACATCTGAGGTGTTTTGTTGGTAACTCCCATCTAAGTTATGAAGACTTGTTCCGTCGGATTCTTTTGATAGGATATAGTGACTACTCAGACCTACTGATGTCGAACACGACAAACATGTGGCGGCCTAATCTCCTTATTATGTTCATCCAGACCTGTTAAGTGTGGGGTATACAAAACTTGTTGCATCTTATCCCCGAGCCCACTGGTAAGGCATGCACAAAACTTGTTGGGGCTTAGTCCCATTGTTGGGGTGGCTACTCAGACCTGCTGAGATCAATTGGGAAACCTGTCCTACTCCTATTTTTTAGATGTGACGACGGCTTAGACCTGCCGAGGTTACATAGTTGAGGGTCTGTCTCGATTATATGACATGGTGTCTGAGCTATTTCTACTCTGAAATGTTATAAACAGTAAAGAATCAACAAAATGTACTTTACTTTCTTGAGAGAAAATTTACAAGTACTATACATGAAATGATTTCAAATTTGATACGTTCTCATCCAGAGTTTCTAACTTGTAAGCTCTAGATGGAGAAGCGTTGACAACGCGGTATGGCCCCTCCCACTTTGGGTCAAGACCGCTTGAAAGATCGACCAAGCTTACTGCATTCTTTCGAAGAACAAGGTCTCTAACCTTGAAAATTTTATGTCGTATTCTCATGTTGTAATATTGAGAGATCAAGTTCTTGGATCGCATCATTCTAATGTGAGATTGTTTACTACTTTTTTCCAAGCTATGTAGATTAAGGAAAAGACTGTGGTCATTATTCTGATAAAAAATAATCCTCCACTATAGCGGCGTGGAGCCAATCTCAACTAGTGTCATGACTTCAGTACCGTACACCAAGGTGAAATGAGTTTCCTTAGTTGAGATGGAAGGAGTTATATAATATGCCTATAGGATGCTGGGAAGCTCATATACCCAACCTGCTCCGGCTTTTTGTAGTTGCTTCTTTAAACCTTCTCCCAAATTACGGTTGGTAAGCCCTGCCAAAACATAAGGTTGAGAACAGACCATCGAGGTGATGTGATGTTTTATTTGCAACCGGCACACGATATTTTTACTGGATCCAAAATTTAGTAATTTAATCCAAAACCAATCCCAAAGAAAAGGCAGAAAAAATTGGTCCAATTGTTGATCTAAAAATTTCTAAAATATCATAACATTCAATTATATCTCAGCAAATTGCTTCACATTGTTGGAGACCAAGAATCTTGATAATTTTCCATCATCACCGCCAAAGGCTAGGATTGGTTCCACCTTGTAACATAGTGAACGACAAAAAAAAACATACTGAACAGATCCTGCAGCACACAGTAAAGGTCCGACGAGATCAATCTCCCATTGAACAAATGGCTGAGAGCTGAAAATGGGAATAATTTCTTCATTGGAAACATAAGTAGCATGGAGTGCACCTGCGGCACTTGGCATGTTTCACCAATTCAAGAGCATCCTGGTGTAAGATCAGCAAATAGCAGTCAGCCAGATAACACTTATGCACGAGAGACCTTGAACTAGAATGATTACCATAGATTCTCATATGAATCTCATGATGAATGTAATCACCTTCATCTTCAGAGACACACTTCGGCCATGGTTGAAGAAAGAACTCCTATGCAAGACTTTGTTAAAGAGAGTGTACCTAGCCGTCTTGATCTGCATCTTTTTTGCCGCTAGTTTGTCGGGTGGCTAAATCCCGTGCTTTAAAAAGTTAACAATCTTTTATATCCAAATGTCGTGGTAATCTGCTTAAAGATCCTCGGTTGATCATAAGCTCAGTGCTTAATAAGTTCTATCACTATTTTTTCTACCTGAAGCTGTTGGAGTCAATGAGGCAAGATGAGAAGTGTGTCGACCCTTTTGTTGGCCGACCTTGTGATATGTTCGATCTCAAAAGACTTGAACATTCTTTTAAGTTGCTCAACCTTTAATAGATACCCGTTCAACTGATCCTCTTTGGCTTTATAGTCATCGTTGACATGGACCACAATGAGTTGAAAATCATTGTACAATTTAACTTTCTGAGCCCTGAGTTTTTTTGGTGAGGCTTAGGTCGGAAATCAAGGCTTGGTAATTGGCTTCCCTGTTTGTGGAGTTGAACTTGAACCGAAGTGCATACCTAAATTCTTCCTCTTTTGGACTTATACATGCTCCACTACCATCACGGGAAGAGGATGCATCAATGTAAATGGTCTATTTCTCCTAATAAGGCTGCTCATCCTCAAAAGAAATCCCTTCAGCAATAAAATCTGTCAACCCTTGGGCCTTAATAGAAGTCTGAGGTCAACATTCAATGTCATACTTGGTCAGTCCTACAACCCATATGGCAACTCAGCCCGACATCTCATGCTTGGACAAAATTTGCTTCAAGGTTTGATCAGAGATGACCGTAATGGGATGAGATTAAAGATAAGGCTGCATTTCCCTTATGGTTGTGACCAGCGCCAATACTATCTTCTTGGTATTGGTATATCTGACTCCAGGTCTATGCAATACTTTGCTCACAAAGTATATTGGCTTCTGCACGTAGTCTTCCTATCTGAATCACGACAAACTACCAAATACATATGCAGTACCTCCCCAAGAATGGACAAATTAAAGGTTGGCATCTCTGTCAGGTGGGATTTCAATTCACCAAAAGTCTGTTGACATGTGTCGTCACTGAAACATGGTTCTTTCCTTCAAAATCTGAAAGAAAGGAGCGATATTTGTGCCGACTTGGACAGACATCAATTCAATACTGCAACCCTTCCACTTAGCCTTTCCACCTCTTTGATATTGCGAGGTGAGTGCATAGCTTTTAGATCTTCAAATTTTCTAGAATTAGCCTAAATCCCTTCCTTGGAAACTATGTATCCCAAGAACTTTCTGCTCCAGACCCCAAATATACACTTTTTGGGGTCCAAGATCGTCCTGTAATCTCTGAGGATAAGGAACACCTCTCTCAAGTTTTGGATATACACATCACGAGTCTCGCTCTTTACAAGGACATCATCAATTTAGACTTCCATGATGCAACCAATCTGGTCCTTGAACAAAGAGTTAATTAGCTTGTGATTGGTGGCTCCTGCCTTTTTAGGCCAAAAGGTATCTAATGTAGCGGTAGGTGCCTTCTTCAATGATGATGGAGGTTTTGTCTTGGTCTTTCTTATCCATAGCTATCTGATAATAACCTTTGAAAGCGTCAAAAAAATCGAAGAACTCTTGTCCGATTGTTGAATCCACCAACCTGGTAATCTTTGGCAAGGGATATCTTGCGAACTTTATTCAAACTAATGTAACTATGAACATCCTCCCATTTGCTACTGCTACAGGATTGGCTAGCCAGATTAGATAGAGGACTTGCAATATAAATTTGACAAAAAGCAGCTTGCCACCTTTTCATTAACCACCTTAATCCTCTCAGAATGAAGTTTTGTTTCTTCTACTTGACGGGCTTAACATTGGGATCCACGTTAAGATTGTGCTTAGCAAGATTTTTTGGGATGTATGGTATATCCTCGATTGTCCAACTAAAGAAAAATCGTGAATTCTCTGAATAAATTATATAATGAAATCTTAACCGTTCAGGATCTAGAATGAAATCTTAGATCGTGTCTTCTGGTCTAGTTTCTCCTCAGTTAGAGTGATAATGTCATTAAGGTTGACCTGGCATATAGATAATTTTCCTTTAACCACTGCAGCATCCCAACTTTGAGCCGACTGGAGATTCCCGTGTATGTCCAGCTCGGGACTAAAACTTTAAGTTGACATGCAATGGCGAGATGATTGCCTCCAAATCTATTAAGTTCTTCCTACCAAAGAGTAGTTTGTAGGCTGAACCATTTTTTATGACGATAAAATCCATCCATAAGTTATGGAGTTTATGGTGTTTGCCAAAGATGACCGACAATGTAACCAGACTTTCTTGCTGCATTGTCGCGCAAAAAATCCAAATAATGAAGTTTCCCACAAAGAGTAGTTTGTAGGCTGAACCCTTTTTTATGACGATAAAATCCATCCATAAGTTATGGAGTTTATGGTGTTTGCCAAAGATGACCGACAATGTAACCAGACTTTCTTGCTGCATTGTCGCACAAAAAATCCAAATAATGAAGTTGATACAGTGCAAAGTTAGATGTCCTACAGCCCCAGCTGTTAAAGGACACTATAATACATCACATTGGCTACGTTTCCTATATCGACATAAGCTTGTTGAACCTCCATAGTATTATTAGGTGCAAGATTGACAAATATGTCAATCATCAAGTCTTCGTTGCAATAGCCCAAGGGAGTTGGTTCATTTGGACCGTAGGTCAGTTTATGTGACAACTTTGCCTTTTGTGGGCAAATCGCTTGAAGCTTCAGCCTCCCCTGACTTTGGTGTTGACCTTGACAGGTTAGATCCACTAGAAATTTATAAATTTTTGAATAGGACGGCCGGTAGCATCAGGCTCTTCATCCACCCCATCATCATCTTTCATGTGTTAGTGCGGCTTGTCTTCGTGACACTTTCTTCTAGAGGAGGTCAACAAAAATCTAGACAATTATGCAATCATGGCCTTGAGTTATAAAATTGATATAGATGATCCTGTTTAATCAAGCACTCAACTGCACGCGTCAGCTGGCTATAATTTTCTATGTCATGGACGATATCTTTGTCATATTTGTAGTATAGCTTGGGATTCCTCATTTGACCTCGGCCCCTGTAATTGCGACAGGTCCATATCCAGTTTGTCTTTCTCTTTGACGGCAAGGATCCTTTCTTCTGAGGCAAGTAAAGACAAAACTCCTTCCCTCACCTCCCAAGCAACCAAACGCATTGTGCTTCTCCTTAGGATCTTTGCAGGCCTCTTTTTCATAATCCCCTTGGCTCCACTTCTGTAGGCTGACTCAGCCCCTCTCTTTAACTTGTTTTCTTCTTTAGCATGGCGAATTGGTGGGCTTTCTCTGAACAGGCCCTCAGAGATTTTGGGTTCTGCTCGGATAGTTAGGAGTATAAGTGGCTTAGCCTCAGCCCAATTGTCAATAAAACCACCATTACTCTATGATTTCCCTGACCTACAAACACTCGTCCAAAAAACGCTGAATGTACTATAAAACTCACTCATTTGGCTTATGCCACTGATTCATCAAATGTGAAGAGTTTTTAAAGAAAGGTTAGCAAGACACAAATTGTGCCTTGAACCTTTAGGCTAGTTGTCGAAAAAAATATATTGACTGAGACTGCAACTCTTGAAACCATCTATTGACCTTCCTCTTGAAACCATTTCTTAGCCTTCTCCCTCAGATACATAGGAAAAGTTTTTCACCTCAATAGGTCAGGAACATCCTTCAAGCTCATTGAAATCTAAAAGTGGAAGAGATGATCTGTGGGGTCAGATGTGCAATCATAGGTGTCTATTTTGGACACTTAAAATTGTCTGCCATAGCATACTCCGCAATCTCTTCAGAGAAAAAGCTCTAATGCACTGCCCACGTGCACTCTAGGTAATCTGAGGATGAGTCATCATCAAAATAACCTCGGCTATAATGAAGCAGCAGCACCCGTTGCACGTGCTTAGAATGACATGACTTCTCTCCTAACGGCTTCTTCACCAAGGGTAAAGGTTCAGTATGTGATTCTTTACCATCACCCCTTACATTAGCCATGAATTCATCCCTTGAATGAGAGAAACACTCTTCAGATTCTTACCTTCATCGATTATCGTAAGGAAGGTCTTAGGCGGTACATGGGACCTCTAGAGCCTTGCCCTTGATTTGTTCAGCTAAAGACTGGAAGACACATATTTTGAGCCACATATTCCATGGCTTGATCATATTCCTTAGGAGTAAGTCCTTGAGTGACATCTAGACACCCGATTTGCCCATCAAAGACCTGCTCCGACGGGCAATTGAGATTTTCTGTCTGCCTCTGGTAGTGAGAAGATTCTTCACTTTCATATTGGACATTTTTACCTATTTCAATGTGATGTTATGTGAGTTTAAACAAAGAAAAAGGGGAATTAAAGGCTAGTAGGAAAACCTTCTAGAGCCATACGGGAAAGTCAGATCTTCACATGGACCAGAGATGATCCAAATAATAGAAAATATTGTCAAAACCTTGTATAGACGTAGTTTATTGACGGATATTTTGTTACTTAAGCTCTGCATAAGATGATAAATGTTAAAGGTCCTGGATTTGTTACTCTAGGAAAATCCTCTGACACTCATGTTATTTAAGGGTTTAACTACGTTGTTATGCTGAAATATTAGAGAAACATGTTTCAATAGTGGATTATTTTTCTGTTGGATTCGGATGTCCTGTGGTGGGGCATTACTTAAGTCTTTTGTATGGTTTTAGTAGCCAAAGTATGTCGAGGAACTACGAGAGAGTGTCACGTTGCTTATGGCTGGCCGTCAAGTTGTGCCATGTGTCAAGTTGCATGGCTAAGTTGTTTGTTGGAAGTGTTTGCTCTAGCAGCCGTCTTCCCCACCGAGCTAACTAGGATGACTTTAGACACCAAGTTCATGGCTGGCCTGCAAGATGTGGATGAGGTGTGAGCTGATGCATAGGTGACAGCTAAGCTAGAGTGAGAGCTTGCGGCTGGGGTTCTAGCCTTAATGTCTCTGAGCGAGTCTATTGATACTGACCTGAGATCCTAGTCGACTCTGAAGGGGCGTCCTGTGACCCTTGGTCAGCACCTACTTGACTTTGTATTTGGACCCAAGCAGATGTGATCAACCCTAGGGAATCTGTCCCCTGTGTGGATCATATGACGTTGAGTGTAACGAGTCTTGTTTTTAAATTATCGTTATCTAGGGTGGTTGTTTTGTCCTCGTCACCCGTTTCCTAATTTAATATGATTTTTGTAAATTGTCGTTATTTAGGGTGATTATTTTGTGTTCGTAACCCGTTTCTTAAGTTAATATGACTAAACTTCTCGTTAGTCAAACAAGTTGCAGACTCACTACATTATTATGCAATTTCAAGTTCGTGACTAAAATCAATATTGCACAAACGAATCAAACAAAAAACTCATCCTCTTAATCTGTGATCCTTCAGTAATGATATCTAATGATAAATTTGAATGTTCACGCATGACACTTTTGCGGCAGTATATAAACACACATGGCCAGCAAACCGACCATGTCATCCACCAAAAGTGCTAGCTGACGATGTGAAAATTATCAATCCGTGATCAAACTGAACAATCAACAATAAAAATGAACAAATTGCGAATTGAAATGAAGAACAAGAAGAAGAGATAGAAGGAGAGATAGATTTTTACTTTGGAAGAATCGATTGCAGAGTAGCAAAAAAATGAACCACGCAACTACCATCTACAGCGCAGCTGAGCCTTTATGTAGGAGAAGGCTAAAGACTAGAAATTACAAGAATGACCCTCTACTTATTAAAAACAATACATGACTTAAAATGGCATTATTGTCACCTCACACATTCAAACTGTTTAACCGCCCAACTGCTTCTTCTTCTCCCTTGTGCATCTTCCACTCCCGCGTCATGCCTTCCTGATTGTCCTTCATTTCACCATGTGCTCAATTGAATCTTCCCGTCTCACCAACACACACAACTCATAAGCATCTCAATCGTTGATTCAAGCAATGATCCAACGATCATCTGATCAATTTGCCACGGATCACAACCAGTGCTTCAACTACTTCCAACTGTATCACCATGTCCGTCTTCATCACTAAACCTGCAACCATCTTCAACACCCCCCCCCCCCTCAAGCTTGGTTTGGCATAAATGTTATGCATTCCAAGTGTAGACACCGATTGATCAGACTTCCTGATGTCAAGGGGATTAGTGAACATATCAGTTACTTGCAACTCTGTCCTGATTGGCATTAGTTTCAACATTCCTTATTGCACCTTGTCTCTGACGACATGTCAATTAATTTCTATATGTTTAGTACATTCATGGAACACTGGATTTTCAGCTATATATATAGCACTCTTACAATCACAAAACACTTCCACAGGGGCTTGACTCTTCTCCTTCAGTTCTTTCAGCAAAGCCAAAAACCACACTATCTCACATGTCACCATTGCCATGGCCCTATACTCAGCTTCAGCTGAGAACCTGGAAACCGTAGTCTGTTTCTTGGCCTTCTAAGAAATTAATGCATCTCCAAGAAATACAGCATAACATGTAATTGATCTTCTGATATCATTGCAGCCTCCCCAATCAACATCAACAAATGCTTTGAGTTTAAGATCTCCAGCTCTTGGGAACAACAAGCCTGTTATGTCCCGTGAAACTTGTGCATGAAAATGTATATGTACAATGCATGCAACACTATGCACACACGTTAGCAACCATAATATATAAAATATACACATGTATACACTATATGTACGCACATGCACACACACATTAACACATAAAAATAATAAAATTTATATATACATATTACATTACATGTACATGGCAGGAGTTAGAAAAAAGGAAATAAAATAAAACAACGAAAAATAACACCTAGAATCCTAATATGATAGGAAGTGAATAATAGATAAAGTTTAATCAAATTAAAAATTCAAATTACAACAAGATAACCTAAATATCTTTGGAGTTTACCTTATATACACCTATATCCATACCTACATGATATACGAAACAAACCCTTTACCCGTTCTTCATAAATCCCTCGACAGCCACACGCTTAAGCCCTTTGCAGGTTTTCCCAGCAAAAGCTGCCTTCATTTTTCCCTCCCCACCACAATTACGGCAGCCTTCCTAATATTCTTTCCCAATTACACTTAAATCACGGCAGCAAGGCTACCTCTCCCCTCCCAATATATCCTTAAATTTTTAGTCGTAAGCAATGATTATATATGAAGCATCTTATTGGAAGTAAGACGTGACCTTAGAAATTAAGTGATGATCCTACTCGTAAGTCACGATTTTAGACATAAGCGACGATCTTGATTAAGAGTTGATCTTCGACTTAAGCATAAGTTTTAGTCATAAACGCTGATTATATACTAAGTACGATTTGTAACTAAGAAGTGATCTTAGACATGACTTAAACATAAGCACTGATCTTAGTCGTAAGCTTTGATTATATTCTAAGTATTGAACTTAGAAATAAGTAATGATCCTTAGACAGAAGGAATGATGATACCAAGTATCGATTCTAGAAATAAGTCATGACATTAGACCTAGGTGACGATCGGATAAGGTATATGCCCATGTATACCTAGGGCATTCCATACGACTCTGAATTAGTTGTCGCATCTAAGTGCTGATTATAACCATTTGTATAATTCCTTAGATTCGTCCCTGCTAACCCGGTACCATTTCGGTAAATGAACTGGGTTCACGCCTCTACCTTGACAGTAGTGTCGGAACGCGACTAGGTCTAAGTGGGGATTGTAGTTCCTAAGAAATGATTGAAAGTAAAACGAAGTACTAAGAAAAGGATTTATTTGCATTATGATCAGTAGAAGTTTATAAGTTCTAATTATAAAGAATTAGGTTAAAGATTAGAGTACACCTAAGAACTGATTTTAGAATGTTGCTGATGACCGCAGATATAAATACGATATAAACCAATTACTGGGATATAGAACCTCTGGTATGATGACAGTACTCCTAACTTTGATCTTAGAATTTTAAGAAGATAGGTTATGATCTTAAATAAGCAGAGAATCATGGATTTAGAAATTATCTTGTAGGTATACAAGGAATGATCCTCGAGGCCTTAGCCTATGATAAAGATGAGAAATGGTCAGCGTATCACAATACGCAATGGATGTTTAGAATGGTCATTATCTAAGTGAATGATTAAGTAGTTACAAATTAAGTCATTGATCACACCATACTCAAGTTTTGAGTATGAAACTTTTTGTAAGGGGGGAAGAATGTTATGTCCGTGAAACTTGTGCATGAAAATATATATGTACAATGCATGCAACACTATGCACACACGTTAGCAACCATAATATATAAAATGTACACATGTATACACTATATGTACACACATGCACACACACGTTAACAAACACATAAAAATAATAAAATTTATATATACATATTACATTACATATACATGGCATGAGTTAGAAAAAAGGAAATAAAATAAAACAACAAAAAATAATACCTGGAATCCTAATATGATAGGAAGTGAATAATAGATAAAGTTTAATCAAATTAAAAATTCAAATTAGAACAAGATAACCTAAATATATTTGCAGTTTATCTTATATACACCTATATCCATACCTACATAATATACGAAACAAACCCTTGCCCCGTTCTTCATAAATCCCTCGGCATCCACACGCTTAAGCCCTTTGCAGGTTTTCCCAGCAAAAGCTGCCTTCTTTTTTCCCTCCCCACCACAATTACGGCAGCCTTCCTAATATTGTTCCCCAATTACACTTAAATCACGGTAGCAAGGCTGCCTCTCCCCTCCCAATATATCCTTAAATTTTTGGCAGGCAATGCTGCCATACACAAGCAGCAGCCGCTGCTCCAAAGGAAAAAAAAAGGCCAAGTTATGTCCGATTTCAATTGCGGTTTTTGTACGGTAGCGTATAATCGAGGCTAAAGGCAAGTATCCTTTCTATAATTGTTATGCTTTTTTCAAAGTTAGTATAATATTTTCATATCAAATTGGATCATGCATATGTAATTGTGATATGCATATATTGATGAAAATACATGTATTTATGGCCGTGTCTATATATATATATGTGTGTGTGTGTGTGTGTGTGTGTATGTGTGTGTGTGTATACTATGCATACATATAGATATCAAATGTATAAAAGTTATGCTGGCCGAATTTTGATTATTAATATTTGAAGAAATTCGGCCAGTTGACTTAGGTGATTTCAAAAATGTTATTTTGATACAATATGAAGTACGTACAGTACATATATTTAACATGGATATTTATACATATATAATAGTTGACTTTTATGAGAAATATGAAAGTGTGCATGTGTATACGTTGCAGACGTAATCTTTGCATTGTGATAAAATTGAAATTTTGATTCTGTTGCCTGGTATATGGCCAAAGCCATATATAATTTCGGACAATTGACAAATTATTTATGTATGTGTTACTTTAATGTTAAGCATACAATATATATGTATATACATGTGTGTAGGCCAATTGAGGAATAAATAAAAATTTGAGAAATTGGAATGTGATATTACCATGAACAAGGGGCTTTAATGAAGTGGGATTTAGAATTGAAGGGAAATTAAATATGTGTGTTAGAAGGGGTGCTGATGTTGAGAAATTGGTGGTGCAACATTTATATATTCTTATTTTCATATACCGACATAAATTTGAAAGGATATTATATATGTATGGTTAGGTATATAAGTGAGGTTGTCGCTGCCCTTCATGGCATGGATTGGTATGAATGTTATATGCATGTTTCAAAGTGAAACGTGTAAGTATAAGCGCGTGTATGCATGTGTATGAGCACGGACATATACGTGGGTATACTTACACGTGGATGATAAATTGGAACTAAAACGGTAATAAAATGATAAACGAAAAGATGTTTAAAGTTGTACTTGTCAACTTCCTGGATTAAGTGTGAAAGTTAAAGTTTTTGTCTTTTTCCAAAGCAACCATCCGAGGCCTTTAGGAAAAAGGAAGGATTTGCCCAACACCAAGCATAGAGGTCAGCGGGGTTGGGAAGAAGAGATTCTGCGTAGGAAGTTAATTCGTCAAAAATGTAGGTGCCTCTTCCCCCCTCAAACGGGTAAGATTCATGCATGCTTTGATGGTATATTAATGTGTTTCGTTGTTTTTATTTGTTTAAGTCGAAAATTTTGTTTCGTTGTTTTTATTTGTTTAAGTAGTAAATTTTGTTTCGTTGTGTTTATTTGTTTAAGTTGTAAATTTTGTATATGTTGGAAAGCATGAGATATATTGTTATGGCTACTATGTGCATGTATGTGTGTGAATTCGGAGGTAAGATTGAATCGGAAAAAAAATACCCTTAAAGAATTGAAAAAAAGGGGAACTGTTACACTAGGAGCCTTTAAAAAGTTATGTTTTGGCCTTAGAATAGGTTCCTATAGACTGGAAATAGGAGAAAATGGGGGTTGGGATCGAAATACGAATCACAGCGCGCGTTGCCACTGGTTGAACAGCCATTAAATAAAAATTAAATTAAATTAAGGCAGAGAACGGGCCGACCAACGGACTGAGCCGGCTGGCCAGTGGGTCAGACCGAAGACGGCCCATTAACCACTCAAAAAAAAATGTGTGTAGAAAAAATAATTAAATACTAGTAAAATTCAAATAAATTCCAGAAAATATAAAAGGTTGAAATTAAATTATTTCTACTTAATTTCTAAAATTTGGTAAATTTAAGAAATTAAAAATAAATAGTAATAAATAGAATTAAATAAGGGAGAAATAGAAAAAATTAGTAGAACATTTTAGAAAATTAATACAAGCTAAGGGAAGATTAAGGGTGATGATAAATAACAACTTTCTAATATTCAAAAAATTTACGAACCAAGATTTGAGTGCCGAAGGATGGTTAGGATGGGCCAAGGGCCTCAGGCGATTGTGTTTTTGCATTCATGGCACGTGCATTGCATTTATGGCAGGTCGTGACATACGGGTCACAGGCGCTCAGGATGGTGTACGGTGGCGGGGCCACGCACACTCAGGATGGTGTACGGTGGCGCGGCCACGCACACTCAGTATGGTGACTGTGGGTGGGTACGACCCACAGCCACTCAGTAGGACCCGGGTTCATGCATTGCACGGTGGAGATATCGGCATTCTGTGTGACATGACTTTATTGCGTGTGACACGTGGATGGAGCATGCATCACGTAGTTGCGCATTTTTATGTGGAGTGCTTTACTTACCGCATTTACTTTACCTTATGCATGTTATATCATATTTATGTGCTATGTGGTTATATCATTCGGTATGCATGTTTTGTATTTGTTTGAGGTGGGCATCTACTGGGTGATTTTCAGTCACTCACCCCTACTTCCCAGGTGAGCCGGATGAGGACTACGAGCACATCTTTGTTAAGGACGAGATGGACATTACGTATACTTTGGGGATTTTTCACATACTTCTTAGTACTTTTATTATCAGAGTCTTATTCAGTATTGTAAAGACGATTATTGGAGGTTAATTTAAGTTATGATTTACGTTTCCGCGAGAAAAATTTCTACGTCATTTCTAACATGTAAGAGATTGATTCGACGCCTTGTATTCTCCTTAGCGAGATACGGCGGGTGCACTGTTCCTGATGCTAGGGCTTGAGAGCAGGGCGCTACAGGTGGTATCAGAGCCGAAGCTTCAGATCCGCCTCGGAAACGCAGGATTAACTAGCTCACTTAGACATAAGTTACGATCTTTTATAAAATTTTGATTTTACCCCTATTAAACAAAGTTAGCTTAAGATATGATCTTAGACCTATGTTATGATCGGGTTATGGGAGGTGTGTGCCGATAGTGAGCTCTCCTTGGCTAACTATCGATTTATCGGCGTTCAACCTTTCAACTTATTATTGACTAATCCGATTTCTTCTCATGAACTTGGATAACAGGAAATGCCTCCACGACGTGAGACAGTTGAGAACGGTGGTGAGAACCACCAGAATCAGGGGATCATCCCCAAGCACTTGAAGATGCCATAGTCACCATGACCAACACCTTAGCACAGTATCACCCGCTGCTGAACTAGCATGCACCGCCTCCACCGCCATCGCATTTGGACCTAAGATTCTTCGACAAGGAGATGCGGAGAAGTGATGGCGCAGCACAACTGACACCGCTGATCACTTGGATCTAATTTCAAAATGAGTTTAAGAAGTACTACGTGTTCGACAGTGCGATCTATCAGAGCATGGCTCTAGATCCATGGCAGAAGCATAAATTTAGGCTATGATCTTAGAAATTAAGTTACGATTTTGTCCTTAAGTCACGATCTTAGAAATAAGTATTAATTTTTAGTCGTAAGCAATGATTATATATGAAGCATCTTATTGGAAGTAAGACGTGACCTTAGAAATTAAGTGATGATCCTACTCGTAAGTCACGATTTTAGACATAAGCGACGATCTTGATTAAGAGTTGATCTTCGACTTAAGCATAAGTTTTAGTCATAAACGCTGATTATATACTAAGTACGATTTGTAACTAAGAAGTGATCTTAGACATGACTTAAACATAAGCACTGATCTTAGTCGTAAGCTTTGATTATATTCTAAGTATTGAACTTAGAAATAAGTAATGATCCTTAGACAGAAGGAATGATGATACCAAGTATCGATTCTAGAAATAAGTCATGACATTAGACCTAGGTGACGATCGGATAAGGTATATGCCCATGTATACCTAGGGCATTCCATACGACTCTGAATTAGTTGTCGCATCTAAGTGCTGATTATAACCATTTGTATAATTCCTTAGATTCGTCCCTGCTAACCCGGTACCATTTCGGTAAATGAACTGGGTTCACGCCTCTACCTTGACAGTAGTGTCGGAACGCGACTAGGTCTAAGTGGGGATTGTAGTTCCTAAGAAATGATTGAAAGTAAAACGAAGTACTAAGAAAAGGATTTATTTGCATTATGATCAGTAGAAGTTTATAAGTTCTAATTATAAAGAATTAGGTTAAAGATTAGAATACACCTAAGAACTGATTTTAGAAGGTTACTGATGACCGCAGATATAAATATGATATAAACCAATGACTGGGATATGGAACCCCTGGTATGATGACAGTACTCCTAAGTTTGATCTTAGAATTTTAAGAAGATAGGTTATGATCTTAAATAAGCAGAGAATCATGGATTTAGAAATTATCTTGTAGGTATACAAGGAATGATCCTCGAGGCCTTAGCCTATGATAAAGAAGGGAAATGGTCACCGTATCACAATACACAATGGATGTTAGCATGGTCATTATCTAAGTGAATGATTAAGTAGTTACAAGTTAAGTCATTGATCACACCATACTCAAGTTTCGAGGATGAAACTTTTTGTAAGGGGGGAAGAATGTTATGTCCGTGAAACTTATGCATGAAAATATATATGTACAATGCATGCAACACTATGCACACACGTTAGCAACCATAATATATGAAATATACACATGTATACACTATATGTACACACATGCACACACACGTTAACAAACACATAAAAATAATAAAATTTATATATGCATATTACATTACATATACATGGCAGGAGTTAGAAAAAAGGAAATAAAATAAAACAACAAAAAATAATACCCGGAAACCTAATATGATAGGAAGTGAATAATAGATAAATTTTAATCAAATTACAAATTCAAATTAGAACAAGATAACCTAAATATCTTTGGAGTTTACCTTATATACACCTATATCCATACCTACATGATATACGAAACAAACCCTTCCCCGTTCTTCATAAATCCCTCGGCAGCCACACGCTTAAGCCCTTTGCAGGTTTTCCCCAGCAAAAGCTGCCTTCTTTTTCCCCTCCCCACCACAATTACGGCAGCCTGCCTAATATTCTTCCCCAATTACACTTAAATCACGGAAGCAAGGCTGCCTCTCCCCTCCCAATATATCCTTAAATTTTCGGCAGGCAATGCTGCCATGGGACGTGCATTGCATTTATGGCGGGTCGTGACGTAGGGGTCACGGGCGCTCAGGATGGTTTACGGTGGCGCACCCACGCACACTCAGTATGATGACTGTGGGTGGGTATGATCCACAGCCACTCAGTAGGACCCTGGTTCATGCATGGCACGATGGAGATATCGGCATTCTGTGTGACATGACTTTATTGCGTGTGACACATGGACGTGGATGGAGCATCCATCACGTAGTTGCACATTTTTATGTGGAGTGCTTTACTTACCGCATTTACTTTACCTTATGCATGTTGTATCATATTTATGTGCTATGTGGTTATATCATTCGGTATGCATGTTTTGTATTTGTTTGAGACGGGCATCTACTGGGTGATTTTCTGTCACTCACCCCTACTTCTCAGGTGAGCTGGATGAGGACTACGAGCACATCTTTGTTGACGACGAGATGGACATTACGTATACTTTAGGAATTTTTCACATACTACTTTTATTATCAGAGTCTTATTCAGTAATGTAAAGACGATTATTGGAGGTTAATTTAAGTTATGATTTACGTTTCCGCGAGAAAAATTTCTACGTCATTTCTGACATGTAAGAGATTAATTCGACGCCTTGTATTCTCCTTAGCGAGATACGGCGGGTGCACTGTTCCCGATGCTAGGGCTCGGGAGCAGGGCGCTACAAAGCCCTTGCCAACAGTTCCCTTCACATACCTTAACACCCTATGTGCTGCCTTTAACTGATTCTCTGTCAGACAATCTAGGAACTGACTTAGTTGTTGAACAACAAAAGATATGTCTGGCCTAGTGAGGTAACTCAGTTTTTCCATTAACTTTCTGTACTGTGAAACATATGGAAGCAAGTTTGAATCATTCTTGGCCAAGCTATTGTGACTTTCCATAGGACTCTTTGATGGTTTAGCATCCAAGAAACTCATCTGCTCAAGAAACTCAATAGTGTATTTGATTTGGTTAATATGTACTCCTTTCTCTGCATGTGCCACCTCAATGCCCAACAAATATTTAAGCTTGCCTAAATTCTTAATTTTGAACTCATCATGTAGGGATTTCTTTATATCCTAAACTACCCTCTCATTATCACAAGTGACAATGATATCATCAACGTATACCAACAAGCAAAGAAGTGATCAGATCTGGACTGCTGAAAACCATGAGCAAGCAAAAACTTAGTCAACGTAGAATTCAACTCCCTGCTAGCTTGTTTGAGTCCATATAATGATTTTTGAAGTTTACAAACTAGGACAGGTCTAGGCAGTATAACTCCAGGAGGTGGTGTCATATAAATGTCTTTATGGAGATCTCCATGAAGAAAGGCATATTGATGTCAAGTTGATGAATATGCCAATGGTGTTGTGCTGATAATGCTAACATCAATCTGACTGTAGTCATCTTGGCCACAGGAGAAAAAATTTCCTGATAATAAACCCCATATTGCTGAGTGTAGCCCTTTGCTACTAGCCTAGCCTTATATCTCTCAACTTGTCCATCAGGCTTTAGCTTCACTTTATACACCCACCTACACCCAATAGGTGTCTTTCCTAGGGGCAAAGGGATCAGTGTCCATGTTGATTGGTATTCAAAGCTGCAAATTCACAACTCATAGCCTCCTGCCATTCAGAAGAACTAGATGCTTCCATGTAATTGTTAGGCTCTCTATGTGCAACAAGACTCAAATAATAGGACTTGTACGCTGGAGTTAAATGATCATATGACATGTAATGATGCAGTGAATGTGGAGAAATTTGAACTTGATTGCAGTAGGAATCCTTTAAGTATGCTGGCACAATTTTCACACGTTTAGATCTGTTTGTAGTTGAGTTTTCAGGTTGTGTTGAATTGGGCACAATGGGTACATCAATCACTAGTTCATAAGGAGGGAAATCAGATGCCAATGAAGGAAGGGAAACAGGCGAATGACTGGAAGTAGTGGGAGATTCTATGACTTGAGTTTTTGAATAATGAGAGGAAAAAAGAAGGAGACAAAGAGGAAGGAGAAGAGGATGCATCAGAGGGTGTGCTTGGATTTACATGTTCCTCAGATGGCGCAGAATCAGGCAAGGGTAAAGAGAGGCTGGATTCAGAAGACATTGATACATCATTGCCAGGAGTTGGTAGAATAGAAGTAGACGTGTTAGAACTTGAATAAAAAGGTGTAGGCATTGCAACATCAGACGCAAAGGGAAACACGTGCTCATGAAACACAACATCTCTAGAGACATAGACATCTTTGCTTTCAAGATCCTGAAGAATGTAACCCTTAGTAGTATATGACAACCCCAAGAATACGCTTCTTTTAGCTCTGGGACCAAAATTTTCCATATGTCCCTGAGTGTTGCTCCCAAACGCCAAGCACCCAAATACTCTAAGGTTGTTGTAACAGGGAACTATTTTGTAAAGAAGCTGGCGAGGGGTTAAATTGTCTAGGATTGGAGCTGGAGTGATGTTAATAAGATAGGCTGAATGTTGAACATAAAACCCCCAGTATGAAGAAGGTAGATTGGACTGAAACCTAAGGGCTCTTGCTAATGCTAAGAGATGTTGATGCTTTCTTTCCACTAGGCCATTTTGTTGAGGGGTATTCACACAGCTTGTTTGATGCATAATGCCGTGAGTGGAATAAAATGAAGGCATGTTAAACTCTTGTCCATTATCAGTTCTAATGATTCTTATCTTTCCATCAAATTGTACAGACACAAACTGAGAAAAGTTCTGCATTATATGCCTTGCTTCTGACTTGGATTTCAACGAATAAAGCCAGCAAAATATAGAGTAGTCATCCACAATGGATAAGAAGTACTTCTAATTGTACATTTTGGGATACTTGCAAGGGCCCCATATATCCATATGTACAAGTGAGAAAAGAGAGTGAGTAACAGAAGATGAAATAGGAAAGGGTGCTCGTTTCTGTTTGGCAAGGGGATAAACCTCACAACTACTATTATCATCGATACAACCACTATAGGATCTAACTTCTGTACTAGTTTTCTTCTTGATGATGACATGTGTCCCAATCTTGAATGCCACAGCATTGAGTTTGCTTGTCTGGTAACTGGACCAAGTGTGATAATGGAGGAAACGTAGGAAGATGTAGATGACAAAGGCTTGTAAGGACCATGAAGATGATATAGACCCTGGTTCACCTCAGTTGAACCAATCATCAACTTGGTCTGTACATCCTATATAAAGCATTTATTAGACTGAAAAGTAATGGTAATGTGGTTATCTTTGGTTAGCTGGCTGAGAGATATCAGATTGAATGCAAAGCTGGGTACATGAAACAGATTCATGAGTATCAATTGTGGATTTATAGTGATTGTTCCACTGTGAGCAACAGAGGCACAAATTTTATCTGGTAGTTTAACATGAAGAGATGTGACTGGACAATATGAATCAAACAACTCAAGGAAGGGACAAACATGGTCACTAGCTCCAGAGTCCAAAATCCAAGTATTTAAGTTTTGGACACATAAATTGCCTGACACATTACCTTCCACATTAGCCTTCTGAGCTGACATTATAGCATGAGGTGTTTCATTGATGATGTTCTTTTCCTGTACTGGTTTGTTGCCCCTCTCTTGTTTCTCCTGCAACAGACTAATAAGCTGAGCATATTGCTCCTGAGTCAGACCTTGAGATAACCGCACACTATGACTAGATTGCTCTTGAGCATATGCCTCATAGGCCTCACGGAATTCATATTCTCCCTGGCTTCCAGTCTCAAACACCTGTTGGTTACTTCCAACACTATAGTTATCTCCGCTCACCATATTCACTTGAGACTTTGTTCTGTATCCAGGAGGATACCCATACTTCTTATAGCACCTGTCTACAGTGTGTCCTGTCATATTACAATGTGTGCAGTATGGTACTTTCCCATTACTAGGCCAAAATCTACCACCATCCTTCCTATATCCTCTTTCAAATTGCCTCTGAGAATTTACACCACCAGGACCACCAGGCCTTGGCATATACGAATTGAATCTAGATGCATTGCTTAAGTTCATTACTGATGAAGGATTATTAGTAAAATGACCTGATACTTCTGTGTATGCCAATTTTCTCTCCAACTTCACAGCCATAGCAAAAGCTGATTTTAAATCTGGTAGTGGCGTGGTTAACAGAATTTGTGATTTAACCGCTTCAAACTCATCATTGAGTCCTTTCAAAAACTTAATCACACAATCATTTTCTATGAAATTATTAAACTAAACTGCAAGATTACACGTACACCTTCTACAAGTGCAACTAGGTACACACCACAACGCAGATAGTTCTTCCCAAATTGACTTCAGCCTGGTATAGTAACCAGTAACTGTGTTATTACCTTATCTAATCGCATAAAACTCCTCTTGTAAGTTTGACAACCTGAAGGCATCTGTGCTTCCATACCTGAATTTTAAATCATTCCATATGTCTACTGCTACATCAATCCAAGTGACACTTTGAGCAATACTTGCAGACAATGAGTTGACACGCCACGAGGCTACCATATTGTTACCCTTCAGCCACGCATTATATCTTATTGTTCCCTCGGTTGGCTTAGGAATGGTTCCATCCACGAAACTAATCTTGTTCTTTGCCTCAAAGGCTCTTCTTGTCGCTCTACTCTAAGTATGGTAGTTGTTACCTTCAAGCAATGGTTTCACCAAGATCATAGAAGGATTATCTCTAGGATGTATATAATATGGATCCTCTGCAGGATCAGTTATTGTAGGAATAGAATCATGAGGATTCGAAGTCGAAGGTGAATGAATACTATTGTTTGAGGCTATAAACATGCCAAAGTTCATGAATCAGTCTCTGATGAAAATTATTAATCCGTGATCAAACTAAACAATCAACAATAAGAATGAACAAATTGAGAATTGAAATGAAGAGCAAGAAGAAGAGATGGAAGAAGAGAAATAGATTTTTACTCTGGAAGATTCGATTGCATAGTAGCAAAAAATGAACCAGGCAACTACCATCTACAACGCAGCTGAGCCTTTATGTAGGAGAAGGCTAAAGACTAGAAATTACAAGAATGATCCTCTGCTTATTAAAAACAATACATGACTTAAAAGGGCATTATCGTCACTTCACACAGTCAAACTGTTTAACCGCCCAACTGCTTCTTCTTCTCCCTTGCGTGTCTTCTACTCCCGCGTCATGCCTTCCTGATTCTCCTTCATTTCACCATGTGCTCAATGGAATCTTCCCGTCTCACCAACAAATACAACTCATAAGCATCTCAATCATTGATTCAAGCAATGATCCAACAATCATCTGATCAATTTGCCACGGATCACAACCAGTGCGTCAACTGCTTCCAACTGTATCACCATGTCCATGTTCATCACTGAACCTGCAACCATCTTCAACAGACGGGTTGGCAAGCATTCTTTTGAATGAGGGAAAATTAGCTTTTTATTCTTTGTGGATTGGTTTAATATTTGGTATACATTCTTTATTTTATTTTCAACATGTACTTCCTTTATGGTTTTGAGGTTAAGGATTTCAGACAGTTTTTTTTAACCAATTTGCATTTTGACAGGGAAAATATGCCTGAAAATAGATTGACATGTCAAGACAATTAAATGTAGGGTACATAAATCTTTTTTATGCCAAATATGCCTTTTTCATCTCCCTATAAAATCTCATCCTAAAGTGTATCCTCCAACAATTGAGGCAAAGATCTACAGGTAACAAGCATGAAAGGAGCGATGCATGTACAGAAGATCGAAACCCTTCAATGCAAAGGAATTTTGACAAGAATTTAATAATGACAAGCTCCAGCACTGGAGGGGACGCATGAGGCGGGTGTAAGGATTTAAGGTATGATATAAATGGTGCCCGACATGTAGAAAGGCAACAACATTGAAGATTGTAGATTTGGAGAAGCCAACTCGTGGAATGCTATACTTGAATTGTGACACCTGTAAGTTTTTTAGCTGGTGACATCCAATTCAAAGAGACGGAGTGTAAAATTTAATGATAGACACTGCAAACAAGTGATGGACGGTTTGTGGGTTTTGAAGCAAGAATGCAAGAAGATAGCGGCATCCTGGAATGCACACCATATGGTAAGCAGCAGCCACAGATAAAAACTGAGAAATAATGGAAGAAAGAATTGCTATAATGAAGAAGATGATGATGATATGCACTTAGGTGTTTATTTTATTTGTGTTGTTTTATTTGTGTTTGTGTGATTCTTAATTATTTGCTGTTTTATGTAATGGAAGTTGTGCTACTAAAATTTGTGTATGAGTATGTTGTTTTCTGTGTGATGGAAGTTGTGTATGAGTATGCTGTTTTTTATTGTCAACATTTCTGAGGTTCTTTGTTCTTCTGGGTTTGTGAGTTTGTATATTGCTTCTTAGGAGTCGAAGAAGTTGCAGCAGATGTAGTACTGTTTGAGTTACAAGTCTTGTGGGTTGGCTACCTTTTCTTTTTTTTTTTCAACCACCTATCCATTGGAACCTGTGACGTAGTTGCATACGCTTTTTACCTAGAGGCAGTTCTATCCTTTCTTCTCCATTCCTTTTATACATGCATAGAGGTCACGAGATTTCAATCAGATACAAAAAAAAAAAAGAAAAGAAAAAAGTAGACGGTGAATCTTAATACTAATATACCAATTTATTAGGCCTCATCAGGAACAGATAGAAGAGAACATTTAAGTGGCATTTGCTTCAATTTCTCTAAAAGGTAGTGACAGAGGTTACTTATCTCAAATCATTACGTTTACATATAACAGAAAATACACTGAAAATATTGAACTGCAAAAAAAAAAAAAAAAAAAAAAGTTGCCAACATCAAAATGCACTAATAAGGTTCAAACCCATAAGAATACTTAAGTCTGTCGAATTCAAGGTCACAAGATGGCATTACTGAATCTCAAAAGAGTAAACATAATACAAGCCACATCTCAATGAAATAATAAGGCTCAAAGCCATGAAAAAACACAAGTACTAAGGCCTTCCATTAAAGGTCACATAGCATTAAAACAAGCTCATCCTTTGGTCCATGGACTTCTTCTTGGAACGTGACTCAGCCAGATCAGTAAACCTTATGAGAAACTGAAGCACTAGCAATGGAAGATTGGCCTGCATTAGACTACATTTTATATATAATATGCTACTTCGGGCTTCTCTTTGGTGCATTCAGTGCTTCAGTGGTTCCTTTTATGTGGGGCTGATCTTATTCGATTCACCGCTAAATCAGCAACCTTCTAATAAACTGAAGCACTAACAATGGCTAATTGGTGTGCGTTGGACTGCATTGCAAATTCAATATGCCGCTTGGGACTTCTCCTTGGTGCATTCACTGCTTCAGTTGGTTTTTTTTTTTTTTCCGTGGCCTTGATCATGTTTGACTCAAATCCACATAAGTAACCTTCTGAGAAACTGAATTGGTTGCTCCATCCTTCTGCGTGGGACTTCTCCTTGGCTGGACTGGTTTCTCCCTCCATTTTAATTGTTATTTCTAACTTTCATACGTAAATGTGTTGTGTATAAATCTTACAACATTAAAACAAATTAAACATGTCTATAATTATGTTCAAACTTATCAACACTGACATTCAAAGGTTGCATAGGGAAGACTGCATACCTGTAGAGCCAATAAAACTGGATTGAACCATTCCATCATTAGCATGATTGACCACTCTATCTACCTGTTACAATTCATTTAGAAAAAAATTTGTAGGTCAGATATGTTACAACTGAATAATAGATTTAAATACTTACCATTTGGTGCACTGCAGGAGCTGAGCCTTGTGGGATGTTCTTACTACTTCTACTGTTGTATCTAAACTGCTTGCACTTTTTTACATATGGTTGTTATTCCCTTCCTTGCTGATATGCATGCTGTCCTGGGCTCCTCTGTGTGTCTTCTTCTCAATGCTGTAGGACTTTTTGCTTGTTTTCTGATAATAGGAGGCAATATTTCTCCTAGGCATATCTCTTCCCAGAATTCTATAAATAACACCGGGTAAACATTAAATGAGTAGGTTAGCATGTGGGTTTCTTTCTGGTAGGCAACATCAACATATCTGTCTATATCCCTTTTGTAAAAACTGATGGCAGCTTTGGCATCAGGACATAGGATTCCTATCATCTCAAATCTTCTACCAGTGCAAGTATTAAGTTCCAGGTCCACTACTTAGTACTTAACACAATATTCAACTCTAAACTTTCTACCATCAGAGTATTTTGGGACGTAATTTCGGTTGAGTTCTTTGTTATTCTCTAATTTTTTAGACATTAGGGCGTAATCCGCCTGTGTATCTCTCGATCCATTGTCTCTTACTGCAGATCATTCTCATAAGAATTCTCTTTATCCAATCTATCATAGATAGAACAGACATATTTCTAGCATTAAGTATACAACTTGAAAAAGACTCATTAACATTCTTAACCAAGATATCACATTTACTACTCAATTTATAGAATGTTGAATGCTCTAGACTGTCTCCATAGGGACTATACCAACCAATCTGCAGCAGTCTCCTTTCCTTCAGCTGGAGAATCGGCTATCTTAAGCATATCCATAGCCATTCTGTAATTAACTAGATGTGAAACTGAAGCAGCTCTCCACAACAAGTCTTTCAACAGCTTCCCCCTAAATTTCTTGAGATTCTCATACATATGCCTAATATGTTATCTATGCTCTACATTAGGAAGAACATCACTTATGGTATATACTAGACTTTTTGTTTATCAAAAATAAAAGCCCAGGTACACCTCCAGTACCACCAAGGTCATCAACCAAGTTGTCCAAGAACCACCTCCATGACTTATATCTCTCTGCCTCTTTCGCATAGTTTCATCCATTCCTACAGCAGTTAAAAGCTGTACACCATATGTACTTCGAATCTCGAAATCTCCTTTCAGTCCCATCTTCTACGTATGCTAATCATATACCTGTTGTTTGCAAAATAACAACAGAGTATAGTGAGCGACATACATCGCCCAGTAAGTAGTCTCACTGTACCTACCATGGGATCATGCGCATTATTGAGAAATCAGGGTTTGAATGATTTGAAAATGCATGATTTAAATGTTACGTATTTACGAAATGCATGAAATAAGTGTTACTTGATATATACACATGATAAAAGTGTTTTACATATTTATATATAATGTTGCCATACTAACGTGCCATGAAGCATTAAGGCTTACATCATATGGCAAACATTTGCTGTCTTTATACTATTTTGAGGTGCCGTAATTAATGAACTAAACTAGTTCATTAAGTGAAGTGCTTAAGGAAATGAACTAACTAGTTCATTAAATGAAGACATATTTGGGACATATTTGGAAAGAGCTATTTGGCAACAATTTTTTAAAGGAAAGTTCCCCCTCCACACTTACATATACACGTCATATACATATACATATTATATGCCATATTTTCTTTTACGACAAACTATATACTTATATTCCGACGTTCCACCAACACGTCATATATATTATAAATGTACGTTGACGTTACACCACTACATACACCTCATATTTATAAGTATATACATGTCTTATATCATATATTACAAGTCATGTTGCCATCAAAATTATGACGACATGTTTCCAGGTCATAAACCAAATATTGTCGTATCGGATGACTACGAAACTTCACCGACATCTCACGTATTTACCATATAAAGATGGCCATCCTATATACATCAAAAATACTCAAAAATTTCGTAATACACATGACAAATTTAGACTCAAAGTCATACCATGTTTACACACACAAATCACCCACAATTTAGCCAAAATTTGTGGAGAATTCAAATTCAAGTTTCTTTTGTCACATGGGGTGTTTCCCTTCAACTATTGAAGCTAAATATACACCTTATTTTATGTATATTATGTGTGACATAATATATATTGCATGTCTAAAAAGTTTGATTTCAATGAGAAAAATCGCGTAATCGACGAAAGTCAAAAATTCAGTTTTCTACACCTCTATATGCTTGGACGTTTTTGGTCTCGACGTCACATGTATCTAGACACTTTTTGCACATTCAAGACATATTAGAGTGTTCTAAAAAAATAAATTTAGGGCTGATTGCAATTTACCATGTGTGTGAAGATTGTACATCATTATGTGACAAAGTTTACCAAAAGAGAATTCAGCACATGTGCTGCTGAGATCACACTCCATTTCAACCTTGTTGGAGCCTAGGTGGAGCTTGTTTGACACTTTAATTGGTGGAGAATAAGCCACACATGATTAGTGATATTGAAGAGGGCAACACACAAGGAAACAATTCAAAATACAACACATGCTGAAATTTCAGCACATGTGTTTGAAGCTGGACGATTTTTATCCCTTTTTGTCTTTAATTTTATTCTAAAATCTAAGGGGGACCATATCATGATTAATTGAAAATTAACCACCTTGATTTTAAACATGTGTTTCAGATTTTTTTGATGGAATTTCTAGCTCATTTATGGAGTGCCAAAGTGGATAATCAATGGCCTATCCAGAAGTGACAACTAGACGAAGACAAGTCATTCGTCCAATCGTATCAAGCCAAGTAAGCAAGCTTGTGTCATCATTTATACAAAGCAATCTTCCAAGGGTATTCAAGACAATTTTCAAGGAAGACGCTAAACCTAGGGATGGCCAAAACACTATAAAAAGGGGCAAGATGATTCAAGCAAGGCTAAGCAAAGTTCATATTCTTACAAGTTCAAAGCAAGACTACTCTCTTCTTCTCCCATTCAATTCTCTTTCTCTTAGCCTCAAGCCTATTATACATATCTTCCATATACTATATAGGCTTTGTGCAAACCACCCACATACTTTCATCTCGTGTAAAAGGTTGATCAAGGTGTGATCCAGCCTTCGTTTGATCGGTGGTGGTGTTCGTGTTGTGTTTGTTTGTTTGATTGTAAAAGAGTGGAGTTAGTGTTTAACTCCAGTCACCCTTGTGTCAAAGTGTCATTTGTGGTTAGTGAATACCAAGGAAGGTGTTCTCAAAGACTAAAGTAGGTTGTTTTAACCGAACTAGTATAAAAATCTCGGTCTTCTTACTTTTTAGCACTTTTACTTTCAGTTCCTATTTTCTGTATCGTTTTTATAACCACAGAAAATAGCAAACATTTTTCAAAAATTATCAAACTTTTCAGAAACATAGACAAGGATCTTATGTTTCATTTAAGTCAAGTTTAATCAAAATTTGATAAGTATAATTCATCCAAACATCCATAGTTCTGATACTGGTGTAATCTGATTTTCAGATCTGTAGAGGTTGAGAACATCAACGTGGTTGATATACTCACCAAAGAAATTTTGGAAAAATGTTTCAACACTTTACAGTATACATCTTAAGGGTCATTCCATAAAAGTTTCAGAGAATTTAGAGTTGTCATTAAATATGAATAAATTTTTTATTTTGAAGAACTGTTTCTGGCAGATTGACGCAGTTTGAGTAAAAACATTTTTTCAATGGGTTAGACTTTGAATTTTAACCTGAAATATTTATGACATATACATTAAATATGAAAGTACTTAGTCACAAAATTTCATAATTTGTGGAGGTCTACAACTGGATCATTCAGTTAATCTAAAACAGGATCTGAAAACAGAATATGTTTTTCAAAAGTGAATTATTTGGTCCAAAAAGTTTTAAAAACCAAATTTTCCACACTCACTATTTAACTCCCCCTTCTAGTGGTGCTATACAGGTCCTACAAGCGGTATCAAAGAGAGATTCACTCACAACAAGAAGATTTAACAATCTTTGTGAGATCACATCCACTAGCCACAAAACCGAACAAGAAGGTATGTCAAGCCAAAGGCCTCCACCTTTTGATAGTGAGGTAAATTCTAATTTTGATTCCGATTCTGAACCATCGTATCATGATTTATATGTTCAATATCTTGAATTACATAAGTTTTCTAAGACTCTTGCAAAAGAAAAGAAACGCTTAATTGAAGACAAGAAATTATTGGAATCCTCTAACACAAATCTTGTATCTCAATTAAACGATTCAAAAGAAGAGTCGTCTAATTTGATTGTTTCATTGAGATCTGAAATTCAATCCTTGAAATCCAAAAATATGGTAATGAAAGCCAAGATCTCAGATTTGATATCAAGAAACGAAGATCTAGAAAAGACGGTAAAACAATTCGATAGAGGAACTTGAATGTTAGATCGTCTCATGTCTTCGCAAAAACATGAAACTGACAAAACCGGATTAGGGTATATTGAAGATAATCAGGTACAAAACAAATCTACAAATTTTTTTTCATCTTCATCTAAGCGATAACATGTATTTAAAACGATCCTAAAGCCTAAGAAGGCGATAATACAATCTAGTGAGCCCCACGTTGTGTCTCATCGTACTACTTCGTTTTCATATTATGGAAAATATAATTATATGCCATATAGATATGAAAGAAAGCCATTGATGCATATGCGGCATTCATATCATACAAATGCATCTAGATCACGCATCGTGCATACAAACCGGAATGCATATCAAAGCCGAAAATCACCTTATTTTTACAATGATAGATTCGGCCATCATAGGTCAAATAGAAGTGATCACAACATGTACTATATTTCTTATTCATCTTTCTTTTCACCTTTTGTAAGATCATGAAAGGTCACCCAAGTTTGGGTTCCAAAGGTACTCTTACAAAGGGTCGAATTACTAACCTTTAAGGACCCAAAAAATAAAGGGTGCATAGATGATTGTTCAATTTACAGGGATCAAATAAAACAAGATATGTGCAAACAAGTGGTGATCCAAGTCTATCCTCAAAAAGAAGGTCACAAAATGAGGATTCGTAACCTTTGGAGACAACGAAGGTAAAATAATTGGTAAGGACAATCGGAAATCCAAGTGCACTACAGATATCTAACATATTCTTGGTAAGCTACTTATCCTACGACTTGTTTGATATTTCACATTTTTGGTTTTGATATGACATAGA
>AP025048.1:28662858-28751287 GCA_036186865.1 Eustoma russellianum
TTCTAACATATTCTTGGTAAGCTACTTATCCTACGACTTGTTTGATATTTCACATTTTTGGTTTTGATATGACATAGAAGAAAATAGCATACACGATGAGTATGACATACTAAAAATGCATGATTTCCATTGATATGTTATAAGTTGCTCTTTTTCTCCATTGTTACTAATGCTTTTGATGTGATTTACAAAATATAAGGAGAGAGAAAAGCATTATTTAAGGGGGAGAGAGATAAAGTTAAGGAGGAGCACGATAGCATGATATTATGAATTCAATTTTATGCATAATTGTAGTGGGAGTGATCACATTTAAATCATGGATAAATGTTGTCTTGCAAATCATAAAAAGGGGGAGATCGCTGAGAAATCGAAGATTCAGTGATTTGAAAATGCATGATTTAAATGTTACGTTTTTATCAAATGCATGAAATAAGTGTAACTTGATATATACACGTGATAAAAATGCTTTACATGTTTATCTATAATGTTGTCGCACTAACGTGCCATGAAGCATTAAGGGTTACATCACATGGCAAACATTTGTCGTCTTTATACTATTTTCAGGTGTCATAATTAATTAATGAAACCAGTTCATCAAGTGAAATGCTTAAGGAAATGAACTAACTAGTTCATTAAATGAAGACATATTTGGGACATATTTGGAGAGAGCTATTTGGCAACAAATTTGGAATGGAAAATTACGTCTCCACACTAACATATACATGCCACATACATATACATATTATATGTCCACATTTTTTTTACGATAAACTATATACTTATATTCCAAGGTTCCACCGACACGTCATATATATATAAATGTACATCGACGTCACACCACTATATACAACTCATATTTATGAGTATATACATGTCTTATATCATATATTACAAGTCATGTTACCATCAAAATTGTAACGACATGTCACGAGGTCATAAACCAAAAATTGTCATATCAGGTGACTACCGAAACTTCACCGACATGTCACGTACTTACCATATAAAGATGGTTAGACTATATACACCAAAAATACTCAAACATTTCGGGATACACGTGACAAATTCAGACTCAAATTCATACCATGTTTACACACACAAATCACCCACAATTTAGCAAAAGTTTGTGGAGAATTCAAATTCAAGTTTCTTTTGTTACATGGGGCTTTTTTCCTTCAGCCATTGGAGCTGAATATGCACCTTATTTTATGTATATTATGTGTGACATAATATATATTACATTTCTAAAAATTTTGATTTTAATCAGAGAAAAATCGCGTAATCGACGAAAGTCAAAATTCAGTTTTCTACACCTCTACATGCTTGGACATTTTTGGTCTTGATGTCACATGTATCTACACACTTTTACACATTCACGACATATTAGATGTTCTAGAAAAATAAATTTAGGGCTGATTGCAATTTAACATGTGTGTCAAGATTGTGCATCATTATGTGACAAAGTTTACCAAAACAGAATTCAGCACATGTGCAGCTGAGATCACACACCATTTCAGCCTTGTTGGAGCCTAGGTGGAGCTTTTTTGGTACTTTAATTGGTGAAAAATAAGCCACACATGATTGGTGACATTGAAGAGGGCAACACACAAGGAAACAATTCAAAATACAACACATGCTGAACTTTCAACACATGTGCTTGGAGCTGGCCGATTTTTACCCCTTTTTGTCTTCAATTTTATTCCAAAATTTTAAGTGGATCATATCATCATTAATTGGAAATTAACAACCTTGATTTTAAGCATGTGTTTCAGGTTTTTTGATGGAATTTCCAGCTCATTTATGAAGTGCCAAGGTGGATAATCAATGGCCTATCAAGCAAGTGACAACTAGGGAAAGAAAAATCATTCGTCCAATTGTATTGCACCAAGTAAGCAAGGTTGTGTCATCATTTATACAAAGCAATCTTCCAAGGGTATTCAAGACAATTTTCCAGGAAGACTCTAACCCTAGGGAGCGGCCAAGACACTATAGAAAGGGGTAGGATGATTCAAGCAAGGCTAAGCAAAGTTCATATCCTTACAAGTTCAAAGCAAGACTACTCTCTTCTTCTCCCATTCTTTTCTCGTGCTCTTAGCCTCAAGCCTATCATACATATCTTCCACATACTATATAGGCTTTGTGTAAGCCACCCACATACGTTTATCTCGTGTAAAAGTTTGATCAAGGTGTGATCAAGCCTTCATTCGATCAGTGGTGTGTTCGTGTTGTTGTGTTTGTTTGTTTGATTGTAAAAGGATGAAGTTGGTGTTTAAATCGAGTCACCCTTGTGTCAAGGTGTCATTTGTGATTAGTTAATACTGAAAATGGTGTCCTCGAAACTGGAGTAGGGTATTTTAACCGAACCAGTATAAAAATCTTGGTGTTTTACTTTTCAGCACCTTTACTTTCAGTCTTGTTTCGTGTATCGTTGTTATAGCCATGGACAAATAGCAAACGTTTTTCAAAAATCATAAAACTTTTTAGAAACATAGCCAAAGGTCTAGGTTTCATTTGGGACAAGTTTCATCGAATTTGGATAAGTCATCCAAATGTTCATAGTTCTGAGACTAGTGCAATCTGATTTTCAAATATGCAGAGGTTGAGGACATCAATGTGGTTGATATACTTGCCAAAGGAATTTTGGAAAAATTTTTCAACCCCTTATAGTATATATCTTAATGGTCATTCAAGAAAATTTTCAAAGCATTTAGATTTTTCATTAAATAGGAATAAAATTTTCATTCTGAAGAACAGTTTCTGGCAGATTGACGCAATCTGAGTAAAATGTTTTTCAAGGGGTTAGACTTGAATTTTAATCTCAAATTTTTATGACACATACATAACATGAGAAAGTACTTTTTCACCACATTTCATAATTTTTGGAGGTCTACAACATGATCATTCAGTTAATCTAAATAGGATCTTAAAACAGAATCTGTTTTTCAGAAGTGAGTTATTTGGTCCAAAAAGTTTTAAAAATCAATTTTTCCGCACTCACTATTCAACCCCCCTTCTAGTGGTGCTATATAGGTCCTACAGATGTAAGGTGTGATAAATAAGTGACAGCATAAATAATATCATGCTTCACTTCGCAAGTTAAATTTACAATTCTGCTCATAATATCCAAATCAAATAGAGCAATTCAAATCTAATATAGCAAATAGACCCAATAAAGTACGTAACAAAGTCCAATGAAGGGTTAGTCCAATTCAAAATCGATTGATGCAATTTTTCAAATATGCGATGTCAAATGTCCAAAGTCAAAGGTCCAAAATTCCAAAGTCCAAATTTTCCAAATCCAATTTAGCCGGTCCACAATCTAAATACAAGTACAACTCGATCCAAGTCTAAATATCAAATCCGGCTTAACCGGTCCGAAATCTAATTCCAAATATCCAAAACCTGACTAAAACGGTCTAAAACAATGCAATGGCTATAGCACTTTCCCTACAATTGGACTTATACTGTAAGACTTACGAATCGGTCTCCCAATAGTCAATATGCCCTGGCGCTCTATATCAAAATAGCCAATAAGCTGAGGAGCCCTAATGGCGGCCAATATGTTCGGGCGCTCTTATCCAAAATAGACAATATGCTCGGAACCCTATTTGTTTGGAACCAATCCAGCTAACAGTATATTTCAAGTGTAGGGGTGAATTTCTAAAAATATGCCAATGCAATTTTTCCAAATCATTTCCAAGTACCCAAGGTTGTCCAACTTACCAAAATGGGCTAAAATATCAAAATTACCAAATTGACTCGAAATACCAAATATTTCAAAATCAAATAATCCAAATATGCCAAAAATATCTAAAATACTGAGACATCTCACCCGTGTAAGCATACACGTATATATGTCTACGGCCATACATGCACATATACACGTATCTATGCACACGCTACTCCCTCAGCCTATTTCCCCACAACCTGCTACCCAACTAACCTCATCTCACCCCGACACTCTCAGCCCCACCCCACTGACCTATTGTCCAGAACCACCCGCAGCCCCCAAACCCTCGGCCCATACCCCTCCCCACACCCCTAACCCTAATTTCCTCTCAAACCCTTCCTCACTCTCCGGCCTCTATCAAAACACCTCACCACCCAAAATGTTCACATCCAGTACCTCAGGCCCCTAGGAAATTTTATTCTGAACACAACCCGTAAAAATCATGGCCATCTGAGACCGAACGTGGCCACACACGCCCTCAGAAGTGCGCCCACACGTGGCCACTCTCTGGCGCGTGTGCCGCCCATATTCTCCAGCACCGACCACCAGAATTCATATTTTCTTATATCCAACCCATTCTCATCATCAAATCATACAAATTCCTGACTTACACCATTATCAAATTCCTCCAAAATCAATACCATTTCCAAATCAATTTCACATAAAACCACAAGTTTTACCATATGCTATAAATCACATACTTATAAACTTTTACCACCACCTATGCCAAAAAGTCAGTTTACCAATGTCTCTCAAAACACCCCATTCGGTCCTTCACGCAATATATCACGCACAATATACTATTCAAGCCTCTATATTAATTGTATATAATATATTTATTTATATGAAAGTGTAATTACTACACAGTATAGTATATGCATGTGAAAAGTTTTCATAACCATGCATGAATCTCACGTCAACCAAAGTATGCAATTTCATTTTCACCACCTTTATCTACATGCATTCGGCCAATACAAATAATATATATATTTTTTTTTCATAAAAGCAAAGTTTTATTGAAAAAACTCACTTATGGCGGAGTAAACCATATACATCCAATGAATTGTCGTCATAGGAAAAAAGCGAATGAAGATACTATAGAATACGCAACCTCCAGTCATATATATGCCGCATTAAAACCTTGTCAAGTAAAACCACCCTTGTGGATAAAACCTTGACGAAGGAAAAAGTGTACATATTTATATGACTTAAAGGTTGATGTAAAAACAAATACATAAACAAAGGATTGAAAAAGAACAAATGTAACAATACAGCCATGAACATATGAGCCTCCTTGCTATAGAGCGTTGCATGCTTCAACAATCAGCCTGAAGTACCTGCATGTTACCGTCTTCGTCCGCCATTCCAGTTTGAAGGTAGTGCCTCGCACACAAATTAGATCATTGCGCATCGCTACCATAATTGTCCATAGAGAAAATAGTTGTAGTAAGATAAAATCATACCCGAGTTGCCCATAGCCAATTGACCATAGGCAACCTCCTTGTAATATTGTAGCAGTGCCCATTCCAAGATGACAGGAGGATGCGTTGTAACCGTGTCTCAGAGAGCAAGGAAAAAAGTTTATGTTACCCACAGACACGTGGAAAATTATGACGAAAATGATGTATGAGCATATAAAGCATAAAGAAAGGTAGACATACCAAGGCTGCCTATACTAACTGTTGGCATAGGCAACCCTCAATATTGAACGCCGTTCCATAATATTCGAAAATTGGGGAGAGACATCCAGACGCAAGGAACCTCGCACATCGCATGGCAACGAAGCTTCTGTGGAATAGAGTTGTGCTCCGTAGCGTGCAGCCCATAACGTGCTAAGACATGTGCAACTGTATTTGCCTCACGTGGACAATAGCAAAGCGTAGAAGCATTAAGACACAGCATCAACGTAGTTCGTTGGATGTCTAATAGACAGGCACCCGTGTATTGCAATGGATGACGCGCCAAGTGTAGCAATTGGCGACAGTCAGTTTCGATATATAGCGCATCATAAGACCTGGCGTAATACAGGAGTGAGAAGCACAAGGCCATTAACTCTGCTCGAAGTGGAGAGACACACGGTAAGACATAACAAACTGCAGAGATAAAATTTCCAAATTCATCGCGTACAACATCACTCGCAGCTGCCTTGCTGCGTCCCACAGCCACATCCACATTTAGTTTCATTCGGCCTGAAGGCAGCAAAGTCCACTTAACTATTCTGTGCCGGCGCGGACTCTTAACTGTGGTGAGAATCCTGAAGCAAGTAAATGAGGTAAAGATTGTGCGAATTTGCGACCTTGCACAGATGCACACCACGTATATATAGTGGTGCGCACTTGACCAAATAAATGTGCATATGAAAAAAACGGTATCACCGAATCTTATGGAAGCGTACTCTTTCCAAATAACCCAAACAACAATTGCGGGCACAACAGCTCTTAAATTCCTTGCATCGTTGATCCAGAAGCTTTCCGCCCCCAGAAAGATAGATAAGCTTGAATTGTTGCTTGTTGAGGCATAGGCCCGAGAACAAAACTACGATTTCATTCCACATAGATTTGATGGGTAGACAATGCAGAAATATATGATCTCTAGTATCCGACTGTTGTAAGCAGAAAAGACATTGTTACGGATAGATTACCTGCCATGCTCTAAGAGTATTCGTCAAAGGGAGAGCGTGAAGCCACAGACGCCATAAAAATACTTTAACTCCCGGGGGAGATGTAGCCCACCAAATAAATTTCGAGGGAGCAAACAAAGGTGTTTGTGAATGAAATAGCGAATAAGCAGACTTGATGGTATATTGCCCATTAGGCTCAACGTTCCATGCGATGGTATCCTGGGATTAAGATACATGGTCTTGCATGTAAGAGTGACATACACAAATACGCTTCCAGACTGATGAATCATAGATATGCGTAAAACCTCACTTCTTCGGCCATACTTTACACAGCTAAAACTTGCCCATAATGAGTTAGAGTTATGGTATTTCCACCATAACTGGCCGTCATATACTTGTTGAATAAAATCCAAATTGCGTATTCTCAAGCCTCCATACTCAGTGGGACGACATACTTGGGTCCATGACACCCACTGGTGACGTCCATTCCACAAAAAAGAAGACATTTTCCTATTCAAGGCATTAATAACACTTTTAGGTAGTCTTGAGCTCGCTATAATGTGTATAGGCATAGTAGCCAAAACATGCTTGATTAGCACCACTCGACTTGCCATGGATAACAACTTCGATGACCAAGCATTAAGGACGTCGATCAAAATGTTCTAATAAGGCTGTGCAGTATGCGGATCTATTGATACCTTTGAACAAAAACAAACCAAGATACTTTATGGGGCTGTGTGACTAATCGCATGCCCAAATCTTGCGCCACTCTCTGCCCATCAACAGTTTCTTCCCCACTACCAATTGACTCTTGTGAAGTTTACTAGTTGTCCTGAGGCATTCTGATAGTTATCCAAGAACTGACGGAATCTTTGAATGTTTGATAAATTACCATTCAGAAAAACCACTAAATCATCGGCAAAGCCCAAGTGAGATACCTGTGGAACTCGGCCCACTTGAAAACCCCGTAATTCAACCCGATCTTATTAATGCATTAATAGCGCGTGAAAAGCCCTTAGAGGCCAAAATAAACAATAATGGCGAGAGCGGTCACCTTGTTTTACCCCGCGTGTGACCGGAAAGAAAGCCACAGGCTTACCATTAATGAGTATAGAACATCTAGTGGCAGACAAATTATTTAATATAATCCGCACAAGCTTCTCTGCAAAACCAAATTTGAGCATAAGCTGACTAAGATATGTCCAATTCACCCTGTCAAAAGCCTTGGCCATGTCGAGTTTAATTTATTACATGACCGCCATGTACATGTTTATCAAGCATATGTACCATTTCCTGAGCTAGCAGGATTTGGTCTGCAATACCTCTGCCCTTTAAAAATCCTGCTTGCTCCGGGACATGAGTCTCTGGAGATAATCAGATAAACGCGTTGCCAAAAGCCGAGTTATAACTTTGGCCAAAAATTTGGTCAAGCATATGGGACGGAAATCATTAAACGATTGTGGATTGATACATTTGGAGTGAGAGTAATTAGAGACGCGGCCAATGATTAGTTGGGCCTAACTCCAAGAAAGAATTGCTGAACTGGCTTTGTGCACGTCCAACTTAATAATAGACCAAAATTTGCGATAAAATGAGCCTGGGAACCCATCTGGACCAGCTGCACTGGTTGGACTTAAATCCCAAACTACACATTGCACTTCATGAAGTTCCGGTATAGCAATCAGCCTGTCATTATCCTCCTGCGTTAAAATTGTCGGAATGTGTTGGAGCAAAGAGGAAGGGTCCGTCTGGCCTTCCACTGTGAATAACGAACTATAATAATTTACAACATGTTGTTCAATCTCTTCATTTTGTTGATATTCCACTCCAGTTGAATCAACTATTCTAGTAATGGGCTTGCCTACATTGTCTATCCTTAACAAACTTGATGATAGAGTGAGTGTTTGCATCCCCCTGTTTCATCCACTTTACGTTTGCTTTTTGCTTCCAGAATAGTGTAGCACGATGATGCTGCAATTTCAATAAAGATGCATGCTGCAATGATATGATTCACGGGAGGCATCATTAGGCCGTATATCATATTCCCTCTCACAGCGAAGTGTCTTAGATTCAGCCTGTGCAATAGCATCAAAAATATTTCCAAACACATCTCTATTCAATGCTTCAAGTCCTGCTTAAGCTGTTTGAGCTTGTTATAGAACCCTCTCATACCACCCATTGTTTCATAGAATTGCCAGTGATGAGTAACAAATTGCTAAAAATCAGAATGCGAAGCTCCATGCCTCCAGATAACGAAAAGAAGCCGAATGTCCTGCTCTTGCGGTCAAAACACTCAAGATAAATGGGGCAATGATCTGATGTGTTCAACTAAGGATGTTGATAAGAGACTGTAGTAAATAAATCAAAGAAGCTCGAGTGTGCAAAGGTATCTATCCAGTCTTCGCCAAACCCGACCAAGGCCTCTTCCATCACTCCAAGGTAATATGGAACCTTGATAGTTTAATATCATATAGCGAACAGTAGGATACTTACACCGATTACTATACCAAAATCGTCGACAAAGCAAAATCTTCCTCTTCCTTTTCTCAAGGGTGGCAGATCATATGATTTTTTGGTTTTTCTAAATAGTTCGAACCAACAAGTTGCGGCATTCTAGAATTTCTTACGTTCATATCAGTGTCCATCAGGTCCAGCTTGTGAACTATAATAAAAGCCAATTTGTTACTAGCACTTATTTATCTTCTCACTGGACGTGGAATAATTGGACAAATTTTGGAAATACGGGCCACATCACTACCTCTCAAATATCTTAGATCATATTTGTATCAAAGGAATCAACCGGCGCGCTATTGTGAGCCTCTTATAAATTATTTTGATTCTAAGTTGGAAGGGTGGGCTAGTCAACTTTTATCTCCAGGTGGAAGTTTGGTTCTATTGAGGGCAGTTTTGGCTTCTCTACCGCTGCACATAATGGCTGCTGCAAGGTTACCAAGTAGTGTCATTCAAGCAATACATCGCAAAATGGCATTATTCTTCTGGGCGGTTGTTATCATTGGATTTCTTGGACAAAGATGTGTAGTCCCGAACATGAGGGTGGAGTGGGAATCCAAAGTCTTTTTGCGCTTCAACAAGCTTATGATTGTAAAATTTGGTGGAATTATCACCATAGTAATTCGTTATGGACTTGACACTGCGTGAAAGATATGAACGTACACATGAATTTACCCCTACAATTTATGACTCCCCGACATGGTATGTTTTTTTACTACTCTTTTCTGTAAGCTTCGTACGATATTCTCACGTGTCATCAACTTACATTTTCTGTGTCTCAAAACATCATCACTGGGCTGCAACAATGACATGAGGATCACTTCGTAAGCGACTGGCACCGGTTATCAAACATTAGCTGCTTTTGTACTTTCATTTTATTGATTGTAACTGAATTTTTGTTCTTATTTTTCCTCATTCGTTTTTTTGGGAGACTCTCCCGTAGACTTCAAGAACTAATTAACTCTCCGGTATTCCTCCGCCACAAGTAAGGGCAATATTAATTAAATAATGGACGGTACCACTCGTCTTTCACTATATATATATATATATATATATATTGTTTAGGTCCCTTAGAACACACTAGAAGGGGGGGGTTGAATAGTGTGTTCACCAAGTATGGATATTTTGTGGCTATTTTCGTTTTAGAGGGCAACCGCTACTTGGATGTGTTCTTTTGAAAGATAAAACTTGAAAGACAAGAAGAACACGATTATGTATAGAGGTTCAAGTCAGAGACTCTACTTCCTCTACCTTCTTGATGTTTCACAAGAAGGATTTTGAAATGGGGATTGTTATTTCTTTTGGGGGAAACAACAACCAAAACGAAATCAAAAGAATACAAACTAGGCACCTTGCCTAGACACAACCAAGAGTTCTAACACTTTGAAGTTTTGCCTCCAAAGATCTTCTTTGCCCTCAAAGAAATCTTGTAGGGAGAATAGTGCACCACACACTATCAACAAAACCCTTCAAAGTTAGAAACTTAAACAAAGAAGCACCCTTGCTCCTTGACCAAACAATCTACCAAATCTCTCACAGAGAATCTCACCAAGAAGAAGACTCTTCTTCTTACAATAATCACTCTCAACAATAAAGTAAAAGTATACAAAGATTTACAACTATTTTGAGAGCTTGAGCTTGAGAGCACTTGAGAGCTTGTGAAGGTAGAAAGTTGGAGAAGAAGAATGAACCAAAACCCTTCTTTTATCAATCTTCAAGAAAACTTCCCGTTTGAAATCTTCTGCCCAGCCAATAATGGGATTTGGCAGCTTGTGAAGGACTGCAGCAGTCTTCAAAAACAGTTCTTGGCATGTAGCAACCATTTAGAAGAGGATTCAAAAACTTTGGCCAAGAATAGAAACCTGGGATCTCTGAGTGTAAGATAAGACCTGCTGAAACAACACTAAAAGAGGAGGGTACAAAGAGTCAACTGGTTGTGAAATGAAGCAAAAAGACATTTGTACCGTTGTTCACATGAAGCGCTTAATCTGTCCAAAGAATAAGCGTTCAAAGTGGGATGAAGCGCTTAATGTGAAAAAGAACATGCGTTTCGAAGTCACATTAAGCGCCTAATGTTGGCAACTGAGTGCGTTCGAAGTGACATGAAGCGCCCTCATGTAGCACTTCATGCTTGTTCGAACTAAAACTGACATTTTCTCAGAACCAGGCCTTGGGAAAGCGTGCTTGTTCAGAGAAAAGTACTTTTGCCTTGGTGAGACACTTGAAGCGCTTAAAGTAGCGTTCGAAGTGTACGTATATTTCATCAGGACACATGAAGCGCTTGATGTAAGCGTTCGAAGTGTCCTGACTTCAATACAACACATGAAGCGCCTGATCAAGGCGTTCGAAGGTGTTCTGATCATCACCAAGACACATGAAGCGCCTGAAGTGAGCGTTCGAAGTGCACTGACTTCAAACCATCACTTGAAGCGCTTAAAACTAATTTTCAAGTGCCAACCTTGTGCAAATCATCAAAACTAAATCACATTCTAACATTCTCCCTCTTTTTGATGATTTCACAACATGCAACATTTTAATTTACTCCCCCTTAGCATATGCTCCCCCTCACAAAGTGCATTTAAATTTTTCAAGAGAAGTACCATATAGTCCCAAAAAAAAAACTTTACTTAATAGAACACTGATCATTACATCTATCCATAGCAGTAGGAAAATCCAAATAACAATCAGGAACGGAAAAATTTCTAGGCAATGCAAAAAACAGATTTGAAAAAGTCAGAAGGAACCAAAAATCAGAAACCAACTACACTCCACCACCAGATCCAGCACCACTTCCACCAGGATGCTGCAAATCACCAAAATTAAAGGGACTTGAAGCATACCCCGCAAAACCACTCACTTGATGCCACTTCCACCAGCACCACTTCCACCAGCACCAGTTCTTGTATCTCCAGCAGCAGCAGGTGTTAGCAGCAGAGTCTCCCCCTAAATCATCAAAATCAGAGGGAAAGGATGCCCACGGCATTTGTTGGAGAATAACGTCCTTAAGGACGCCAAAACGATACTCATGACGCGCATTGCTAAGCTGAAGGTGCTGAACAGACTGTTCCAGAGATTGAATTTGAGTACGCAGCTGGTCAATGGTACTTGATTCAACATTTGCTTGAGGCTCAGCTTCTGCCTCATCATCAAGACCAGGAATGTTTGTGGCTTTACGTTTTTGAGAGTCGATGGCTTGGACAATGTTGTAGTTACTGTAATAGTCCGTGTTCGCCACCGAGGTGAGTTCATTATCAGGAATGACAACACCTTTGGACTTGAGAAGAATGGTGATGAGATTGGCAAAGGTAAGGCCTTGGAAGCTTTCCGAAGAGCAGAAAACATGACCTCAACCATAATCCAGGCAAAATTTAGTTGGGTTTGATTTTTGATGCGGTAAGTGACGTAGAAATCCATGTTGCTTGGATTTCTTGTCGACTTACCATTCACACAGTAAGTGACAATGGCTAACAAGATGCGATCAATGAGAGCCATGTTTTGGGTCTTTCGGGAAGGAAAGAACCCCAGATCGAATTTCACATCTTGTTCAGGAATTCCGTATTTACTGCTCCAGTCAAATACGGAAAAGTCACTTAGGCCTTCGTTGCGGATGCGGAGAATTTCACAGATTTCGGGAATAGAAAAACTGAGGGACGTACCATCAACAACAGTGTTGAGCAAGAAGGATTGAGATTCAGATTGTGGGGTAATCCACAGATTGGCATAAAACATCCGGGTGGTGCTCCCGGGAGAAGCTGCGCATGTCAAGCCTGGACCAGAGGGAGGTCCAGCCTTGGAATTCGAGCAGAGACACGATCTGATCCATGTGAGTCTCGGACAGGTCACTGAGACTCAGAAGTTTGAGAGGAACAACAGGGGCGATTGTTCGTGTGCCATTCTTCAACGAGCATGTTAGAGTACAGAGATAAGTGTACTCCTTTGTCTACAGGGCGAGGAGACTTTTTGATATCATTGTCGAATTTTCTCAACCAAGGAAAGTTTTCCTTGGTTAGCCCTTCACGAATGGTTTTGAGTTCTTCGGGTTCCGCAGTCCCGAGCCCAGCAGTTTTCTTTGTCCTGTGAGTGCGTGGGCGTTTTGACGGTCCTGCATAGGCCATTTTTGAGGGATGAGTGAACAAGCTTTGGGATTTTGAAGGAGATGAAGCTTGAATGAATGGAGATGAAGGTTTTGAGAGAGAATTTATAGGTAGGAGCTGAGGACAGTGAAGAGGTAGTGGGAGTCATTTGATAGACGAGAGTGGAGAGGTGGAGGAGAAGAAAGGAGGAAGATGAAATGAATTTGAGAAACTGGAGAAGCAGATGGTGGAGATCGTGGGAAAAGAGGGAGAGAGAAAAAACTGGCGGCAGGAGTTGATTGTCATTGAATGGCGCGAAAACTGAAGAGACGGCGAATGACAGTGAAGAATTAGGGTTGAAGCGCCTCAAGGTGACTTCGAACGACTTCATACAAACAGATGAAGCGCTTAAAGTCACATCGAACGAGTGAAGAAACTCAGATAAAGCGCTTAAAGTCACAATCGAACGAGTGAACAAACTTGGATAAAGCGCTTGAATGTCACTTTGAACGAGTGACATCCTTAACATCAAAGCGCTTGAAGTGATATAGAACGCCTTAACAATCTAAGATGAAGCGCTTCATGTCTACTGATATTGAAAATTTTTGATATTTTCATGCTCAAAACTCAAGAGGGTTTTATCAACCCATATTGAGCAACCCCAACCTACTTCTTATAGATACAAAGACATCACTAGGTAAGGGTTTCGTGAAAATGTCCGCGAGTTGGTCATGTGTAGGAACAAATTCTACACATACCAAGTTCTTTTGTACACAGTCACGGATGAAATGATACCTCACTTCAATGTGCTTGGTCCGACTATGTTGGACGGGATTTTGTGCAATATTTATGGCGGACGTGTTATCACACAAAATTGGCACCTTTGAGAAGTGAATGTTATAATCATTTAACGTGTTAGTCATCCATACAATTGTGCACAACACAGGCGGCCGACACATATTCGGATTCCGCCGTAGAAAGAGACACACTGTTTTGTTTCTTGGAGTACCAAGAAACGAGACAATCTCCAAGAAACTGACAAGTTCCGGAGGTGCTCTTTCTATCAACTAGACTCCCCCGCATAATCGGAGTCACAATAACCTCTTAAATCAAAACATGCATTCTTAGGATAAAATAAACCAAATTTCAAAGTACTTCTAAGGTATCTAAGGATGCGTTTTACCGCAATAAAATGCATCTCCCTAGGATCACTTTGAAATCTAGCACATAAGCATACCGCATGTAAAATATCGGGTCTACTAGCAGTTAAGTAAAGTAGACTACCTATAATGCCACGATACAAGGTTACCTCGACATGTTTTCCCTTTTCATCCTTGTCAAGCTTTGCACTTGTGCTCATAGGAGTGTTCACTTCTCTTCCTTCACCAAAGTTGTACTTTTTGAGCAAGTCTCTTGTGTATTTGGCTTGGGAAATGTACACACCATCTTTGGTTTGCTTGATTTGTAATCCAAGGAAATAGTTTAGCTCGCCCATCATGCTCATCTCGAACTCACCTTGCATAAGACTAGCAAATTGCTCACAAAGACAATTGTTAGTAGCACCAAAAATAATATCATCAACGTATACTTGAACAATTAAATGATTCCTACCTTGTTCTTTTATGAACAAAGTAGTGTCAACTTTACCTCTTGAAAAACCATTATTAAGAAGAAAAGTACTTAACCTCTCGTACCAAGCTCTTGGAGCTTGTTTGAGGCCGTAAAGAGCCTTTTTAAGTTTGAAGACATGATGTGGTGAATCATGACATTCAAACCCGGGAGGTTGTGCAACATACACTTCCTCTTGAATAACACCATTCAAGAACGCGGATTTAACATCCATTTGGTAAAGTGTAAAATCTCTATAACAAGCATATGCTAATAACATTCTAATAGCTTCAAGTCGTGCTAACGGGTGCAAATGTCTCATCAAAATCAATACCTTCTTCTTGACGGTATCCTTGAGCAACTAACCTAGCCTTGTTTCTAGTGACATTACCTTGATCATCCATCTTGTTACGAAAAACCCATTTCGTACCAATAATAGGATGATCGTGTGGTTTGGGAACTAACTCCCAAACATCACTTCTTTCAAATTGGTTTAATTCTTCTTGCATAGCCAAGATCCAATTTTCATCAAGAAGTGCTTCTTTAATATTTTTAGGCTCTATAAGAGAGACAAATGCATTCTCTCTATATTGCCTTCGTGTGGTGATACCTCTATTTGGATCACCTATGACTAACTCTTGAGGGTGAGAACTTTTGTGCTTAAATGATCTAGGAAGATTGGATACATCACCTCCAACTTCCTCTTGATCATGTTCCGGAAGAGATGAACCTTCATTATCATCATGAACCTCATGTTCCGGAATTTTTGATGCATTTTCTACATTTTGTGAATCAACATGAGTAGAGGAGGACACTTCTACGTGGCTCACTAAGTTCATTTACACAAGGTGGAGGAGTGCCTTCGAGAGGTTCAACTCTCAAGTCAACGAAGATGTGTCCATTTGGAGGATCATCAACGATTTCTCGTTGAGGAACAACCATAGGAACATCCTCAAAAATTTCTTCTTGAGGAGTCACATCTTCATCCTCTACACAATCCTCATTAAGTTTAGGTTCATCACTAAGTGACTCATTAAACTTAACATGGATTGATTCTTCCACCTTTTGACTCCTTTTGTTGAAAACACGAAATGCTTTGCTATTTGAGGCATAACCTAAAAAGAAGCCTTCATCCGCTTTGAGGTCAAGTTTGTCCAAAGTATCTTTGGTATTAAGTATAAAACACTTGCAACCAAAGACTTTGAAATACCCAATGTTGGGAACTTTTCCATTCCAAAGCTCATAAGGAGTCACATTTAAGTATGGTCTCAAATAGACACGATTGATCACATGGCAAGCGGCATTAACCGCTTCGGCCCAAAAATACTTGGGCAAATCGAACTCGTTTAACATTGCTCTACACATTTCTTGTAGAGTTCTATTTTTTTCGTTCGGCCACACCATTTTGTTGAGGAGTTCTAGGTGCCGAAAGGTTATGAGAGTATCCTTTGGACACACAAAACCTTTCGAAATCACCATCGAACTCACCACCACGATCACTACGGATGGTTTTGATGGTGTCACCCACATGATTTTCTAATCGTTTACTTAGACTTATAAACTCACTACATGCATCACTTTTCTTAGCAAGAAACATCACCCACGTATAACGAGTATAGTCATCTACAACCACGAAGGTGTAATGTTTGCCACCCAAGCTTCTTGTTCCAACATCCCCATACAAATCCATATGAAGCAATTGTAGGGGCTTGGAGGTGGAAATGTTTGTCTTGGGTTTGAAACTTGTTTTCACAAGTTTCGCCTTTTGACAAGTGTCACATAAGTCATTGTTTTCAAAACTCATTTTTGGAAGGCCTCGGACTTTATCATTTTCGCAAATAAATTTAAATGTTTTGAAACATACATGTCCGAGACGTCTATGCCATAGTTGCGTCAAATCATTCTTAGCAACTAGACACGATACATTTTGAGAAACCAAATCATTGATGCTAACTTTGTAAATATTTTTGAAACGCAAAGCCTCAAATAAAATCTTTTCTTCCTTTTTCACAACACACTTTGTTTTCAAAAACGTTACCCTCATAATTAGCATCACAAAGTTGACTGACACTTATCAAGTTAAACTTAAGACCTACAACATATAAGACATCACTAAGAGAGAAGGAATCGTTACCCACAATACCATGTCCTTTGATTTGGCCTTTGCTACCGCCAAAGTGGACAACTCCTCCGTCTTGCATAGTGAGTCTATGGAAGAGACGTTTGTCTCCCGTCATATGGTTGGAACACCCACTGTCCACGACCCATTTGACCTTCTTGTCTTCGCTTTCTCCATTGAGTGCTAGGGCCTACAAAAGAACCATATGAAGTTGGTACCCTTTTTGTTTTGGGTCCTTGAAGGTTAGTTACCTTCATCTCGCCTTTCGGCACCCACACAAGATTCTTATTATTTTTAGCTCTACATACTCTCTCTACATGACCTTTCCTATTACAATAAAAACATGTAGGAGTATGCTTGTGTGTTGGTGCATGCTTGTGCGAATGTTTGTGCATTGGCACATGTCGTGTTTCCTTCTTAGGAACCACCTTCTTTGGAATAGAAGAAGGTTTTTGTTTCACAACATGGACCAAAGGTTGTGGTACCTTTGGTGCATTAGCCTTTTGTTTAGGCATGTGCCTTTGCTTCTTCAAGGAGGTTTTAGACTCCTTGATCACTTGTGCTTGTTCCTTTTTATTTCCCTTCTTAGATGCATACATGACACTAGGTTTGACTTTCATGCTTGGCCTAGATGCATCTTTATTCTCTATCTCTTTAGCACCTACCCTTGAATCATTTTTCTTATCCTCAAGGGCTTGAGCACATGATTTCATCAAATCATGTTTCTCTTCAAGTGCAATCACATGCATGGTTAAAAATATGTCATGCTCAAGTTGCAATGCAATGTGATTTTCTAACGTGTCATTGTACTCATTTATGCATGCTCTAAACTCTTTCTTGACACGTTGATATTTTAAATCAAGGAGATCATTTTCTTGTATTAAATCATCTCGTTCATCAATAATTTTATAGTGCGATGAAATATTGCATACCTCCTTGTCATCGTCGATGGCCATTAGTGCAAAGAACTCCTTGTCGAGATCATCTTCCACCACCCCCGTGAGTGCAAGATCATCTCTATCGCCATTGTCGCTATCGGATCCGGAAAGAAAGCTCTCCCAATGGGCTACCTCCGCTTGCAAAGCCTTCTTCCTTTGGTAGATGGCCTTCTTGTCTTTGAGTTGCGGCTCTTTCACCCGACAATCCTTCATGAAATGACCAAGCTTCCCACATTTGTAGCATTTATTCTCTTGGTCCTTCACTTTGTCCTTGGGGTATCTTTCCTTGACGAACCTTCTTGCTTCGTCACCATTTTTTCTTGCAATACGTCGGAATCTTTTGACAAGAAGTCCGACTTCATCATCCGAGTCCTCCGACTCTACGACCAACGCCTTTGAAGATTGGCGAATAGGATCATTCTTTTCTTGTGCATCTAAATGAATCTCATAAGTGATGAGATTCCCGTATAACTCGTCCAAGGTGATTGTTTCAAGATCCTTGGACTCCTCGATGGCCGTCACTTTTGCATTCCATTCTCTTCCTAAACTGTTTAGGAAGCAATGGTTTAAATCTTCTTGTTCTATCTTCTTGCCAACCGCTTTGAGAAGGTTGACAAGTTTGGTGAATCTTTGGATGGACTCTTCAATCTTTTCACCTTTGGGGACAGTGAAGTTGTAAAATTGTTTTATCAACTGTCTCCTTTTGGCCTTTCTAACTTGAGAAGTTCCTTCGTGGATCATCTCAAGCTTTGTCCAAGCTTCATGTGCAGATTGGACACCTTGAATCTGAGCTCTCTCATTTGTGGAAAGAGAGCTATTTAAAATAGCAAGAGCCTTGCTATTTATGGCCAACTGGAACTCCTCCTCCGGGGAAGGATCATCAATATCAATGGGAATCATAGATCCTTTTGAGACCTCAACCCATATTCTGTGAGAACAAGAACGCAAGTACGTTTCCATGTTTGACTTCCACAGTGGGTAGTTTAAAGGGTCAAACATGGGAACTTTAACATGAACATTTGAGATAGAAGGGAATAGGGTTTCCTGCCTCCTTCTTCTGGAAAGATCAGCAGTAGGAGAACTCACATCCTCATCAACAGAGGCCTGCCTCCTTCTTCTGGAGGTTTCAGCAGTAGGAGAACCCAAATCATCAAAAACAAAGGGATCCATACTAGAAATGATCAAATCTTGTATTTGGACTCAAATAAGCAAGATGTGGCTCTGATACCAATTGTTAGGTCCCTTAGAACACACTAGAAGGGGGGGGTTGAATAGTGTGTTCACCAAGTATGGATATTTTGTGGCTATTTTTCGTTTTAGAGTGCAACCGATACTTGGATGTGTTCTTTTGAAAGATAAAAACTTGAAAGACAAGAAAGAACACGATTATGTATAGAGGTTCAAGTCAAGAGACTCTACTCCTCTACCTTCTTGATGTTTCACAAGAAGGATTTTGAAATGGGGATTGTTATTTCTTTTGGGGGAAACAACAACCAAAACGAAATCAAAAGAATACAAACTAGGCACCTTGCCTAGACCACAACCAAGAGTTCTAACACTTTGAAGTTTTGCCTCCAAAGATCTTCTTTGCCCTCAAAGAAATCTTGTAGGGAGAATAGTGCACCACACACTATCAACAAACCCTTCAAAGTTTAGAAAACTTAAACAAAGAGCACCCTTGCTCCTTGACCAACAATCTACCAAATCTCTCACAGAGAATCTCACCAAGAAGAAGACTCTTCTTCTTACAATAATCACTCTCAACAATAAAGTAAAAGTATACAAAGATTTACAACTATTTTGAGAGCTTGAGCTTGAGAGCACTTGAGAGCTTGTGAAGTAGAAAGTTGGAGAAGAAGAATGAACCAAACCCTTCTTTTATCAATCTTCAAGAAAACTTCCCGTTTGAAATCTTCTGCCCAGCCAATAATGGGATTTGGCAGCTTGTGAAGGACTGCAGCAGTCTTCAAAAACAGTTCTTGGCATGTAGCAACCATTTAGAAGAGGATTCAAAAACTTTGGCCAAGAATAGAAACCTGGGATCTCTGAGTGTAAGATAAGACCTGCTGAAACAACACTAAAAGAGGAGGGTACAAAGAGTCAACTGGTTGTGAAATGAAGCAAAAAGACATTTGTACCGTTGTTCACATGAAGCGCTTAATCTGTCCAAAGAATAAGCGTTCAAAGTGGGATGAAGCGCTTAATGTGAAAAAGAACATGCGTTCGAAGTCACATTAAGCGCCTAATGTTGGCAACTGAGTGCGTTCGAAGTGACATGAAGCGCCTCATGTAGCACTTCATGCTTGTTCGAACTAAAACTGACATTTTCTCAGAACCAGGCCTTGGGAAAGCGTGCTTGTTCAGAGAAAAGTACTTTTGCCTTGGTGAGACACTTGAAGCGCTTAAAGTAGCGTTCGAAGTGTACGTATGTTTCATCAGGACACATGAAGCGCTTGATGTAAGCGTTCGAAGTGTCCTGACTTTCAATACAACACATGAAGCGCCTGATCAAGGCGTTCGAAGTGTTCTGATCATCACCAAGACACATGAAGCGCCTGAAGTGAGCGTTCGAAGTGCACTGACTTCAAACCATCAACTTGAAGCGCTTAAACATAATTTTCAAGTGCCAACCTTGTGCAAATCATCAAAACTAAATCACATTCTAACATATATATATATATATATATATATATATATATATATGTACGTATGTAGGTAAAACTAGGGTTTTCTTCTATATTTGTTTTCTTCTTCTTCCTATTTTGCTGATGGTTGCTGATGATGGAGGCATGGAGCTGCCGCTGTTTGGGATTTGGGAGGGGAAGGAATGCCGTGAAAAATTTGTAAGGGGTGTGGGGTTTGGTTTTTAGTTATGGATAGATAGATATATATAGATAATTATAGGTGATATTATAAGTATCTTCCTAATAGGTTTAGGAATTGTATCTATCGTTAAAGTTAATCTATATCTCCTATTTCCTTTTTCCATCCAAATTAGTTAAGATAATTATTATCTATGCTTCTACCCTACAAAGTCTTGTGATGCAATAGACCTCCCCCCTTACAAAAAGTTTTGCCTTTAAAACTTGTGTATTACATGATTAATAACTTACTGTAGTTCTATTTGATCCATTCACCTAGGATATGTCACTAATATCATCATATCTCACGTTCAGGTTGTTAAGCCTTAAATTCTACTTATACTACTTAATGTGTGTCATTCAAACTTATGTAATTGTAATCTACAATTCCAAATTTTGAAACTTATCATATAGGATTCATCTTCTAGATAAATAACCAAATCAAATATCCATCAAGTACTCCAATATGTTAATTAAGACACTTCTATGATATAGAATCAAGCCTCCAAAATCAATTCTTATGTACTTACGAGTTAGTCCTATAATCCTGTCCTTACTTTTTCAGAGATATCATCAACAACCTTGTATACGAAACACGTGTATGAACATATTTTTCTTCAAATGAAAATGTAGTTTATGTAGCTATAATTCAGAATATAGTTTTAATTATTTAAAATATTATCCATTCTAATTTTTGTAAACACAAAAACCAGAGTAGTCTATACTTGTTTTCGCAAAGCTGTGTCTCAAATCACCACTTATAAAAACAATGATATAATTTGTTCGCAAAAGTATTCCGGGAACAACCACTTAAACAATGAAGACACAACAATCGTTAAACCTTTTTTTATAAAACAATTTGAATACGGTGTTTTTTCTTTCCAAAAGAAATATATATTTTGAAAGCTACGTTTTGTTTCGCAAAACTAGGTAAATTAATTACAAGCGGTTAATAACTTCAGAAATATTTAATGGATAAATGCTTACAACATCTATAGGCTACAATTAGAATTTATTTCAACAAAATTCATGTGATAGAAAACGAAGGTTTAAAATATTGTATAAGAAATATGTAACATCTCGCTCTTTGGAAAAAAATATTAGCATTATAAAATATATTTATTTTTCAAAGTTATCCGAGTGATTGAAATTTCGTTATATTGATATACAAATTCAGAAAGAAAATATATAGCCATATGAAGTTAATAGTCTATATAAATAAACGAACTTGTTAAAATACTTAGAAGGAAAAACTTTGAAAACATTTAAAATATAGAATATATCTTGGTATATATTATTATATGAAAACATTTAACTACTTGAGCAATAATAGTCTAATACTTCGTATATTTTCTATAATTCATCCTTATTTTCAAATAAAAATCTCATATGTACATTTTCTTATAAGTCTAACATTTGTCAGCTTATGATAAAATCTTTAACTTAAATTGTCCAATTCTAGCATGGCACACTAAATATTAATCGACTTAAGATGTTCTAATTCATCATGCTTTCGCGTGCCACACTTACTCAACGTACTTCTTTACTTGGTTATCACAACTGCAAATTTTAACTTGGTTAAGTCCCATAGGAATAGCAACCCTACTTGTTCATGTTTACTCTATTTCAATTCTAGTCTACTAGCTTCAAGTCAAGTAACTCGATGTTTCTAGGAATCAACACTTAACTAAAGATTTTGTGATCATTCCAATGCACATACTATAATTGGTTCTCGTATATTGCTATCGATCAATATCTCTAATAAGACTAATATCGTTGGCTTATTTTAATAACACTAAATTCAACATCTTAACCATAAACTATAAATTTCTTTGTATGATGTCCTTCACTAAACTTTACTGATCATAATGCTTATAAATCATCATTTAATATCTATCATTCTACTATAAATCATATCTTAATAGCTACAATCCCAACTTAGACCTAGTCGTATTCCGACACTAATGTCAAAGTAGAGGCATGAACCCGCTCTAGTTATTCTAATAGTACTGGTATCATGCTGCTGCTACGGGGAAGCAGCCCTAGTAACTGCCAGGCACATCTAATTTATGCATCAACCAGTGCATGCGGTAACACATCCTGGTTAACATTACAATTTAGGTAATCTAATTATACACAGTTCACTTAAGGTTACTAAAATCACGGCTAAGGGAATGTGCAAAGGTCATGATCAAAACTTAAATAATATAAGTAACCAAAATCACAGGGATATAATATCGTTCTTGGTATGTGTACCCCTCAACCGATCATCACTTAAGTCTTAGTCAATTCTAAAATCATGCTTAGAATATAATTGTCGCTTATGACTAAGATCGGCACTTATGTTCAAATCATCGTCTAATGTTCAGATCAACTCTTAATCAAAATCGTCACTTATGTCTAAGATTGTGACTTAGTGACAAAATCGTAACTTAATTTCTAAGATCATGGCCTAAATCTACGTTTTGACCATGGAACTAGAGCCATGCTCTGATATCACCTGTAGCGACCCGTCCCGAGCCCTAGGAATCGAAACGATTCACCCGCTGTATTTCGTTAAGGAAAATACAAGGCGTCAAAGACAAACGTATACACGTCAGCGGAAGTCAAAATAAAAATCCTCGAAATCATCAATATCATAAATGAATGTCAAAAGTCTGGGTCGAATCTAAATTCAATACAATGGTCAAACGTAGATAATAACAAAATCTCCAAAATACTCGAGTAGCAAAATAACTGTCTCAATTAAGTCCTCGAAAATCTCATCAGAATATGCCCGATTCTCAAAATCTCCTTTCAGTCCTGTCCTCTACGTACGCTAATCATATACCTGTTGTTTGCAAAATAACAACAGACTATAGTATCAGCGACATACATCGCCCAGTAAGTAGTCTCACTGTACTTACCATGGGATCATACACGAAGAAGCAAGTGTGATAAAATAAGTGACAATATAAAATAATAGCATGCTTCTCTTTGCAAGTAAATTTACGATTCTGCCCCTAATATCCAAAATCAAATAGAGCAATTCAAAATCAAATATAGCGAACAGACCCAACAAAGTACGTAACAAAGTCCAATCAAGGATTAGTCCAAATCAAAATCGATGATGTAATTTTTCAAATATGCGATATCAAAATGTCCAAAGTCAAAGGCCCAAAATTCCAAAGTTTCCAAATCCGATTTAGCCGGTCCAAAGTCAAAAATCCAAATCCGAGCACATCTGGGTGCAAATCCAAATATCCAAATCCAGCTTAACCGGTCCAATATCCAAAATTCTAAAATATTCAAAACCCGGCTAAAACGGTCAAAACAATGCAATGACTATAGCACTTTATCTACAATTGACTTATACCGTAAGACTTACAAATTGGTCTCCTAATAGTCAATACGCCCTGGCGCTCTATATCCAAATAGCCAATATGCCAAGGTGCCCTAATGGCGGCCAGTATGTCTGGGCACTCTATATCCAAAATAGCCAATATGTCCGAATGCTTTGTTTATTTGGAACCAATCCGGCTTAACAATTATTTCAAGTGTAGGGGTGAATTTCTAAAAATATGCCAATGCAACTTTTCAAAAATCATTTCCAAGTACCAAAATTAGTCTGAATTACCAAAATCGGTCAAAATTTCAAAATTACCAAATTTCCCTCCAAATACCAAATATTTCCAAACAAATAATCTAAATAGGACAAAAACATCCAAAATACCAAAACATCACCATCTCAGCCGTGTAAGCATGCATGTATGTATGTCCACGTCCATACATGTACATATACATGTATATACGCACACGCTACTCCCTCATCCTATTTTTCCCCTGACCTGCCACCCTACTCTCCTCATCTCACCCCGATACCCTCAGCCCACCCCACTGGCCTACTGCCCAGAACCACCCCCCGCCCCCAAACCCTCGGCCCAGCCCCCTTTCTCACACCCCCAAACCCAAATTTTCCCTCAAACCCTTCCTCACTCTTCGGCCTCTATTAGAACACCTCACCACCTGCAATTTTTCACATCCAACACCTCAGGCCGCTAGGAAATTTCATTCTGAACACAACGCCGTAAAAATCACAGCCATCAGAGGCTAGATGCACCCACACACGCCCTTGGAAGTGCGCCCATGCAGGCCCACTCGCTGGCCACACGCACCGCCCATGTTCTCTGGTGCCGACCACCACAATTCATAATTTCTCATATCCAATCCATTCCCACCATCAAATCATACAAATTCTTAACTTACATCACTATCGAATTCCTCCAAAATCAATACAATTTCCAAATCAATTACACATAAAATCACAACTTACACCATACGCAATAAATCACATGCTTATAAATTTTTACCACCACCTATACCAAAAAGTCAGTTTACCAATGTCTCTCAAAACACTTCATTCAGCCCTTCACACAAATATATCACACTCAATATACTATTCAAGCCCCTCTCTCTCTCTCTCTCTCTCTATATATATATATATATATATATATATATATATATATATAATTGTATATAATATATTTGCTTATATGAAAGTGTAGTTACTACACAGTATAGTATATGCATGTGGAAAGTTTTCATAGCTCACGTCAACCACAATATGCAATTTCACTTTCACCACCTTTGTCTACATGCATTCGGCCAATATAAATAAATAAATTATATATATATATATACATATATATATAAACATATATATATGTATATATACATATATATATATATATGTTGCCGAAATATATGACATTTATTAATAAGCCTCACTTATGGCGGAGGAAAACCATAGTACATGAAAATCGTATCATCATATGTAAAGTGCGAACATAAAGAGGAAATTATTGTCAATCTCCAATCATATATGATATCTGGCATTAAAACATTGCCAAGAAAAACCACCGTTGTGGATAAAAACTTGCCGAATGAAAAAGCATGCATATTTATATGGCTAGAGCAATGACATTGTACATTAGAGCCCATCCCAAAGCAGTCAAATCGATGTTGTGATGTATTCTTGCTAGACTTAAAGTTGTGAAAATGTTGCATATGGCAGTGGAACATAGAGCACGATCAAGTTGTCAAGTGATCTTCGAATGTTGCACACTGCAGGATTTATAATTCTTCGACCACCACCGAATTCCTCAGCATAAAGACAATAAGAACATCAAAACAGTAACCATGAAGCATTAGCTGCAGAATAAAGAGCAATAGAAAAGAGTTAAAAGTGATCGTACCGAGGTTTCCTGTGTCTATATGTGACACAAGCAACAACCCGAGAGACATGCCAACCCAATGGGAGATTGTGCAATCAAACACGAATAGAAGCAAGGGTAACATCGGAAGAAGGAATTAACAGAAAAGTAGAGTTACTCAACCAGATCAAACTGTGCAAATGATAAAGCATAGGGTGGTAGGCACATAGCGAATTACAGTCAGCCCGAAAATCAGAGAGTTCCCGGTTCAAGTCACTACAGTCAACCTCGTGATCAAATTATGAATAATCGATGCTGAAATATTGAAGTGCCAAAATTGTAGCTTGTAACTCCAAATATATGAGATCTACGCCATAAATTAGAAATGTGATAGACTGCAGCATACAACTAGTGTGATCTCGAAGTATCGTCCATCCGGAAGCAGAGGACCGTCCTAAAGAGGCATCAGTATTGAGCTTAAGTCGACCAATAGGTGGCAAATTTCAATGAACAACTCGCACCTGTGGAAGGTGCATGAATGGAGACAAATGATCATTTACTAGTGGTTGAACATAAGTTGCACGTTTCGTAACAATCAGAAAAGAACTCCACACAACGTGAATTCCACTTGGCAATCCCAAACACAATGCTTGCGTACGATATCCAGATGCACCAACATGTGGCTGTAGGTAAAATCAGATAAACAAGTCCAGCAAGATTCGTAAAATTTCCTTGCAACTACCAGTGCATCAAATAGGTGTGGAGAGTGGAGGTCTATGAAGCAGCGGGCAGGCCATATACTAGAAGTCCGTAGTATTCCCATAAAAGAAACAGCCGGACAAGCAAGGAAAATATGGATAATTGTAATATCGTGGACTTTACAGAATGGACATTGATTAGGACAGACTTGGTATACATCAGAAAAGTTTTTGGGAAAAGGCAAAGATCCATAAAACAGCCGCCACATAAAGATACTCACCTTGGGAATCGATGTAAGAGCCAAAATAAACGTGTGTGTCGGAAACTCTGATATCGCGGCTCAGACTGCCTCATAAGCTATACAAAATGAAAAGATACCATTGGGAGTGAGATTCCAAGATGGTAGATTATCTTCCCAATAACAAAGATCTATGCAGACCGAATGAATGCTGTAAATAAGGCACCACCCGGCGGAATCATAGAGACGAGGGGTATAATCACGGCAGTCCATATCTCCGTCACATATATATAGCCTATAAAGTATCATGTGTATGATAATTCCACCAACACGACAAGAATATGCCTTCTGAATATCAAACAAATCTCGAACGCCAAGTCCTTCCTCAATCTGAGGACGACAAATTATATTCCATGTCAGCCAATGTAGCTTGGCATGTCCGGATTGCATGTCCCAAAAGAAATTATCCATAGGGAGATGAAGTTTGTGAATGACACTAGTGGGCAGCATAGTGGCTACAAAATAATGAAGACGAACAGAAGGTAACACATAGCGTATTAAGATGAGTCATCTCGCTTGTGATAAAAAGCGATAATGCCAACCAGATAAATACTGTTCAAAGTGTTGAATGGTGGATAAACAGTGAGAAGGCTGAAAAATACCCTGATATAAATAGGAGCCTAGATATTTAACGAGCAAAGAAGCTGTTGACATTTGTAGTGTAGTCTTCATAAGTGTCAGCCGTAAAGGGGAGATCAAAGACTGAGGAATAAGCTGGCTTTTGTCAGAATTTACCACCTGCCCACTAGCTGTTTGATAACTTAGCAGGAACTTTTGAAACCGTTTTAGATTGGAGGTTGACCCATTCAAAAAGATAAGGAGGTCGTCCGCATATGCAAGGTGAGAGACCACGCCAATCGGCCCACCTGAAAAGGCAAACGATGGCGTGATGCAGTCAAACTTTTTAGACCACGACTGAAATCCCTCTGCATCTAAGATAAATACATCATTCTGTTTAACACCCCGCGTAGGTTGGAAAAATCCCGAGGCATTTCATTGATGAGCACCGATAAATAAGAACCCCCTTTAGGGGATTCATAACGAGATGTATAAAAAAAGGGGAGAAGCCAAACCGATCAAGTACCCGACTCAAATATTGCCAGCACACTCTATCGAATATTTTGGCCATGTCAAGCTTAATCAGAACATTAGAGCCCCGTACCACTTGATCCAAATGATGAACCATTTCATTAGCTAATAATATTTATTCGGAGATATCGTGATGCGGAACACAACCGATCTACTCAGGAGAAATGAACTGATCAAGAAAGGGTCTCAGTCGTGTAGCTAAGATGAGTGTATTGTTTTTACTGATGAACGTACACAAGCAAATAGGACGATAATCTGCAAAGGTTCGTGGTGCCATTTTTTGGGCAACAGTGTAATTAAGGTGCTGCTAACCGCCTTCGGAATTGGAACCCCAAGAAAGAATTCTATGACTGCCTTATGAATGTCATCAATAACAATCTCTCATCCAAAACGAAAGAAAACTCCACTAAATCCATTAGGACTGGGTGCACTATGTTGATCAAGTGCCTATATAGCCTGCCTCACCTCGTCTTTCGAAGGCAATATTAATAAATCATGGTTCTGATGGTCTGTAAGAATCCGAAGAATAAACGAAAGGATAGAGTCATAATTGCCTATGTTCCCTGACGTAAATAAATGATAATAAAATTGAATGGCCTCATGCGCAATGGCCGCTTCTGTGTCACACAATACTCATGTGGAACTGTAGATGGTCAGAATCTGCAGCTTCGCACGCCTGCCTTTGACAATGTTGTGGAAAAAGGCGGTATTACCATCACCCTCTCTAATGCATTTGACATTGGCTTTTTGTTTCCAAAAAAAACCGCTCATATTTTTCGCTTGCAACAATTTGGCATGCGCTGATGAATATGCAATATTACGCTCCTCCGTGGGATCTGTATCATAAAGTATTTTAGCCTGATTGGCCTCCTTGTCCGCCTGCTGCACCTGTGAAAATATATTACCGAAAACATGCTCATTCCAAGAGCACATGCCACGTTTGAACCATCGTAACTTTTGACACGAACCTCGCATCCCACCAATCGTAGGATATGATGCCCAGGTATGCTTTAGAAAGTGAAAATATTCAGGATGATGTGTCTATGCCTCCAGAAACCCAAATGCTCTAGGTCCCGCAGATGAATCATCTATACAACGGAGAAAAAGTGGAGAATGATCAGAAGTAACACGATTCAAGTGCTGAATAACTACCATGGGATACTTGGCCAAAAAGACTGATTACCTAAAGTTAATCTATATCCCCTATTTCTTTATTCCATCCAAATTAGTTAAGGCGATTATTATCTATATTTCTTCTACCCTACAAACTCTGGGGATGTAACATGCCTTTTCACCCAATTATGGATTTCTAATATTTCATTATGTGCACATATTATAGTTGATTGGTAAATTTAATCTCCAAAAAGTTGAATAAAGTAGAGATACTTGCATTGAAATATGTTTTCAGGTTGAACTGATAAATCCAGGTTCAAGATTGTGGGTTAAGAATGGATTACACCTTTTATTTATTTAAATGTAATATGAGTACGGCAAATTCAAATTAATCGGATATATATGAGCGTCCATGAGAGGTCGATAGAATTGTTATAACTTTTGTTTGTGTGAAAGAAAAGTTCACAAAGTTTTAGCCCCATTCTTATTTTTTATTTATATCTAATAACGGTATGCCTTTCATGATTGAGTTTATTTGTTTTTGTCTTCATGAGAATTAAAACTAAACTAATGAAATAGGATATTATTGTGTACACCAAAATAATTTAAATTAAAATAAAATTGCATTCACAATGAAAATAATTATTTCTTTGTATATATCAGTTAAGATCTCCTTCGATTAAGTGTTCAATATTTTGTATTTTATTAATCATATTTTTTTAAATTAAGATTTCATAAATAACCATACACCCTGCAATTCATTAGCATAATATAGTGAAGTGGACTTTTTTTTCTATTTAAAGCACAAAATACTGTTTTCTTAACCTTGTTTTCATTTTTCTAATAAACATAGATTTTATCTTTGATCACTTTCATCGTTTAATGATATTTTTATTTTTTCTATTACGATTTTCTTATTTATGAGCAATAACTAGATGGATAGCATCACTCAAATCAGTAAACAACTCAACTTTTCAGCTCTTCCTTTTTAATCTAAAAGCTGCATACTTTTTTAACTTTTTTTTCCTGAAAAAACAAAACTGCATATTTTTTTTTTATAAATCCATGTTATTACTTCGAGATGTTATGAATATAAATCCTCACGCTTTAAATAGTAAAACAAAATGTATTCTTTTATTGGTTTGTCTCTGTTAAATGTATAGCTTTTGACATGAACAGCTAACTTGTAATTGAGTAATTTAAAAATAAAAACAATACTTAATCTTTGACTAGCTATCTTCAACTACCTACTACTTTGGCAACACTTTATACTTTGGGATCGATGGAGTGTAAGATCCAAAAAGGGTAACAATACAGAGGAAAGGTGAATAGATTGTTGCCGGTTGTCATAATTCTTTTGATTGTTGGACAAATTTTAAATGCAATAATACAATTAAATGTAAAGAAAGGAAAGAAAATGGAGATTTCACAAGATTTGTAGTGGTTCAAATTGTTTGATTCTATTCCAATACCACTTTGTTTCAAAAGTAGATTTTCAATAACAATATTCGTGTTACCTGTAGCAAGGAAAAAGAGGTACAACAACTACTACTACTTCTTCTACAATTAGAATTGCATGCAAGAGATCAATAGCTTATTCGCTTGTTCAACAATAACTAATTTTCAACAACCACTTCACCCTCAAATATTCTAAAAGCAAGAGCTTAATGCTTTCACACTTGCTTATTCAACAAACCAATCTGGATCTTTTCAATCCAAGACTCAAATCTTCAATGAGTTCTATTACATCAACCAAAGGGGGTCAAACCCTTTTTTTCTTGCTTCTCCAACAAACTTAACAACTCTTTTCCAATTACAAGTTAAATCTCAAATTTGAACAAGAGAACAAATATCACCATAAGCAAAGGCTCAAGGCATTTCTACTCATGTCTTCACCTTTTCTCAGCAAGCTCTACATAATAGCTCACAAAATATATTTTAGTTAAAGTTAGATATGGATGATACATTTGAAAACAATCACAAGTGATATAGGTTATATAAATAATCTCTATTTGTGAAAGTTACAAACTCTCAAGTAAATGTAAAGGTACAACACAAGAGCTATACAATTTTACACTAGGTTTGCTTACAAAGAGTAAAATGAAAGTATAGATAGATGTTCTTGATAGTTGAGATCTCTTTAATATTGAGCACCTTCTCTCTCAAATAGCCTCTTTCATTTGAAGCTCAAAAGGCTCCTTTGCCTTTTTCATTCGGTCCAATTTCTCTTTTCTCTCTCCTAAAACACGTGACAATGATGTTAATATATCCAAAATAATATTATATACGTTGATTGGAGGTTATTTGATTTGAAAAACAAGCTCCATCAATCATAATTTTAAATCTGCGAAGTGAGCCGGTCAATCTAGCTATCATTGTAGCGCCCCATCCAAGACTAAGGTCTTGGCATGGTGCACCTGCCATAATCTACTACGAGAAGTACAAGGCATCGATAACATTTATATGCATACTAATATAAACATGTATGGAAATAGCGGAAGCATCATAAAATAGAAAAATCATAATCGACATGCATGATACATTATAACTAAATTCGAATAGATCCGAAGTATCATCACTACATAAAAGAGATTAATACATGTGTGAAATAAACATGAGTACAAACTTTAACAGCTAGCCCACTAGCTCCTCACGGGTATCCTACTCTCAGTTCATCGTCTACAAAGTCCAAATCCTCCTCTCAAGGCTTTGTAAGATGGTATAAATAAAGAGTGAGCAATAATGAATCGCCCAGCAAGTATGTCTGCCTAGGTTTGTCATGTGGATCATGCATGGGAGACGTGATGATAATGTTAGACCGTGCACCTGCAATAAACACCACTAGAGGGGGGATGAATAGTGGTTAGTGGAAATTACACTACAACCCTTTGTTAAAATCCCTTTTGAAAACAGAATCTGAGACCACTTCAGATTCAGAACCCATTTTTAAAAAATTCACAAATAATTGTACACAACTCCAAAAATTATAAAACTTTCCAGAATTGAACTTCAATGAGTTAACAAGAATTTATCCAAAAATCAGACAAAAATAAGATCGTTTGGCCCTTCAAACAAATAAAAAAATTCAGATGGTCAATCTGGACAGAATTGGACAGAATGTTGCTGATTTTGCAAAATGTGTTTCTCTTTGAATATTCAACCAAAAAGGTTGATCTTTATATCAAAACACTCCTTAGGATGTGTAGATGAATTTTCAAAAAGGCTATGACCTTAAACAATTCTTGAAAAATACAGAATTTATGTTTTCTCAAAACTGGTCAGATTGCAGCCAGATTGGAGCGGTTATATTGCAAAGACTGAAAGACTAACTTTCCCTTGCTCAAATTAAGTGATTCTTATTTCAAATGAAATTTAACAGTCTGAAGTATAACTCCACCAAAAATCACGAATTTTGAAAATATTTAGCTATTTTTTCAAATTGCGAGAAGTTGTGTGAAAACTGCAGTCAAAAACGGGCAGAAAACAGAAATAAAGAAACAAGAGAAGAACACCGAAGGTTTATCCTGGTTCGGTCAATGTGACCTACTCTAGTCACAAGAAACACCTTTTCTTGGATTGTACTATGAAATGAACACTTTACAACAAGAGCCAAGCTTGATTCTTGGGTTATACACCAACCCTACTCAAGACTTGGATAATCACCTTCTAAGCAACACTTAGTTGCAACTCCTCTAACACCTATTGATATAGCCTTATAAAGATGGCTAATCAATCTTACAAATGAAGCTCAAGAGGCTTTTATCTCACCACAATACAACAAGAACACCTTTGCTACAATGAATAAAACAATAACAACAAGAAGATGAAGATGAAAGCTAGACAATTCAAACAAATGCTTGTGAGCTTCAAGTGTGTTTCATCTTCTTCACCATTGCCTCTATTTATAGTGTGATTTGAGCCTTGAAGATAAGATTTCCAATGTGTCACCATCTTCATCATCAATTCCAAATGTCTTCTCATCATTGGTTGGCTTTGTACACTTGGCAAAATAAAACACAATGATTGGTCCACCTTGGCTACACCTTGTTGGCCGATTTTCTACCTTGGAATTGTCTTGAATTATCCTTAGCAAAAATAGATAATAAGAGAAGATAATTGCACCAAAATAACCCCAACTCCTTGCTTGAGAATAGGCATGTGGAGCTTTGAAAGATTCAAACTCAAAACAGCCCCAAATTTGGATGTAGTAGCCGTTGGCTACTAAAAGATTTTCAAAAAAAATAATTTTGTTTTTCCTTAATAAAATGAGAAAGAATAATACACCAAATTATCCCCAACTTTAAGCACAACAATAGGACATGTGAGAGCTCCATTTGACTTCAAAAAATCTGCTGAAAACACCCAAGACTAGCCATAGCCGTTGGCTATTTTTTAAAAAATCCAAGTTGGCAACTTTTGCCAACTAGCTCCTTTTTGGTTGGTCCACTTGTCTCCAACTCATAAAATGACTTACACAGCATATCCACCAGATAATACACGTTTTTAAACATATGTATATGTGTAGCAACTCAGATTTTTGAAGAAGAAATAAATAGATAACAGTTGACAAGATTATGTCAACGTGTAACACCAGAATTCCCCAGTATTTCTTCTTATATGTCAAGAACATTTCCACACCTTTGACACCTTTAATATCTCTGAATAATGATGATAAATATCCTATTATAACATATATAAGAGGGTCTTCAAGAAAAAATAGAATGTGACATCTCAAATCGTCACATATCCAGCTATAGTCAATAATATCATCATGTGAGACAATAAGATATAAAATCACCATATAATCTTCAAAATAATAATAACACAGCTCCAGAATGAAGATAATAATATGCTCAAGAGATTCCTTGAGTGAAAATACCATAAATACCCTTGGGGTGAAAAGACCAAAATACCCCTGGTGTGAGAAAACTCCAGAAATGACCTAGATGATCAAAAATAATCATGATACCAAATTTGTCATGATAAATAGTATAAGAATACACCCTTGAAATATTTTCACCATATGATGTTCCTATAAAATTCAAAATAGCAATTTTGCCCATTTTGGTAAGTTATAGAAATGTTGAGAAATATGTTTGGATAATTTTCAAAGTCATGATTTTAAGTGGTGAATACTTAAAAATGTCACACATGGTGTTATATGTGATTAAAAGTTGAAAAAGTTGACACATCGATCGATGTCTAGGGTTTTTTAGAAATAATTTTCTAAAATGTGATAAAATGGTTGTTTTCATTTGTACATGATTTATACATGTTCATTATGTGCTTATTATGTGTTTTTGGTGATTATTATTGTCTTGTGACTAACATGCCTTGGAATTTTCTACAACTTACCAAAAAGGGCAAAATTGGTATTTTGAGTTTTGTAGGAACATGATATGGTGGAAATATTTCAAGAGCATATTCTTATACTATTTATCATGACAAAGTTGATATCATGATTATTTATGACCATCCGGGACATTTCTGGAGTTTTCTCACATCAGGGGTATTTTGGTCATTTTACCCCCGAGGGTATTTTTGGTATTTTCACTCAAGGAATCTCTTGAGCATATTATTATCTTCATTCTGGAGCTGTGTTATTATTATTTTGAAGATAATATGGTGATCTTATATCTTATTCTCTCAACCGATGATATTATTGACTATAGCTGGATATGTGACGATTTGAGATGTCACATTCTATTTTTTCTCGAAGACCCTCTTATATATGTTATAAGAGAACATTTATCATCATTATTCAGAGATATTAAAGGTTTCAAAGGTGTGGAAATGATCTCAACATATAAGAAGAAATATTGGGAAATTTCGGTGTTACACGTTGACATAATCTTGTCAAGTGTTATCTATTTATTTCTTCTTCAAAAATCTGAGTTGCTACACTTATATATATGTGGAAAAACGTGACTAATCAGGTAGACATGATGTGGTATTCATTTTATGAGTTGGAGACAAGTGGACCAACCAAAAAGGAGCTAGTTGGCAAAATTGCCAACTTGGATTTTTTCTAAATATAGCCAACGGCTATATGGTTTCTTGGAGTATTTTTCAGCAGATTTTTTGAAGTCAAATGGAGCTCTCACATGCCCTATTATGTTGCTTGAAGTTGGGGATAATTTGGTGGTATTATCCTTTCTTATTTTATTAAGAAAAATTCAAAATATATTTGTTGAAAAAAGAGAGTAGCCAACGGCTACTTCACTTTTTTTGAAGCTGAAATTGAATTTAAAATGGTCTCCTACATGCCTATTCTTGTGCCAAAGAGATGAGAAGATAAAGGAGTTGTTATGGTGCTATTATCTTCACAATTTCAAGATAATTCCAAGTCATTTTTTAGTTGAAAATTTCAGCCACATAAAGTTGCCAAGGTGGACCAATCATTGTGTTTTATTTTGCCAAGTGTACAAAGCCAACCAATGATGAGAAGACATTTGGAGTTGATGATGAAGATGATGACACATTGGCATTCTTATCTTCAAGGCTTAAATCACACTATAAATAGAGGCAATGGTGAAGAAGATGAAACACACTTGAAGCTCACAAGCATTCTATAGCTTTCATATTCATCTTCTTGTTCTTGTTGTTGTATTTTGTTGTAGCAAAGTTGTTCTTAATATTTTGGTGAGCTACAAGCCTCTTGAGCTTCATTTGTAAGATTGATTAGCCATCTTTATAAGGCTACATCAATAGGTGTTGGAGGTATTGCAACTAAGTGTTGCTTAGAAGGTGATTGTCCAAGTCTTGAGTAGGGTTGGTGTATAACCCAAGGATCAAGCTTGGCTCTTGTTGTAAGGTGCTCATTTCATAGTGAAATCCAAGGAAAGGTGTTCCTTGGGACTGGAGTAGGTCACATTGACCGAACCAGGATAAATCCTCGGTGTTCTTCTCTTGTTTCTTTATTTCTGTTTTCTGCCCGTTTTTGACTGCAGTTTTCACCCAACTTCACACAATTTGAAAAAATAGCTAAACATTTTCAAAATTCGTGATTTTTGGTGGAGTTATACTTCAGACTGTTAGCTTTCATTTGCAACAAGAATCACTTGATTTGAGCAAGTAAAATTTAGTCTTTCAGTCTTTGCAAGATAACTGCTCCAATCTGGCTGCAATCTGACCAGTTTTGAGAAAAGTTAAATTCTGTATTTTTCAAGAATTGTTTGAGGTCAGGGCCTTTTGGAAACTTCATCTACACATCCTAAGGAGTGTTTTGATATAAAGATCAACCTTTTTGGTTGAGTATTCAAAGAGAAACACTATTTTCAAATCAGCAACATTCTGTCCAATTCTGTCCAGATTGACCATCTAAATCTTTTAATTTGTTTGAAGGGTCAAACGATCTTATTTTTGTCTGATTTTTGGACAGAGTCTTGTTAACTCATTGAAGTTTAATTCTGGAAAGTTTCATAATTTTTGGAGTTGTGTACAATTATTTGTGAATTTTTGAAAAACGGGTTCTGAATCTGAGTTGGTCTCAGATTATGTTTTCAAGGGGATTTTAACAAAGGGTTGTAGTGTAATTTCCGCTAACCACTATTCACCCCCCCCCTCTAGTGGTGTTCATTGCAGGTGCATGGTCCAACATTTGGTATCAGAGCCAGACCAACACCACTCAAAAGAAGCAAGATTCAACACCGTACGAACAATACAAGGCCAAGAAACAACAATTCATAATATACTGCTTGTCTCAAATCAAAGGTACATACTATGGCTATTGTTTCTCACAAAGGTGAGTTGGAAGGTATGTCCACACAACGCCCTCCTCTTTTTGATGGCAATAATTTTGTTCATTGGAAACTAAGAATGAGGCTATTCTTAATGGCTATAGACATCGATTTATGGTCTATAGTTGAAGATGGGCCGTACATTCCAATGAAAGTTGTACAAGTTAGTGGAGTAACTCAAGAGGTTGAAAAATACAAAAGTGAATGGTCATCAGATGATAAAAAGAAAATGTCCATGAATGCTAAAGCTATGCAATTACTTTTGAATGGACTTACAACTTCTGAAGCAGGATATGTGTCAAATTGCACAAGCGCACACGACATGTGGAAATCACTTGTATTAAAGCATGAAGGTACTAGTGGTGTTAAAGAGTCAAAAATAAACATGCTTATGACTGAATTAGAGACTTTCAAAATGTTGCCAAACGAATCCATAATATCTATGGATTTGAGGATTACTAATATTTTCAATGCCCTTGAAGCTTTAGGGAAGTCATTTTCGAACAATGAAAAGGTTCAAAAGGTGCTACGAAGTCTCCCTGCTGAATGGGATCCAAAGGTGACTGCAATCGAGGAGACAAAGTCAATCACCAAGATGGATGAATTGATCGGGTCTCTTAAAGTCTATGAGGTAAAACTGAACCAACGAAAGTCTGAATCGTCTAAGTCATCCAGTAAGTCAATAGCCTTCAAAACAACTGAAACACATGCTAATAACGATGATAGTAATAGTGATACTGAATTAGACGATGACTTGATATTGATTGCTAGAAAACTTAGAAAGTTTTTCAAACGCCCAAATAGGAATAGACAACATAATTCTTCTTCTTCTTCTTTTTCTCAATCTAAGAAAAATAACACAAACAAATGGTATAATAAAGAATTAAAGTGTTATGAATGCGGTCAAAAAGGACATATTTCATACGATTGTCCAACAAAGAAAAATAATAATAAAAACAACAATAATAAACAAGCCAAGGATAAGGAAGCTCAAACGTCAAAGACAAAGGAGTCTAAGGCAAGAAAAGGGAAACGAGCAATGAAGGTGAGCACATGGAGCGACTCATCCGACTCAGAATCTGAAACTGAGGAAGCTCAAGTGTGCTTCGTATCCAACGAGGTATGTTCTTCTTCTGATAGTGATTCTGATAGTGACATGACACTTGATGAAATGTATGAAGAATTCCTACGAATGCATGCTCACTGTAAGAGGCTCTCTAAAGAAAAGAAGAAACTAGTTGAAGAAAATGACAAGTTGAAGACGTCCAACTTGGAATTTTCCGATCAACTAGAATCTCTTAAACAAGAGTCTACTAATACTCTTGATTCTTTAGAGAACAAAATTGAATCATATAGGAAAGATGAACAAAAGTTACAAATGGAAAATAAAATGTTGAAATCCAAGTTAGAAAGTTGTGAAAATGAAATAGTGCAACTTAAGTCTTCTAAATTTACCTTAGAAAAAATGATAGAACAATTTAAATCGGGTGCAAATATGTTAGATACACTTATCTCATCACAAAAGTATGGCAATGATAAAACCGGCCTAGGCTATAAAGAAGAAAACAAAAAAGTAAATGAAAAGACTAAGTTTGTTTCATCTAGTACAAAGTTGCCATATAATACAAAATCAACTTTGCCTGCTACATCTTCTTCTACACCTTCTTCTACTCATATCAAGGCAAAAATACAACACAAACCCACCAATATGCACACGCATAAACATACATCTAGGCCAAATTTTGCATCCAGACAACCTAGAAATCATGCCTACATATATACAAATGCAACTAGACCAAATAAAATGCATCCAACTTTTTATGAACCTAAGCATAAGCAACTCTCATACAAGTCTTATAGAAATACACATGAATATACATATAGAGCACCATATAAGAAACAAAATCGCATGCCTTATACACATTATAAGATTCGGTCATCCTATAATGATTATCAACCATGGCGCAACATGTATAACAATGCATCCTCACTTATGTGGAATAATCATCTATATGCTTATCTTTCTTACTTTAACCATGCTAAAAATGTGCCTAGAAAGTATATTCAAGTTTGGATACCTAAGGGTTATCTAAACAAGAATAATGCCCCTAACATTCAAGGACCCAAATAAAGGGTACCTAAAACTTTGTCTCCATTGTAGGAAAAATGCAAGGAATGCAAGAAAGAGGCAAAGTCAAAGAATCTAAAAACCAAATGGTTTTTAGATAGTGGATGTTCGAGGCATATGACGGGCAACCCCAATCTATTCACCGAACTTGAACATATTGATGGTGGAAAGGTAACATTCGGTGACAACAACAAAGGAAAAGTTGTTGGAAAAGGAACAATCGGGGACCCAAACACATTTCAAATACGAAATGTGTTGCTAGTAAGCAATCTCTCTTATAATTTACTTAGTATTTCTCAACTTATAGATTGTGGTTATAATGTCTCCTTTCTTCCCAATTCTTGTGATATAATAAATGAAAAAGGAGAAACGGTTTTAAAAGGAAATAGAGATGGAAATATTTATACCCTTACCTTAGATAACATGTTAAATGCTAAGGTTAAGTGTCTAATATCACATGACTTAGATGTGAATTTATGGCATAGAAGATTAGGCCATATAGGAATTTCAACCATTAGGAAATTATCTAAAAAGAATTTAATTAGAGGTATGCCTAAGTTAGACTTAGATAATTTTCAAATGTGTGAAACATGTATTAAGGGAAAACACATTAAAGAAACCTTAAAACCGAAACATGAAGTGAGTACTAGTCATGTACTAGAATTGCTTCACTTAGACTTATTTGGTCCAAGTAGGACAAGAAGTCTAGGTGGACACTACTATGTGTGTGTCATAGTAGACGATTACTCACGCTACACATGGACATTGTTCTTAACACACAAAGACGATGCTCCATTAGCAATCGAAACCCTTATCAAGCAACTTGAAAACATTTACGAAGAAAATGTCAAAAGAATTAGAAGTGATAGAGGTGGAGAATTTAAAAATAAAGACGTAATCAAATTTTGTGAACTTTATGGAATAAAACATGAATTCTCACCACCTAGAACACCACAACTCAATGGAGTTGTTGAACGTAAAAATAGAACGATTCAAGAAGTTGCAAGGACAATGCTGTGTGAAAATAAATTACCTAAGTATTTATGGGCTGAAGCTGTTAACTGTGCATGTTATATTATAAATAGGCTCACTATTAGAAAGAAATTAAATAAAACGCCTTATGAATTGCTAAACAATAGACAACCTAAAATAGATTATCTTAAAGTATTTGGATGTAAATGTTTTGTGCTAAACACTAAGGATAATCTAGATAAATTTGAACAAAAGTCTATTGAATGTATATTTGTTGGATATTCAACTAACTCAAGAGCATATAGGTGTTATAATCCTGCATCTAGAAAAATAATTGAATCCATACATGTGAAATTCAATGAAAATGCATGCTTTGAAGTTAGTGATAAACATCAACATAAACAAGAAACAAATGTTGAAAATATGTTTGATGATGAAGTATTACTTGAGCCTGTACTTGATCATCTAGAACCAACTCCCCCTGAACAAGACATGCATGAACCCTTAGATGAAATGAATCAAGAAAATTTGCAATTGGAAGATGATACAACTAATGATCCAATTACATATGATAACATTCACACTAATGAAACTTTTGAACAAGATGAGGGTGAACCTAGTCAATCTAGGAATGGGTGGCACCCTAGAGAATTAATCATTGGGGATCCAAGTGTTGGGGTTAGAACACGTAGAAACATAAGTCAACTTGAAGGACATAGCTTAGTCACACACATAGAACCTAAGAATGTTAAGGAAGCCTTAGGTGACATATCATGGATAGATGCTATGCATGAGGAATTAAATCAATTCACAAGGAACAACGTATGGGACTTAGTACCTAAACCTGAAGACAAGTCTATCATAGGAACTAAATGGGTCTTTAGGAATAAAATGGATGAACAAGGAAATATTACAAGAAATAAGGCTAGACTAGTCGCACAAGGTTATAATCAACAAGAAGGAATAGATTATGAGGAAACCTTTGCACCCGTTGCACGACTAGAAGCAATTAGATTGTTACTTGCGATTGCAAGTCTAAGTAACATTAAACTCTTCCAAATGGATGTCAAGAGTGCATTCTTGAATGGATACATCCAAGAAGAGGTGTTTGTCAAACAACCCCCTGGATTCGAAGATCCAAAGAATCCTAACCATGTGTACAAGCTTAAGAAAGCTTTATATGGTTTGAAACAAGCTCCAAGAGCTTGGTATGATAGATTTGCAAACTTTCTTATTGCAAATAATTATCAAAGGGGAACTATAGACAACACATTATTCCTAAAAAGAAAAGGTAATGATTTGTTAATAGTTCAAATATACGTTGACGATATCATCTTTAGTTCAACCAACCCTACCTTAGTAAAAGACTTTGAAGAGTGTATGAAGTCGGAGTTTGAAATGTCAATGGTAGGAGAGTTGAATTATTTCTTAGGACTTCAAATTAAACAAACCCCTCAAGGAATTCATATTAGCCAACTTAAGTATGTCAATGATATGATTAAGAAGTTTGGTTTTGAAGAGTTGAAACCTACAACTACCCCCATGAGTGTTAGTACCAAACTTGATAAGGATGAAAATGGTAAACCTTTTGATGACACACTCTATAGGTCTATGATTGGATCACTGTTATACTTAACTGCATCAAGACCTGACATCATGTTTAGTGTATGTATGTGTGCTAGGTTTCAATCTTGTCCTAAGGTATCACATTACAATGCCGTGAAAAAGATCTTTAGATATCTTAAGCATACACCTCACTTAGGACTGTGGTATGATAGAAACGCTAAGTTGGAATTACACGCATATAGTGATGCTGATTACGGTGGTTGTAAGTTAGATAGAAAATCCACTAGCGGTACTTGTCAATTCATAGGAACCAACTTGATTTCTTGGTTTTCTAAAAAGCAAGCTAGTGTAGCTCTTTCTACCACTGAAGCCGAGTATATTGCTTTGAGTTTATGTACTACCCAAATACTTTGGCTTAAACAGCAACTTAGTGATTTTGGCATTAAAATGAAAAAGATTCCAATTTTCTGCGATAGCACAAGTGCAATCAATCTTTCCCGGAATCCGGTGCTTCATTCTAAGGCCAAACACATTGAGGTGCGATACCACTTTCTTCGCGATCATGTTCAAAATGAGGACATAGTGATAAACCATATAAGAACTGATCACCAAATCGCTGATATCTTTACCAAACCCCTTAATCAAGCCACGTTTGAAAAATTGCGTGCAAAATTAGGTATGATGACTTACGATACCATTGTATAGTTCTATCTTTTGCATGATTTGCAAAATAAAGGGGGAGATAGAATAAGCACATGATTTTAGATTTTAGTTGGTAAGTCATCATTTGGTATGAAATGATAGGTTTCAATTGGTTATGAGTTGAGTATAGGTTAAGGGGGAGAGTATGAGTTGAGGGGGAGCAACATTTCAATTGGTTATGAGTTGAGTATAGGTTAAGGGGGAGAGTATGAGTTGAGGGGGAGCAACATACTATTTAAAAGTTGAAAACATTTGGTGAAACTTTTGGTTAAGAGTTGTGACATTAAAATCATGTAAGGTTATTTTGAAAATCATCCAAAAGGGGGAGAATGTTGAGAAATATGTTTGGATAATTTTCAAAGTCATGATTTTAAGTGGTGAATACTTAAAAATGTCACACATGGTGTTATATGTGATTAAAAGTTGAAAAAGTTGACACATCGATCGATGTCTAGGGTTTTTTAGAAATAATTTTCTAAAATGTGATAAAATGGTTGTTTTCATTTGTACATGATTTATACATGTTCATTATGTGCTTATTATGTGTTTTTGGTGATTATTATTGTCTTGTGACTAACATGCCTTGGAATTTTCTACAACTTACCAAAAAGGGCAAAATTGGTATTTTGAGTTTTGTAGGAACATGATATGGTGGAAATATTTCAAGAGCATATTCTTATACTATTTATCATGACAAAGTTGATATCATGATTATTTATGACCATCCGGGACATTTCTGGAGTTTTCTCACATCAGGGGTATTTTGGTCATTTTACCCCCGAGGGTATTTTTGGTATTTTCACTCAAGGAATCTCTTGAGCATATTATTATCTTCATTCTGGAGCTGTGTTATTATTATTTTGAAGATAATATGGTGATCTTATATCTTATTCTCTCAACCGATGATATTATTGACTATAGCTGGATATGTGACGATTTGAGATGTCACATTCTATTTTTTCTCGAAGACCCTCTTATATATGTTATAAGAGAACATTTATCATCATTATTCAGAGATATTAAAGGTTTCAAAGGTGTGGAAATGATCTCAACATATAAGAAGAAATATTGGGAAATTTCGGTGTTACACGTTGACATAATCTTGTCAAGTGTTATCTATTTATTTCTTCTTCAAAAATCTGAGTTGCTACACTTATATATATGTGGAAAAACGTGACTAATCAGGTAGACATGATGTGGTATTCATTTTATGAGTTGGAGACAAGTGGACCAACCAAAAAGGAGCTAGTTGGCAAAATTGCCAACTTGGATTTTTTCTAAATATAGCCAACGGCTATATGGTTTCTTGGAGTATTTTTCAGCAGATTTTTTGAAGTCAAATGGAGCTCTCACATGCCCTATTATGTTGCTTGAAGTTGGGGATAATTTGGTGGTATTATCCTTTCTTATTTTATTAAGAAAAATTCAAAATATATTTGTTGAAAAAAGAGAGTAGCCAACGGCTACTTCACTTTTTTTGAAGCTGAAATTGAATTTAAAATGGTCTCCTACATGCCTATTCTTGTGCCAAAGAGATGAGAAGATAAAGGAGTTGTTATGGTGCTATTATCTTCACAATTTCAAGATAATTCCAAGTCATTTTTTAGTTGAAAATTTCAGCCACATAAAGTTGCCAAGGTGGACCAATCATTGTGTTTTATTTTGCCAAGTGTACAAAGCCAACCAATGATGAGAAGACATTTGGAGTTGATGATGAAGATGATGACACATTGGCATTCTTATCTTCAAGGCTTAAATCACACTATAAATAGAGGCAATGGTGAAGAAGATGAAACACACTTGAAGCTCACAAGCATTCTATAGCTTTCATATTCATCTTCTTGTTCTTGTTGTTGTATTTTGTTGTAGCAAAGTTGTTCTTAATATTTTGGTGAGCTACAAGCCTCTTGAGCTTCATTTGTAAGATTGATTAGCCATCTTTATAAGGCTACATCAATAGGTGTTGGAGGTATTGCAACTAAGTGTTGCTTAGAAGGTGATTGTCCAAGTCTTGAGTAGGGTTGGTGTATAACCCAAGGATCAAGCTTGGCTCTTGTTGTAAGGTGCTCATTTCATAGTGAAATCCAAGGAAAGGTGTTCCTTGGGACTGGAGTAGGTCACATTGACCGAACCAGGATAAATCCTCGGTGTTCTTCTCTTGTTTCTTTATTTCTGTTTTCTGCCCGTTTTTGACTGCAGTTTTCACCCAACTTCACACAATTTGAAAAAATAGCTAAACATTTTCAAAATTCGTGATTTTTGGTGGAGTTATACTTCAGACTGTTAGCTTTCATTTGCAACAAGAATCACTTGATTTGAGCAAGTAAAATTTAGTCTTTCAGTCTTTGCAAGATAACTGCTCCAATCTGGCTGCAATCTGACCAGTTTTGAGAAAAGTTAAATTCTGTATTTTTCAAGAATTGTTTGAGGTCAGGGCCTTTTGGAAACTTCATCTACACATCCTAAGGAGTGTTTTGATATAAAGATCAACCTTTTTGGTTGAGTATTCAAAGAGAAACACTATTTTCAAATCAGCAACATTCTGTCCAATTCTGTCCAGATTGACCATCTAAATCTTTTAATTTGTTTGAAGGGTCAAACGATCTTATTTTTGTCTGATTTTTGGACAGAGTCTTGTTAACTCATTGAAGTTTAATTCTGGAAAGTTTCATAATTTTTGGAGTTGTGTACAATTATTTGTGAATTTTTGAAAAACGGGTTCTGAATCTGAGTTGGTCTCAGATTATGTTTTCAAGGGGATTTTAACAAAGGGTTGTAGTGTAATTTCCGCTAACCACTATTCACCCCCCCCCCCTCTAGTGGTGTTCATTGCAGGTGCATGGTCCAACATTTGGTATCAGAGCCAGACCAACACCACTCAAAAGAAGCAAGATTCAACACCGTACGAACAATACAAGGCCAAGAAACAACAATTCATAATATACTGCTTGTCTCAAATCAAAGGTACATACTATGGCTATTGTTTCTCACAAAGGTGAGTTGGAAGGTATGTCCACACAACGCCCTCCTCTTTTTGATGGCAATAATTTTGTTCATTGGAAACTAAGAATGAGGCTATTCTTAATGGCTATAGACATCGATTTATGGTCTATAGTTGAAGATGGGCCGTACATTCCAATGAAAGTTGTACAAGTTAGTGGAGTAACTCAAGAGGTTGAAAAATACAAAAGTGAATGGTCATCAGATGATAAAAAGAAAATGTCCATGAATGCTAAAGCTATGCAATTACTTTTGAATGGACTTACAACTTCTGAAGCAGGATATGTGTCAAATTGCACAAGCGCACACGACATGTGGAAATCACTTGTATTAAAGCATGAAGGTACTAGTGGTGTTAAAGAGTCAAAAATAAACATGCTTATGACTGAATTAGAGACTTTCAAAATGTTGCCAAACGAATCCATAATATCTATGGATTTGAGGATTACTAATATTTTCAATGCCCTTGAAGCTTTAGGGAAGTCATTTTCGAACAATGAAAAGGTTCAAAAGGTGCTACGAAGTCTCCCTGCTGAATGGGATCCAAAGGTGACTGCAATCGAGGAGACAAAGTCAATCACCAAGATGGATGAATTGATCGGGTCTCTTAAAGTCTATGAGGTAAAACTGAACCAACGAAAGTCTGAATCGTCTAAGTCATCCAGTAAGTCAATAGCCTTCAAAACAACTGAAACACATGCTAATAACGATGATAGTAATAGTGATACTGAATTAGACGATGACTTGATATTGATTGCTAGAAAACTTAGAAAGTTTTTCAAACGCCCAAATAGGAATAGACAACATAATTCTTCTTCTTCTTCTTTTTCTCAATCTAAGAAAAATAACACAAACAAATGGTATAATAAAGAATTAAAGTGTTATGAATGCGGTCAAAAAGGACATATTTCATACGATTGTCCAACAAAGAAAAATAATAATAAAAACAACAATAATAAACAAGCCAAGGATAAGGAAGCTCAAACGTCAAAGACAAAGGAGTCTAAGGCAAGAAAAGGGAAACGAGCAATGAAGGTGAGCACATGGAGCGACTCATCCGACTCAGAATCTGAAACTGAGGAAGCTCAAGTGTGCTTCGTATCCAACGAGGTATGTTCTTCTTCTGATAGTGATTCTGATAGTGACATGACACTTGATGAAATGTATGAAGAATTCCTACGAATGCATGCTCACTGTAAGAGGCTCTCTAAAGAAAAGAAGAAACTAGTTGAAGAAAATGACAAGTTGAAGACGTCCAACTTGGAATTTTCCGATCAACTAGAATCTCTTAAACAAGAGTCTACTAATACTCTTGATTCTTTAGAGAACAAAATTGAATCATATAGGAAAGATGAACAAAAGTTACAAATGGAAAATAAAATGTTGAAATCCAAGTTAGAAAGTTGTGAAAATGAAATAGTGCAACTTAAGTCTTCTAAATTTACCTTAGAAAAAATGATAGAACAATTTAAATCGGGTGCAAATATGTTAGATACACTTATCTCATCACAAAAGTATGGCAATGATAAAACCGGCCTAGGCTATAAAGAAGAAAACAAAAAAGTAAATGAAAAGACTAAGTTTGTTTCATCTAGTACAAAGTTGCCATATAATACAAAATCAACTTTGCCTGCTACATCTTCTTCTACACCTTCTTCTACTCATATCAAGGCAAAAATACAACACAAACCCACCAATATGCACACGCATAAACATACATCTAGGCCAAATTTTGCATCCAGACAACCTAGAAATCATGCCTACATATATACAAATGCAACTAGACCAAATAAAATGCATCCAACTTTTTATGAACCTAAGCATAAGCAACTCTCATACAAGTCTTATAGAAATACACATGAATATACATATAGAGCACCATATAAGAAACAAAATCGCATGCCTTATACACATTATAAGATTCGGTCATCCTATAATGATTATCAACCATGGCGCAACATGTATAACAATGCATCCTCACTTATGTGGAATAATCATCTATATGCTTATCTTTCTTACTTTAACCATGCTAAAAATGTGCCTAGAAAGTATATTCAAGTTTGGATACCTAAGGGTTATCTAAACAAGAATAATGCCCCTAACATTCAAGGACCCAAATAAAGGGTACCTAAAACTTTGTCTCCATTGTAGGAAAAATGCAAGGAATGCAAGAAAGAGGCAAAGTCAAAGAATCTAAAAACCAAATGGTTTTTAGATAGTGGATGTTCGAGGCATATGACGGGCAACCCCAATCTATTCACCGAACTTGAACATATTGATGGTGGAAAGGTAACATTCGGTGACAACAACAAAGGAAAAGTTGTTGGAAAAGGAACAATCGGGGACCCAAACACATTTCAAATACGAAATGTGTTGCTAGTAAGCAATCTCTCTTATAATTTACTTAGTATTTCTCAACTTATAGATTGTGGTTATAATGTCTCCTTTCTTCCCAATTCTTGTGATATAATAAATGAAAAAGGAGAAACGGTTTTAAAAGGAAATAGAGATGGAAATATTTATACCCTTACCTTAGATAACATGTTAAATGCTAAGGTTAAGTGTCTAATATCACATGACTTAGATGTGAATTTATGGCATAGAAGATTAGGCCATATAGGAATTTCAACCATTAGGAAATTATCTAAAAAGAATTTAATTAGAGGTATGCCTAAGTTAGACTTAGATAATTTTCAAATGTGTGAAACATGTATTAAGGGAAAACACATTAAAGAAACCTTAAAACCGAAACATGAAGTGAGTACTAGTCATGTACTAGAATTGCTTCACTTAGACTTATTTGGTCCAAGTAGGACAAGAAGTCTAGGTGGACACTACTATGTGTGTGTCATAGTAGACGATTACTCACGCTACACATGGACATTGTTCTTAACACACAAAGACGATGCTCCATTAGCAATCGAAACCCTTATCAAGCAACTTGAAAACATTTACGAAGAAAATGTCAAAAGAATTAGAAGTGATAGAGGTGGAGAATTTAAAAATAAAGACGTAATCAAATTTTGTGAACTTTATGGAATAAAACATGAATTCTCACCACCTAGAACACCACAACTCAATGGAGTTGTTGAACGTAAAAATAGAACGATTCAAGAAGTTGCAAGGACAATGCTGTGTGAAAATAAATTACCTAAGTATTTATGGGCTGAAGCTGTTAACTGTGCATGTTATATTATAAATAGGCTCACTATTAGAAAGAAATTAAATAAAACGCCTTATGAATTGCTAAACAATAGACAACCTAAAATAGATTATCTTAAAGTATTTGGATGTAAATGTTTTGTGCTAAACACTAAGGATAATCTAGATAAATTTGAACAAAAGTCTATTGAATGTATATTTGTTGGATATTCAACTAACTCAAGAGCATATAGGTGTTATAATCCTGCATCTAGAAAAATAATTGAATCCATACATGTGAAATTCAATGAAAATGCATGCTTTGAAGTTAGTGATAAACATCAACATAAACAAGAAACAAATGTTGAAAATATGTTTGATGATGAAGTATTACTTGAGCCTGTACTTGATCATCTAGAACCAACTCCCCCTGAACAAGACATGCATGAACCCTTAGATGAAATGAATCAAGAAAATTTGCAATTGGAAGATGATACAACTAATGATCCAATTACATATGATAACATTCACACTAATGAAACTTTTGAACAAGATGAGGGTGAACCTAGTCAATCTAGGAATGGGTGGCACCCTAGAGAATTAATCATTGGGGATCCAAGTGTTGGGGTTAGAACACGTAGAAACATAAGTCAACTTGAAGGACATAGCTTAGTCTCACACATAGAACCTAAGAATGTTAAGGAAGCCTTAGGTGACATATCATGGATAGATGCTATGCATGAGGAATTAAATCAATTCACAAGGAACAACGTATGGGACTTAGTACCTAAACCTGAAGACAAGTCTATCATAGGAACTAAATGGGTCTTTAGGAATAAAATGGATGAACAAGGAAATATTACAAGAAATAAGGCTAGACTAGTCGCACAAGGTTATAATCAACAAGAAGGAATAGATTATGAGGAAACCTTTGCACCCGTTGCACGACTAGAAGCAATTAGATTGTTACTTGCGATTGCAAGTCTAAGTAACATTAAACTCTTCCAAATGGATGTCAAGAGTGCATTCTTGAATGGATACATCCAAGAAGAGGTGTTTGTCAAACAACCCCCTGGATTCGAAGATCCAAAGAATCCTAACCATGTGTACAAGCTTAAGAAAGCTTTATATGGTTTGAAACAAGCTCCAAGAGCTTGGTATGATAGATTTGCAAACTTTCTTATTGCAAATAATTATCAAAGGGGAACTATAGACAACACATTATTCCTAAAAAGAAAAGGTAATGATTTGTTAATAGTTCAAATATACGTTGACGATATCATCTTTAGTTCAACCAACCCTACCTTAGTAAAAGACTTTGAAGAGTGTATGAAGTCGGAGTTTGAAATGTCAATGGTAGGAGAGTTGAATTATTTCTTAGGACTTCAAATTAAACAAACCCCTCAAGGAATTCATATTAGCCAACTTAAGTATGTCAATGATATGATTAAGAAGTTTGGTTTTGAAGAGTTGAAACCTACAACTACCCCCATGAGTGTTAGTACCAAACTTGATAAGGATGAAAATGGTAAACCTTTTGATGACACACTCTATAGGTCTATGATTGGATCACTGTTATACTTAACTGCATCAAGACCTGACATCATGTTTAGTGTATGTATGTGTGCTAGGTTTCAATCTTGTCCTAAGGTATCACATTACAATGCCGTGAAAAAGATCTTTAGATATCTTAAGCATACACCTCACTTAGGACTGTGGTATGATAGAAACGCTAAGTTGGAATTACACGCATATAGTGATGCTGATTACGGTGGTTGTAAGTTAGATAGAAAATCCACTAGCGGTACTTGTCAATTCATAGGAACCAACTTGATTTCTTGGTTTTCTAAAAAGCAAGCTAGTGTAGCTCTTTCTACCACTGAAGCCGAGTATATTGCTTTGAGTTTATGTACTACCCAAATACTTTGGCTTAAACAGCAACTTAGTGATTTTGGCATTAAAATGAAAAAGATTCCAATTTTCTGCGATAGCACAAGTGCAATCAATCTTTCCCGGAATCCGGTGCTTCATTCTAAGGCCAAACACATTGAGGTGCGATACCACTTTCTTCGCGATCATGTTCAAAATGAGGACATAGTGATAAACCATATAAGAACTGATCACCAAATCGCTGATATCTTTACCAAACCCCTTAATCAAGCCACGTTTGAAAAATTGCGTGCAAAATTAGGTATGATGACTTACGATACCATTGTATAGTTCTATCTTTTGCATGATTTGCAAAATAAAGGGGGAGATAGAATAAGCACATGATTTTAGATTTTAGTTGGTAAGTCATCATTTGGTATGAAATGATAGGTTTCAATTGGTTATGAGTTGAGTATAGGTTAAGGGGGAGAGTATGAGTTGAGGGGGAGCAACATTTCAATTGGTTATGAGTTGAGTATAGGTTAAGGGGGAGAGTATGAGTTGAGGGGGAGCAACATACTATTTAAAAGTTGAAAACATTTGGTGAAACTTTTGGTTAAGAGTTGTAACATTAAAATCATGTAAGGTTATTTTGAAAATCATCCAAAAGGGGGAGAATGTTGAGAAATATGTTTGGATAATTTTCAAAGTCATGATTTTAAGTGGTGAATACTTAAAAATGTCACACATGGTGTTATATGTGATTAAAAGTTGAAAAAGTTGACACATCGATCGATGTCTAGGGTTTTTTAGAAATAATTTTCTAAAATATGATAAAATGGTTGTTTTCATTTGTACATGATTTATACATGTTCATTATGTGCTTATTATGTGTTTTTGGTGATTATTATTGTCTTGTGACTAACATGCCTTGGAATTTTCTACAACTTACCAAAAAGGGCAAAATTGGTATTTTGAGTTTTGTAGGAACATGATATGGTGGAAATATTTCAAGAGCATATTCTTATACTATTTATCATGACAAAGTTGATATCATGATTATTTATGACCATCCGGGACATTTCTGGAGTTTTCTCACATCAGGGGTATTTTGGTCATTTTACCCCCGAGGGTATTTTTGGTATTTTCACTCAAGGAATCTCTTGAGCATATTATTATCTTCATTCTGGAGCTGTGTTATTATTATTTTGAAGATAATATGGTGATCTTATATCTTATTCTCTCAACCGATGATATTATTGACTATAGCTGGATATGTGACGATTTGAGATGTCACATTCTATTTTTTCTCGAAGACCCTCTTATATATGTTATAAGAGAACATTTATCATCATTATTCAGAGATATTAAAGGTTTCAAAGGTGTGGAAATGATCTCAACATATAAGAAGAAATATTGGGAAATTTCGGTGTTACACGTTGACATAATCTTGTCAAGTGTTATCTATTTATTTCTTCTTCAAAAATCTGAGTTGCTACACTTATATATATGTGGAAAAACGTGACTAATCAGGTAGACATGATGTGGTATTCATTTTATGAGTTGGAGACAAGTGGACCAACCAAAAAGGAGCTAGTTGGCAAAATTGCCAACTTGGATTTTTTCTAAATATAGCCAACGGCTATATGGTTTCTTGGAGTATTTTTCAGCAGATTTTTTGAAGTCAAATGGAGCTCTCACATGCCCTATTATGTTGCTTGAAGTTGGGGATAATTTGGTGGTATTATCCTTTCTTATTTTATTAAGAAAAATTCAAAATATATTTGTTGAAAAAAGAGAGTAGCCAACGGCTACTTCACTTTTTTTGAAGCTGAAATTGAATTTAAAATGGTCTCCTACATGCCTATTCTTGTGCCAAAGAGATGAGAAGATAAAGGAGTTGTTATGGTGCTATTATCTTCACAATTTCAAGATAATTCCAAGTCATTTTTTAGTTGAAAATTTCAGCCACATAAAGTTGCCAAGGTGGACCAATCATTGTGTTTTATTTTGCCAAGTGTACAAAGCCAACCAATGATGAGAAGACATTTGGAGTTGATGATGAAGATGATGACACATTGGCATTCTTATCTTCAAGGCTTAAATCACACTATAAATAGAGGCAATGGTGAAGAAGATGAAACACACTTGAAGCTCACAAGCATTCTATAGCTTTCATATTCATCTTCTTGTTCTTGTTGTTGTATTTTGTTGTAGCAAAGTTGTTCTTAATATTTTGGTGAGCTACAAGCCTCTTGAGCTTCATTTGTAAGATTGATTAGCCATCTTTATAAGGCTACATCAATAGGTGTTGGAGGTATTGCAACTAAGTGTTGCTTAGAAGGTGATTGTCCAAGTCTTGAGTAGGGTTGGTGTATAACCCAAGGATCAAGCTTGGCTCTTGTTGTAAGGTGCTCATTTCATAGTGAAATCCAAGGAAAGGTGTTCCTTGGGACTGGAGTAGGTCACATTGACCGAACCAGGATAAATCCTCGGTGTTCTTCTCTTGTTTCTTTATTTCTGTTTTCTGCCCGTTTTTGACTGCAGTTTTCACCCAACTTCACACAATTTGAAAAAATAGCTAAACATTTTTCAAAATTCGTGATTTTTGGTGGAGTTATACTTCAGACTGTTAGCTTTCATTTGCAACAAGAATCACTTGATTTGAGCAAGTAAAAGTTAGTCTTTCAGTCTTTGCAAGATAACTGCTCCAATCTGGCTGCAATCTGACCAGTTTTGAGAAAAGTTAAATTCTGTATTTTTCAAGAATTGTTTGAGGTCAGGGCCTTTTGGAAACTTCATCTACACATCCTAAGGAGTGTTTTGATATAAAGATCAACCTTTTTGGTTGAGTATTCAAAGAGAAACACTATTTTCAAATCAGCAACATTCTGTCCAATTCTGTCCAGATTGACCATCTAAATCTTTTAATTTGTTTGAAGGGTCAAACGATCTTATTTTTGTCTGATTTTTGGACAGAGTCTTGTTAACTCATTGAAGTTTAATTCTGGAAAGTTTCATAATTTTTGGAGTTGTGTACAATTATTTGTGAATTTTTGAAAAACGGGTTCTGAATCTGAGTTGGTCTCAGATTATGTTTTCAAGGGGATTTTAACAAAGGGTTGTAGTGTAATTTCCGCTAACCACTATTCACCCCCCCCTCTAGTGGTGTTCATTGCAGGTGCACGGTCCAACAATAGAAACTTCCAAGGCACGTTAGTCACAAGGCAATAATAATCACCAAAAACACATAATAAGCACATAATGAGCATGTATAAATCATGTACAAATGAAAACAACCATTTTATCACATTTTAGAAAAATATTCTCAAAAACCCTAGACATAGATCGATCGAAGTGCCTCAGCTTCAGAGATCGATGTCTCACAGAAAGTTTCAGAGTTTGCCTCTGACCTACATTGATCGATCGATGTGAGGGTTCGATGTACATCGATCGATGTGTCTCAGGTTTAGAGATCGATGTCTCACAGAAAGGTCTTAAACTTTTCTGCCTTACATAGATTGATCGATGTGAGAGATCCATGTACATAGATCGATCGATGTGCAACAACCTGAGAGATCGATGTCAACTTTTTCAACTTTTTCAACTTTTAATCACATATAACACCAAGTGTGACATTTTTAAGTATTCACAACTTAAAATCATGACTTTGAATATTATCCAAACATATTTCTCAACAGATAAAATAAAAGTTAGTGTAAATAATGGACATAACTCGTCTTTGTTTACAAATAAAGTGACAGATAGTGCAAATGAACATAAGCATCACATAAACATATAGAATGCGGAAAAGGAAAGTCACAACTGAACTTATCTACATTCCATATTAGAACATATATCACTCGTTCAATCTTATTACTAGTCATTGTCTTATACTAAAAATCAATTCATTATATTCGTGTCATGCATCACTTCTACTTGTTCAACTTAGTCCTACTGAAGGCATAAATGGATGGATCAAATAGGGTAACATGGGGTACATGTCATATGATTGATGAAGTTTGTAATTGATTCATGTTTCATAAACATTTCAAAACATAATATTTTCATAATTTCCATATAATTTCATAACATATCATTTTCATAAATTGGCTATAGAACTTCTCATAAGTATGAACGGTAAAACATGACATACCGAATGATTCCCCATGTAGTCGCATGTACAAATATGAATCCCAATGTTCCAAACACGATGTTACATCATATGTACATGGATATAACGATGATGCGTTATGGCAGAGATCTTGTGTCCCAAACAATGTGATACACTCGGTCATAACGTAAAATCATATGCCCTTAACACCTACCACTCTGGTCCCGATGTCAGACCGACGCACCAAATAACATAACATATCGTATCATGATGTCATAAACATATCATATAAAAGTCTTTGGAACTATTCGTCTCGTGGTACGGTTCGTCCCGCATAAAAGTCTTTTTTAAAACGTATCATATGATAAAAACATTTTGTAAAACGCATCGCATGATGAAGCATCTCGTTTCAAAACTTTGATTCATTTATGCAAGCATGTGGGCTCGATTTTTGGCTCGTTTGATCATCTAAAATTTCATCACCTATTTATTTCATACTTGGCTCATATTTCATATCGTAAACTTATCTAACATACCAATTATGTCATTCTAATTTGTAATCATCACATATTCACCACTTACCCACTTTCTGTATGTTTAAAACTTAGGAAATTACCACATTTACCCCATTTAAGGGGCTTTTGGTCCTACCTCCTAAAAACCACCTACTTTTGGATTTTGACACCAATTATCGATTTCTTAATTTTCATTATTCTTATATTATCCATTTATCAAATTAAGTGGCATAAATTACACATATTTTTAGATATACATAACAATGTAATTATGAAAACAACTATATTGGTGCTTAGATATACTCACTTGGCCAAAATATACATTGGCCTTACAACACATGTTTCTTCACTTTAAACATCATTATTTACATGTATAGTGATTGTACCACTTTGCACTTTTAACACGTCATGAATATAAACATATATATTTGATGTAGTGACATATGACCTATAACATACTTGTCTTATGCATTTTTCCTCATGATCATGCATTATATCTTTGGACTCCAACACATTTAAACACATGCATGTTAGTTCTCATCATAAATATCAACATAAGAGCCATGATCAAATGATGATCATGATGAAAATTACATGCAAATACATAAGATGATGGAAACCATAAAAACATACATACTTAGGCCATGATCATTAAGATTACACTTCAAAATGAAGGTGATGAAATATGGTTAAAGTGGCAGCCCAAAACAGCCCCCAACCACAGATGTTATGTACAAAAATGACATGATGATCATCAAGAAACAATCTTTGATGGTCAAGCATTATAGCAAAAATTATGATGCACCACAATCATGCTAAATCAAGATCATCAACATGGAAGAACACTAAAAATCATCAAGATACATATATGTGATGACCATCACGAAAACACGTAAGAAAATAATTCATAGTGTGGTTCTTAGTACACGTTTTCAAGAAAGTGTAACATGCAACTAACACTTTTCATGAAATGTGACATGCATGCCTAGTCTTTTATTATATGTAACATGCATCTTTGTATGAGGCCTTTACATGTCCTAAACTCTACATGCATAACGCTTTTCATATCATCAAAGTTATATGTAGACATATATTCAAGAAATCACACACAAGTATTCACATAAGAGGCATGCAAGAACATTTTTTTACATATTCATAAGAGAAAAGTTTCTTGAACATAATGCATGCATGATCCATGTTTGTAGATAAACATAAATGATACATGTTTGAACATGCATGAAGAAACCAAGAAGAATACTTGCCTTTTCTTAGACTTACACCTTAAATAAGACAAGATTTCTTCTTCTCCTTTTCCTTAGTAGTATACGGCCTAAAGTCCAATCATGGAGAAGAAATCATCATTTTTGAGGGATGAACACTAAGAAGTTCCTAATATCAATTCTTAAGAAAAACTCACATTTGAAGGTTCTTATGGTTTTCCTCCTTCTTCAACTTATAAAATGTCTCCTTACTCCTCCTATAGCATGCGGCCTTGGTGTCTAAAAGAAAGGAAATGTTTAGTCCTTTAAAGTGGTGAAGGAAGAAGAATTTACTAGGTATGAGACTATGGATTGTTACCTTGAAAGCTTCCTACATTTGAAAGTCTTTTTCTTCAGTTAAAGTTGAATAATTCTTTCCTTCTTCTTCCCTTGAAATAGCCACGGTTTTGGCGGATATTTCTGAAGGTTGAAGATGTTTTAGGGAGGAGAGATGAAGATTTGAAGTGTTTTTGAAATGGGAAAGAGACAGGTGCTTGTTGGAAGAAGGAATGAAGAGAAGTGGAGTGAGGGTAAATGAGTGGAAATGAGCTTCCTTCCCATCTTTCTTGTCCTTGACAAAATTATGAGAGGAGAGGAAGAGAAAATGTCTTGAAATGGAGAAAGGAATCTTTGGAATAGAGAGAGTTGAAAGGATGAAATGAAATAGAGTGAAGATTAAAATGAAGGTTATCTTGCCTTTCTTCCATCTTGTTGGCCAAAATTTGAGGATAGTGGAGGAAAGAATTTCATCATTCCTTTGGTTGGGAAGAGAAGAAAATGATGGTAGTGTAAGAGTTTGTAAGTTTGCATGAATGTTGGTTGGTTGTACCCTTGGTGGTGTAAGAAGATTCTTTACTTTTCTTGTCCCCTTGTTGTGGCCGAATTTTATCATACAAAAATGAGGGATAAAATTCTCATCATGGAATGTATGGAAGAAGAAGAAGAAGGAAGATAGGATGCGTGTAAGGTTTGCACGCAAAATAAGTGGTGGAGGAAATGACGTGTCAGAAGAAAAGAATAAAATAGAAGACATGGAAATAAAGTTCTTCATTTTATCTTGCATGGGAATTGATTCTTGTTTTGAAAATTGGAATAAAAGGAAGAATAATCAGTGTAAGAATTTCATGTAATATGCTTGGTTCGGAGTGCAGTGTGTAAGAAGACTTCTTTCCTCTTGTTGCATAGGGGGTGTCCAAGCTATGGAGTGGGGAAGATATGACTATTTTTGAATTTGTAAGAGCGGAATATGATGGAAAAATGCATGTGTTATGAGTGGTACATGTGGCTTGGTGTAAGAACCATTTTTCTTCTCCTTGGTTAGTAAGATTGGTCATGTGGAGATGTCTTGAAAGGTGACAAGAAAATGACAAATTAAGAAATGCATGAAGTATGGTTGGATGATGGTGGAGTGATGTAGGACAAAAGTCATATTTTTCCTTTTATTTCCTTGATGGGCGGCCAAAAGATGTGGGAAAGTGTGAAATAACAATATTTTGGAGATGTAAGGAAAATGATAAAATATGAAAGCTTGTTGGAAGAAAGTGAATATATATTGTACACTTGTTTATTTTCCTACAAGGATGTAGGAAGTTTCATATTAGTGGAAGAATAAAATAATCCTCCACTCAAAGTAGGGGGCAGCCAAATAGTATTGGTGGGTAGAATATAACAAGTTTTTAGCTTACCATATTTTCTATGTCTTAACTTACCTTTTTCCTTTATTTAATTGTAAAAGAGAATTTGGTTACCACTTTTATTTCCATTTAGTTAATTTACCTAAGTTATTTGTCACTTAGGGTTTCTTATTTATTTTATTGTGTAATAAAATTTTCACTTATACCGTTTGCCGCGGCTTATTTCTATTCGTTACGTCCTATCATAATCTCGCAATCTCTTTTGTTTTACTTTCCCAACGATTCAGGGGGTGCAAGTCGTAATACACTTATATACATATATGCATATATTTGTGTGTGTATAGATATAGATACATGTATATATATGTGTGTGCGCACGTGTCACTACTAGAAAATTGAGATATAAGAACATAGGTTTTGGTGCGTTTTCAAAAAGACCCCCTACCAGTGATTGATGAGGCATTTGGTAATTTCACAGCATAGAGTTCTATAAAAGTAAAATAATAATAAATAAAAGACACTAAATTAAAAGATCCGTGATTATCCACCAATTCCCTTGCCGGGATAATAGAATTTGAGAGAAAATTGGGGGGGGGGACCCCTACCCACTTCCGAAACCTATCTCTGTGGTTTGAAGATTTGGAACCCGTGGGAGGCTACTTTGCTTCTATTCGAAGATTTAAAGCCAAACAGACGCCTTAACAACAGCCGGAAAGTGATGTTTATGTATATGTATGTGTGTATATATGTATGTATATATATAAACTTAATCTATAAGTAAGTTTAAAATATATCACTCAAGTGATATGTTCTTTGTTTTAACTTTTTCATGAAACATTAACTATTCAGTTTTGTTCAAGACGCTGTCTCTTTAGACAGTTTACATAAATTGACAAGTAAATATATATTCTATTTGTGTATAAATATATTCGTATCAAAATTGACAATCCATACACGTTATAAGTTTTTTCATGTGCATAGGGATCTTATGGGTAGTGTATCCTAACAAAATCCAACGATATTTCTTCTATATAAAAATTGACAAAAACAGTAACAACCCAAATACAAGTAATCTGCATATCTCCATCATATCTTTTTGATAACTCAAACCCACACAATGTAACTACGGAATTCTTCAATTACTTTATTAGGAAGAAATTATGATTGGTTGGTTTCTGAAATATTGTTAATATAACATTCTCAAGTGATTCTTTGGCTAAACTATTCTGTTTATGCGAATATAATCGAAAAGGATTTACAACTTCAATTCGTGAATCCTTCAAAATTAACTTAAAGAGTTCAAGCAAAAGTGATGTACGTCTAAAACTCAGTTGCAAAGTTTGTGGAAGTGGTTTTTCTTTTTAACTTAGCTGTTTATTTCATGTTCTTATGTAGTGGTTGTATACCATGCATATGTGCAGTGGTGCCATTCCACCTTATGATAGTTGTTTATTCCATAAATATATTGTACACAATCTATTACAGTTTTTATTATGTATTTTATATTGTTTATTTCTATTATGTGGTTGTTGTATATCATGTGTCTGTATCATATGGTGATATGCATAAAAAAAAATATTCCAGATAACCTTTTCAACATTAGATTATTGTTTTATCTATTTCTATTTCATTGCTAACTTGAATGAGAATGGAAATTCCGTTTTACTCTAAATAAAGGACCAGGGGAAAAAAACAAACCGGAAATGAGTTATCAAACACGTAGAATGAAAACATAATTATCTATAATCAACAACTACTTCGGCCTTTTTATAAGTTGTTTTTAACATATCCTAATGCAGAATTTACAACAAAAAGGGAGAAAAAAAAGCAATTACGTTAATCTACAAATTACGTTGAATTGTTTCCTCATTTCCTCATTTCCATTTGTTAATTCACTCCACTGTTGTTTTCTTCCCTTTTGTCAAAGGATGGCCCTTCTAGATTTTATATTATCACTTATGTGCAAAATTGACAGGTCTGATAATGAAAGACATGTTTATGCACTTCGGATCTCTTCACCGACCTTATCCTCTTACCGTTTTTTTCATGAGCCAAACAACTCTATGTGGATAAGTACTTCATCCGATCTGACAACCATCTTTGTTGAAATACTTGGCGCGGGTTGATTTTCTCTTTGGAGGTGAAGGGATCCGATTTAATAAATAGGTAGGTTACACAAGTGGCGATATTTATCCACAAGATTAGTTCAACCAACCGGACCGGAAGTAGGAATAATAACGATATTTCGTTCAGCACAGAAAGTTGAAAAAGAAAATGGTACCCCATAAACCCCTACCAATCATATTATTCATACACCCTGTCTCGACTGCATTTCACAAGGCTTAAAGATTCCGGATGGATTGAGGAGTATCATATGATGCAAAATATGAGGTGTCCAATCACGCGACGCTACGTGTACAAAAGAGTCTTTTTTAAATAGTAAAAAAATAAACAGCGAGTCATTTTATACACGTGGCGTCGCGTGATTGGAGACCTCTTATTTTGACTCCTATGAAGCCTCCTCTGATCACATCCGAATAGAGTCTTGCTTGTCTCCCCATTTCCAGCCTTCTCCCTATTGTATTTCGGGAAGGCAATCATGTGTCGTATGTTTTTATTATGTTTAAATAACACAACAACAACATTGTCCCGGCTCACGCCTATAGCGGGTATAGAGGATCGGATATACGCAACAATACTCATGTGATAGAAACACATAGATGTTGTTTCTCGATGACCCATAATGATGCGTCAAGATATGTCAATCAACTACTACCTCACAAATAACACAAATGCGTTCAAAATGAAGAAGATTAAGACATTTTATATGAAAATTCCCATTAAATATCATATTGCAACATTTGTTTCATAATCTGGTTTAACAATAATAGATGTTGTGCGAATATGAAAACATTTATATATATAGATGATGATTATAGTTGAACTATATCATCTGAGTTATATCAAATATACAAAGTGATGATAATATTTCACCAATGTTAACCAGTTTGTATAAAGTCCTAACTACGTTGTGCTTGTCTTATTATGGCAGACGACTTGTAATCAACCACGTGTTACGTGTGGTTGTTGTCAGATTCTAATCCAATGAATATAATACTACCATTCTTTTAAAAATATTGTCTTAGTTTGGTTTGCGTTTAATTTAATAAAATCTAACTATTTTTATTAAAAAAAACTTATCACTATTCGTATACATCCTTTAATTGGTTACCAAATACAAAATAGATAAATTAGGTAAGTGTTAATAAGAAAGTTAATACCAGAATTTGGAATTTTATAACATTTTTAGGAGAGATGAAATAGCATCCATGCACCTTAGTTTTTTTTTTTTTTTCATTTCTTGACTTATGTTGTTGCGGTTGTTACGTTGGTGTTTAATGTGTGATCAACTACTTTCTATGTTGTGTTCCACTTATTATTACATCATGTACCAAGAAACGTGTTTTCCTCCTCGTACTGCAAATCTTACTGTTTCCTTTCTTTGTACAAGTTTTATTAAATGATACAAGAAAGTTGAATATTAGCAGATAATGTTTTTATGTTCAAAGGGATTTAACTAAAGTATGAAGCTTCCATTTTTAATTCAATGTCAATCACCCAACCCATCTTCATTTTCTTGCACTCTGCTATTTATCGTACTATAAAATAAGAAAACGAAGAAAATAAATTAATTAATGTACCACTAAGGATTGTTTATAGCATTATAGTGATAATCATCAAAATCACGTCTTCTGCTCCAAAAGAATGGTGGAGCATTTCTAGTCCAACAATCATATTATGCCACCTTGCTTCTCAATTAATTATCGTCATTATTAATTTCATTTTTTAACTTAAGCTATTTTAACATTTTTTTAAGTAAAAATCCAATATTTAAGGTTTGCTGCAACTCATCGTAAACAAATCTTTTTTTCTTATTATAGATACGTCAATTTTATTTATAAAAAAGTTATCATAGACGTAGTTCCATGAACTAAAATGCGTCTAGAATACTTTCGTTAAATTTCGTTTTATGGACTATAAAAGAGAGAATTTCCTTATGGACAAACCATAACTTAAAGGTTAAAAAAAAAAAGAAACTGACCTGATACGTGTAAGAATGGATCTTTCTTTAACTCTAAAGCTTCTCCTCCAAATATGGTTTAGGTACAATGAAGATAGCTTCACCTTGCTTCCAAATAAGTTGAAGAAAACCTTTTAAACATAAGTCCTCTAATGAGTTCTACATAACCCAAGCAAGATACCTCCCTCTTTGATGTTTCCCTCCCCAGAATTGGACAACTCTCAAAACGATGCTCAAGTCTTGAAAGATTCTAGCCTTGATTTTGAATATGAACCAAGAAAAACACACAAGAATTACTCTTGAAGAAGAAGAAATTTTCATTTCTTTTTCATTGAAGGTGTGAGATTACAAAGCTTCTCTTATGTGCCTTTTATAGGCAAAAATATCACAAGACAACAAACTATCTTACAAATTGAAATAATGATTGAAAAGACTACACACTTCTAAAAACTATTCATGTAGGCTCCATAAAAACTAGTCTTGCAAGTCTTGAATGATGATTTTAAAAGTAGGTCCCTCAAGTACTATTCATGGACGACTTTAAGGATTTGTCTTCATCTTGAAATCTTTTTTGGTTTGTGACTGATTTTTGGACATCTTCCAATCCGAATTAGGTCTTTCTCTTTCTTAGATAATTTTAGCTAATTGAGTGTAGAAAATAAGCATATAAAGTTCTTTCCATTTGGCCTAACCATTGAGGAGATACATCCAAATTACTGAAGGTATGTCACAGAATTCGGTAGAAACAGTACTTCCATTTGCATGCTCTTTTCGGATGCCGAGACGATCGATTTTGGAAAAGTACAAAACATCAAAGTTGTAGATCTTTGTCTTAGCTTTCCGACGCATTTTGCAACTCCTAATTTGGCCTTGTGGTTGGAGAGATACGTCAATTCTACCAAAACGGGTCCTGCAGAAACTCACAATCCGAGATGGGCCAAAACTAATACAACATAAACATTTAAAAAAACAAAATAAAGAACACATTCTATACTAATGATATTTTACAATGGTTCTAAAATTTCTTACAAATCATGTTTTAGGTTCAATAAGGTGAACCCAATGTATAAGTTCCCTTGGTTCATCTTGCACATGTTTAAATAGGAAGGCCCCCACTTCATGCATTGGTTTCTTAGTTTTACTTCTTGTTAAGGGTCCTTGATTTTGCATTTTTGTAAAGTTATGCGCATTCTCATATCTTGGCATGTATGAGGGTTATGGACCTCATCATTTCCCCCTTCTTCAAAAGGATTCGACCTCAAATCTAAATCATCACCAAAAGGAGTAAGATCAGCAACGTTAAAAGTATGAGAAATTGAACCATACTTACTCTCCGGAAGGTCAAGAATGTAAGCATTATCTCCAACCTTTTGAAGTACTTTGAAAGGCCCATCTCCTCTTGGCATGAGTTTAGATTTCCTTTCTCTAGGAAACCTTTCTTTCCTTAAATGCAGCCAAACAAGATCACCTAGTTCAAATAAAACTTCCTTGCGTCCTTTGTTAGCTTGTTTTGCATACTGTTTGTTTTTCTTCTCAAGTTGTAGCTTAACCTTAGCATGCAATTTCTTAATCAGTTGAGCCTTATTCTTACCATCAATACTTGCACGTTCATGAACAGGAATAGGCACAAGATCAAGTGGACAAAGGATTGAAACCATATACTACTTCAAATGGTGAATGAGTAGTGCCACTGTGAACACTTCTATTATAAGCAGATTCAATATATGGCAAGAAATCTTCCCAATTCTTAAGGTTCTCCTGAATTATAGCACGCAATAATTGAGACAAAGTACTATTCACAACTTCAGTTTGACCATCTGTTTGGGGGTGAGCAGTAGTAGAAAATAAGAGTTTTGTTCCAAGTTTACCCCACAATACACGCCAAAAGTGACTTAAGAACTTAGCATCTCTATCACTAACAATGGTTCTAGGCATGCCATGTAGACGTACAACTTCCTGAAAGAACAAGTTTGCAACGTGAGATGCATCATCAACCTTTTTACAAGCTATGAAGTGTGCCATTTTAGAAAACCTGTCAACGACGACAAACACACTATCACTTCCAGTTTTTTATCTAGGTAATCCCAAGACAAAGTCCATAGATATATCAATCCAAGGTGACATAGGGACAGTTAATGGGGTGTACAAACCATGTTGATGTGATGTAGATTTAGCTTTCTTGCAAGTTATACAACTTCCACAAACCTTCTCTACATCACCTCTTATATGAGGTCAGAAGAAACGTTCCTTTAACATCCCTAATGTCTTAAAGATGCCAAAGTGGCCCATTAAACCTCCACCATGTGCTTCTTTGACAAGTATCTCTCTGACAGAACACTTAGGTATGCACAATTTTCTTTCTTTAAACAAATATCCATCATGTAAATAATACTTACCAAATGGAGAATCGGCACATGCATCAAATATTGACTGAAAGTCAGGATCAGATGTATACAATTTCTTGATGCACTCAAATCCAAGCAAATGAGATGACAATGTAGTAATCAAAGAATATCTCCTAGATAATGCATCAGCTGCAATGTTATCTTTTCCTTGCTTATATTTTATCACATAAGGAAATTGTTCAATGAATTCAACCCATTTTGCATGCCTCTTATTTAACTTTCCTTGGCTTTTAAGGAACTTAAGACTTTCGTGATCAGTATGAACCGCAAACTTCTTATGTTGCAAATAATGTTGCCAAGTCTGCAATGATCTAACAAGTGCATACAACTCTTTGTCATAGGTTGAATAATTCAATTACGCTCTCTTAAGCTTTTCACTGAACTAAGCAATCGGTTGTTTAGACTGATATAGTACATCTCCTATACCAACACCACTAGCATCACATTCAATTTTAAATGTTTCATCAAAGCTATGTAGTCTTAGAATAGGTGCAGAATTTAACCTTTCTTTAAGTTCATCAAAGGCTTTCTGTTGTGCCTCTCCCCACTGAAATCCTACGTCTTTTTTAACAATCTCATTCAAAGGTGCAGCAATAGTGGAAAAGTCCTTAACAAATCTTCTATAGAAACTAGCCAACCCATGAAAGCTTCTCACCTCTCCAATAGTTGTGGGAATTGGCCATTCTAAAATTGAGTTCACTTTATCTTGGTCCATTTCAATTCCATTTGCACTAACCACAAATCCTAGAAACACAACTTTTTCCATACAAAAAGAACATTTCTTGAAATTTGCATATAATTGTTCTTTCTTCAATGCTTCAAAAACGCTTCTTAGATGGCCTATGTGTTCATGCAAAGTCTTAGAGTAAATCAAGATATCATCAAAGTACACAACAACAAATTTTCCAATGAATGCACGTAAGATTTCATTCATTAATCTCATGAAAGTACTAGGTGCATTAGTTAAGTCAAATGGCATGACTAACCACTCATACAATCCAAACTTAGTCTTAAACGCAGTTTTCCATTCATTGCCTTCTTTAATGCGTATTTGAAAGTAACCACTTTTAAGATCAATCTTGGTAAAATACTTAGCACCGTGCAATTCATCAAGCATATCATCAAGTCTCGGAATGGGGTACCTGTATTTTACAGTTATCTTGTTGATGGCTCTACAATCAATACACATCCTCCATGTACCATCTTTCTTTGGTACAACGATCACAGGTTCAGCACAAGGACTCATGCTTTCCCTCACCTTTCCTTTGGCCAAGAGTTCTTCTACTTGGCATTGAATTTCCTTCGTTTCAGCAGGGTTTGCTCTATAGGCTGGCCTATTAGGTAGGACAGCACCAGGTATGAAGTCTATTTGGTGCTCAATTCCTCTTAAAGGCAGCAAACCAGAAGGTTCTTCTTCAGGAAACAGTCCTGAAAACTCATCAAGCAAAGATACAACTCCACTGGGCAAAGTGGAGGGTAAGTCACTCATAGAAAACAGAGACTCCTTAAACATCAAAACATAGACAATTTTGTTTGAGTTTATGGCATGTGAGACTTCACTTGGTTTGGCAAAGAAAGCAAATTTCTTTTGAGATTTGTCTTCATCAATGTTTACTATCTCTTTGCCTTTAGACTCATTTTTCTTTCTTTCACTCTTACACTCCAGAAATTTCTTTTCTGCATCTTTCTCCTTAGGATCATTCCTGTTCTTACACATTCTCTTTTGATCTTCAAATACCTTGTGTGGGGGTAATGCATGTCGCTTAAACAACTTATTGTTAAACCTGAATGAATACCTATTCAAGTATCCATCATAAGTAACTTTCTTATCAAATTACCATGGTCTACCTAAAAGGATATGACTTGCATGCATAGGAGCTACATCACATAAGATATCGTCTTTATACCCACCAATAGAAAATGAGATCAAAACTTGTTTGCTAACAATCACTTCTCCAGAATCATTCAACCAAGATAGTTTATAAGGGTGTGGGTGGTTAAGTAATGGTAAATCAAGTTTTCTAACGAGTTCAACACTTGCCACATTAGTGCAGGATCCAGAGTCAATAATCAAAGTACAAACTTTTCCTTTAACCATGCAATGGATATGAAAAATGTTGTCTCTGTGTTGATCTTGCTCATCAATCTTAACATGTGCATTAAGAGCTATTCTAACAACCAAGAATTCTTTTGATGCAAGCTCTTCATCCTCACTCACACTTTCCTCATTTTCATCATGATTTTCCTCAATATTAACATGTTCCACTTCCTCATCATCAGAATAATATTCATTAGACTCTTCAATGAACATGATACGTTTAGGGTTGGGACATTGATTTGCAAAATTACCTTTACCTAAACATTTAAAGCATTGAATGTCTCTAAATCTAGTAGTGGAATTAGAAATGTTACCTTCAACCTTGTTTTTCCCTTTATCCAAGTTTTATTGAGGTGGTTGAGGTGGTCTTTGATTTGGTTGAGTCTTGCCTTGGAACCCACAGCCTTGAGGTGCAGTAGGCCTAAAACTTGTGCCTTGATTTGTCCTAGACGGCATTCTTGGATAGGATGAAGAATTAGCTCGAAAAGATAAACTAGATGTAAAGGGTTTTACCTTGAGTTGACTCTCAATCTTGTCAGCTTTATGAACCATGGAAGTCATATCAATATATGTGGTAAGTTCAACTCTGTTTGTAATTTCCTTGTTCAATCCAGCTAAGAATCTAGCCATGGTAGCTTCCTCTGGTTCTTCAATGCTAGCTCTTATCTATAAGATCTCTAACTCTTTGAAATACTCATCTACACTACGGCTTCCTTGAGCGAGTTTTTGCAAGTTTTGGTAGATGGTTCTTTCATAGTCTAAAGGAATGAATTTTTTTCTCATCTCGATTTTCATTTCTTCCCAAGTAGAGATTGGTGCTTGTTTGGTTCTTCTCCTTACGTTGTGTAGTTGATCCCACCAAATTAAGGCATAATCTGTAAACTCTGTAGCTGCATAGCGCACTTTAGTCAAATCAGTATAATTTGTACAAGAGTATATGAGATCTACCTTTTTCTTCCATTCAAAATATATCTCAGCATCACTCTTTCCATGGAATGTGGGGATGTTCACTTTTGTTTTGATGAATTCATCTTCTTGTGGGTTATTCTTTTGATTCTCATGGTTTCGGAACTGGTTGTACTCTTCCTCGATGTTATAGTCATCAAACCTTTGGTTTGGTTCTTCATCTCTTTCATCAAAGGTCCTTATAGGTATGAAATCCCTATTAAGCTCTCTTCCTCTGCCTCTGCCTCTTCCTCTTTCTGGAGCAAAAGACCCACGACTTGCAAGCCTATGTTCCGGTACATAGGATGTTTGTCCTTCAAGTAAAGGATTTTGTGACTTTTTTTCTAGGCCCTCTACACGACTACTCATCAATTTCATTTCCCACAACATCTTTTGCATTAGTTGTGCTAAATCATTCACGTTTGTGGGCAATCTTTCTCCTTCTTTGTTAAGTCCCATGGTACTCTCAGGTGTCTTATCCATGGTAAAATTACCTGAAATTGAACAAGAAAACAAAGAAAAAGGAAAACTAACACAAAGACAAAAGAAACTTGATTATGTTAATGGAAAACAAAAACACAAGTGTTTGTCCCTCTCTCCCTCTTTTTGTAGTTCACACAATCTTGTGTCTCCTTGAAGAATTTGAGGCTAGAACAATTCAAAGCAAACTTGCCAAGTGAGTATCAATTCTGATATCTTCAATCATGTAAAGTAAACTTTCTTCACAAATCTCCCACCAATTCATTTACAATTCCAATGTTATAAACAACAAACTTGGACTGTACTAAGATTCAAAGAGAATTGAAACCAAATTTGATGTAATAGGCTGTGCCAAAGAAATGCTAAGGGGTTGCCTTGGGCAATCCTTAACTTAATCTTAGGCTTTATGCAAGATAGATTCAAGTATGGATGAAGTAGAAGCACTCAAGTGTTCAAAAGTGAAAACAAATGGGTACTTTGGGTTTATGAAGCAAAAAAGACTAGTTCTTTGCTTCTTCTTTTTTTTGCACTTTTAATTATTTTGTGCAAACTTTTCTTTGAAATAAGCTTCTCTTTCTTTCTTTCTTTTTTTTTCAAAGCTAATCAAAGTGTATATATCTTGGTAATATTGATTGATAAGGCTTTGTGTGTTTGTTTTGGATGGATATGTTGATGTTTTTGTGTGTATAGGCTGTCAAGTTGTTCAAGATGGACAAATTGATCTTCTTTCTTGTCGAGGCTGCCAAATCAGATATTGAACACAAGAAAATACAACTAAGCTCACCACACAATACAACTAAACAAACACAAAGTCTAAAACAAGTTAAGAGCTTCGATAACAACAAGAATATAGGATAGACCAAGGTAGATATATAAGCAATGGACTGAATATAAGTAATGCGGAAAAGATTCTAAACAAAGAACTTAAAGTCCAAGAAAATGTCTAAACATAAAGAAATTGAAATCCAACCAAATGAAGTAAACAAGCCATAAATCATCACAAAGAAATAATCTTTAAGTGTTTTATGATATGTTTTTCCTTGGTCCTTTCCAATTTCATATAGGTCTAGCGTTGCGGTAATTTATCATAGTCCAATCCAACCTTATATCACCAATTTCATGTAGGTCCAGCTTTACGGTAATTGTCCAGAGTTCAATCCAACCTTATATCACCAATTTCATGTATGTCCAGCGTTACGGTAATTGTCCAGAGTCTAATCCAATCTTATATCACCAATTTCATGTAGGTCCAGTGTTACGGTAATTTTCTAGAGTCCAATCCAACCTTATATCACCAAATGATACGGTAAGCTTGTATATCGATTTGATTGAGTTTTTTTTGCTTGTTGAACTGGAAGAAACAAAGAAACTTGATAAAAAAATAAGAGGACACTTTTTTTTGAATGATGGACAACAAAGAAACCAAGATGTAACAAAAAAGAAGTGAATTTAATAGACAAAATAATGAACTAGAAAGCACACGGATAAACTGTTTTGGTTTTGGTTTCTTTTTGTTTCTGAATTGTACAATTCAAAACAAGAAGAAGACACTAAATCAAATAGAATTCAACCTTATAAGAAGATGGTTGAATGGTGGATGAAGAAAAGAACAAAAGAAAAGAAAATCTGACACAAAGAAATGATAAGTTGAGTTAAAGAAAAACCTTCGCTCTGATGCCACTTTGATACGTGCAAGAATGGATCTTTCTTTAACTCTAAAGCTTCTACTCCAAATATGGTTTAGGCACAATGAAGATAGCTTCACCTTGCTTCCAAATAAGTTGAAGAAAACCTTTTGAACATAAGTCCTCCAATGAGTTCTACATAACCCAAGCAAGATACCTTCCTCTTGGATGTTTCCCTCCCCAGAATTGGACAACTCTCACAAGGATGCTCAAGCCTTGAAAGATTCTAGCCTTGATTTTGAATATGAACCAAGAAAAACACACAAGAATTACTCTTGAAGAAGAAGAAATTTTCATTTCTTTTTCATTGAAGGTGTGAGATTACAAAGCTTCTCCTATGTGCCTTTTATAGGCAAAAATATCACAAGACGACAAACTATCTTACAAATTGAAATGTTGATTGAAAAGACTACACACTTCTAAAAACTATTCATGTAGGCTCCATAAAAACTAGTCTTGCAAGTATTGAATGATGATTTTCAAAGTAGGTCCCTCAAGTACTATTCACAGAAGACTTTAAGGATTTGTCTTCATCTTGAAATCTTTTCTGGATTGTGACTGATTTTTGGACATCTTCCGATCCGAATTAGGCATTTCTCTTTTATAGAGAATTGTAGCTAATAGAGTGTAGAAAATAAGCATATAAAGTTCTTTGCATTTGGCCCAACCATTGAGGAGATACATCCAAATTACTGGAGGTATGTCACAGAATTCGGTAGAAACAGTACTTCCATTTGCATGCTCGTTTTGACGCCGAGACGACCGATTTTGGAAAAGTACAAAACATGAAAGTTGTAGATCTTTGTCTTAGCTTTCCAATGCATTTTACAACTCCTAATTTGGCCTTGTGGTTGGAGAGATACGTCAATTCTACCAAAACGGGTCCTGCAAAAACTCACAATCCGAGATGGGCCTAAACTAATACAACATAAACATTTAAAAAAAACAAAATAAAGAACACATTCTATACTAATGATATTTTACAATGGTTCTGAAATTTCTTACATATCATGTTGTAGGTTCAATAAGGTGAACCCAATGTATAAGTTCCCTTGGTTCATCTTGCACATGTTTAAATAGGAAGGCCCACACTTCATGCATTAGTTTCTTAGTTTTACTTCTTGTTAAGGGTCCTTGATCTTGCATTTTTGTAAAGTTATGTGCATTCTCATTATCTTGGCATGTATGAGGGTTATGAACCTCATCATGACCCCAAATGGATACTATATTACAGTAATAATTTGAAGAGACCAAGAATATAATAAGAATCGAAAAAAACTTAACCTCTAAGGTAACCCCTGTAAAAAAGAATTTAGGAAAGCATTATATATGCATTTCAATTTGTAGAACTAATTATATGACAACTTTGTTACTGAAAAAACTATAATTAGAAGAAAGAAAATGACTAAGATGACTTGCAGAATAAACCTTAAAATAGTTGATTTTACTTAAAAATGATTCTAAAATACTTACGTAAATGGTTAGCTATAACAATGATAATTAGTTTAAAATAATGAATTGAGATTTACCATTAACAAGGTGACATAATATGATTGATGGACTAGGAATGGTCCACTATTTTCTTGGACTAGCAGATATAATCGCATAATCATATAGCAAAGAAACACAAAGCAAAATTTCTTCAACAAACCATTTGATGAGGAGAAAATTCAACAACTTGTTTCGTTAATTTCAGTCGGACTCAGAAGATTAACGTCGGCCTCACTCGGTTTAAATGCACAGTTAAGTCCGTACAATTTAGAAGACGCAGGATGCCTCGTCAGCGTCGACTAGGACTTTAAGTCAAAAGGAAGCGATCTAGTCACCTTCGTCATAGTCCGCACCTCAACTAAAGACTCCATCTCAGTCTCGGCCATCGACACCACATACACCACGGCCGTCACCTCGGCTGCAACAAGCACCTATGCCGTACCCAGCGGATCGACTTACTACTTGGCGTCCAAAGCCTTCTACCTCAGTTTGGCCAAAGAGGCACTTAAAAAAGCAAAACCCAGCCAGCGTGTAGCTTAGGTATGCAACTCCACATGTAGCCCACCATGGCGGCCATGCACAAGCATAACATCAACAGAATGAGACACATGGCACTCTCGCATACCTCCTCAATATGCATTAGCTAATCAAATCATACAAAAGAAGAATACAACGTCAACAGAGGCAGATCGATTCGAAAGAGAAAACTCCACCCATGAGATAAAATTCTACAAATGAACAGGTTTCTCTAACATTCTAGCATAGAAATATGGTTAAACCCTTAACTAACTTGATTGTTGGAGGATTGTTTTCCGGCGTAAGAACTCTGGAGTATCTAACATTGTTGTTTGTGCAAGTTTTTCTTCAGCAATTTCTATTAGTTTCATCACTAGTTAAATCCGATGATACTAAGTGAAGATCCAACTTCACCATCATTAACGTGGCCAAAATCTACATACACGGATGAAGTCACTGTAATGCCTCGCCTGAATCTAGGGTTTCAGTACGGTGCATCCGTCGTACTCTGCTACGAGACGTATAAGGCGTGCTTGTTGACATGAATCATGAATCGATATGGCGGAAGCAACGTAAAGATAAACATACAAATCGTCATAATCAGTACAAGTCATCATGTCCGAAGTCCTAAAATAACATAAGTACATCATGATCAAATCATCTATCGAATCCCAAAAGATAAGTCCTGGCATACTTTCTCACTCACGGGTAGTCTACTCGAGGTTCGTCCTCTATGAACTTGGTATCACGAACTCCGTCCTCTGCAAGTGATTAAAGACTAGTATGAGCGATAAAACGAATCTCTCAGCAAGCAGTCCTACTATATACGTCATGTGGATCATGCATGCGGAGATAGGGTGATAAAGTAATAATAAAGCAGAAATAAAGAACATAATATGACATGTCTCCATTTTAAACAAGTAAAGTGACATAACATAAGTGTAAGCATATAACATGTAATACATATGAAATTTAACATCATAACATAGTGAACATTTTACTTCTACCTAAGTCCATAAACATCTCATATATGTCCATGCTGAATTTTTGAACCATATCTTATACTAAGGTCTCAAATCTTATATCAACTACACTTTCATGCATACATTCTATCTTGGTCAGAATAACCATATCATAGGCTTAAGGATGCTCTAACAATAACTTAACGGGATCATGAGGTTGGACATGGTCATAACATGGTTCATTTTTCATGACAATTTAAAACATGACTTTTTATAAAATCATAACATGATTTTTCGTAAACGTGCATAACATGCATTTTCATAAACATAAAGACATAACCTTTTCATCAATGGCTATAGCACTTTCATAAGAATAATAATGCACGACTTATCAAATGATTCTCCGTATGGTAACATGTACAACATAAATCATAAGTGTATGTTCTAATGGTAACACATTATAACGGAGATCCTGTGTCCTGAACAAGGTGTTATACTCGACCATAACGATAACATATGCTCATGACACTATAGGACCCCAGGCGCTACCAACTCTCCCAAAACCAATTGGTGATAGGAGGTACGCATACCCTAGCCTTATAGTGCATTCAACACACACAAGCGCCCACGGAATTCGATTGTGACTTGACCCACACGGCCTATGCACCACGGGACAATTGCTGCACCCAACAATCTCCCCCTCAGCAATTGCTCCCGCTGGGAATCGAACCCGTGACCTTGGCTCTGATACCACTTGTAGGACCTCAGGCGCTACCAACTCTCCCAAAACCAATTGGTGATAGGAGATGCGCATACCTTAGCCTTATAGTGTATTCAACACACACAAGCGCCCACGGCATTCGACTGTAACTTGACCCATATGGCCTATGCGCCACGGGACGATTGCTGCACCCAACAGAAACCTAACATTCTGGTCCCAATATCATGCATAGGCTACATAACATAACATAACATAATATGTGTCGCTGGAATCAATCATCTCGTGTCTATTATTCGTTACGCGTAGAAACTTTTAGAACATGTGATGCGATAAAAATGATTTTTCAATCTTTTGTTTCTTGGTTCATGAGTATCGGCCTTAGGGACAATTTGGTCATTCTAAAATTTAGTCATCATACATCCATCACTTATCTACATCCTACATGTCACAACATAAGAAAATACCACTTTTACCCTTACATAGTGACTCTCGGCCAAGCCTCCAAAAACAACCCCTTTTGTGTAATTTTCACTCAACACCACTTTGTGAATTTGTATATTACACATATAAGCTCATGATTTAACACTTGAACATCTAGGACATTTATTTCCTAATTACTTTGACATGTCACAAAAAGAATACATAACGTAGTGAAAAAATATATCATACTACATTTTATACATACATAGGTATATAAACATGTAGTAAAATTATTTCTTCCCACAAAATGGCCTTAGGCTGTGTACTATACATACATATATACATATATATTTTCACAACATTTAACAAACTTGTTATTCTCTTTTTGGGCCTTATGGCTGATTTCTACACACACACATAACCGCATAAATCTCCACTTTTCACATCTTATGCACATATTATGAGTTTAACATTTATGCTAACTATGTACGTACTAGTTTCCATCAGCATGATGATTTATAAGATTATGAACATGATGAAAATACATACAACGTAAAGATGATGGAAACCATGAAAAGTTAACTTTTTGAGCCATGAACATCATTAATTTACAACATCGTGAATATGGATGATCAAGCTCAAGTGAGGAGCCAAAAAGGCAGCCTTGGACGTGTGTATATATATGCAACATGAACATGATGATCAGCAAGAACAACATTTGTGACCTAGTATGTTAGTCATGCTTATGATACATCTATAAACATGCTAAAACAAGACCACCAAAACATATAAAAGCCAAACACCATAGAAAATACGTAGATGATGATCAACATGAAAAAAATACATAAACAAGTGTATCAAAGTTACATTCTTAGTGCACTTTCGTTAACATACATATGCCTTAGTTTTCTTTTCTACCTTACATAAGAGTTATTGTTTTTATTTCATTTACACATATAAGCATATATTTTCTTATGTAGGCCGAATTCTAGGTGTACACATATGACAATTTATACATCATATAAAACATATGTTTTACATATTCTTGATGCTAAAACCTTGAACATACTTCATGAATGATCCAACTTTTATTTGAACAATATACTAAACTTTTGGAAATCCATGAAGGATCTAGGAAGAGTGCTTGACTTTCTCACTTATTTCTTACTTAAAGTGAAGATTCTTTCACTTAGCTTGGAAGAAAAAATCAGTCTCCTTCCTCCTTGGTAGCCACAGTTTTGGAGTCAAAAATGGGAGAGTTAGTGAACAACTTATGGAAGTAGATAAATGGAAGAACTTAACTTTTTCTACATAAAGTTCTTACCTTGTTCCTCCTTGGTTCTTGGCTCTACAACTTTCTTTGATCACTACTTGGATGAAGAAGGGTGTTGGAACTTTGCCTTGGACGTGTTTATGTGGGATGAAATGAAGAAATTTTTCCCCTTTGTTTTTGTTGATAAATTCGTCCAATGAGAGGAAAAAGAAAAAGTTGGAAGACTTGTTGTGATGTGGATCAAGGATGGCCCTATAACAAGAAACAAGGTTAAACAACTTGGGTTTGATGTTGGTAGCTTTTTGTTTAGGATGTGCAAGATGAATCAAACGATCATTGGGTTTATTTACTTGAAACCAAAGACGTTTAGGCAAGCTTACATGCATGTGTGTGCGTTTTTTAGTTGTTTTATCTCATTTACTAAATTCTTGTTTTCATAACTTTGCCTTGTAGGAGACCTAATGGCGTGACAAGGATGGTGATATCTTGAAAGACAAAGAAGAATGTCCAAGAGAATGTTTGTCTCAAGAGAATGTTGTCCTAAAGAGAATGTTTGTTCTATGGAATGTTTGTCTTAAAGAATGTTTGTCCTAAGGAATGTTCGTCCCAAGGGATATTTGTCCTAGAGAATGTTTGTCTTAAGAAATATTTGTCCTAATCCTTACCCAACAAATACATGATTTGAAAGGCGACTTAAAGATCAATTCTCCAACAAGATAAGGACAAGCATATCTACACTATAAGCATTAAAGGGGGCCGGCCAAGAATAGGATCAAGATGAAGCAAATTTGAACTCAAATTCAAAGGCAACTCAATGTTGAGAAATATGTTTAGATAGTTTTCAAAGTCGTGATTTTAAGTGTTGAATACATAAAAAGGTCACAAAGTTGAAATAAAGTTGAAACAAATGAAAAAGTGACATCGCTCTCTACATAGATCTCTCAGCTGGAGATCGATGTATACATAGATCTCTCAATCAGAGGTGGATGTACATAGATCTCTACATCGATTGATCGATATCACACAGAATCAAAAACTCAAACTCACTGTGAGACATCGATCTCTCAACTAAAGGTACATTGATCGATCGATGTATATATCAGTCTCTAAAATTAAAATATAGATCAATCAATGTCCGGTGTTTTTGGAATAATTTTTCTAAAAAGTGACAGAATGATTGTTTTCATTTACATATGTTTTATATATGTATATTGTGATTTTATTACTTGTTTTTGATGATAATAATAGTGTTTTGTCACTAATGTGCCTTGAAAGTTTCTACAACTTGCCAAAAGGGCAAAACTGGTATTTTAAGTTCTTATAAGTACATGACACGGAGAAATTCATACAAAGACTTCACTATTTCTTATTTATCATCACAAAGGTGTTATTATATCTATTTCTGACCATTGAGGTCATTTCTAGAGTTTTTTCTAACCAGGGCATTATGGTCATTTTACACCATAAGGGCAATTTCGTAATTTTACTCAAAGAATCTCTTGAGTATCTTATTATCTTCATTCTAGAGTTTATTTATGGTGTTCTTGAAGATTATTTGGTGGTTTTCTATCTTATTCTCTCATTTGATGATATTGTCGACGGTAGCAGGATATGTGACAGGTTTTGATGTATCTATTCTTGGAGATATTCTTATATATGTTATTGGGGTTTATTATTCATCATTTTTTAGATATTCTAAGGGCATTATTGGCACAAAATTTACCACAACTTGCAAGGAAAAAATGTGGGAATTTTGAACTATATGTTGACAAAGTCTTGTCAACTTTATCCTCTTATTTCTCTTCAACAAATCTGAGTTTGTACACATTTATGTTTCTCAAAAATGCCCAAAAATATGTGGCAAAGGTGGTGTATTCAGTTTTTTACATGTGTACAAGTGGACCAACCAAAAATAAGCTAGTTGGCAAGGAATTTCCTATTTGAAAACAACGGCTAGTCAAGGTTGTTGAGGCTGATTTTGGAGCTGTTTTTGAAGTCAAAAATGCAGCCTCACATGCCCTATTCTTGTGCCAAAGAGTTGAGGGTTTCTTTGTGGTATTTTCCTTGGTATTATCTTCATTTTGCAAAAGATAATCAATGCATTTTCAAGGTGTAAAAAATCGGCCATGTTGAATTTTAAGGTAGACCAATCATTCTTCTTTATGTTGTCAAGTGTACAAGTTGATTATATGGCCAACCAATGATGTGAAGACAACGAGGACTTGATGATGAAGATGGTGGAACATAAGAGTTCTTATCTTCAAGGCCCATTTCACACTATAAATAGAAGGCAAAGGTGAAGAAGAAGAACACACAACTTTCAAGCAAACTTTAAGATCATTCTTGCTATTCTCTTTTTCTTGATTCTTTCTTTGTGTAGCTAAGGTGTTTTATTTATTGTTGTTGAGCTACATTAAACACGCCTTCTTGTGTCTCATTTATAAAATTGATTAGCCAAATCTATAAGGCTACAAAAATAGGTGATAGAGGTGTTGCAACCAAAGATCAAGCTTGGTTCTTGTTGTATTTGTGTTGATACCATAGTGAAATCCAAGGAAAGGAATTCCTTAGGAATGGAGTAGCTCACATTGACTGAATCAGGATAAATATTTGGTGCTCTTGTCTTCTTTACATTTTTCTGTTTTTCTGTCCGTTTTCACTGTATTTTTCATCCAATTTTCACGTCTTGAAAAAATAGCAAAACGCTTTCACAACTCGTGATTTTTGGTGGAGTCTTCAGACTATTAGCTTTTATTTGCAATAAGAATCACTTGATTTGAGCAAAAGAAAGTTAGTCTTTCAGTCGTTGCAAGATAATTGCTCCAATCTGACTGCAATCTGACCAGTTTCAAGAAAACTTGAATTATGTTTTCATCAAGAATTTTTTAAGGTCATAGCTTTTTGGAAACATAAACTAGACATCCTAAGGAGTGTTTTGATATAAATATCAACCTTTTTGGTTGAGTAATCCAAGAGAAACATGTTTTCAAAGTTCAGCGCTATTCTGTCCAATTCTGTCCAGATAGACCATCTGAATCTTTTTATTTGGTTGAAGGGTCAAACTATCTTATTTTTGTCTCATTTTTGGACAAAGTCTAGTCAAGATATTTAAGTTAATTTCTGAAAAGTTTCATAATTTTTGGAGTTGTGTAAACTGAATTTTGAATTTTTCAAAACAGATACTGAATCTGAGGAGGTCTCAGACTCTGTTTTCAAAGGGGATTTTAACCAAGGGTTGTAGTGTAATTTCAGCTAACCACTATTCATTCTCCCCCCTGTCTAGTGGTGTTTACTGCTGGTGCATGGTCCAACACTCAAGATTGAATTTCAGCCAACTGTTTGAAGAAATCTCCAATCTTATCTCAACCTTCAAAATTTGATCCACAAGGCAACCAATGGACATTCTAAAATCAGCTGAAGGAAGGTCAAGATAACCACTCAAAGTTAAAGTCAAGATAGTTAGCTTATACAAGTTTAAATTATAGATTGTTTTTATCCAGGCTTTTGATAGAATTTTAAGATATAATTTAATCTATCTAGGACTCTTGATAGCTAGCAAATTTAGCATAAGTAAGGCTCATGTTGGCCGATTGTAATCAGCTTGAATTAATCAAAATTCATTTTCGGCTTTCTTCCCTTTTGTGTGATGACTTATTTTATTGATTTTGCACTAAAAAGCAAAGGTAATAACCTTCAAAGCTAAGCATATTGAGGGTGTTTGTCATTGTTAAAGTGCTGCCTAGGAGGGTTCTTTGAAGAGCTTGCCTACAAGCTACACCATTGGTGTTGTTCACATCCATCGACTTCTACTCAAATGGAAGCAAGGGGAAGGCATCTTCCTTGTGCCTAAACCATTTGGGAGAAGGCTTTGGAAGGTGGAAAAGTGGATCAACCATTTGGGAGAAGGCTTTGGAAGGTGGAAAAGTAGATCAAGCACACCCATTTGCATCAAATCAGTATCAGAGCGCCAGGTCACTCTATTCCATCTATATCTTGCATTTGAGTAGTTAACACTTCTTTTTTTTTTTCTTTTTTTTTCATTTTGAAATTTTATGTCATCTTCCCCATTCTCATACGTTTTCAAGAGTCATAAAACCCACAAAAAGAAAATTTTGCATCTTTGAGTCCCCATGAGTCATAAAACCGAGGCCTTATAAGTGTGACAGGGTTTAAATTTTCGTGCCTTAAAAATCGTAGCTTTTGCATTCCCTACATTTTTTCTCCTTTGCCATTTGTTTTCCCAACATCTTTGTGTGATTCTTATACATAAAAGGTTTGATCTTTGATGCTCAAGCTTGAACATTAAGCTTTGCACAATCAATTTAGTAATCAGCCTACATAATATCGCGCTACTATGTTTAGAAGGCCACCTAGTCATAATTAATCTTGCTGCTATCAAAGATTTTGGTTAATTGAGAGCTTGTGTGACTTAATTATCATTTTTTGTCTGAATTCATGCATTAATTTTGTTGTTTAGGTGTTGATCATTGTACTACATAAACCCAAATCGATCAACTCTACACTCCATGGCCCAAATGCCATCCGCCACCCATCCCACCCCACAAATCATCAAACCAGACCATAAACAGCCTTATATGACCCCTCAAACAAAACCTCTCACCCAATTTTCCCAAACAAAAATCAGATTACAAAGCCCCAATGCATTTGAATCTAAAAACCCTAAATTAAGCCCTAACCGGATCATTGCCAAAATCAGCCCAAAATCGACCTAATTACACCCCAAATTAGACCCCTCGCACCTCAATTGACCCTTTAAACAAAAACCCCAATCCAATTGAACCAGATTCGAACAAAATCAAAAAGCCCCAAATCATTCAAATGGAAACACCCTAAAGATAACCCTAACTCTATACAACTTCAGTTTACCTTATTTTCAAGATTATTTTACTGTAATTAAAGGTACCATATTGCAATTCAAGGTCAATTACACATTCTGCCCAAAAAACAAAAATTATGAGGGCAAAAGTGTAAAATTATGATTTTACCCCGGTCAAAAAAACAAAATTTTTATGAAATTTGCTCATACTGAAAATGGAAAGAAAAGAAGAAAAAGAGCAAAATAAACAGCAGAAAATATTTGTTTCTTATTTGTGCCATTGTTGATCATTTTGTGTACCTTTGCAAAAACTTGAATAGTCTACCCTTACCTTGCCTTTTCCACACCATATACTGGCTCTCAACAATGATTATACACTTGAAAACTTGCTTTTTGCATGTATTGAGCCATATTGTGATTATAAGTGCATAGGATCCAAATTGACTAAAGATTGCCAACGGCAACCTCTAGTCTTCTTTTGATTCAGACTTTGACATCATTTTGGTCCCGTTTCTTCTTTGAATCATAGTTGAGTCGTTCAAGTTGGTGTCCCTATCATTTGAGTCCATTTTGGTGTGATTTGGTATCCTATCAGTGCAAATTATGAGTTTAGCAAACTTTTTAGAGACCTCTCGAATTTTGCTGATTCTGAAACTTTTTGGAGTCCTTTTTCATAGTTTTTTAAGGTCGTTTAGGTGCTAGATAGTCTTGTTTGGTCCAGCAACAAGTTGAGAAGAAACCAAACTGTTTTGGTGCCATTTACGTCATTTTTGCGAAACTGTTTTTACCTTCAGCTTCCCAATGTTTTTGCTACTGTTTGAACCTATTTTTGCCTTCTTTTGGACGTTAAATACAAGGTAAAACAGCCTGGTTGAGTTCAGCAAGTGTTGGAAACGGTTTGGACAAGTTTGGAGAAAATTGTGCACAAAAGTGCATAATCGGGTTTATTGAAGAAAGGCTAAGCATACACCTATCTTTGTTGCTATCTTTGACCCTTATTAGCCTCAGATTGGTCAAGAAACAAGGTGGTAAGATATTTGGAAAGAAAGTTAGGAGAGCGTGCAACATATTTTGTTTTCATTAATCCACTCAGTTTCTTTGTTTTTGTAGTGTGGTTTCCTTTGTTGTTTTTGATCTTTCCAGCTGTAAAATAGAGTCTACAAGTAAAAATTCAGCAAGTAGGTCAAAAGAGGTTAAAAGACCCAAGGCTACATTAGAGCAAGTCACCCAAATGCTACAAACAATCGTAAATAATCGAACGATACATAGAGTTGAATTAGATGACTTGCATGAAAGGTTGAACGAAAGTGAATGCCAGGGAACAAGTAGGGCAGTCCTTACACATCAAACAAGAATGCCTACACAAGAAGAACCCACAGCAGAAAGTTAAAGACAGCCTGCCATTGAGCCACAAAGGCTTGTACCTCAACCACCCCCAAGAAGAAATCCACAGAGAGGTATAATGATGATTATAATCCATTTGAATAGGATGAAAATGATTTTGATGACTACCGTCCCCATGGTTACCAAAGACGTCACAATCTCTTTTATCCCCAAGAAGATGATTTCTTAAAAATTAAAATCAACATTCCAATGTTTTATAGTATAAGTAATGCGAAGAAATACTTAAAGTCAGAAACAAAAGTGGATTTAATATTTTCATGTACCATTTATACAGAGTTGCAAAAGTTGAGATACGCGTCCGTTGAGTTTTCAGGATATGCTTTAAATTAGTCGACAAATCTATGTAAGAATAGGAATAAAACAAGGCAGCCACAAGTTCTTATGTGGGAAGAAATGAAATAAGAGATGAGACACAGATTTATACTAAATAACTTTGAGAGCACCATATTCAATAATTTGCATAACTTAAGGCAATAAAATAAGAGTGTTGATGAATACTACATAGAGATGGAAATTTTTGTTGGAAAAATCTAACTTGCAGCAACCCGAGGAGGCCACCAAGGCATGTTTTCTACATGGTCTGAATAGAGAGATTGCGCAAAGGGTCGAGCTTCAACCCTACCTTGACTTGACATCCATGGTGCACTTGGCTGAGAAGATTGAGCAGCAACTTAAGGTACGAACTTCTTCCAATTTCAATTCAGTTTCTCGTGCAAACCAATCTTCCTCTTCAAGATTCCAAAACATGTCTTTTAGGAGTGATGGAGGCTGGCCTACTCAAGGCCAAAACCATGACAAACTTGGTCACCAAATCAAGAACGTGTGCAAGTTATGCAGAAGCAGGATGAAAAAGGCAAACAAAATGCCTCCACAGGGAGTTCCTCTAAACCCTTTAGTGACTTTAGAGACATTAAATGATTTAAGTGTCAAGGTCGTGGTCACATTGGTCGTGATTGTCCTAATGCTAAACGTGTGATGTTAAGTGAGAAAACTAGTGAATATGTAACTGAGCCTGAACATGAATCTGAACATGAGCATGAAATTCAACCCGAAATTGAATAAGATCTAGGTGAACATAATGACTTTGAGAATCATGAATTTCTTGTTAGCAGAGCTTTGAATGCCTTTCAAAAAGTTGATGAGCATGAACAACATTAGGAGAATATTTTCCACATTCATTGCATGAACAATGGTAAAGTTTGAATGATGATTATTGACTCTGTCTCTTGTGCTAATGTTGCTAGCATTGAACTTGTAAGGAAATTAAATTTGCTTATGATTAATCACCCACACCCGTATAAACTTGCATTGTTAAATGATTGTGGTGAAGTTAGTTTTGAGCATTGGTAATTATAAAGATCAAATTCTGTGTGATGTTGCTCACATGCATGCTAGCCATATTTTGTTGGGGAGACCATGACAGTTTGATAGACATGTTACTTATGACGGTTATTTGAACTTGTGTTCCTTCAACCTGAATGGTAGACTATTTAAATTGCATGCACTCCCTCCCCATAAGGTCCATGAGCATCAAAAGCATATGTCTAAGTTTAGGGACGATCCTAAAGAAGGAGAAGCTGAAAAGAAATTTGTGGACTTAATAAAGAGTGAAGCCAAAAAGAAAGAGCCAAAAGGAAAGGAAATAGTGCCCCTAAGTTTGCATGATAGTAAGAAGAAATGTGGGTACTTTGCGAAACAAAGAGAGGTGAACCATGCCCTTTACACCAACAAAACCCTCCTAAGTATAAGAAGAGCCTCATCTTTAATGAAGAGATGCCATCATCTTTACCCACATCAATAGTCTCCCTTCTAGAAAAATTTGATGTTTTGTTCCCCACTAAGCCATGCAAAGGATTATCACCCTTAAAAGGAACCGAACACCAAACAGACTTTGTACCAGGAACTATCCTTCCTAATAGACTAGCCTACAGATCCAACCCTGAGGAGACCAAAGAAACTCAAAGTCAAGTTGAGAAACTCCTAGCTGATGGATTAGTAAGAGAGAGCTTGAGCCCATGCGCAGTACCCTTTATCCTAGTCCCTAACATTGAGAAATATGTTTGGATAATTTTCAAAGTCATGATTTTAAGTGTTGAATACTTAAGAATGTCATACATAGTGTTATAAATGATAAAAATTTGAATAAGTGAAGAAAAATAACATTGATCTCTCAGGTTAACGTACTTCGATCGATTGATGTATATCGATCCCTCACATCGATCGATTCATGTAAGGCAGAGAAAAACCGAGACCTTACTGTGAGACATCAAAATCTAAACCTAAGAACATCAATCGATCAATGTATACATCGATCTCTCACTTTGATCGATCGATGTAGGTCAGAGACAAACTCTGAACCTCACTATGAGACATCGATCTCTCAAGCAGATCGATGTTTAGGGTTTTTAAAAAAAATTAAAATGTGATAAAATAGTTGTTTTCATTTTCATATGCTTCATATATGTTTATTATGTTGTTATTATGTGATTTTGATGAGTATTATGCTTTGTGACTAACATGCCCTGGAAGTTTCTACAACTTACCGAAAAGGGCCAAATTTGGTATTTTGAGTTTATGTAGGTACTTGACATGGGGAATATGATTCAATGACCTATCTTCAACTTATTCATTATCACAAAGGTGTTATAATATCTATTTCTGACCATCAGGGTCATTTTTTGAGTTTTCTCTCACCATGGGCATTTTGGTCATTTTACCCCTGAGGGCAATTTTGTCATTTTACTCAATGAAATCTCTTGAGTATCTTATTATCTTCATTTTTGAGTTCATTTATGGTATTCTTGAAGATTATTTGGTGGTTTTCTATTATATTCTCTTATTTGTTGATATTATCGACGGTAGCGGGATATGTGACGGTTTTCGTGTCACATTCTATTTTTCTTTTTGAAGAATTTTATTTATATTATATTGGAGGCTCTCATTCATCATTTTTCCGAGATTATAAGGTGTTATTGGTGCAAAATTCATCACAATATTTAAGGTGAAAATGTAGGAATTTTGATGTTATATGTTGGCATAATAATGTCAACTTTTATGTATTATTTTCTCTTCAGAAATCTGAATTTGTACACATATATTTCCTCAAAAACGTCCATAAACAAGTGGAAATGATGGTGTATTCATTTTATGACTTGTACACAAGTGGACCAACCGAAAACAAGCTAGTTGGCAATTTAGAAATTTCAAAAAAGGGGGCAACGGCTATATAGCTGTTTGGAGCTGATTTTTTGAGTCAAATGGCAGGCCTAACATGCCCTATTCTCATCGTAAGAAATTGGGGTATTCTTGTGATATATTCCATTCTTATTATCTTCATTTTGTAAAGGATAATCAAGGCATTTTCATGGTGGAAATTTCGGCCAAATAAGGATGACAAGGTGGACCAATCATTCTTTTTTATGTCGCCAAGTGTACAAGGTGATTATGTAGCCAACCAATGATGTAAAGACAATTAAGACTTGATGATGAAGATGTTGACACATAGAAGTTGTTATCTTCAAGGTCTGCTTTACACTATAAATAGGAGGCAAAGATGAATAAGAAGAAGACAACTTTGAAGCAAACTTGAAGATCATTCTTGCTGTTCTCTTCTTCTTGATTCATTCTTTGTGTAACTAAGGTGTTTCATTTCTTGTTAGTGTTTAGCTACATTATACACGCCTTCTTGGGTCGATTTTCTAAGATTGGTTAGCCAAGTTTATAAGGCTACACCAATAGGTGGTAGAGGTGTTGTAACCAAAAGTTGCATAGAGATGATCATCCAAGTCTTGAATAGGGTTGGTGATTAACTCAAGTATCAAACTTGGCTCTCGTTGTATTTGTGTTCATTACATAGTGAAATACAAGGAAAGGTGTTTCTTGGGACTATAGTAGGTCACATTGACCGAACGATGATAAATCTTTGGTGTTCTTGTTTTTTTCTACTTTTCTATTTTCTGCCCGTTTTCACTGCAGTTTTCACCCAGCTTCACACGTCTTGAAAAAAAGCAAAAAAATTTCAAAATTCATGATTTTTGGTGGAGTTATTCTTCAGACTGTTATCTTATCACTTCATTTGAGCAAAGGAAATTTAGTATTTCAGTCGTTGCAAGATAACTGCTCCATTCTGGTTACAATCTGACCAGTCTCAAAGAAACTTGAATTCTGATTTCATCAAGTATAGTCGTATCGGCTGATTGTCATATCGGCTGACTACCGAAACTTCACCGCAAAATTGTCGTATCGGCAGGTCATCTTTATATGCAAAGTACGTGATATGTCGGTGAAGTTTCGGTAGTAACCCGATACGATAATTTTTCGGTTTATGACCTTGTATCATGTCGTTATAATTTTGATATCACCATGAATTATATCATATGATATAAGACATGAATATACTCATAAATATGAGGTGTATATAGTGGTGTGCTTGTAGGATCTGCAAGGCACCACTACAAGGGGGGTTGAATAGTTGGTGCGAAAAATGTGGTTTTTAAAATAGTTTTAAACCAAAAACCCAACTTCTGAAAACAGTTTCTGTTTTCAGGACCAGTTTGAAAATGTTTTGAAAACAAGGTTGCAGGTCTTCAAAAATTCTGAAATTTGGAGAGAACTTAGCCTCAGATGTTATGAGTATCTCCTAAACATTTCAGATTTAAATTCAACCTCTAACCCCTTGAAAATTCGTTGGTGGTCAGATTGCGCAAATCTGCCAGAAACAGTAGACTGATTTGAAAAATTAATTCCTATTTTTACGTAACTCCAAATGCTCTGAAAATTTAAAGACTAACCCCTTATTAGTTGTATTTAAATGGGTTGAAACAGTTTTGAAAAATTCTTTTGGGAAGTTAGTCAAGTACGATCAAAGTCTCAACCTTTGCAAGCCTAAAAATCAGACTGCACTAGTCTCAGAACTTTGGACGTTTGGATGACTTGTCCAAAAGGGTTGAAACTTATGCCAAATTAACCTTCAGACGTGTGGCTATGATTATGAAAAGTTTTGTAATTTTTCAAATTCGTTTACTATTTTTACAAACATGATCAAAAACAGTAAACAGTGCTGAAACTGAAAGTAAGTGCTGAAAGTAAATGACACCAAGAATTTTATACTGGTTCGGTTATAAACAACCTACTCCAGTCTTCGAGGACACCTTCCTCGGTTAGAACTAAACACACAACACAAAGTAACACCTTACCACAGGGTTGATGGAGTTACACACCAACTCCAACCCTTTATAAACCTTGTATGAGAATACAATTGTCACGAACACCACCATCTCGCAAGTGCAAGATTGATCACACCTTGATCAATCTTTTACAATGATAAAGAATATGTGGTGGACTATATGAAGCCTATTCAAGTATATGAATATGAGTACAATAGGCTTTTAGAGAGAAAAAAGAAAGAGAGTGTAGAAGAGAAGGCTAAAACGTTTTTGATCTTTCAAATTTGCAATTCTTGTTTTTGTTTTGCTCTCTTCCTTTCCTTTTAACATGTTGGCCACCCCCCTTGTTGCTATTCCCCTCTTGAAAATTATCTTCTAAGTCCTTGGAAGAGTACATGACATCATTGTGGCATGCCTTTGCTTACTTGGCATCTCCTCATTGGATGATTAATAAGCTCTTGCTTACTTGGCACTCATTAATTGGTTGGATGTTGTCATAGACAAATCTGAGAATAACACTTAAAACATGTACCAAAATAATCATAAAATAGTTACCATAATTCACAAGATCATCACACAAAATTAGCTAGGCAAATAACTCCAAAATACCATGTAAAAATCGGACATAACACCCCTTGCACATGCTGAAATTTCAGCATGTGTAACATTTACATTTCATTCAAAATATTGCGAGTTTACTTTGATTTATCCTTGAAATCAATCACCATTTAGTGCAAGACATTCTTATCATTTTTAGAATAAAAATTTATCATCAACAAGGCCTAGAAATCGGCCATATACATTCCCACACATGCTGAAATTTTCAGCATGTGTGATATTCAAAAATATCACCATTTCAATTTTATAATTAATTCAAAATACTTCCATACTATCTCCCAATTATCCACATGATTCAAGACAACAAAATATGGCTCATTAAAGTGAGAATTTCGGCCAGCCATTTGTACACATGCTGAATTTTCAGCATGTGTCACAATTGTGACAAGATTTGAAATGTTACCTTTTGTAGTTCCTTTCTTTAAGTCACCAACATTGTATTCTTCATTCTTGACCAATCAAGTTGCCAACAAGGCTCCACATATGCTCCAATTCAGCTGAGCTAGGCGTGTGAATGTGTAGATACATGTGCTGAATTTTATTTTTGCAAACTTTGTAAAATAGTGCACATTTAATTATACACACATGGTATATTCCAATCAGCCCTTAATTGAATTTTCTAGAACACTTTGAGATGTATGAAATATGTAAAAAGTGTCTAGATTCATATTATATGATATGCCAAAAACATTCCATGTGTCGTGTACGTAGAAAACCGAATTTTCGACTTTTATCGATTACCCTATTTTTCTCTAATTAAATTCCAATTTTTTGCACATGTTATATATATTATGTTACACATAATATACATAAATCAAACTTTAATATTCAGCACTTAGGCTGATCTTAAAGTGGCGCCTAAACCATGTGACAAAATTGAAATTGGAATCTCCACAATTTGGCCTTAATGTGGGGTGATTTGTGCCAACACAAAATGATTGTATGGCTGTACATATCATGAAAGCCACGAAATTTGTGGCCATTTTTGAAGTGTAGGGGCTGGCATCTATTTATGGCAAGTACGTGACACGTTGGCGAAGTTTCGGTATTCAGCCGATACGACAATTTTCGGTTTATAACCTTTTAACGTGTCGTATTAAATTTTTCATCACCATGACTTATATCATATGATATAAGACCTGAATATACTCATAAATATGAGTTAAATATAGTGGTGTGACGTTAACGAACGTACGTAAAATATATAACGTGTCGGTAGTACGTTGCAATAAATGTGTATGTGCCTTTTTTAAAAAATCTGAAAATATATATATATATGTATAATGGCATGTAATATGTGTGGAGAGGAGAGGGAGAACTTTCCTTTCTTCAACTTGTTGCCTTTGTGCCTTTTCCAAATATTGCTTCCTTTAATGAACTACTTAGTTTAATTAACTAAGTACTTCACTTAATGAACTAGTTTAGTTCATTAATGGTGGCACCTGAAAATAGTTCAAACACAACAAATGTTTGCCATTTGATGTAAGCTTTAAAGCTTCATGGCTCGTTAGTACGACAACATTATATATGAACTATATAAGGCAAGTTTTATGCAATATGTCATGCATTTCTTTGTAACATGATTAAATCATGTATTTTGAAATCTTTCAAACCCCTTTTTCTCTACAATATCCCCCTTTTGATGATTTTCAAAATAACCTATATTCATGATTTAAATCTTATCGCTCTCCCTTCAATCATGCATAAATTCAAATTTTGAATTTCAAATTTCAAATCTGCTCTCAAATCCGCTCCCCCTTGATTTATGCAATCAGTTTCTCTCTTCCCCCTTAAATCATGCATTCTCTCCCCCTTTATTTTGGAAAGTCAATCAAAAATGC